>OX333077.1:2765223-3437723 GCA_946863875.1 Alloplasta piceator | reverse complement strand
ACTTTTAGAAACGTCAGCTTCTTTCGCTCCTTCTCTCATCGTGCACTATTTCCACCACTACTTCGTATTTCACTTTCCCATCTCGTCTCTTTAAGCTTCGCAAAGTTGATTCGGAGAAAAACACACGCATTTCTCCTCTATAGTTTCCTCAGTTGCCAATTAAACGGTAATTGCAATATTTTATCGAGGAAAAAAATCCAGCTGACACTTTAATGTTCCCAATTCACGTGAGAGAGGACTTTTTTTTAGCAGCAAATGAACGTGGATTTGCGAGAAAATCGGACAATTATCGTGGCAAATTGAATCTCGAGAATGTCAGACGTTGCCTAAAATCTCTCGAGGGATCTCTTTCTCGCGTTATTACTCGTTGATTAATCGTTTTCCGAGTTAATGAACTTGTTATTTCGGTAATTGGATCACTTTACACGATCGGAGGAACAAGGGGTGGATATTCGAGCCAGACTGAATTGATGAAAGTGGAAACGTTGGTTGAGGAAGGAGTGGCTAAACACGAGTACGAGGAAATGCGAATTTCTTAAAGGGGAAGATTCACAGTGTCGACGACGATGCGGAGTCGATCGACGAGATAGAAGGGATGAGACTGCCTCGGAGGGTTTCCCTTAGCTCTTGGATGTAGTGAAATGGCCGCGACAAAAGAAGAGCGAGAACGAGAATCGATTCGCGAGGGGAAGCGATTCTTCGTCGTTCTCAACGTTCTCTCTGTCTTATATTCTTTCTCTCATTTCTTCGTGTGTAAAACGCGAGCCAGACTTCCAGAGGCAGAAGCAAGGCACGTTTTATCGACCCTGACCTCGAGCGAGAAAATTCAACGGGATTAAACGCTACAGCCGACTATTTTCCTTCTGCTTCTTTTACCTCGTCTCCTTCCTCTTAACCGTCCATTTCTATCTCTCTCTCTTGCTTCTTCCCTCTTTTTTTCCCTCTCTCTGTGAAACTAAACGACCTCATTCATGCTATTACTTTACTGTGCCAATAAGTTATACTATCGCGTGCGACTCCGCGACCTCTCGAGACAATGTAAATGCACACGATATAACAGTAACGAACGTTTTCCTCGTTATATTCATCACAGTGCGCTGACACATGCGATTTCATTCAAGTATATAAATTATTGTCGTTCATGGAAGGTCTGATTGACGATTAGATAGTTTTTACGATGAGAAAAACGTATTTTTACAATGAGAAAAAAAATCGTTGAATGTGCGAAATCGTTAGTCGAATAAGGGCAACTAAATATTTATTTGGTCCAACTAAATAATTAGTTTCTTGAATAATTCTGCGCTTCGGTTGACCAAAATATTATTCAGGCAAAACAATGTTGAATTGGACAACTAAATATTTAGTTGAACGTATTCAACTAACGATTTTGGACATTCAACGATTTTTTTTTCTCAGTGTAGTGCGGCTATATTTGAATCAATTGAACGATAGCTTCTTGTGTTGAAGATGGATGTAATTTTATTACAATGTGGAGATTTTTGTTTTTCAAATGTTTAATTAAAATAATATTTATATTAGATATTAATATTTTAATATTCGATTGAATATTTAAAATAATAATAACTTACACTTCAATGTAAATTTGTAGATTTTGTAGTTTTTAAGAAGAGTAGAGAAGATAAGAGTTTTTAGAATAAAGTAATACAAATTTTGATTGTGTAGAATTATTAATATTGACATATTTATATTAAATAATATTCAAGTTGCCATTTAATAATTTTTTAGAAAACGAATCTATCTTTAGTTTCGCATAATATTAATGCGAAACATTCAGCAATTAATGTAATAATTGAATCATTACATCAATGTCTTTGCACATGCGATTTCATCCAAGTATATAAATTATTGTCGTTTATAGAAGGTCTGATTGAGAAATTAGATAGTTTTTACGATGACAAAAATTCATTTTTAGTGCTACCGTATTTAAATCAATTAAACGGTTGCTTTATGTGTTAAAGATTGATGTAATTTCATTAGAATGTGGAGATTTGTGTTTTTTAAATATTTAATTAAAATAATATTAATATTTGATGGAATATTTGAAATAGAAATAATTTACACTTCGATATAAAGTTGTCGTTTTTGTCGTTTTTAAGAACTGCATAGAATATAATAACACGAATGTTGATCGTGTAAAATTATCGATATTTACATATCTATATTAAATAATATTCAGGTTGCCATTTAATAATTTTTTAGAAAACAAATCCATCTTTAGTTTCGCAGAATATTAATGCAAAACATTCAACAATTATTGTAATAATTGAATCATTACATCAATTTCTTTGCAGTCAAAAGAGCTGCAATTTTTTTCACGTTTGCAAATTAAATATTTTCATCTCCAATTTTTATCTCAAATTATTTTTAATTTTATTATATTTTTAATTATATATTAAATCCTTTTCAATTCTTTGGTGCATCAAACACAGAGCATTGCACTGTTAAGCAATGTTATTCATTCAGATCCATGGATGCAATGCTTATATCCGATTTAAAAAAAAAAAAAAAAAAACGCGGTCTTAGATTTCTCGATTATTCGTCTCTTATTACCCCGTTGCACTCTCGCTCTCTCATCCGACAAAATCTGGGGCTATACATTACGTTTTGGGATTCCTCTTCTCGATGTTCGTTGTCTCTGTATATTCGTGTGTGTTTCATCTCGCTCATTCGCCATCCTCGTTGCTCCCCCACGGGCGAAGAAAGGAAAAAAGGGTTCTCGGCGAGGAGAAGAGATCGGCCATGTAAACCGGTCGGTCGGGTTGTGCCCCGTACCCCCACCGAGCTATAAGGCCACCTGCTCGCCTAGTGAGGCCCTTCGGCGAGGGCCTCAACGACGACGGCGACGCCGGCGACGAACGCGCGGAACGCTATTAAATTTATTCGAATCTCATCGCCGCGGCCGCGCCAATACATCTATAATAGACTGATTAAAAAAAAGCGACTATTTTTTGTTTTTCGCAATAACATATTAAATACTTTCGGGAAGGTGAAAAAAGACGCCTGTTAAAATTAGAGCTCTTAATAAAAATATTTAGCGGTGGCACATCGCATATTTTGATTTCCCATTTAAATAACACAGGAAAAAAATTCAGAGTTTAAAGTTTTATATCTCGGTTTCAAATTAATGTACCAAAATTAACGACACATATTCTTGTACAGAATTGAACGCTCTACGAAAAAGATCTGTGATTTTTCGATAAACTCACTCCTTCAAAAGTTATTCAAGGTTAAAGTTAAATTTCGAGTAAGTTTCACTTTTTTTTTTAGTTTCCGCCAAAATGTAGAAACTAAATAAAGTAAATAAATATCGCAAACACTTTCCTGAAACAAAAGTTTAAATTGCATCAACATAAATTATCTAATTTTTAAAGAAATTACCAACATAAGTTCACCCATATTCACATATATATTAGAACGTGAATTACTTTTGAAGGAATGAGTTTATCGAAAAATCACAGGAGATCTTTTTTATAGAGCGTTCAATTCTCCAAGAGAATATGTGACGTTCATTTTGGTACATTGACTTGAAGCCGAGATATAAAATTTCTAAGTTTGAATTTTTTTCCCCTGTGTTATTTAAATGGGAAATCAAAATATGCGATGTGCCACCGCTAAATATTTTTATTAAGAGCCGTAATTTCAACAGGCATCTTTTTTCACCTTCTCGGAAGTATTTAATATGTTACTGCGAAAAACAAAAAATAGTCGATTTTTTGAAACAGTCTAATCTATAAGCTTGCAAGTAACTTGATGCCATTAAATATGAAATCCTCAATGAGTTCTTCGCTCTCTTGAAATTAAACGTTCGAGTATTTTTCTTCAGAGTCATGAAAGTCGCCAATAGAGATCCGCGAGTGAGAAAAACCTCAAAATTCTTGAGAGACAAAATTAAAAATATTTTCCTTCGATCATGACAGCTTATAAAATTGATTTTTTTTGGGATTCGATTGAGCCAAATTATTTGCTATAAATAAACATTATCGCTCGTTATTTTCAAGCCGAGGAAAAAAACGTAATGAAATAAAAATGAAATTAAAATAAAAAGTTCTTTGAGAATATTAGATGGTAATGAAAGCAATTATTTACGAGTAGGTCAACTCAAAACTCATATGCACACAACGAGGGTGGCTTTTAGGTCAGTTCATTTTCCCACGGGAAATACGCTTTCGTATGAGAGAGACGAGGGGTCAGAAAGTCGAGCATTGAGTGTGAAATACATCGCAGTTGCAAAGTTCATTCTCGCATAACGATTACGAACAAGCGCGTGTATTATATCGCGAATATATAGATATATCACACACGCACAAAACATATCAATGCGTCGTGAAAGGTTTCACGGTCTAATTGCAAATATTATTAATCGTTAATTATAATTAATTACCGGAATATGTGAAAGAATCCTTGAACGATGCGCTCTCTAATTGACACTGATTTATGGCTTTAATTAAAAACGAGAAGCTCTCCGTACCTTCGAAGAGAAGGGTGCGAACCGGGGGAAGGTCTTTCGCAGACCAAGAACACGAGTTTCAACGAAGCACACACACACACACACATTCTCATTCTCTCATTATTCTCGCTTTTTAGGAGCCCGCCTTTATCCATCGCCCTTTTCTGGAGAACGATATCCAGCGAAAAGAGAGCGGAAGAAGGGTTGAGAAAACTTTTCATCCCTTACCTTGTTCCAGCTTCCTCTCTTATTCGTGATGAAAAGGTTTTGAATTGCGGCGAAACAACATTTTTTCGCTAAAATCATTTGCTTCAGCGAGGATAAAAGGTTCAAAGAGCACTCCCTGCTGGAAGAGGATGAAGATTTAGGGTTTATTTCCTGAATCGTGGCCACGAGAGTTCATCGTTCATGTATCTCGAGCCACAGGGCGATTGCGCTTGGGCTCGACGATTATTGGCCACCTTGAAAAACATTTTAGTCGTGAAATTTGCATTGAGAAAGCAGCCTTCTCGCTGATGCCAATCACTGTGACAATGGGCTCTCTTTAAGGGGCCAGTTAAGCTCCTTCGTGGCTATGGGATGAGGGCCGTATAGGCGTATCTCTCGAACTCGTAAAGATAACAACGATTACTCAAAGCTCTCTCGGGGCTAAAAGTCTCTCTTTCTCTCGGTGGAGGCGCCCCCTTCTGTTCGCATTTTCGTTGCCTCTGGGCTCTTCTCCGTTCGCGTGGGAGTTTTTCTCGTTGTGTGTTGTATACGTGTAACGACTGTAACGCGCGGGAGCAACGTACCGGCACGTTGAATTCGTTAAGGGAGTGATTTACCGTCCACTTCCGGTTCGAAACGGCGAGGACGAAAGAATGTTTGTCCGAAGAACGGTGCAGCGACCACCTCGCCCCTTTTATTACACGCCGATGATGATTAACGTTTCGTGAACTGCAGAGTTTTTTGCAATAGAATCCTATCAAACTCTCAATACATGAACGTTAACCCGGTATTGTAAATTTGTAAATTGGACTGAAATACAGTTTATCGCGTTTTCGACTTCGATTCACGAAAAAACGAAGAATTTCCTGCTCTGGTAAAGCTTTTGATCTCTGTGGAAGGACTTTGAAGATCCCAAAAAGCGTCGGATCGATATTCTTCCCAATCACGCGTCAGAAAATTAAAAAAACAGCTGGTGAGTTCTCAGACTAAAATCAAAATTATTAAACGAGCAGATGAAAAAAAAAAAACATTTCTTTAAAATTCTCAATAATTACACTGAGAAATTTTTTTGTTGAAAATGCAAAAATTTGTTTGACTCAACCAAATACTTGTTTCCGGACGTTCAACGAGATCGTTTTGGTAATTCAACAAAGATAGAGTGGAAGTTTAGTTGAATCGGTTAAATCGTTGCTTGAATGGGCAAAGTTCAATCAAATAAATATCTTTGTACCAAATTAATTGTGTGGATGAAAATACGAATTGTTTTTTTGTTATCGCTAAATTTATTTAGTTAAAATATGCTAGAAATCAACGAAATATTTCTGTACAGCAACTTCAGTAACGTGTAAATTGGACAAAACTGTATCTGAAAATTGACCAAATTATTTCGTTCACCTCAATCTTACGGTTAACCAAATCCATTTGTTGAATTAATTATAGTTTCATTATTTCAAACAAATTAATATTGAATCAACTACATTTTTTTCAACTAAATGGATTTAGTTGTTTTAACTGAACTTTTTTCTCAGTGTAGGGCGATATTCTAGTCTGAAGACATACATTTTGAACGTTATATTGAGCTCGATAAAAAAAAACAAAAAATATATTTACTATTTTTTTTTACAACATATTTATCAATATTTTTACAATAAACAAATAAATGTTCGAGAAAAAAAATGAAAATTAAATTAGTTATAAGCTGGTAAAATTGGGGGTAAAAAAAGGGGGGCGCTGGTTGACACGATATTCTTAAAGGTTGAAACATCAAGAATGTGCAAAAAAAAATATTTTTCGAAAATTCTAGACCAGGATACCCCCTTAATTTGTCTCAATACGTAACTTCCTGCAGTCGTACGCAATTTCCTCATTCAATTTACCATCTAAAATGCATATTTCGCTCCAATATATTCGGAAAAATAATGCGAGATATATTCGAAAAAATAAAAAGCGAGAGAGACATCCCAGGAATCCATTTTTTTCACCCCAGATTGTAACAATGATGAATGCCCCTGTGGATGGATTTTTCACGGCGATATTTTACCGTCTACCTTGGAATTAAGAGCTTTATACGAATGTTATCCCACTATTGACCTCTATAAATTTGTAATGCGGAGCTGTAAACGTAGATAAGAAGCGAACCGTATATAATGGCCACTTTACGCGTGAGTTAACGCAATAAAACGGCAGTGGTCGTGGCAGTCTGTTTTTGATAAGATAATATCGAACGTTTTTTGACTTATCGATGAATCGTAACGGTCGATTATGGTAACGCGTATTCACGATTTCTACAAAACGATATTAATTTGTTTCAAACGACGAAACGTGGAATATCGAGCATAAATGTTATTTTCTGTACTATTTCTGCGGTTAAAATTGTGGGCTAATTATTCAACGTCTAGAAAAAATAGTAACTATATTTTCTTCAAAAAATATAATTGGAACTATAACAAAAAATTTAGAGGATTGAGATATTGAGAGTCGATCAAGAAATCTACTATTTTTTGTTGTATTGTTTTTTTTCGACACTACATAGAAAAAAAACACTGTTTATTCGGTCCTAATTCCCCACGATCATCAATAAAAAAACAATTCTTAATTCTCGTCGTCATGCTCAATTGAATTGCGAAAAAATTGCAATTTTACTACGAATGACTCGCTCTGAGGCGACACCGGGGCGTACGATACGCAATCACGAATTGCCGAGTCATCGTCACGATGCGTATAACGTTTATTAAATCTTTCTAAAGAGCACACACAGGCACGCACCGTGACGAATCGTTTAGTTTCGGGGTGAGGTTCAAGGGTCGCTTTTATATACGTAAACCGCGCACGCGGTGGGCCCCAGAGCATCACGCTCGAAATTAACTCGACACCGGCCCCACCTTAAGGTTTTTATTTTCGTTCCCCTACTTTCGAGCCTTCGTACCTTCTGACTCTCTCTTACTCTGCCCTTTAATTGTATAACCCAGAGAAAGAGAGGAAGGGAGAGAGGGAGAGAAAACCATCGTGAAGATGGGCTCTCTCTCTCTTTTCTTGCGTCCACGCGTTCGCTTCTCGCGCGTTTTGCCCCGCTCTCGTAATAGCATTTTTATACGCGAATAATGGAGTCTAAAGACATGCAGCAATGTAGCACAAAGCGTGACTCTGTGTGTGCTGCTCCTGCTTGGTACATATACCTTCGGCCCCGGAGGGCTTCTTCCCTCTTTTTCTTCCTCCTCCTCTTCTTCTTCTTCTTCGTTTTCTTCGTTCTCTTTGCTCATAGGTACACAATCCAAGAGAGGAAAAAAGTAAAAGGGACCGGAGAGAGAGAGAGAGAGAGAGAGAGAGGAGGGGAGAGAGAGAGGAGGGGAGAGCCTCCTCTTTTCCCTCTTCCTCTCGCTCCTCGGTCTTTCTAGCTATCGCTCCGCTTCAACTCCATTTCTTTCCATCCCTCTGCCTCCTCTCCCCCCTCCCAAACCCTCGCCACACGCTGATGCCATCATCGAGCTTCGTCCCGCTCGCCCTCATTCGTCTCGTCTCACTCCGTCTGTTTCGTTCCGCGGAGAAACTCCTCTCTCGCTGATATAACTCTGCGAAAAGTGCGAGAAAGATATCCGCGAGCGCGAAAATGAGCGAGACCGAAGAGTCACGGGTTTCGAGAGAAAGAGAGGGATGAGAAGAGAGAAGAAGGAGGTTAAAAAAGGAGCAGCCCGAGAGACGGGAGAGACCGAGCAAAAGGGAACTAAACTCATTTCCGAGGCATTAACCAATTACTTTTTGCGAAAGGGTGTCGGTTACCTTCAACTCTCTCTCTCTCTCTCTTCCACCCGCGCACACAGCCTCGACAGTTCTCTTCGCCTCTCTCCCTCGCGCCCTCGCGCCCTCTCTCTCTCTCTCTCCCTCTCTCTTTTCTTTAGCGATTCATTCTTTTTTTTTCTTAACTCTCTCGCTCTTTCTTGCGGCCCCGTTAACCACCGAACCCGCACACCTTTTCCTACGGACCGCGATCGCGGACCAAGTCTCCCATCAGGCTCTGCTTTGCCCTGCACGGAGAAAGGCCAACACTCTTTGCTCTCGACGTTCACGACACGAAAATCAACTCTCGTCTTCCCTCTTCCTCCTTGTACATACATGTACCGGGTCTTGAGAAGAAACGACTTCGTTAAGTAATATTGTAGCAACGTTGAATGAAATTTGAGAGTGATAATTTACGGAGAAAATGGTCGGGCGTTTGATTCGAAGAAGTAGGGACACTCCGTGTCAAATTGACTAAGAGTTGGAATCGACCCCTTTCAATTTCAATGAAATTTGGTCAGAAGTTTTCGTTTATAATAAAAAGTAGTTCTACCGAAGGAAGAAAATTAAAAAAAAAAGCTTTCGAAAGTTATGCATAATTCGAAATTTCACAATTTTTCAAATGTTCCAAGTTTATTTTTTAACTATCTCGAAAATTATTATAGTTACGAAAAATCGTTCTGTGTTCGTCTTAAAGAGTATGTATGGGGCGACGAAAAAAAAAATATTCCGAACAAAAATTTGAAAAATGACGAATTTGGAGAATTTTGAATTTTCAAAAATCGTGAAAATTCAAGTTCATCCTGAAATTCTGAACATTTGTTTTCGTAGTCACAAGTATACTCTTCAAGACGAACCCAGAACGATTTTTTCGTACTTATAATAGTTTTCGAGATATTTAAAAAATAAACTTAAAAGATCTAAAAAATTGTGAAATTTTGAATCTTACATAACTTTCGAAAAAAAAATTTTAATTTTTTTTCTTTCGGTAGAACTTTTTTTTATTTAAAACGAAGTCGATTCTAACTCTTGGTCGATTTGACATGGACTGACCCACTATTTTGTGGGATGTGGGAAGCTTGCTTTTTGAAAGGGAGATCCTCATGTTTTGTAGATGTAAAATTGATTAATACAATCGATTTTGACTCCGAAATATGAGCAATAATTTTCAGTGCTTAGAATAAAATATTCATAAAATTGGGCTTGAAATAAAAAATTGTTTTTGCTCGTGCAACAAAATATAGTTTATTTTAATAACACCGCACATAAATATACTTTTTTGGAAATTTATAATTTTTTTTTCCCACATTTCAGTGTCGTCTAATCAAAATGTCACTTGAATTTTGAAAATTGATTTTGTAAAAATACGTTCTTCATTTTAAAAACGAGTTCTCAGCTCATTTTCGCTGTTTCCCAGAATTTTTTTAAATTTTTAGCTAATAAACTTGACTGAAATATACAGTTGATCGCATTTCATTCTTTAGTTTACGGAAAAACGATTCATGCACTATTGAAGCTGTTTCTCTTTGTTGAAGTTAGATCGATATTGACCCAATCACGCGTGGGAAGATTAAAAAACAGCTGGTCAGTTCTCAGATAAAAATCAAAATTACTAAACAAGCAGAAGAAAAAAAAAATCCTGTTCAATTCTCACTAATTAATGTACCTCAAGACGCAACTTCGTAAATTTTTTCGTGAAATGTTTCAAAAAACTTGACCAGGAACTTCGAAACTTCCCGCAGTCGTGCATCAATTCCACGTTCAATTTACCATAAAAAATGCATCTTTCGCTCCAATATATACGGGGGAGAGAAAAAATACACGTGGTGAACACGACACACACATGCATGCGCGACTAGAATCACGAATATCGACACGCTTCCATCTCCAAGAGAGAGAGAGAGAGGAGAGCCCAGGCAGCAGAAGCTGCCAGGACGCGCTTCACCCTCGCAGAGCAATATCCACACCGTCTCTCCGTGCTCCCCCTTCATCCCTTGACGATATTAAACCTCGAGCATACGAAGTGGAGGGTCGCGGGGAAACGAGAGAGAAATTGAGAGGGAGGGAGAGGGAAAGAGAGACCACCCCTTCGATCCAATATCTCAGCGGTGGCGGGAACGATGCCGTTGGCGATGCCGCGATTCTCACACTACGCACACAAACACATGCTCACATACGTATATTCATGTGGAAGTGTTAGTGCTGTACAGGAATAGCGTAGCTCGGGCATTAGCCGTGAGTATAGATATATATTCAGAATGAAATAGAGTTAGAGAGAGATGGCACACGCCAGAAGCCTCGCTATATACGCACATATCATTTCGTTAATCTCGATGGAGGCCCACTATAAGAATTCACTTAATGAAAATTTCCCAGGTTCTCGCGTTTCCTCCCACATCTCTCTCTCTCTCTTTCTCTCTCTCTCTCTCTCGCTCTCTCTCTCTCTCTCTCTCTCTCTCTCTCTCTCTCTCTCTCTCTCTCTCTCTCTCTCTCTCTCTCTCTCTCTCTCTCTCTCTCTCTCTCTCTCTCCCCCTCTCTATGTCTCTCTGTCTCTATCTCTATTTCTTCCTCTGTCTTGGGATCCTGCACTCTAACTCTATTCCTCTTGCTATATTGCTTCGTAGAGGATCGATGTTGGCGATGAAACCCTCCATGGACAAGCGCTCGTTCCTCGTATCTATTCCCATGTGATATCTAATTTCAAAAAATCTAGTCTTGGAAGAACCAGTGATTTTTCAATGGATCGACGAAGTTATTTTCATTTTAATAATAGTGACCGCGTTAGCGAGGGGAATTTAACGTGGAGGTCGCTTCAGAGTCTCTCGGATTGCCCTCTTTTCTTTTTTTAGTATAAGCCCAAAAAAATTTCTACACTTTTCTGTCCTCGAGTTGAAGTGTCAAGCCACTGTTTGTGAACTCACATATACACGTTAAAATATGTTCAAAAATTCGATTGTTTTTCTCGGTGTTTTTTTTTTTAATATGGATTTCTTGGGAATAAGATTTTTTTTAATTCGTTGCCCACGGTTTCACCTTTTTGCCATTGCCAAAATGTTGCTTTGTGTTTCAGAAAGCGTTAAAAAATTATAAAAAGAAAAATAATTGAGTGGTGTAATTATTAGAAGTTTCTTTGCTCAATTACTTCAGTCGTAATTTTTTTATTACTACGAATTTAAAAAATTCGTTACAAAATTTTTCTTTTGGATATTTTTTAAATTCGCAGTTCACAGTTTTAACTTTTTGTATCTTATACCAGAACGACGATTTTGTTAAATAAAATAATCAAAAATTACAACTAAAATAATCAAGCAAAGAAATTTCTAATAAGCTGAGAAAATAACATTGTACTAGGATTTGTTAAATGTTAAAAAATGTAAAGTTGAATATGGGGAAATAAATTATTTTTAAACAGTTAATAAATTATTTGACACAAATAAAATACTTCTCAACGACCAACAAATTTGGTGACAGTTAACAAATATTTAAGTAAAAGTGCCAATTAAGTATATTCCTTTACTACAAATCAACACTTTTCTCAGTGTAATGCTTTACTCAATTATTTATGTACTTGAAGTTTCGAACGTTCGGATGAACAAAAAAAATCACAAATGTAATTTTTAAGGAAAAATTGATAGACCCCCACCAATATTTGGTACACGATTTTTCAAACAATGTCTTCACTACTGAGAATTAATTGATAAATATTATCGAAGTCTTTTAATTTTTCGTTTGAGGAATAAATTTGTCGATTTTTCCTTCAGCTGAACGTTCGGAACTCCAAGTTCACAATTATTTTAGTTCTTATAATTTTCGAACACTCTCTAAAATAAAAATCAGCTGTTTCATTTCATTTTCGCATTTTTAGACACATTCTTTCTCTTCCTCAATTTTTGTCGCTCATTTTCTATACCTCTCAGAGTTAAAGTTAATTTTTAGCTAATAAACGCGAGCGAAAGAGTTATTGATGAAGAAGATATCGGTAAGTTTGGATTTTTTTTGCTACATCGGAATATCTCGTACAATCTCACGCAACTATTTCTTACATACATAAAAACATACCCGATTCCTCGAAATGCAATAAAAAAATTTTTTAAAATAAAGCCTTCATCACCAAAAATCGAGGTTTCCAGCCACAAAAAATGGATCCACGAGTCTAATAAAAATAAACTAAAAATAAATACGTCTCCGCGATGCTTGTGACGATTCTCGCCGTTCCAGAATATATTTGGGGTGGCAAAAAAATTCAAAACCGTGAATTCGCGCAGTTATTTCGAAGAATCATTCGTATATCGGAATGTAGAGCGACACAGAGGAGCATTGACGAGGGTGCGGGGGTGTCTCGACTCTGTGGAAGCTCCTTGGAAACGACGAAGCAAGAGTGAGATAAGACCAGGTTCTCAGCAAGCAAACAGAGAGAGAGAGAGAGAGAGAGAGAGAGAGAGAGAGAGAGAGAGAGAGAGAGAGAGCGAGAGAGAGAGAGGAGAGCTGGAGGGAGGGAGGATTGAGCAAGGTGGTGCGAAGCCAACAACCCCTTCCGCGGATTGCTCCTGTACCCACGCGGGGTTGTATATGCCTCTACCTCAACTGAATATAGGCTGTTGTGAATATTACATTCCCCTTGTACACGTATATAGCCAAGAATGAGTGAGACAAGACCAGAGGGAGAGAGGGAGAGGGAGTGTTTCACCCCTATCGTGTGTATCGTTCACGTCCATCCATATAGTTATAGTTTCGCCCACGGTAACTTTTCCAACAGACGGACGTAACCGAACGTCACTTCGTATCGCGACGTCCTCCTCGATGCGCCCTTTTAACTCGCGAGCAATCGCGATATTACAACCCCTTCTGACACCCCTTTTCGTCCCTGGCGAGCTTCGTAAATGGGTATAACCGGTATACACGACCGAGCGAGCCACATAGAGAGGGAACACAATAACACGGTCTTATCTACCCCTCTCTCTCTCTCTTCGTCTCTCTCGCCCTCTTGTTCTCTCTCGCGCTATTAATTTTCGGGCTTTCGCTAATTAAATATTTTCCGTTGCCTCTCGTGGACCCTGTGGGCTTGAGACTCTCTCTGTCCCTCTCTCTTTATCATTTTGAGAAGCCTCCCTCTCCCTCTCTCCGTTTTTAATTTACGATGTTCTCAACGTAATTAACGAGGGTTATTAAAGAGAAGAATCTTGAGATTTTCGTCTGTTTTTGATATTTGTGCGGAACGGAAAATCGATTGACGGATAATCATTGTGAGATTGAACGAAAAGACATCGCTCAGTTCTGAAATGGATCTCGAAACAAAATGTCAAAATAACTATTTTTTATTTTGAGAAAATTACAATAATTTAATTTGCATACAAATTTTTCTATGATGAATAATTTATCATATTAATTATTAATCTATGAATAAACTGATCCGATTGCCGAAATTGTGTCAACAAATTAGAATTCCCAATATTCAAATGAAAAAAAAAATGGGATCTGAAATAAAGTCTGAAGAGGATCGTAATCACGATCGAAACGTAGAGAAAAGATCATTAACCATTTTGATCCACTATCATCCGGATTTCCTGGCTCAATCGACAATTAAACGATAAGGATGTAAATTATTTCGTCGGAAGCGTTTGATAGTGTATTTGTAAATTATTTATAGACTTTCCCTGGGTCGCCATTTTTCAAGGCCCTATTTTCTCGTTATCCTGTTCATCGGAAGATACAGCGTCTTGTCTGTATCGCGATTGCGATTTCGTACACGCTATATGTGCGTGTGTGAGCTGTTTAGAGAGTCGCGAGTAGCGTGCGAGAATCGATAACTATCGAGAACTCTGAGAATAGCGCATCGTCGGCAACTTCCTTTATATATTATATAGGCGCACATTATACTTACAGTAGAAGCTCTCTTATTGTACATCTTATTGTAAATCAAACTGAGGGAGAGATGAAAAAGTCGAATATTCGTTACTATCGAATTCGTAATTTAAAAAAGATTTCCATTATGGGTCATTCCATGTAAAATCGACCTTTCAATTTCGATGAAATTTGGCCAGAAGTTTTCTTTTATCATAAAACGAAATTCTACCAAAGGAAAAAAATTTAAAAAATTGGTTTCGAAAGTTATGCAAAATTTCACTATTTTTTCAATTTTATTTTTTAAATATCTCGAAAACTATTGTAGTTACGAAAAAATCGTATTCGATTCATCTTGAAGAGTATACTTATGGCTACGAAAAAAAAAATACTCCGAACAAAAAATTTGAACAATGATGAATTTGGAGAATTTTGAATTTTTTAAAATCGTCAAAATTCAGGATCAACACTAAAATTTGGTTCAATTTTTTTTATATAATATTTTGTATTGATCTTAAGGATGTTGAGTCCCAAATCGCAAATGATGAAAATTTTTGAAAATTTGGTATGTTTTTGGATGAATCATTTAAGAGGTCGTATAAAAATTTCACCACGATTAGGAAGCTCGTCATCGAACAATTAACATTAACAAATTAAATTAAATTAAATTAAATGCAGTCTTATGGAAACATATAACTTTGCGATGAGTTTTTTTTATCTCTCAAATTTTCAATATCTACACTATATTGAAAGTAACGGAAACAAAACGAAGTTTATTGATAAATATTTTTTTTATTTGTTTAAAAAATTGTTCTTAATAAAATATTAAAACATACAAAATTTTCAGAATTTTCTAATCATTTTTCATTTTAACCCTCAAGGAGGTTGAAGGAACGATGATAGAATTCTGAAAATTTAATGTTTTTACATGAAGTATTCAGGAGGTCGTGTAAAAATTTCACGACGATTGAGAAGCTATTTATTGAACAATTAACATTAAAAAAATTCATAGGGACTTAACATCCTTAAATAGAAATATAATTACGATTAAAAAAAAATTAAATTGTAAAAATCAACTTTTTTACCCTCCTGAATTTATCGAGGAACTCAATTGCGGTTTAAATAAGGGAGATTCTACTGTATGGACATTCACGTGAGAACAGAGATTACGAAGTGTACGTGAACAGTACAGTGAAAAATATAAACCCTTGGGCTCGCACGCGTGACCCACGACGCCCCCAACACGTGTGCATGTGTGTTTGCAAATTCCTTCGATGCAATGACCGGGTCGCTTCGTTAAACGGTAGTTTGATCTCTAGGCTTGTACAAGCACCGCCACGACGAGCTATATATTACAACCGCAGTCACTTCCTATGATCATTAAATGACCATTATCCAAACGCACTGGAGATATCCATAAAATTAAACGTTTATACAGACGTATATGTATATTTTCGATAGTTTGCAATTACGATACGATCCGAGGTTTAATGTAATTGGCAGTTTAGTTATCGCCAAGCACGCCAATAATGAGGAAAAACGTACGATCGACCCCCGAACTGATCATTGCCAAGAAAATCCGTCGATTCGATTGCCCTTATCTTTCATCATTTGTCAAAGAAATTGATAGTTTTTGTAACGCATCAATTTACAGCATAGATATGACAGCGGAACATTGACGAGAATGAATTCACTCTGTCAATAAATATTTCTTCGTTGAAAAACAGGAACGACAAAAACAAATAACGCTAATTTTTTTAGCGAAACTTAGGACTGCCAGGCTGAACGATCGCCATTTTGTGTAAATTTATAATCGTACTGTCAATCAAGATTTTTTCGTTCAAAAACAGGAACGACAAAAACAAATAATGCTAATTTTTTTAGCAAAACTTAGGACTGTCAAGCTGAACGACCGCCATTTTGTGTCAATTTGTAATCGTACTGTCAATTAAGATTTTTTCGTTCAAAAACAGGAACGACAAAAACAGATAATGCTAATTTCTTTAGCAAAACTTAGGACAGTCAAGCTGAACGACCGCCATTTTGTGTCAATTTGTAATCGTACTGTCAATTAATTTTTTTTTATGTAAGTAGTATAGAACGATAAAGACGAAATATGCCAATTCTTTGAGCAAAGATCAAGACCGTCAATCTGAATGACCACTTTTCCTTTTAATTTGTAATCACTCTGTCAATTAAGACTTTTTAGTGCATGAACAAGTATGACGAAAGCGAAAAATGTCAATTCGTTTGAGCAAAAATCAAGACTGTCAATCTGGACACCCGCCATTTTAGTTTTAGTCGCTCTGTCAATCATGATTTTTAGTGCGAGAAAGAGAACCATAAAAAAATGCCAATTCGGTTGAACAAAATTTGAAACCGTCAATCCAGCCGGTCATTTTATTTCAATTTGTAATCACCCTGTCAATTGTGATTTTTTATTAGCGAAAAAGAGAAAACCGTAAAAACAAAAATAGCCAATTGGTTTGAGCAAAAATCAAGACTGTCAATCTGGACGCCCGTCATTTTATGTCCATTTGTAATGACTCTGTCAATTCAGACTTTTTAGTGCGAGAACAATTATGACGAAAGCGAAAAGTGTCAATTCGTTTGAGTAAAAATCAAGACTGTCAATCTGGATGAATACTATCGTATGTCAATTCGTAGTCGTTCTGTCAATTAACATTTTTCGGTGCAAGAGTGCAATCAAACAAATTTGTTTACGCAAAAATAAAGACTCCGAATCTGAATGACGGCCATTTTGTTTCAATTTGCCACTCTGTCAATTAAGACGAATTTTTTAGTGCAAGAAGGAGAACCACAAAGGCGAGATTACCTTGGTGAAGAGAGTACAACAGTGTATAAGAAGGAATCACCTGGTGGGCTTAGTTTGTTGTTCGTTGTTTTTTTTTTACTTTCTTTCTTTTTCTTACGACAGCCGCGAGTGAGAGCTGCATCGCCGGTGCATGAACTGCGCACACGAAAGCGTGCAGCACGGCAAAGCACAACAGAGGAGAATCTGTGTGAGAGGGCGCGAGAGAGAGAAAGGAAAAGAGTGCCAAAGCACGCAGGCACAAACGTTCGCTCGTTTACAGCCGAGGAGAATCGGATCCCGTGGCCCAAATGACCCATCGTCGGCCCGCGAAAGCACCCTCCACCTCTCTCGCGGTCTTTTATATATATATCTCACCTCACACCCCCATAACAGTCAACGTCGACGGGAGAGAGTGCGCCTCCCTGTAGCCAACGCCACGTTGCGTTCAACCCCCTCGAGAGATTTACGGCAATTCGTTTTTTGCCTCCTTAAGTGCTTTCGCATTATCTCGCTGCAACTAAATACTCTCTCTTTCTCTCTCTTCCTCTCTCTCGCTCGCTCTCTCTCTCTCTCTCTCTCTCTCTCTCTCTCTCTCTCTCTCTCTCTCTCTCTCTCTCTCGTCGGCGCCACGATAGTTTGTAGAGGTGGCGGTTTCAGCGACGATGAGCCCAGAAATGCACACACACACACACACACACACACACACACACACACATGCATGAAGGACTGTGAAAGACAGAGAATGAAAAGAGCCGAGTAACGAGCGTGCCCGAGATCCTCGTGTGCTTATGCCTATTTGTTAGCGCTGTATATAGTTAAATATATAAGTGATTCCTTCTGGTCGAAACCATCAATTTTTCTGACCAATTCCCAATTAATCACTGACCTTTCCCCATATTTCATCTCTCAAAAGCAATCTGCATCTGTTGAATATTTTTTTGATGAATCAAAATTTTTTAATATTAATTTTTATGATTTTTTCAAATTCTAAAAACTCAACATTCTAGGCACCAGCTGTTAGAGAATATTATTGAAATGGATACCTTATTTTTGAATTTTTTTTCCCAAATCGAGGGTAAGAATTTTTATTCAAAAGAATTATTTATTTATTTTGGTTGATCGAAATTTATTTTTGTAATCAGAGTTATTCTGAGAGCACTCAATTAATCTGGATCGGATGAAAATTTTTTTTATGCATCAAAAATTTTGTAATATTCATTTTTATAATTTTTTCATATTTAAAAAACTCAAAATTCTAGACAATCAGTTATCAGATAAAAAAATACGATTGAATTGGATACGCTATTTTTGAGATTTTTTATTCTCAAATCAATGGTAGGAATTTTCATTATAAAGAATTATTTATTTATTTTGGTTGATAAATTTTTTTTTAATCAGAGTGCTTCTGAGAGCTCTCTAAAAAGCAATCTGGATCTGTTGAAAATTTTGTTGTTGCATCGAATTTTTATAATGATTATTTCTATCATTTTTTATGTTCTAAAACCTCAAAATTCTCGACAATCAGCTGTCAGATAATACGATTGAAACGAATGCCCTATTTTTAAAAATTTTGTTCGCAAATCGAGAAAAAGAATTTTGATAAAAAAAAATTATTTTATAATTTTTGTTGATCCAAAAATTAAAAAAAAAAATCATGAGAGGTAAGAGAAATTTTTTAAAAATCTTTAACGAAATCGGAGAGGGTCAGCTTGAATATTTTCTGGCCAGGAATGCCTTGTATGATATGATATATCCGTACATATATGGGGCATTCCACATCAATACACCTTCAATTCATACGAAAATGTTTGGATAACGGCCCACTCAATCAAAGTTTCTCCTTCTATTTTTTTTTTAATGTTTTTTTTTTCGAAAAAAGCTTTTTAAGCAGAAGGATTTCAAAATTCGGGCTAACATTTCTTTATAAAATTATCAGTAAGTCAAATCACTCCAAAAAAATCTGAAAAAAATCCTGAGTGCTTTTCAGAGGTACTACAAAATCATAAAAAATTGTGAACGAAATCGGAGAGGTGAAAGACCAGACCCAGGTCAAATCGGTGTGGAATGCCCCATACATAAACCATCAATGTGAGAGCAGGTCTCTCTTCTTCTCTCTCTATCTCTCTCTCTCCTGCTGCACGAGCTTTGCTGCTGTCAGCTGGTTAGCGTGATCGTGTGCGTGTTCCGCGTTCGCTTATATTATCATCTTCGAGAGTTGCGTTATACATGCGTGCACTTTAATTAGCGTTCTCGAAAGTAGATATACGGTATATATTAGTCGTGGCATGTGTGCGTACAGTTTAATATACGTGATGTTGACTGACTTTTACTCGGTGATTAAGCGAGCCCGCATTCGTGATGTATGGAAGAAACTCTGTGCGAATGAGTCAAATTCAAAAAATATTGCCTCGCTGACTGATAACGATTTACATTCGATTATTCAAAATAATATCTGATGCGATATCGCGAAATTTGCGAAAGCTCTTAGGACCATTATTTTTACAAAAAATCGAATGTTTGAAATTTTTTATCTATTTTCGGCCAAAAAATAATATTTTTACTATAGGACCATCTTGAAATTGTTTTCACGACCCTGAACAATTGTTTAAGCAAAAAAAAACAATTTTTCCAAAATCCTAAAATGGTGACGTCCCTTAAGCCCACCATAATTAATTTTCAAAAAGAAAAGGCAGAATAAAAACTGGAGAAAATTGACGAATCCTCCCTTTGAAAAAAGGAACTCGAATATTAATTCTCCAAACGTCAGTGACGCAATTAGTCGGATGAGATTGAATGAAACTGCATTCTCTCGCTCCTCGCTATATTATTTCATACGGAACGACGACTCACTCTGAGAATTGCGCTTAATTTCACGCGGCACAGAAAGTACAAGATGAAATTGAGCTCCGCGGGGCATCGCCGCTCATAAGGGCGCAAGTGTAATGTATGCCCGAGCGACCAGGACACCTGTGCCTTTTAATTATTTTGAGGACACCAGTACGAACGACAGAACCCCGGAGGGAGATATATGTGTCCCAGCGTATACATATGTGTAAGCTGCATGTGTCCAGAGAGATAGGTCCTATTTTGTGTGTGTGTGTGTGTGTGTGTTTGTGTGGGTGAGACGACGACCACGACGACGAGCGACTTAATTGCTTCATATTCAATTAGTGTCAGGGCCAAACGATCGTCTCTAATTATCTCTCTATTCAGAGGGGGGTGGGGGGGAGAAGCCCCGATGACGGAAATGCGCGCGCAGGGAAACAGGATACGAAATATCCACTCTCGTTCACCACTCACCTGCATTAATTATTCATTCGATAATTTATCATACCGCATACACAATCACACTATCATCCCACTTTATAGTGCAGTACAATTTGAGTATGTGATACAATGTCACATAAACAACTGTACCAGATATTTCTATACCAAATACCGCAATAAAACCTCTACCGAAAAATGTTTGCCAAATAGCAACTTTACTATATTTCTCTACCTGATCTCATCTCAACCTGATAGTTCTATACCAAATACCGCAATAAAAACTCTACCGAAAAATGTTCGCCAAACAACAACTCCACTGTATTTCTCTACCTGATCTCATCTCAACCTGATAGTTTTATACTAAGTACCGCAATAAAAACTTTACCGAAAAATGTTTGCCAAACAACAACTCTACTGTATTTCTCTACCTGATCTCATCTCTACCTGATAGTTCTTTATGAAATACCGCAATAAAAACAC
This sequence comes from Alloplasta piceator, assembly GCA_946863875.1. Taxonomy (NCBI): domain Eukaryota; kingdom Metazoa; phylum Arthropoda; class Insecta; order Hymenoptera; family Ichneumonidae; genus Alloplasta; species Alloplasta piceator. Next base: position 3,416,871 of record OX333077.1, on the reverse strand, counting down.
AACCAAAAAATGCTCGCGAAATAACAACTTTACTGTATTTCTTTACCAGATTTCATCTCTACCCGATAGTTCTATACCAAATACCGCAATAAAAACTCTACCGAAAAATGCTTCCCAAATAATAACTCTACCGATCCATGAGATCTCATCTCTACCAGATATTTGTATACATAATAATAACTTCACCAAACAATGCTTGCCAAAAAACGACTCTACCATGAAACACTCCAGCCTGAAAACAAATCTCTCCGCAGAAATTACGACAAATTATTTTCACCGCGTAATATATTTTTTCATATTTCAATTTTATTTTAGTCGAGTTATGATCTGGTACAGTTTCATTTTGATGAGCTTGTTATTTAGTCATGGACTTGAAGTTCCAAACGTTCACATAAACGAAAAAAAGACGAATTTATTCTTCTAAAGATCAGTTTGAAGGCCCATTAATACTTTGGAAATTATTCTTGAAACATCTATTAATTTGTAAAATTTTATTTTACCAATTGTCAAGCTCTTCTAATTTTTGCATTGAACAAAGAAATTTATCGAATTTTCGTTCCACTGAACGTTCGAAATTAAATTGCTTTTATTCGGCGGAGTTTTTTAAGGTACAGTTGTTGTCTGGTCAAAATTTAGTGGAGGTTTATCGCGGCAGAAATGAATTGTATGGAAATAATCGGTAGAGATGTAAATGCGACGATACGCTGATGGAAAACATTCATAAACTCGCGTAACCTCTCGCCGTTTCCGTTTGTCACGAATCAACAATCATTATTATCATCATCGTCGCTTATCGGATATTGTACTAATCGTCGGAAAACGCGGATACGCGCGCGATAACGTTGAAAATCAACGTGACAATGAAACGCGCCAAGTTTTCGGCAATTTCGACTCTGTTTTCGCGCGCCTCGACGACAAACTCCCTCGCTCACGGTCTCTTTAACTCTTGTTCTCTCTTTTTGTACAAACACTCGCACGAGCTCATAAATATTGTATATGTGGAGCATACAACCGCTTTTCCCGCACCCCTCTCTCTCTCTCTCTCTCTCTCTCTCTCTCTCTCTCTCTCTCCCTCTCTCTCTCTCTCTCTCTCTCTCGTCTCTCTCTTTTAGCACACGCGCGTTCGAGCGCGAACGACGCGCTATATTCCTCGTTGTAATTACCGTTAACGAGTTTTACGTAACGGACGTGAGATAATTAGCAATTCAATACGATTTTACTTTTGCTCACCGGTACTTTTGCTCGCAATATGCGTGTGTCTGCGTATTTGTTTATGCGTTATTCTCTCTCCCTGTCTCTCTCTATCCAGCTTTTCATTATCTCGCGCTTGTTTTATGTCAAATCGCTCCGTTTCTGCGCTATACGCGTACCGATTTGAATGAATATTTCGTTCATTACGAACGAGTAACGTTGTGATATACGATATTAGTTTAATATACCAGAGATCGTACTCTTTCCCCCGATTTTCCGTCTCCCAATGGCGCGCATACGTCCCGGAGCCAATGCTCATTTATTTTCCTTGGGAAAGAGACACGTAATCGGGATAAATTATAATAATGGGGATCGAAATGAAAATACTATTCATTATATTTCCCTTGTTCTCTCTTTCTATTTGTTTCTCATTATCGATGACGGACGATTTTAATAATCAAAATAATTGTGAAAATGATTGAAACGTGATTTTCTGGCTCTTTCTCTCCTCTTCTTCTCTCTGTCCTTCACTCGCAAAACCTCTCGTTTTATATCCGCTCGTGAAATCACTGGAATAATCGTATTTTCAATGTTTCATCAGAATCAACGGTACGCAATTATTTTTTTTTTCTATCCTCTGATATTATTATTTTCATAAAATTACTCTTATATATTATCCAGCATAATTGCGAGTGTAATGAAATTAACGTTTTTAACTCGAAACCTTGTACATCGTAATCGAGCGTATTAGGCGAATCAAGAAGCGTGCCTCGTATTGTGAGACCGTTTTAATTAGACACTTTTTTTTCCTCACCTCTTTCATGATGCGCGCCGTGAATTCAATTTCATTCTTACGCTTAATTTCACCAAGTTTTAATCATCATTACGATTTTCGAGGCGTATCGCATCACAAAAGAATCACTTTGTACAACCAGAAAAGAGATCTAGTACATTCAACTAAATCCTAGTCAAGCCAAATAAATTTTTTTAGTTGTAGGCCGGCCTAATCTAACTCCATTCATGTCAACATTTTTTTTTTTAATGACCTACTAGGAATATATATCGCGATCTAATAAATTTTTATTTAATATTAATAAATATTATTTCAAACTGAACAAATATCCATTTAAATGAAATAATTTTTTTTTTTAATATTTACACAATATATATTTTTAAACATTTCAATCTTTTAACGTATAGCTACACATTTGAAGTCTACAATTTTGTAAAGCTTCGTCTTTTCTTTAACAGAAGGGAAAAGAAAAAAAAGACCCTTTTTTATGGGAATCCTTTTCGGGGATTCCACCATCTTGCGTTTTGCCGCAATGTTCGATGTATTAAATATCCAAACTGAAAAATAAGAATATCAAACATAGACGAGCTTGGAAAGGATATAGGCGTCGAGAGGCAGGTTCGCTTGTGCGAGAGGCAGCCACCTGGCGGATTTTTGGGGTACTGACGAATCTGCAGATATGATCGGATGAGATTACGGGTGAATAGGTATTTAGTAACAATGAATAGAATTTTTCTTCAACGCCTGTTTCTCGATGACAGAGAATTCAAATAAATAAATATAGTGGAAGTAAATATCGCCCAAAATTGGATGGAAAGAAATTTTTCTTTAAAGTAAATAAAAAATAATCAAATAAACGATTATAGTACCTACGACTAAATCTTTTTTCTGGGTGTAATTGAAAGATTATTATTAGTTCCTTCTTTTTTTTGCCTCGATAAACCGCGGATGGAATTTCAGCGGTTGATAAAATCGCCGATATCGGATAATCCAGAATTCGTTGTCTCATTTTATTTTCGCGCTGTGCTGCGTGTTTTTTTATTTTTTGGTCTTTCTTCTGGAAATTCAGAGTTATGCAGTCGATAGTGAAGTATAAAGGGGGAATACGAGCACATATAAAATCAGTGCAGCTCTCTTTTTCCCTCTTTCTCTCTTGTCGAGGGTATCTACTTACATGGTTTTCCATGAACCTCTCCTTCCTCTCCCCGACTCTCTCTCTCTCTCTCTCTCTCTCTCTCTCTCTCTCTCTCCCTCCCTCCCTCTATCTCTCTTTCTCTCTCTCGTTTGCGAAGGGTGCACCCCGCGCGCTCACGGGCTAATTAAAACCGCGGAAAGTAATTAATTAAGCAGACGTCAGGAGTGCCTAGAATTCTCCAGCGCGAGTCAGGGGTTCTCAACATTATGGCCACGCATGTAAAGCAATGAATCCTCGACCTGCGTGCAGAGAACTTTCAATACGCGTTTTGTAATTTCGAACTTTGAAATTTGTATACCTCAGCTTCAAGTCAATGTAACGAATCGAATGATTCTTGAAGGAAATTGAACGCTCTACAAAAAAGGTCTCTCATGATTTTTCACGGTCCAATATATATGTATATTAGACTGTGAATATGGGTGAACTACTGTTGGTCATTTCTTTAAGAATTAGATTATTTATGTTAATGCAATTTAAACTTTTGTTTCAAGGAATATTTTACGATATTTAGTAATAAGTTTCAACATTTTGCCGGAAACTAAAAAAAAGTGAAATTCACTCTAAATTCAACTTTAACCTTGAATAATTTTTGAAGGAGTGAGTTAATCGAAAAATCATAGAAAATCTTTTTTGTAGAGCGTTCAATTCTCTACAAGATCATGTGCCGTTCATCTTGGTACATTGACTTGAAACCGAGATAAAAAAAATTCAAAGTTTGAAAGTAATTTTTCCTGTGTTATTTAAATGAGAAATAGAAATTTGCGTTGAGACATATCTAAATATTAATATTTGGAGCTCTATTTTTAACAGGGATCTTTATCACTTCCCCGAAAGTATTCAATATGTTATTTCGAAAAACAAAAAAATAGTCGCTTTTTTGAATCAGTCTAATATGCATAAAATACATGTCTAGTAGATTCAGGTAGAGTTGGGAAAATAATGTTACATCCATCATTAATGAATATCCGGATCCTTTTGTCTCTCAACAATTCTCTTACAATTCAAATAATGATAATAATATTCTCATCATACTCGGAAATATCTCCCTCTCTCTCTGGCTCCACGATATAATGATGAGCAATTAATTAATTTATTAATCGCGAAATGCATTAATACGCGAATCACACGGCTTTTCAATTAACGCGTAACCTCATTATCAACAAATGAAATAAATATTAATAACCGAACGAACATATGTGTGTGTGAGTGTGTGTTCGTGTTTGTAAGCGAACCGATTAATTAAATCAACGTGAGTTTCCCGGGCTACACGAGCGTAGCGGAATGTCGAGAGAGTGAAGGGTTTTTCAATTATCCGAGAACAATTTTGAGATAGCATCACGTGACCCGACGTCAAGGGATGAGGAGGAGGAAGAGGAGGAAAGGGGGCTGAAGAGGGCTATCCCGGGTTCGCCTATACACACCTCGGGGGGATGCTGTGTGTGCTCTCTTGCTAACATTGAGTTTATAGCAAAGAGAGAAAGAGAGAGAGAGCTCACTACAGGCTGATGCCTGTACACCGCACCTCTGCGAGCCCCCGCCCGCCAACTCGTTGTGATTGAGCTTATAGCAATTAATGTTATTGCTTGGGGTAGCGCCCGTTATATACGTATATATACATATATACAACCCCCTTCGCTCACCCTCCCCTTGCCGCGCGCTTTTACTCATCCACTCTCGACGTGCTTCCTCTCTATTTCAATCTCCCCCCCCCCCTCTCTCACTCTCTCTCTCGCTCTTTCTCTTTCTATTTTCAACCCCTCTGTTCCAGGGTACAATATCCCTTCCACGAATATATCCATCGAGCCCCTTCCCTCCCTCGCCGTCACTCTAATATGTGTGTGTACCTCTCTCTCTCTCTCACCCTCAGAGCACTTTCATAGGGGGTAGTTTCGCGAAAGCCCGGCGACTGGCGAGTTGCATCGCAGTATACAGGGGTTGGTTGACTAGATAGGGCTGTTTTAGTGATTCTACGGGTGTGTGCACGGAGAGGGTGGGTTTCGACGATGTAAGGGGAAAGGGGTCGTCTATATTGAGCTCGATAAGAGCAGAAGCGAGTATTCGGTCTTTACATACAATAGCAGGCAATATATAGTGTCAAATATATGTTTGCTTGTATATATATATATATATCTGTGATGTCCAGTGTATGTATAGTGCAGGGGTGTTTTACATCGTTGAAATAAAACGCCGATGCATCACCAACGCGTCTAATAACAGTTCAACACTATATTGGCTCTCTCGGATACAATAAGCTCGATATATCCCGCGGGATTAAATTGTTTTTTTTACTCCCCGGTGATGCGAAATATGTTTTTTTTTCCTTTTTCATTCCAGAATGATTGAATTCACGAACGCGCGGTTGAAATAATTTTCACTCAAAAAGCTGTCAGACTCTCGGTTTTTTGATTGTCACTCCGAGAGACTCGCTGGATAATAACGAAATGGGTCGAGCTTCTCCACGAATGACACTTGAATTACTTCGATATAGAAAAATTCGTCTCTATCAACGGAAATGTATTGTATATATTTTTTTGTTAAGGGGGAACACACGCCACTGTGACGGGTCAAAAAAATCGTATTCTATTTTTTTTTCATTTTGTTCAAGTATATGGGTCATTCCACGTCAAATCGAACACTTCAAACCCCGACCCCTTTCGATTTGGCTGAAACTTTTTTATCGTTTTCTACTCTATCACAAACATTCCAGAATTTTTTCAAATTTTTTTACTCAACCGATAAAAAGTTATAATTTTTCCAAAAAAATTGGTTTTTTATTTTTCAAATATCTATAACTTTTTCAAAAATTGACCTATCGGAACGTTTTTTTTTCAAAATTTTTGTTTTTGAATGTACTTTTAAAAAAAAAAATAGAAAAAAACTATTCAAACCGATCTTTAACGTTTTTTTTTGAATTTTCAGAAAAAAAAACGAAAATTTCTCGATGATCGCAATTAAAAAATTTCTTTCTTTTTTTTTTTTGTAAAAACTTTGACATTTTCTGCAAATTCTCTGAAATTTTCAGAGTGGCGACTTTTCGTTTTCTATTTTTTTTTTTTATTAATATTTATTTTTAATTATTACTTTTTAACTCAGCTTACTTCTCATAATACCACTCTGGGGATTTTTGAGGATGTTGAAAGAACCTCAAAGTTTGAAAAAATAATAATAAATGAAATTGATAGTGGTAATTCACCGAAATTTTTTAAATATTTTTCGAAGAAGTAAGAAAAATAATAGAAAATAGTTCTGAATAATTTTTTTGTATTTTTTTTAAACTACATTCAAAAACAGAAAATAAAAACAATATTGTTATTTCGTTCATTTTTGGACAAACAACAGGCTTTTAAAAATGTTTAAATGATGGTTAATTTGTGATGGAATTCGTTTCATGTTTTTTTTCAACACTTCTTTTTTTTTGTCTACTGACCCAAAAACCATAGTTTATTAAATAATTTTATATACAATAGCTACAATTCTGTCACAAATTAACCACTTAAAATTTTTTTAAAGTCTGTCTAAAAATGAACTAAATAACATTTTTTTTTCATTTTCTTTGTTTTTAAATGTAGTTTCCAAAAAGAATATAAAAAAATAATTCGTCGTGCGTAGAATTTCGTGAAAAAAATTATTTAAAAAAATGGCTATGCTTAACGATAGTCACTGTTGTGTAGATTAAAACAATTTTTGGGTTTTTGATTTCATATGATTTTTCATTGCTGTATCGCTGCCACCAGGAGGAATCATTTTTTACTATGTCATTACGTTCACGGCAATAACTTTGTCAAATTGTAATATTTTTCAATAAAAATTGGTTTAAATACAGTTGAATATATATTCAATGAATTGCTTTTGTCTGATCCTCAAATAATCGTCCCTAATTACAAAAAAAAAAAAAATCCCGAAAATTGGCTCTTCCCCCTTAACGACAAAGATTTTGTGGTTGTCGATAAGGAAAAAAATCTTTGGATCTCGATTGCCTCGAATAACAATAAAAATTTTATTCCTCCTCTGGATGGAAAATTAATTAGTATAAATTTCAAGCTCATAACAATGAGAAATTCTGTTATTCTCGGGGATTAATTGAACAATTCGAAGAGCCTGCATCATGAGATGGAGAGACGGAAAGAGATTGTTGAGATTAAGAACGATGAGTCTCATTTCCATAATCCTTCAGAGAACCCCATTCTAATGTACGAAAACGAGATCAATGCAAGAGTTCTTTTGGGCCTCAAACGTATATATCGCGATATATTCGTCCCTGCGAGGAACGTTCGAGTATGAGGGACATGTCTGTGTCTATGGAAGAGGGCGAGAACGCATTTCCTCGTGGAGAATATACGGGTTTCAACGGCGTGTAAGTGTACGTCGGTATAGTTGAAGCACACAAGTGAATACGGGGATGGCCAGAGGCCAGCTAACGTTTATAATATTAACGCTAATGGACTACCTTATACCTTATATTCCCCTCTCTCTCTCGATTTCTCTCTTCGTCGTACTCTCTCGCAAGCACTCGGCTCGCACTCACCAAAGTGTATACGTGGCCGTGGATAATATTCATGGATGTATGCAAGCTAATGCACCAAGTCGACTCTCTATCTCTCCCTCGTTCTCCCTCTCTCTCTCTCTCTTCTTGCAAAGTAATAACGGATAGTCGTATCACTATTGCACTATATACAAGTGCGTACGTGCACCGATATATAATGTGCATTACATTTATAACCGCTGCCGGATCCACAAACCCGTGCTGTGAATGCCCATATATTAAAATCTGCATACATATATATTTATATATATTGAGATAGAGAGAGGATGAAATTTAATCGCCTAACGAGAATACGTGTTATTGCTATCTCGAAAAAAAAGAAACCCGCATTTGGTTACGATGAAGAGACTTACGACGCTCCTCGAGCGAAATTATGGAGGGTAGATTAAAAAAAAAATTTATCAATGGGAATAGGGTGAAATTTTTATTTTTGCAACGGAGTATGTGCTAATGGAATATAATTGAACGAATGTACAAAAGCCCGCGATATCTCGCGAAATGAACCGGAAAGCTCGGTGACGTCGGGGAAACTCACCCCCTTCGACCCGCTCAGAGGCTTCAACCCTTGCTTTCAGCCGCGGAGCGGGTTTCCCTGCTCGCCGCAGCTGAAAACGACGAAGCACTTAACTTTTAATTAATATTATATACGTAATTAGCCCTCCGGGGACAGAGCTACGACGAAGCGGAGAGAGTAAAAACGAGAGAGAGTGAGTGAGTGAGTGAGAGGGTTGGAGGGAGATTCTCTGTGTGGCGAAGTGGAATGAAAGGCGAAGGAGCGAGGTTTTGTGTATTAATTTAATTTTCAATCTCACGGGGTAATTCTTGGCGCAACGTTAGTTTTAATCAACCCTCTCTCTATCTCCCTCTCTCTCTCTCGTGCTTTTTCTATGCCGTACAACGCGAAGCTTTTCGCACACATGCCACCCTCCGAGAGGGCGAGAGAATTAAAGAAGGGGTGTCGGGCGAGACGAGGGATAACGCGCGTCGGGGTTGCACGGAAAAACGAAAGGGAGAGGGGTTTACCTACAAGGCCAATAAAAACCAGCAATAAAAACTTGCCCCTTAAGGCCACCCCCGCTATAATACTATACATCGTATTCCACGGTAGGGATGTATATATATGTGATATAAAGACAGTGACGGGGGTGAATGTGCGCGTGAGAGGGGGCAAGATAGAGCCTGGACGTCCAGGACTCACACACCTGCTCGGGATTAACTCTAATCAAATATTTACATTTTAATTCGCCGCGCTGTACCACGACGATGCGCGTATGTACGAGCTAGAGACAACCCCTTCTCTCTCCTCGGTTTTCCTTGCACCCCCCCCCCTCTCTCTCTCTTGCCCTCTCTTTGGCGTTTTCTGCGTCCCTGGATGCGCGATATCCTCTTTACGGCCACCGTGTGGCGTTTCGTCGTTTAATTGCAAACTACCGGTTTGTTGGGCCAGAAGAGGGAGCAAGAACTGACACGAGAACGAAAACGGTGGAGATACGTCGAAGGGGATACAACGCGGTTACGACGTTGATATTGGAATTCTTGAAGATAAGATGAAATTATGGGATAAAGAATAGATTGTTAAGTGTGGAATTCGAAATTTCTGATATTGATCTTATATCGGGAATACAGTAAAATATATGTTATTGATGGACCATTATCGTGACTCGCGCTCGCAAAATTTGGCAAAAATGCGGATTTTTTTTTTAATCAATTTTTTATGAACCTTATATCGATGTATTTTGTCCCCCTGAACACGAATCTATCAATAGTTTTCCCAAAAAATCAAAATTTTTGTGAATTTTCATCAAGAAGATTTTTGCAGAATTTTGGTTTCATTTTCAGAAACATTTCAGAAAAATAGCGAAATTTCAAGTGCTCCTAACTTTTTTTTTGTTTGACCAATTCTTAAATTTTTTTTTTCGTACGCCAAGATTGTCACTAAACTTTGAGAATGGCGTTTGGCTTATCCCGATAATTTATTTTTTGTAGAAAGAAATTGGAGCTATTTGAAAATTGCCGAAAAAAATGCAAAAATCGATGGTCAAACTTTAAAAATCTGCGAAAAATTGAAAAATTGTCCGAATCGGATAAACAAAGCGGAATTGTGAAGCCTCAACGATCGCAAAGAGAATGAGCGCAAGAAGAAGTTGAAATTCCACGTAGAAAAAAAGTTACAGTAATTTTAGTAAACAGATTGAATCTCGTCTAAAATTTGAAAAAAAAAAATCATAAATTGTTGTAAGACCTTATATTAATGTATTTTTTTCAGCAAAACCCAAATCTATTACTAATTTTCATCGACAAACTTTTTTTTCATTCTTTTGCCCTCACTCAACCTCATGAATTAATTTTTTCCAACAGTAAAAATTGTAACTAAAGAAATTCCCTGTCAAACACTCACTCCTACGTTTTTTTTCATTAAATCATTCCAACGAACGTATTTTCCCACAATAATATTCGTATATATATTTATCGTAAATAAAGTAGTTTTGGGTCGATAGAGTTATAAAAGTGCTCGAGTGAGAATGGCCCGAAGAAACATGGAATTTTTAGCTATCTTGGAATATATATATATCTATATATATAGATGCAGTCGTGAATCCCTCGTAAAATAATAAATTTCGGGGTGGTTATATGGAGAAGGGGGTAACAGGGTGCGGTTGCGATAGGTGTGAATCGTCCTCGTAGCTTGAAACACGTTGCCCCACTAAGATATATTTTTTTTTGTTCTTTATTCCCTTCTCCCTCTTCGTCCTCTTCGTCCGTTTTCCAAGGGAGAAACTAAGTATTTCTCGCTATCGCGGGATTCCCGCAGCAGGTTTTCCCCCGCACCATCCTCCAATGTCGTAAACTCCAAGAACGATACCTGTGTCTTTAGAAGGGCGTCCACCCTTCCGACAGTGACAAGGACGAAGGGCCAAAGGGGAACGACGAGGAAAACGGCAGAAATACAACAAATGATTCGTTTCACCGACGAGAAACAACAAAGAAAATGGTGAAGACGTTGGTTTTCCTGAGATATTCATTTTTCGATGGCGTCCAATTCCAAATATGCAATCAACAAGCAACGGATATCGATTTTGGGGAAGAGTGACTTTTGAGCTCGATATGTCACTTGGAAAATTACAATATGTTGGAAGACGGAAAAAGATGATCAAAGTTACGAGTCGATATTGCAAATAGGCGGAGGGGATGAAAATATACGGATCCACGTAACTTTAATGACTTATAGAAGTTTAATATCCTCAGGAAATTGATAGGAAAACGTCAAAGCTCTTTTGTCGATCGTTATATCGATCGGATACGGCGGTGGATGGCTGATGAGATCCACTTAATTGTACCTTCATCCTTATCACCCTTTCTTTTCAATTACACGTTACAGAAAATCCACCAAACGTCAGTCATTATTGTAAACATTCGACGATGGAAATTTCGTTCAATGTTTGGGGAATTTGGTGTGTAAAATGGGAGAAAGTTACCCCCTTTTATCGTTGTTAATAAATTTTTCACATGGTTCTGAATTTCCACATCGTTTTCGATGGAAAACCTATACGCATGATTTTCCCTTGCACTGAGAGTTGAAATTTGAGGGTGAGAAAATTTTACGTCAGCCAAAAGAAAAAAGTGGCACATTGAGAGACAAGAGAGTGAGGGTGATGAAAAACATCGTGTATGAAAGACGCTGCTGCTCTTTTACCACATGCATAAACAGACATTTTGTGTTATTTTAACTTTTTAGCGTGGTGCGTTTGGCATCCCCTTTGAATTTTGGAACGAGTCCAGGAAATGTGTAACTATCCTCGCGACGAATTCCGTTCCTCTTAAGCCCTCCACCTCCGGAGACACTGAACTATAAATCTTTCTCTCTTATTCGACTCTCTTTCGTGTACGCTCGATCATTATTAAGCATAAGTAGAAGATCATTTATTTAAGTGAACCAAAATTAATATGCAACCCATATTATTCATTTATAATGTTCTGTTAGATATTATTATATTATATTTATTTATTGTATTATATATTTTCATGCTGACGTAGATCTAAATTATTAAAAATTCATTCAATGTATTTTTATTTATTATTCGTATTGTACATCAATTTATTGAACACTAAAGAAAAAAATTCAGTCAGTCAAAGAAAATTTTAAAATTCAGCAGAAAATGGTCAAATTTTCATTAATCAAAAAATCGACGAGAATAAATAATAAAAGGCTGAAAAGTATTTATTGATTATATTATTTTAACTCCAACACAGATCTAAATCGTTAAAAATTTATCTTACATATTTTTTATTAGTCTTTAATTTATTAAATATTTTTAAAAAGTCATTCAAAGCGAATTTCAAAATTACGTAAACAATAGTTCGTCAAGTCAACATTGATTAAAAAAATATACTCAAGGATTGAAAATAAAATACCTGACAATTATTTTCGAAATATCTTATGTCTAACCCCTCGTTGAATTTTAGTGTCATTAAAAAAGATATGAATAATTCAAATTACGTTTGAGATCGATCGTTTCTCTTTCTCCGAAGTTTTTTTTTTCTCTTTCACAAGTTGACCCAACTTGGTCAGAGAATGGGTTGATGAAACGTCGTTACGAACGACTCATGTAAAGCAAACACACGCGACAATGTAATAAATTATTATTCGCGTTTGTCAGTCGAAATGACGGCGTCGAGCTGTTTTACAGGCAAATAACGTGGGACTCTGAGCCAACGAGAGCTTGATCTAGCGGAGAAACGCGTACCCGGACACTCGACGTTGAACTATTTCCACTTATCTTCAATCGCTATAGCGAGAGTGCTGTCAATCAAGATGCTGGCAAATTTTTTTCACAGCCATTTTTTCCCCCTCCCCATCGTAGAGCCTAATCGATAGAACTACCGTGTAAGTAAAGTCGAGTTGCTCGAGTGCCGAGCGTCAAACAAAAAATCATGCTTATATTTTTGCCTAACCCTATCGTCATTTCGAAACCTTGAGGCTAAATGAAAGCAAAATGATGTACTCGCGCTTACTAACTGTAAAACCAACGTTTTACGAGGAACTTATCAATCCTAATGCGCCCCGGTGACGCAAATCGTTATCGCTTTTAGTATTTTACACGGAAATATTACAGCTTTCCAAGTAATTTCGTAACCGGTTATTTACGCTGTTTACAAAAACAGCTCTGCAAAATAATCCTTGACAATTAACTTCACAAAAGTCCCTTCGTCTTAGTAAAAGAAAGGAATATCATTAAGGATGTTGAGTCCCAAATCGCAAATGATGAAAAAATTCTGAAAATTTGGTATGTTTTTGGATCAATTATTCAAGAGGTCGTGTAAAAATTTCACGACGATTAGGAAGCTCGTTATCGAACAATTAACATTAACAAATTAAATTAAATGTAGTCTCATGGAAACTGATATAACTTTGCGATAATTTTTTTTCTTGACCTCTCAATTTTTTAATATCTACACTATATTGAAAGCACTGGAAACAAAACGAAGTTTATTGATAAATATTTTTTTCATTTGTTTTAAAAATTGTTCTTAATAAAATGTTAATATTTTAATAACGAGCTTCCTAATCGTCGTGAAATTTTTACACGACCTCTTGAATACTTCATACAAAAACATACCAAATTTTCAGAATTTTCTTATCATTTTTTATTTCAACCCTTAAGGAGGTTGAAGTAATGGTGATAAAATTCTGCAAATTTAATATGTTTTTACATAAAGTATTCAGGAGGTCGTGAAAACATTTCACGACGATTAAGAAGCTATTTATTGAACAATTCTCAACATCCTTAAGCTAAGAAATTTGTCATTTCCCATTTTAAGGCGGTATTCTGGTCTAGGAACATACATTTTAAGCGTTTTGTCGAGCTCGATAAGAAGATATTTTTACCATTCTTTTTTTTACAACATATTTATTAATATTTTGACAATAGACAAAAAAAATTTCGAAAAAAATGAAAATTAAATAAGTAATATGCTGGTAAAGTTGAGGGTAGGAAAAAAGGGGTGCGTTGGTTGACACGATTGCAAAATTTCTAGTAATCCGATATACAAAATTTAAAAAGATTCTCAATTAGTAAGTTATAGCCCTCACCTCAGAGAAAACAAAAAAAAAATATATCGCAAAATGCGCAAAATGGCAGCTGTCTGAACAAAAAAAAAAGCGTTTTTCGATTTTTTTAAAATAGTTTTTAATTTTTTTACAATATTAAAAAAAAAATGTTATACAGAGTCGATGGGAGCGATAGAGTTATACATTGAAGATTGGTAAAAAATTTGAAGTAAATCGGTTGAGTAAGAACTTGAGATATCATGTCAGCCGTGTTAAGAAAAGTAGTTTTGAGAAAAACGACTATAGCGTCACTAAAATAACTATAACTCCTTAAATTATTGGAATTAACAAATTTTCTTTCGAGGATACATTCTTAAAGGTCGAAACTTCAAAGATATTAGAAAAAAATGACTTTTTTCAAAATTTTAGACCAGAATACCTAGTCCTTAATATCCAAATTTCTCTGGAACTTCGAATGTGAGTACACTGCGACCTCGATAATCGGTACCTCGATCGTTGCAATTGCAGCATAGTGGGAGAAGCGCCAAGCCAATCGCGTCAGGCCGCCGTCAGTCACCAGCGGCGCAGAGACGGTTCTGTGCAATGTGCGCAACCCCACTTCTTGCAAGAGCCGGTCCCGACGGATTCCGATTATCGAGGTCGCAGTGAGTTTGGCTTTTTTTAATTTAAAAACTCACACTGTTAAAAATGTTATTAAATATTATATTTTTTCATGATTTCAATAACAAGCATACGAAGTCGAAATTAATAGCCATCGATTGGAAAATTAACAATTTCAACACAAATTTAATATTTGTACATTGAAATGAAGAGAATAAACTCTGAACATTGAAATTAATATTGGAATATTACGGCACAAATTTATATGAAATTTAATATACTTTATATGCATAAAAAATTCATATTTTAAAAGTTTATAATTTTTTCCAGTGCAATTAGCTCGAAAACCTTCATTATTGGACTCTCGATCGATACTCGATTCTCATTATCGTCATTGATTATCAAACCGTTGAAACGCGTTTTTTAATAGGGTCGTGGTATCGGTCAACGTCCTCATTCTCGAATCATTCTCATAAATATTTCTCTCGATTCACAATTCCACGTTACACTCGGATGTAATGTATAACACTGGGGAATCTCGTCTCCTCGTTTACCCGTACGTTTTGGTATCAGAACCATCATTATCAACACACACACACACAGACTCGTATATATTCGTGTATCTATATATTAACATAGATATATGTGGAGAATGAGTGGCATGGGCGAGAATCGTGCGACTCGATAAGTGCCTAATTACGTGGTCCCGCGAGAGTTCTCGCGAGCGATCCTATCTCCATTTCTCTGCCACATATATATGTATAGATATATACATATAAACAGACATATATCTTCCCAAAGCCTAAACTAATTGGACGGACGAGCGCAGACCTCGATACGAACGGGAAGTTTGTTCATCGTTTGGGTCTTGTCGTCGTCGTTCGCTTTCAACGTTTCGCTCAGTGACAAGTTTTAAAAAAAAGTAACGAAACGACGGAAAGAGGGACAGCCAAAAATTTTAAGTTTGAAGAATAGAATGAAAAAAAAAAAAAAATGAAAAAACGATAATCCGGAGTTAGTCCACTTTCTTGGGGTGTACATATTGTTTCTCTATGGAAAAAAAAATATCGCCAAAAAAGTATGTTTTAACTCGCAATTTCGAAGATGAAAAACGATGTGCCGAGCAACGAGACCACGAAGAGAACATGATCCGAGGAGAACATTCCCAATTCTCCCTCTTTCTCCCATGCTCTCCGTTTCTCTCTAGCTTTTGGCACATTTCCAACGGGGATTATTTCCCATCTACGTAATCGTCTGGACCCAAGAAGCAATGACAGTCAGTCAGACTCGCGCAGCTGGCACCTTCCCCCCCCCCCCTCCTTCGTATATTTATCGTTTTCTCTCTCTTCCCTTCGATCCTCCATCCCTACCCTTTCCACGCGCCTCAGCCACTTTTTTCGTTAATTAGCCCCTTAATTATTAAAAAAAAAAAAAAAACAAATTGCTTAAAAAGAGAAAAAATGCTCGTCGAGAGCATGGAAATTCATTGCCATGAATTGCTTCTCGATTTCGAGGCGAGAAAATATTTATAATCAAAAAATTGAGGGGAATTATTCTGCACAGAGAGAGATGGCATTTTTGACGATCTTTTGGATAAAATTTTCCCTTTTTTTTCTAAATTCGAGGCCGGAATTCGAGAGGCAGAAAACGCGGAAAAGCACGTGGCCGTGCGTTTTCAAGCGCCTGCGTGTTACGTTCCATCACGACGAAATAGAAATTTCTTCCGTGTACGGGAAACGACGAGGGGCGCCGATCCTCTCCGTCGTGTTTATGCGCACCTTCGAGCCCACCATCCACAACTCGCAGTCGTTCGGCCGACGAGCCACGACGCGCTACTCGGATTTGGCTCCGCCAAAAAAACAAAAAAAACAAAAATTTCTCCCAAAAAAAAATTTTTTACCCCAATTTTCGTTTGAATTCGCGATCAATCTCGAGATGAAGGTGGAAAGTCAAAGAGAGAGAGAGAGAGAGAGAGACTCACCTTGTTGCACTGCATGCGTAGGCTGTCCGTTGCAACGATCAATGAGGAAAACTCCAATAATTTTGGCTTAATTCGAGAACGAAAAAATATGAAAATCGACGAAACTATACTTCACTGTTTGCACTGTTGGTCGAAGGGATCAAAGCCCGTCGTAAATGACACTCCACTCTCGCAAGAACGAAAAACAATATTCCAATCTCATTAACTTTGGCAAGGGGACAAAAATATTAATCAGTATCTGAGTCGACGATTCTCCCGAATTCCGGGTGTGATCAACGAGCCTCGTTCTTATCGCAGATTCTTATCGTCGCGCACTTTACAATCCTTCTTCTCGTTTTTCTCTCTAAATCTCTCCCTCGAACGAGTCAACGGACAAACAAACAGAGAGATAACGATTTCGTGATCGTTGTAACGCTGTTATCTCGATTATGAACGATTAAACGTGTCGGATTTTTCCAATCAAAGTGTCATTCACTGCGTCGTTCTTTTGTTCACGAAATTGTGAGGAGAACGCAGAATTTCGTCGATGTGAGCTTTGATCAAAATTTCGAGGATCGAATCCGCATTCAGCCCACTTGTCACGTAGTAGCTTCTTTTTTTCTCTATTTCATCTCTCAACCACGAATTCACGCCTTGGTCGAGACGAGAAATTCCTTCGTTCAGATACGTCTGATAATATCGCCAGATCTGACCGGAGGCTATCACTACTTAAAATTTCAGCGTCACATGCTTTTTATTTTGGTCGCCACACACATACACACACACACACACACACACAAATGAACAAAACACACACGCACTAGAAAACGTCGCAATCGTTGCTAGAATTTTGTGGAGCGAGTGGAAAACGTCGATCGGACGCGCGAAGCTTGCAGTAGAAACGGTCAGTCTTGCTTCACATTTCCACTTCGTTCGAGCGTCTGGCTCGATTTTCCACCTTCAAAATGACGAAAAATCTTCGAATCAAACGAATCCCATTTAGCAAAGAAAAAAGGGCCCTCTTGGTCGAAGAATTAAAATCACGGTCAAGAGAGTTCCGCAAAGGTTCGAATTACTCAATAAATTGGCGATTTATCGCACTTTGTCGTTAATGTTGTTGTTGTTGTTTTTGTTGGGTCTAATCGTCGATACTTTGATCATCGGTGAGCACGCGGCGCGATATACACTGCGAGAAACGGTAACACCGTCGGGGAACTCTGCTCGGTACGACGGCAGACGAGCGAGTGCGGCTGTGGGCTCTTCCCCCACCGCTCCGACCCCGCGAACTCGCTCCGTCTCTCTCGCGCTCCCGCGCTCCTCTCCCTCTCGCTCTCTGTCGCGGATCAGGCGGTGCGCGCCGTCAGAGGGGGGCGGTCGAGTTGTCGCGGGGTAACGGTGGAGGCAAAGAAAGTGGGGTGAGTTCGCGAGAGGGGCGGGGTGAGAGGGGAATCGCGGGAGAGTGCGGGAGCGAGCGAGACAGGACGATTTGCGCATACATACAGATAAATATATATGTATATATATGACCGTCGTTTGAAAACCTCGGGGAGAAGGGAGGGGGAAGCACGCCGCGTCGCGGTGTGGAAATCGCGGTGGTGGGGGCGTTATAGTGCAAAAAGCGGAGGTTGGGCATTTCTCCCCCCTTTGTATTGAATATATATGTATATCAAAATATATATGTATGATTCAAAAAAAGTCGATATTTTTTTTTCGGCTGTCCACAATCTCAAACACTACTTTGATATTGAAAAATAATCTGCGCGAAGAGTGGGCCCTGTCGCTCAAGATTTAGAGGTCGCGCATCGAACTTTTGTCTTTTTTTGATCTCATTAACACGTAAATAACGAATTTGCATAAATGAAACGTGAATTATTTTTGTTTGAAATGATGAATCATACACTGAGAAAAAAAAATTGTTGAATGAACTAAATCTTCAATCGCATACGCACGACTAAATATTTAGTTGTACGAACCCAAATTTTGTTGCCTGAATCATATTTTGGTCAACTGAAACGCAGAATTATTTAAAAAATTAATTATTCAGTTAGATCCAGTAAATATTTAGTCGTGCGTATGCAACTAAAGATTTAGTTCATTCAACAATTTTTTTTCTCACTGTAATCTTAATTTATTTATATATATATATAAACGAAATATACTGTGGTAAACAGCCTTGATTATGGCAACAACAATTATCGATTGATGTATACACCACTGCTCAAAAGTTTGGATACACTAGTCGATATTTATTGCCGCACTAGAAGTTGCGTAACTCCGTCAAAAAAAAAAAAAAAAAAAAAAAAAAAGATAATCGAATTTTTTAAAAAGAGTTTTGACGGGAAGGAATTCAGCTTTGCACTTTTTTTAAAAATATATTTCTTCAATTATTTAAAAATATAAACGTGACCGCATTTTGGCCTTTTTTCGACCCTCGCGAATTGGGCGCACAACTTTGAGACATTTTTTTTGTGTTCTTTATCAACGGTACATTTGAAATGGGTTAACAGATGCTCCATTTTCATTTTTTTTTAATTTTCGTACGATTTTTTCTCGCAAAGTTATTTAATTCTTGGCTAAAAAAGACCAATTTTGAAAGATGCACCGTAACTCAAAAACTATAGTTTTTAAGAGAAAATGTCAAATATGAAAAAAGTAGCGATGGTATACTCGGAGTCGCCTGGCATTATTTCAGAATTTTCCTCTGAATTTTTTTTTTACATTAATGCAAATTCGTTACTTACGTGTTAATGAGATAAAAAAGAAAGACAAAAGTTCAATGCGCGACCTCTAAATCTCAAGCGACAAGGCCCAGTCTTCGCGCAGATTATTTTTTCATGTCAAAGTAGAGTTTGAGATTGTTGAAAGCTAAAAAAAAAATGTCGACTTTTTTTGAATCAGTCTATTGTATATTATACACTAGTCGTTTATCTCTCTCTTTTCCACTTCATTCGCGTAGTTATCTTGAAAAAACCTTTACGATTTTTTTTTCTTCCAATCCGCTCGCTTTGGGAAATTTCATCACAGCGCAAGGTGCACGATTTTTCGAAAGGATCATTGAGAATTGTACCGGGATGTCAGGGGCGAGAGGGAGGGGGATGCGAGCGAAGGGGGGCCACGGAATGAAAAGTGTATTCTGTTAATTGAACGACGAGGCTTGAGCGGTCGTGGCGTGGGTGAACGAGGAGAGGGGGCTCGGGAGGAGGTCCGCGAAGTTGTAGCTCAGGTTTTCCCCCCGCTGTGTCAGGCTTATTGAGAGTGAGAGAGAGAGAGAGAGAGAGAGAGAGAGAGAGAGAGAGAGAGAGAGGAGAGCGTGCAGAGAGTAATATACGCGAGAATGATGGTGGGGAAGGTGGGGATGCTTGCGGTAATTACTCATTTTTATTATATGCTCCGCCTTGGCTGTTTCTCTCCCCTCCTCTTCGTCACTCTCCTCACTCTCTCTCTGTCTCTCTCGCTCAGTTGAGGCTTTAATCGACGGATATGCAACGGATCGTATCGCTGGATGAGCTTATGACTCGTACATTCTACATTTTTTTTTTTTTAATATTTAATTTACCGGAGTTAATCTTATAGACTCACTCTATCGATTCCATTGATTATTTATTCTTCGAGGTTTCATGGCGATTAAAATAATTCTGTATTTATTATAATTTATAGTAAGGTAATAATAATTAATAATACAAAAATTTAGGAACGAAAATTGTAGTAATTTTGGAAATATTTTGAAAATCAATTTTTTTATAATAACTATTAGTTATTAATCTCAAATTTTTTTCTCCAGCTATAAATATAAATCTTGAAATAATGCAACGATACTTCAAATTTTCATTCAACTCGAAAATTTTCATTCACAGTAAAATCAAGACTGTGCCTACTTTCAATGAGACAAAGTTTTGCGAATGGGAAAAAAAAACACTCAAGAAACCTCGAGTCGGATCTCCTTGTACGTACAAACTGCATCACGAGATTCGTCGTCACAGAGAACCTCACGGTGATTTTCTGGTGTCCCATCTTTTCTTTTATCCTCTGTGTTACCGTCGAAGGGATGCTGGATTGTGGCTTCACAGTCTCTTTCTTCCTTTCTCCATCTTCCTCTCTTTCGGCAAAGAAGCCGCGCACTTGTCAAAACTTTTATCTCTACTCGCGTCTCTTCAACCCGCCACCCTTTCCGCGTGAATACTACCCGGAAACAGTGTTATATATATATATATCCGCGAGAAGCAGCACGTCCACGAGGAAAGAAAGAAAATCGCAGAGTCGAAGAATGGCGCACAATTTTACGAGGAAAATATTTGTCCCATGGAATTTCTCCCGCAGCATTCGATTTTTATCTTTATCCGAAGGTCACTTTCATTCGTCTTGAATGCGCTCATTGAAGGTTTCACACCCCGAATATCGAAGGGAAAGACAATGCTTTCCTCACTTCTACGTTTCTCTTCTATTTTACTGCATTATCTCTCACTCGCTCCGTACAGACTTGTACGTGAACTTTCTCTATCGGAAATGGTTCAAAAAGAGGCGAGGGAAAAAACGAGAACGAGGAAACTGAGAAAAAAAGACAACGAAGATCTTCGTTAATTGGCTTACTAGGATTTCGGATAATTGCACCTGACATCTGGAAGAGTTTCAATCGAACTTCCAGAGAAGAGAAAAAAAGAGAGAATCATTATGCGGTAAAATTCCAAGGCTAGTACAAACATCCGGCATCTATATCGAAGGGAAGAAACTTTTTCATTCTTTCTCCGGGAGAAATTTCACTTCAACGAGGATTTGTAATCGAGTCTATCGTGTAGTTTTATCCGCAGCGAAAATTATTCCAAGACCGTGAAGAAGGAATATATCTTTAGACATATTCGGTATATATGCGTCTCATTTATTTTTGATATATCAAGAATATATCAAAAGTAGATCATCTTGAATATTTCGAAAATATGTATCCGAGATATATTAAAAAAATTCTAAGCAGAAATGTCCTAGATGTATAAATTATTGCCTTACACATTCATATATCTATTGAGGCCAATATATCCAATACTATTGATATATTTGCAATGTATCATTTGCCTGCATATAGTCAAGAAATATTTTGAAATGTTTGCAAAATATAAGTCTCCTTATTGATTATCGAATCTTTGTGTTTCATTAATTAATGCCTCAAATATATATATATGGGTCATTTCATACAAAATAGACCAAGATTTGGAATCGAGCCCTTTCAATTTCGATTAAATTTGGTCAGAAGTTTTGGTTTTTATAAAACAAAGTTCTACTAAAGAAAAAAAACGAAGCTTTCTTTACGGGAAGCAAAAGAAATTTTTTTTTCGAAAGTTGTGCAAGATTTAAATTTCACTATTTTTTAAATCTTCCAAGTTTATTTTTCAAATATCTCGAAAACTATTATAGTTACGTAGAAATCGTTCTAGGTTCGTCTTGAAGAGTATACTCTTGGCTATGAAAAAAAAAAATATTCCGAAAACAAATTTTGAAAAATGAAGAATTTGGAGAATTTTGAATTTTTAAAAATCGTGTAAATCCACGATCAACATTAAATTTTTGGTTAAATTTTTTTAAAATAAATACCTTGTACTGATCTTAAGAGATTCTGAAATTTTCAGGATGGTGTTTTTTTGTTTCAAAAATATACATTTTTGAACCTTGGTAAACAACATTTTTTTTCACCTCTCACGATCAATTAAGTAAAGTTGAGCAATCATGTAGTTTTGTAATTTTGAGCAGTAAAAAGAACTAAAAGCAACAGTATTTTGGCAAAAAAAAAAAAATTCTTTTTACCAAAATTCAAAAATTTCCATCGGAGTAAATAGCACGTGGGTTCGAGATGAGAGAGACTATCGAATTGGTGATTTCAGCAGGACCGAGATAAAGTCAGCCTGGATGAACACACGCGCGAAAGATCGAGTCCGCACCACTTTGGAATTCGGCGTGCGGCTCCCTCTCCCTCTCTCTTTCTCTCTCTCTATGACGGGCTACCGCAGGAGCCGTTGGGGGGCGGGGCGGCCGTCAGGCAAATGAAAAGCATCCCTAATTTGAAACTGAGAGGCGAAAGGCAAACAAGTGGCAAACCCGAAAGACAGAGAGAGCATCGGGCTTTTCCCTCTCTCTCTCGCTCTCGTCCGCGTGTGCTCGATCCCTTCGTCACGAAAGATACGACCGAGCAGCATCGTTTTTGTGTATCCTCCTCGCTCGCTCGACACATTTCTCCCTCTCTCTCTGTCTGATGCCTAGTATCCTCGGAGACGAGGACGCTGCAACGTTCCTGCGCCAATTATGGACCGTTTATACCCGGGAGTCAGCGGAGGTGGGGGGTTGCGGCAGAGAAACGTCTCGTCTCGACAAACTTCCCTCCTCCCCCCGCCCCCTCGCGCGAATCCTCTCGCGAATTGTGCGGGGAGAGAGGAGAGGAAAAAATAAAATACGACGCGAAATCTCTTGAACGGCGTGGAATCGCTTCAAACGGCGAATATATCGAGTAAGAGGATCCGGCTCGTCGCGCATGAAGCAAAGGGAAACTAAATGTCGCGAACATATTTCCTCGGGAATGCCTCGAATGCGCGTGAAACGAGAAAAATTGTGCTTTAAGGAAAAAATCGGTCGCAACGAATGCAAATTTGCAGCGGAATGAAAAAGAAATGGAAAGAAAATCTGTAACAACCCTTTAAAAAAATGAATCTTCAACCATTTTTTCTGCAAAGAAATGTTAATTTAATAACGCAAAAATTGATGTACGTATTTTTGTAGCTTTCAACTATATTTTCAATTTTTTTTTTTTTTATAATAATTTTTGGAGCAGCTGGATCTTGCAGTGGGTGCGATATCTTTAGATGGTCTCATACAAAATAAAAAAATGAAAAAGATTTCCTTAATATAAGGTATAATCAAAGGTATTCAATCAAAAGAATGAGCAAAATATTTATTTTTAACATGACGGTCTTCGAAAAAAAAATTTCGAATTTTGATGCAAATTTTTGCCTTAAATTGTTTATAAAATGGAAAACATTTATCGGTAAAAAAAACCTATCAATTACTATAAAATATGTTTACAAAGCTTGTGTGAAAATTTGAGACGGCCGTTTCTGAGAAAAATTCCTCACAGACTTTAAAAACACAGTTTCGAGAAAAACGCGTTTCAAGTTTCATAATCACCTTACACATAGTAATTACGGATTTACAAATATGTCTGCAACTTCGAAAATATTTGTCGAATTGACATGAAATTTTCTGCATATATGAGGCATTTCACGCTATTTCGATTAAAATCTTGCCTTGATGATGTCGATTTTCCTCTTAATTTTTTATATCAAAAAACAGATTGAAAAAAAAATTCCCAAATTTTTCCAGAATTTTTCGGATTTTTTTTTTTTTATATTTGAAGAAATTCAGAATGATTTAATAAAATATAACAACATTTTGGAATAAAGCCCGGAAATTTTGTTATATTTTACTAGATTAATCTGATTTTTGTCAGATTTTACAAAGTGGTCCCTTTTTTTGGGAAAAAAATCCAACAAATTCTGAAAAAATCTGGGCATTTTTTTTTCAATGTGTTTTTTTACATTTTTGATATAAAAAATTTGGAGAAAAATCTAAATCATCAAGGCAAGATTTTGATCGAAATAGCGTGGAATACCCCATAGACTTAAATGTATATTATGAAAATAAAATTTAAAAAAAATCGTTTTTTTTTTTATCTTGAGTTCGTATAACCCCTTAAGCTCCTTGCGCTTTAACAAAGTACGTAAAATTAAAGGTTTAACGAAAATAAATATCAAATTGAATTTTCAGGGAATTCCTGAAGAGCGAAGAATCGATGTGGAGGAAAAATCATGCTCGATTGATCGCTCGATCAATCGAAACTGCGATTACACTCGACGAATTCGTTTCGCTGGTAACACGCACGAATACTGCATGAAAATAAGCGGGGGATGAAGAAAAAATCGTCCGTGCGAGTGCCGGCATGCGAGAGAAAACGATTCGAGTGCTCGGGAGGGATGAACGAGATCGAGATCGGAGAGAGAGGGGGAGGAAATAAAATTGACATGGGGTCGAAGGAAAAATCGTACCAGAGTCTCGGGGGGTTGTTGCCGTGCGATGCAGAGGCTTCGGCGAGGGGTTAAGAAGGGAAAAATGTATTGAAAAGCGAGAGAAGCATCAGAGGGGTTGAAACGAGAGGCTTGCTTCAGTGTGCCCTCCTTTTTCTCTCTCTCTCCTTTCGGTGGACGATCAAGAGGGCCAATTATCCGCGAAGCGCGGTGAGCCACAGTATAGTGCCTCGCGCAATGCAACCCCCTCAATCTGCATACGAGCACACGCGTGTATACAACGAGGGTGAACGATCAAAAGGGCGGAAAGACCATTTTTTTAGGGTGGAAAAATCGCGAGAAGCGCGTCCTTTCGGTTCTCAAAAGAAGGAGAAGAGGAGGAGGAGGAGGAAAAGGAGGAAGCCTCGAAGAGTACTCGAGGGCACACACAGTTGGCGCCCCCTCGCGCCCTTGCGCTGAATAGGGGTCGCGCGGGGGAATCGGGACAGAGAGAGGAATATTAAGAGGGTTGCAAGCTCGAGGAGAGGTAAGAGCGCAAAAAAGGAAGAGAGAAAAAAAAGCAGCAGATTTTTTGCGAGAGTTTGTATACGTATCGGAAGCTTATGGTGTGGCAACCCCTTTCCGTGACTCGAGTCTCGCCGTTCTTTCGTTTGTACTTACTCCAACGATATGGGGAGGAAAAAAGGAAGAGAGGGAGGGCGAAAGAGAGGGTGGAAGGAGCCCATATGTTCGCATTACGTACGAACGAGTGTACACACGTCATAATGGCCGACCAAGTACTTCTGCGCCATATAAGCGCGCACACACGCACGCCATGGGCAAATGGGGTCTTGAGTCAGTTCTACAACCCTCGTGCACAGGTAACTCGCGAGAGTTACCCGCGTGTGTCATATTATGCATCCTGAATTGTGTGGGTTACTCATACGCGTATGCCCACATGTGCAATAAAGCGAAATCCCGGCTCCGCGGAGCGCTCGTGACATGCCCCTTTTTCTTGAAGGGTAGTTCGTTGAATCGTTTAGGACTCGAGGATTTATTTGTTGTTGCGGTAAGAAAAAAATGGTTGAAAAATATATTACCGCAGGGGGGTTGTTGGTCGAGGGTTGAAGAGAGAGACAGCGATGGATCGAACGATTTCGACAATCGTATTTTTTTTCTGCAGACGGTCATTTTAATTACATTTCAATCCTTTTATTATATTATTTTATTTTAATTTAATTTAATTATTTTTGTGGCTCTTTTCGACGTAGTCTGTTGGGATAAATTAATTTTAATCTGTTTTTTTCGCAATAATTAATATTCTGGATTAATTCATTTTTTTACTTATGTAAGATTTGCTGGGAGATAAAATAGGCAAGATGAAGTAACTTTCTAATGAGGAAATTATTTTTTCAACTATAAAGATTCTATTTTTGACATACGGGTCATTCCATATCAAATCGACCAAGAGTTGGAATCGACCCCTTTCAATTTCGATAAAATTTGGTCAGAAGTTTTCGTTTTTATTCAAACGAAATTCTATCAAAGGAAAAAAAATAAACAATTTTTTTTCAAAAGTTATGCCAGATTCAAAATTTCACAATTTTTTGAATATTTCAAGTTTATTTATTAAATATCTCGAAAACTATGATAGTTACGAAAAAATCGTTCTGGGTTTGTCTTGAAGAGTATACTTGTGGCTACGAAAAAAAAAATATTCCGAAATTTTTTTTTGAAAAATGGTGAATTTGGAAAATTTTGAAATTACAAAATTGTGATAATCCACTTTTAACATTAAATTTTTTGTTCAATTTTTTTTATATTATACCTTGCAATGACTCTAAAAGATTTTGAAATTTTCAGAAAGATGTTTTTTGTTTTTTTAAGAATATGAATGTTTGAATTTCGGCGAAAATTTTTTTTTTTTTAATTTTTTTGGTAAAAAATTTTTTTTTTAAACCAAAATACTGTCACTTTTACTTTTTTTTACTGCTCAAAATTACAAAACTGCATGATTGCTCAACTTTACTTAACTAAGAGGTAAAAAAAATTTTTTCTACCAAAATACAAAAATTTATATTTTTGAAAAAACAAAAAACATCTTACTGAAAATTTCAGGATCTTTTAATATCAGTACAAGATATTATATTGTACAAAAATTAACCAAAAATTTAATGTTGAAAGTGCATTTTCACGATTTTTGAAAATTCAAAATTCTCCAAATTGATCATTTTTCAAAAAAAATCGGAATTTTTTTTCGTAGCGACAAGTACACTCTTCAAGACGAACCTAAAACGATTTTTTCGTAAGTGTACTAATTTTCGAGATATTTAGAAGATAAACTTGAAAGATTGAAAAAATTGTGAAATTTTGAATCTTGCATAACTATCGAAACAAATTTTTTTAATTTGTTTCCTTTGATAGTACTTCGTTTTATTAAAAACGAAAACTTCTGACCCAATTTCATCGAAATTGAAAGGGGTCGATTCCAACTCTTCATCGATTTGACATGGAATGACCTATATTCTTTACGGAATTGGAATCACGATTTGAATGAGCTTCAAGAATTAAATCTGTATCTTTAAAAAAATCATTTTTTGATCACTCGTAATTATAATCAGTTGTCGAATATAATTATTCTCTTTCACTGCATTATAAACTTGAAAAATCAATTTTCTCGATGAATAAATTATCTTTTCAATATATTCTTCTCTTAAAAAATCCCTATCACTAAAAAAAAAGTCTCTAGAAATCCTTATCTCCAAAATTAATTTTTCCATCAATCCCTATTATTATCATCTGTTAAATAACTCTTCTCTTTACTAAATTTAGAAAATCAATATTTTCAATGAATAAATTAGACTCTCTCTAGAATTTGAATCATGAAAATAATTAGGATGGAATTAAAACTTCTGAACTCAATAAAAATCACCCCTCATAGACAGATTAGGAAAAAAAAGAACAATCTCAAGTTTTTGAGCCAAGATACTTGGATCCTCACTTTGTGACACGCTTCAGCGTTTTACGTTCGACCCGATGGAGATTAAATTGGACGTAGAGTAATCTTGGTACGTCGAAGATTACGAGTAAAATATTAATTGAGCTTCCGTTGTACTCTCAGTGGCTCAAAAGAGAGAGAGAGAGAGAGAGAGAGAGAGAGAGAGAGAGAGAGAGAGAGAGAAGCTTCTCTCTTGTACGCGAAACTCGACACAGATTTCCACGATCACTGGGGGGTAGTTTCCTTTGAAAGAAATTTTTCCAAGAGCCTCGTACAACGATTGTTGCCTTCCTCCACGTTATGGTAACGTCGAAAAAGAAAAAATATATATACAAAAAAAATCGCGACGAGCGTCACAAGGGCCAAGGGGGTGGGGGTAGTTCACGTTGGGTTTACAAACATGTTACGTCGCTCGGTAATTATATTTGCCTTTACCATTTTTATTATTTAAAAGGGTATGTGCAAAGGGGTTGTGACTCCACTGAATTTTCCATACACCACTTTATTACTTCCCTTGACTTTTCACCCCATTCGAGCCCGTTTTTTTCTATCTTCTTCTCGCTTTTCGTGAAATTTCTCCCTTACTTATTTCGCGACCTTTTTTTTTGTTCGTTTGTTATTCTTCGCGAGAATATATCGTTCTCGTTTTCATCCCCTGCGCGTAACAATGGAAAACGAATTTCGCGGTTTTCATGTGAGTTTGTGTGTATGTACGGCAATCGTTACAATTACGCATCGTGCGGTTCTTTCATTCGTGCACCCCTATCTTTCTATCGTGACGAAAAAATTGTGTTTCAGTAGCTTCCGTTACGAGGGAGGGAGGCTATAATAAAGGATACAAAAAAGTGAGAAAGAGAGGGACGAAAAGGAGAGAGCGAATGAGAGATATCTGCAACAGCGATAAACGAGAAAAGACGAGGGGGTGGTACATACACTCGACTCTCTCTCTCTGTATATATATATGGGCCATTCTATGTCAAATCGATTAATAGTCGGAATCGACCCCTTTCAATTTCGATGAAATTTGGTCAAAAGTTTTCTTTTTTCATGAAACAAATTTCTTTCAAAATTAAAACCTATTTTTTTCGACAGTTATGCAAAATTCAAAATTTTACAATTTTTTCCATTCTTCATATTTATTTTGCAAATATCTCGAACACTAGTATAGTTACGAAAAAATTGTTTTGTGTTAGTCTTAAAGAGTATACTTGGGGCTATGAAAAAAAATACTCCGAAAAGAAATTTTGAAAAATGATAAATTTTGAGAATTTTGAATTTCAAAAAAAAGTGGAAATCCACGATCAACATTAAATTTTTGGTTCAAAATTTTTTATATAATATTTTATAATGATTTTAAAAGATCCTGAAATTTTCAGAATGGTGTTTTTTTTATAAAAAATATGAATTCTTCAATTTTGGTCCAAAAATTTTTTTTTTTCAAACTCAAAATTGAGCAAAGTTCAGCAATCATGTAATTTTGTAATTTTGAGCAGTAAAAATATTAATACACATGTATATAACTTACACATGTAGATTAAGTTTACGCTTAAAACGTTTTGCCAAATAAATAAAAGCGCAAATTTGATTATGTTTCTGTTTTTACATTCTTATGTCATTAATTGAAATTTTTACCACGCAAAATTACTAAATTACATGATTTCTGAACATTACTCAACTTGGAGGCAAACAAATTTTTTTTTAACAAAAATTCAAAAGTAAATATTTTCGAAAAAAAAACACTATTCGGAAAATTTCAGGATCCTTTAAGATCAGTACAAGGTATTATATACAGTGGGTCAAAAAAGTATTCGTACACCGCGTTTTTTGGCAATAACTTCATAGGTATACATGATATCGAATCCAAACCTATTTCGTTTAATACTCCATCAAGTATAGAGATAATCTGCAAATGAAGAATTTTTTCCCAGGAATAATAAAAGAATTATGCAAAAAAAACGAAAACTTTCGGGCAAAAAAAGTATTCGTACTTTGACAATTGAGCTGCTATATCTCGATACTGACTCACGCATGGTCTGAACTCTGCGTAAAATGTGAACAAGTCTTTGTTTACACATTAGCCTTGATCTATTCTATGCGATAGTGGATCTTCAAGCTCTGGACAGACATGACGGCAAAGAAAAGCAAAATATCAATATCCATGCGAGATAGAGTGGTTTTTCTTCGGAAATGCGGTGAAAGTTGCCGAAAAATTAGTAAAGAACTAAATCTAAGTTTTACAACAGTGCAATATATAATAAAAAAATTCGAAACTACAAACAGCACCGAAAATACGCCACGAACCGATCGACCGAGAACGAGAACGTCGGAGTATCGTTGAAGAGGCTACAAAAAAACCGTTCATAAGTGCTTGCAGTTTAGCGAATGATCTCGCGTCAACATCAAAGAAGATCGTCTGTCCCCAGACTATTCGAAACGTTTTGCATTCTGCCCAAATATACGGCGGAACTGCCCGGAAAAAACCATCAATTAATAATACGAATCGAGAAAAACGTTTGGGTTTCGCAAAAACCTACAGAAATAAATCTATAGGAGCCGCAGATGTTAAATTTCGATTCATCCGAGAATACGACACGTTTCCAAAATTCTATAGATTTATTTCTCCAGGTTTTTGCGAAACCTAAACGTTTTTCTTGATTTGTATGATCAATTAATGGTTTTTTCCGGGCAGTTCTGCCGTATATTTGGGCAGAATGCAAAACGTTTCGAATAGTCTGGGGACAGACGACCTTCCCTAATGTTGACGCGAGATCATTCGCTAAACTGCGAGCACTTGTGAACGGTTTTTTTGTAACCTCTTTAACAATACTCCGACGCTCTCGATCTCGGTCAACCGGTTCGTGGCTTATTTTCGGTGCTGTTTGTTGTTTTGTATTTTTATATTATATATTGCATGATTGTGAAACTTAGATTTAGTTCTTTACTAATTTTTCGGTAACTTTCACCGCGTTTCCGAAGAAAAATCCCTCTATTTCGCATGGATATTGATGTTTCGCTTTTCTTTGCCGTCATGTCTGTTCAGAGCTTGAAGATCCACTATCGCATAGAATAGGTCAAAACCAATGTGTAAACCAAGACTTGTTCACATTTTACGCAGAGTTCATACCATGCGTGAATCAGTATCGAGGTTCAGCAGCTCAATTGTAAATGTACGAATACTTTTTTTGCCCGAAAATTTTCGTTTTTTTTGCATAATTCTTTTATTATTCCTAGGAAAAAATTCTTCATTTGCAGATAATCTCTATACTTGATGGAGTATTAAACGAAATGAGTTTGGATTCGATATCATGTATACCCATGAAGTTATTGGCAAAAAACGCAGTGTACGAATACTTTTTTGATCCACTGTAAAAAAATTGATCCAAACATCTAATGTTGATCGTGGATTTTCACGATTTTTAAAAATTCAAAATTTACCAAATTCATCATTTTTCAAAAAAAAATTTGGGAATATTTTTTTTTGTAGCCTAAAGTATACTCTTCAAGATGAACCCAAAACGATTTCTTCGTAGCTATAATAGTTTTCGAGATATTTAAAAAATAAACTTAAAAAATTGAAAAAATTGCGAAATTTTGCATTTTGCATAACTTTAAAAAAAAAATTAATTTTTTTCCTTTGGTAGAACTTCGTTTTATGATAAAAGAAAATTTCTGAACAAATTTCATCGAAATTGAAAGGGGTCGATTTCAACTATTGGTCGATTTGACATGGAATGACCCATATATATGTTTATAAATATATGTAGAAAAATGTGTGTACTTTCTATTGCTGATGGGATAAAGCAGGCGCGAAACCTCGTGGGGTTTTTTTTTAAAGGGATGAAATTCAACGGCAATAGCATACGTCGACTCTCGTTACTTTCAATCTCTTTCTTTCTCTCTCTCTCTCTTTGCTTCTCTTTCTCTCGCTCGCGCTTTCTCTTGTGCTTGTACAACGCGAATATGATCCAGCATTTCCCAAACCCCTCGACCCCTTCCCTTATTCCGGCAGTAGTACAAACAACAATGGCCCAACACACCCGACGCCACGGTTATACACAATATGGCTGATAGTTACCGAGGCGCATCGTTTTCCCGCTCGGTGATTCCCCCATATCTCGCTCAAAACGCATCGCAACAACCGTACGTGGGTTTTTTTTCCTCTCGTTTTTTCCACGTACGCGAGTTCCTCGCGCAGCCACCATTGAAAAATTGTCGTGAAAAAAAAATTCTGGCTTTTCCACACGCTCTCTCTTAACCGTCTTTTTAGCATGAAAATTTCATTGTTACGCTTTTTCGCATGACGTGGAAAAACGCGGCGCGTTAAGCCGAAAGAATTTCACGGACTTCCATCGCTGCGAGAACGCACTTTTTCCAGAGATTTTGAAAAGCGCGGTTTTTTTTGTACCCCGAGTGTAATTATTTTTCTTTGTAAAAGTGTGCCTGTGTTTAGTTTTTTTTTTGCGTCAAACGATTTGTCAAAGTTGATGTAGAATTAATAGCGGAGAGTGAAGAAAATGAGAGAAACAAGATTTATGGAGGTTTTCTTTTTTAGGAATTTTTATAATTAATAATTAATCATAATTAATTTGCAAGGGACGATTTGGCATTCAAATCGAAAAAAAAACCTCCAAAATGTTGATATTCATCGAAAAACGATGAAAAAAATAGGGGAAATTAGAAATTTATCCATTCGATTATTTCCATCAGAAAATTCTCAATTTGCGAAATTTTTTATTGAAAAAAAAAATTAAGAAAATCGATGCTCCAAAAACAAAAATAATGCCATAAATTCAAAGTTTTAATTGTTCAAGTTTTCGTGAAGCAGGATTAATGGATCGCCAATACGATGAATAATTAATTTGTCTCAATCCCACGTAGGATATGGGACACAAGTGTGCGAAACGAGTCAAAACGAACGATATATAGGGGAGCTTTTCTCTCATAGGGGAAGTGACGTCGGCAACGGCGGAAATTCGCACTGAAATGCCGATAGATTTCGAAATAGCGAACCGGCGGAGAGAGAAAGACAAGAAGGAGGATTCAGGTACCGAGGAGCGGGGGGAGGGGAAATTTTCGTGTGCCGATAGAGAGGCGAGAGGGCAACAATCAGGCCAGACCCGGCATTACACTCCATTCATGCCCCTTCTACTCTTCGGGCACCCCCCCCCCCCCAGCGCCCTCATCCTCGTACTATCCATCCACGCGCGTATCTCACCCCTTCACCCTCTCACTCATCCGACCAGCAAAACCCATCCCTCGAATCCTATTTGGCTGACAATTCTTCATTTGCGTTCAGCAAACTCTACGCTGCACGAGTCTCCAACGGCCAGCGAGGGTTGCAAACCGCGACAAAGTTGTTTTTTTTTCTTCCCGCGGGAGAAGATCCTGATTACTTGGATTCACGCTGGAATTAGGGGTAGAAAAAGGATCCGGGATGAAATCCGGCTTTTCTTGGCCGGATTGGTCGTCTGAATCATTTTTCCAAAGGAATTAATCAAGAATTAGGAATAAATTTTCAATTTTCTCGCATTTTTAGATTGCCTGATTCTCTCAAATTATCGCCACTCTCGTTGGAATTAGATATGGAAAAAGGGTCAGGGATGAAAAAAATCCCTTCTTGGCTGAATTGTTCATCTGCATCATTTTTTTAAAGGGATTAATCAATAAATAGAATTTCTCTGACGGTTCTTTGAATTTTTAATTTCCTTGAATTTTTAGATTGCTTGATTCTCGCTAATTATCACCTCTCTCGCTATAATTAGGGGAGGAAAAAGAATCAGGGATGAAAAAAATCCTTTCTTGAATGGATTGTTCATCTGAACCATTCTTCCAAAGGAATTAATCGAGAAATGGGGATTTTTTTGACGGTTCTTTGAATTTTCAATTTCCCCGCATTTTCTCTCGCTGAAATTAGAGGTGGAAAAACGATCAGGGATAGAAAAAATCCCTTCTTGGATAAATTGGTCATCCGAATCATTTTTCCAAAGGAATTAATCAAGAGTTAGAGATTTCTTTGACAATTCTTTGAATTTTTTAGATTGGCTCTCTCTCTTCATCGCCACCCTCATTTAGAGGATTTTTATCCTATCTTGGATGTTTCTATCTTCAGGGAATGACGGTTTAGAGCCATCGCTGTGTCAGGGTCAGACACGTGACGGTTTTCTATGTGGAATAGTCAGGATATCCACGTTCTATATTACACACTGACGAGAGTCACGTCAAATACACGTGAAACGTCGATACATTCATTCGACACGCGGATCCTATGCCGATGGTACGTGGGTCGGTAAAAGAGGGTTATATAGAAAGAGAGGTCCCACCGTAATTTGGACAGTATTGTCGGGAAGGCCGACTATAACCATGCACAACGAATGCCGCAGCAGCGAAACCGTCAGGAATACGGAATTTGGCCATCGCCGATGCTGCTTTGACATCCATACACACGCCCCGCGCGCCAACGAAACGCCCGATAGAATTTATGCAACTTTTTTCGCTCGCGCAATCCTTCGTTCTCTGCTATTTCATCAAAAATCGTATGTGCGTTCTATAGATATATATATATTAGAATGATAAAACGACTATTCTTTGTTTTTCGCAGTAACATATTAAATACTTTCGGGAAGGTGAAAAAAGATGCCTGTTAAAATTGGAACTCTTAATAAAAATATTTAGCGGTGGCACTTCGCACATTTTGATTTCCCATTTAAATAACACAGGAAACAAAATTTTCAAAATTTGAAATTCTATATCTCGGCTTAAAGTCAATGTACCAAAATGAGCGACACATATTCTTGTAGAGAATTGAACGCTCTACAAAAAAGATCTCTTGTGATTTTTCGATAAACTCGCTCCTTCAAAAGGTATTCACGTTCTAATATATATATGTACATTAGACTGTGAATTTAGGTGAACTTATGGTGGTAATTTCTTAAAAAATTAGGTAATTTATGTTATTGCAATTTAGACTTTAGTTTCAGGACAGTATTTACGATATTTAGTAATAAGTTTCAACATTTTGCCGGAATCTAAAGAAAAAGTGAAACTTACTCTAAATTCAACTTTAACCTTGAATAACTTTTGAAGGAGTGAGTTTATCGAAAAATTACAAGAGATCTTTTTCGTAGAGCGTTCAATTCTCTACAAGAATATGTGTCGTTTATGTTGGTACATCGACTTGAAGCCGAGATATAAAATTTCAAAGTTTGAATTTTTTTTCCTGTCTTATGTAAATGAGAAATCAAAATATGCGATGTGCCACCGCTAAATATTTTTATTAAGAGCTCTAATTTTAACAGGCATCTTTTTTCACCGTCCCGAAAGTATTTAATATGTTACTGCGAAAAACAAAAAATAGTCGCTTTTTTTTGAATCAGTCTAATATATATGGATATATATCAGTAAATACACGTATTCATATGGAGAGATCGCCACGATCTCTCATAATCCAACAGTACATTCGTTACTGCGATCATTCAATGTTTTTTACTATTTTTTTTCAGACTCACCTATTCACGTCGATCATACATTTTTGACACGTCTCCCCGCATTTTCTGAAACACACAAAAGTTGAATATTAATTAAGCCTGTATAAATGAAACAAATTTTATTTACTTGCAATTACTAATTGACTCATTAATTATTTCTTGATCCTGCATCACCGAATCCTGCGACCGGATCTCAATCAAAATTGTAATTTATTTATACGCGTTTCACGGTCGAATTTAGGTCTGAAAAATTTTTAGGTTCTGATTTTTCATTACATTTCTTTGATTTAAAAAATCTCAAAATATCGAAATTTCGAGCCACTGTTAATTCGATTCTAACAATTTGGAGAATTTTTTTAAACTCATTTTTATTTAATTTTTTTGAAAATTCTATGATAAAAGTATTGTAAAGAGTTTTGCGTGAAAATATTGTTCAAAATCGAGGCGCTGATTTGAAAAATCTGTGAAAAATTGAACATTGACTCAATGCGATGAATCAAGTAGTATTTTGAAGCATCTACATTTTTCCTTTCTTGTGAAATTAGTTCAAGTTTTCAATAAGAATTGTTGAGAGTCTGATACGAATTTTTCAATATTGCAATCAAATTTCCTTCTCAAAGTTTATTGATCAATCTTTCGAGTGAATGTCAAATGATTCAATTTTGAAATTTCTCCTTATTGTTTCATAACCTTTTAAACTGTTGATGAGTCAATCATAAATCAATCTTTGCTCAATATTTTTGTAAAATTGAATATTTAACGCCATTCAAACTGCAATATGCGATGTGACGTGACGCTTGCAATTCGCTGTTATTAAAGTGTAGCCCGTGGCTCCGCTAAAATTGATCCATATTAATGAGGACGAGAGAACAAGAGAGAGAGATGGAGGATTCAATGTTCACCGACAACATTTTTGCGTATGAATTTGAATCGAGAGGCGCGCCGTCAAATCCCGCCGAGTATAAAACGCCCCGAGGCTCGTGAATTTAAATAATCGGGTATGTGATTCCGGACTTTTCTCGTGTAAACCGCCGCTCAGAGCGTCCAAGTGGCAAGAACAGGAAATATAGGAGACACAGGCAGAACGGAAGAGCGCGATATACCTTCGAGAGAAGGGAGGAGGAAGGGAGAGGATTATTATACGCGTGTTTTATCGGTTAAATATACGACGAGGCGTTTAACGGGCCGAACCGCGAATACTCGCGGAATCATTCTACTCGCTACGCCCGAGCAATTAAAACAACGCGTATATCTCTCGCCAAATTAGTTGCAAGGAGTCATTCGAGGCTTGAATCCAAGCTGAGAATCCCCATGAAAATAAAATACGCGCCATGAATATGAAAAATATATCTGGAAGGTATCAAGTATATTTTGTTTAAAATGGCAAATATTTTAGGTATGTTTTAGGATGTTCGTATAATTTTAGGGGACATTAAATGTAATTCCAATATATGCAAATTATATTTTTTGTATTAAACGTTAAAAAATTGAAAATGTAAAATATATCATTGCATATTTCATTTCTCTGGCACGCTTTGTGACCACCATTGCCCGCTTATCAAAAATGTGCAATAGCAAAAATTTAATTTCCATAAGAAAATGGTGAAATAGCTCTTTTTATGCCTATTTATGATCTGAACAAGATGATGAGAGGTCAGAGATTGACATTTTACGATATTGTCTTCAATGAATGATATTTTCTTAATAATAATTAAAGTGTTAATTTTAGTTAATAATATTTTTTATTGTGTCAAGATATTATCCAGATCATCTCAACAACGAAAAGGAGAAAAAAAGTTTGACTTCGTCCGTGAACAGATCAGCAGAATAATGTTTTTATTTTTTTCCTCTCGGTTTAAAAAAAATTTTAAGCCCAATTATTAATGGAAACCGTCCGTTTATCGAGAATATGCCATCGGAAAAATCAAATTAAAAAAAAAAAAAAAAAAAACATATCTGAATGGTCCAAAAACGCGATTTTCATACTAATCCGACTCAAATCAAAATCGCCAAAGAAACTTTACAGTGTTACCTTCCATTTATATTCAAGTAGCTTTCTCTAGACCTGATCCAATTGAACAAAAACAATCTTATTTCTCCATTAAGGCAGTATTCTGGTCTACAATTTTGAAAACATCATTTATTTTGTGCAAATTCTCAAAGTTTAGACTTTTAAGAATATATCCTCGAAAGGAAATACTCAAATTCCAATAATTTACGGACGTTTTTCTCAAAACTACTTTTCTCAAGACGAGTGACATGATATCTCAAGCTCTACTTAACCGAATTAGTTCAAATTTTTTACCAATCTTCAAAATATAACTCTCTATCATCCCTATCACTTATTTATTAAAATTATTTTCGTTACTATTGTAAAAAAATTCAAAACTATGAAAACCAGAGTCGAAAAACGTCTTCTTTTGTTCAGACAGCCGCCATTTTGCAAAAAAAAATCCTATTTTCTCCGAGGCAGGAGCTATAACGACATTCTTACTGATTAAGAATTTGTTTCAAATTTTGTATCTGATGATTAGAAAGGTTGCAGTCGTGTCAATCAGCACACTCCTTTTTTTACCCCCAACTTTATCAACTTATAACTTATTTCATTTTTTTTCCTCGAATTTTTTTTTTGTTTATTATCAAAATATTAATAGATATGTTATAAAAAAAGAATGGTAAGCATTTTTTTTATCGAGCTCGACAAAACGTTCAAAATGTATGTCTCTAGACCAAAATACCGCCCCTTAACTTGATTGTAACACTCAAGGACATTCTTTTTCCTCGGCTACATTTCTTTTTACGTAACTTACTATCGAACGTCATTGTGTATGAAATTCTTTTGCATTTTTCGACGCCATTGCTCCGGGGACGATAAATTTCCGATCGTCCGATCCCACGAGGCTATACATACGAAATCTCAAATAAGAGAGAGAGAGAGAGAGAGAGAGGGTCCTCTCTCTCTCTCGGTATGCGGCCAGCGTGGGCCTCATACACGTTGGGCCCGAGATTTCTCGGGCCCAAAGCGGGGGTCCCCCTCGCTTCTTTACCAACGATCGCGAGATGAGCTCTCGCTCCTCTCTCACGGTCTCTCTCTCTCTCTCTCTCTCTCTCTCTCTCTCTCTCACACACACACGCACACACACACACAGCAGAGCGCAGATTAAAAGCAATCTTATTATACCGAATGACGAGGTCACGTGATCAATCACAAAAACACACAACGTAACTATCGGGGCTAATACGAATGACTTCGTGGAGATTGAGTGGGGAAAAGGGGAGAGAGGGGGGAGGGCAGGAGTGCCCCTCTATGAGAGAGGAATGACCACCCGTCGTGAATGAGGAATGTGGAACTGTGTCGCAGGGACGGCAAAACCATTTTCAACACCCCACACGATTTTAATCCATGCCGATTTAAATATCAAAATGGAGCTGTAAAATTAATGAAAATGCCCAAAAAAATCGAGATCGATGAAGACCCATTATCTTAGATAATTATAAACGCTAGTCCCAATTTTATCGAATTATTTCAAAGCATTAATTTCAACTTTTCAAATGGTCGAATTGAATACTGAGAATTTGACAGCTGTCAACTCTATCAATGGAATTTTTGGGCCCCACGAAACGACGCTCGCGATTGCTCATTCCCATTCAAACCAAATTGCCCGCTCGATATATCCCATTATAATAATATATCGAGAGAAATAGAGAGCTCGTTCATCTTTCCAATTGGCTTTAGAACGTCTCCCTTTTATATATTATAATAAAAATGATTCGTGAACTCTCATCTCCCCGAGATTTTGAATAAAAGATCGAGAAAACGTTTTTACGACGCACCTGGATCGGGATCGTACTTGTGGATTATATTACGACGAGACAAATACAAGTTAATACGTCATCTGACTTCTAGACCGTATCTTGATTCTATCTTCCCTCCATCATCGTCTTTCCCATTATAATATCTTCCCTCTGGCGTCGAATCTTATCGTATCATCAAACGTACGAGTCACTTTTTTAATTGGTTTTTTTTTCTTCTTCTTCTTCTTCTCGTCGGATGATGAGATTGATGAGAAAAATAACAAGACGATGGGAATGTGAGTTAGAATCAATTGCAACTCGAGTGGCAATTAATTTGTAATTATTTCGTCGATTTCAAATGGTCTGAGAATTATTGAGAATTCTTAGTTTTCCCTCCGTAGAACGGACATTGACGATACAATTATCGAATGCACGAACAAGATATTTCTCTCTCTCTCTCTCTCAATCTTCTCGACTCAAAGTACTGTCTCCGATTACAGGCGGCGCATTATCGCTCCGGACACATATCTCTCGGGGATAATATATTTCTCGATAACGAATAAGGGTTGAGACACTGTCGTATATGCTTTATTATCGCCAACGACAGAGACGTCGTTGAGCACGTTTGCTGCCTCCGTGCACACATTTTCACTGTATGCAGCGCGTTTGCGAGTCACGCATTATTTATGATCGTGCGTGTAATGTATATTTTTCACTTTCATACGCCAACGAGAGTATACTTTGGGTTTTACACGTGTGCAAAATACTTCGTGTGCAAATACGTGTATAAAGCATTCTCCATCGATCCAGACCATTTTTTCCGCATTTCCCTCAAAATTCTATATTAATGTCTATATATTTATGGGCACAAATCAATTCTGCGAGTTCGACAAAAAGGGAAGAAAAATTTCGCGAAAGAGTCGACAGAAAGCTTTTTGCAGATTTTATTTTTGTGCCAGATGTTTTTCATGATTAAGTCGCAAAAAAAGAAGGAGGAGGATGGAATAGAGTTGAATGGAGGAAAATTGAATGAAAAAATTGATAGAACGATTTTTGCAGATTTTTGTACCAGCTGTTTTTGAAAATTAGAACGCGAAAAAAAGATGTACTTGAAGTTTCGAACGTTCAGTTGAACGAAAAATCGACAAATTTATTCGTGTAACAAAAAATTAGAAGAGCTGAGCAAATACTCTGTGAATAATCATTTTTAAAATTGAAAGATGTTTGAAGAATTATTTCCAAAGTGTTAAAGAGCGTTAAAACTGTTCTTTCAAAGAATAAGTTGTTCGATTTTCCGTTCATCGAGGAATTGAATGACGTAGAAAATTTGAAATAATTGAGGAACAATATTCGTTAAAAGGGGAGAAACCCATGGTAAAAATTATTTTTTGTTTTGCTTTTTTTAAAAATATATATTTTTAAAAACAGACAAGGGAAATCGTACGTTAAAATTCTTATTATTGAAGGAACTTTAAAAGCGTTTTTCTGAAATTCACTTTTTCGACCTTGTCCCAGCGAGTCCTCGAAAACTTATAAGCCGATCAAAATTTTTTTTCTATTTTAATATTTGTAATCATTGGCAAGTAAAGCAAGTATATGCATTGGCCAAGTCTGTTCGTAGCTGATTTGAAAAAATTGATGATTACTATTTTTTTAATCTGCGGAGATAAAAAAAAGACCTTGAAAATAAGGAAAAAATTTATTGATAGCTATTTTGTGAATAATTTTAAAAAAAGGCTACGCCCAACGATGGCTACATTTGGATAGATTATTATAATTTTTTTTCTATTTTTATCTTCAAAAAATCTCTCACCGAAATATCAACAAGACGATGGATACCAATTTTTCCCTGCCTTTGAAATAATATCTCTGTTAAATTTCAAGGTTAAGAAAAAATTCCATGAAATAAATTAAATAGTTACTTGATAAAATAAGGATAATCCGATCTGCTGATAATTGTTTGTAAAAAAAATTCTTAAACATTGGAAAAATTTTCATCCTTGACAGCGACTTTCCCTCTCGTTGGTCCAAAAATTTTAGAATTCGTCTCGAAATTCTTGAAACGTTGACAAATGCTTTATATATCCGAGGATAAGTATGTCTATCGTATGCACACGTTTTACGCACTGTAAGGAATCACGCAACGCGGAAAAAGCATCATTGACGTCCCGTTTATGTTTTTCTATTGCACATTCATGCACGAAAGAGTGCGATGCATATTTTTACGTGTTTGTTTTACCAACACAGCGAGAAAACTGCGAGCATAAATTCTACACATAAATATGATTTTGTAGGTGTACATACATACATACATACATATATATAAGAATCGCACACTCTTGGCTTGTATCTTTGCGAATTTGCGTTCACGAATGATAAATTTATTCGCGGATGAAGTCGCGGCAAGACTGTGCGTATTCGCGTATATGAAACGATGTTCCTGTCGTCATTGCCAATCGACATGATAGACGGGCTACGCAAAATTAACAATGTTATCCCGTGATTAATCCGGACGTGAGCACGTCAAGGGACTCCATCTTCTTGGGAAATAAGAGGGAGCAAGACGGAGAGACAGACTCCATTATTAATAGATCTCGATGCAAGTCTGACGGCCACCGAGAGCCCGTTTTATCGCTCGCATAAACATATCCGTGTCTCTCGCACACGCACATTTCTCTTCTCTCTACTCTGACGAGGAGCCAAAATAATCTTTGAATAAATTGTGAAGTAATTTTTCAGAATAATTTGCAAATTTTATAATATTGGGCTCAGATAAAAATTTGTGGGGATAGTTTGAAGTATAAAATCATGTGGATTTCACGAAAATCTCTTAACTTTGACAATTTATTTTAACGGTATGGAAAAAGGAATAGAATTCTTTTTACATTTTTTATTATTTTTTTACAAGCTTTCATTTACAGTTTCAACTAGTTTTAACTAAGTCCCGGTGTCTGTCTGTCTGTAATCATATCTTGCAAGTTAAATTTGACCCAGTTTCCGGTTTCAGATTGAGTTAATATTTGTCATGCATATGTAAATCGAATGACAATGCAACATTATCACAAAAAATTTGCAAATTTTTTGCAAAAAAATTGTTTCGCAAAAAAAGTGTTTTGCAACATTTGGTTTACAAAATGGTTTTAAGCAATTGATTTGCAACATTTCTTTACGAAAATTATGCGCAACAGTCTTTTGCAAAAAAATTTGATGAAAAAATTTGTTTGCATTAATTTTGTAGAAAAATGTTGCAAATTAATTGTGTGAAATAATTATGTCTAACAAATTATGCGAAACTAGATATAAATTACTTAACTACTTATTTAACATCATAAATACTAAAAAGTAAGAAATAAATAAACGAAAATTTTTTTTTAAACAAGCTTTTATTAGTTTTTAATAAAAAATAACTAAAAAGTTAAAAATAATTTTATTCCGATTAGAAATAAATTTTCAAATAAAAGCGTGTTACATTTTGATAGAAGTGGCAAAAAAGAGGGTTTAACACGCTCCTATTTGAAAACTCATTTCCAATCGGAATAAAATTATTTTTAACTTTTTAGTCATTTTTGATTAACAACTAATCAAAAATTGTTGAAAAAAAAATTTTTTCGATTATTTCTTAGAGGGTATTCAACATATATTGAGGTATGAAATTTTTTTTTTCATAATCTTTTTAATTCAAAATAGTGAAAACAAACCCAATATTTGAAGCCGTATTGTTTTTAAACTACTTGATGAGAAAGAAGGAAATGAGAGGTCGGAGATAGCGAAAAACGGAATTGTCTTCAGTATATTGTCAAGATACAAGGTCAAATTATGTCCGCGACGAAAACGAGAATATTTTTTCTTCAAAATTCACGGTCGATTTTTTGCGATTTTCAAAATTTTCCAGCGCCGCAAAAAATCAAGATATCGGGATGATTCTTACGGGATGATTCTTTCTAAAAAAAAAAAAGAAATCCCCGATCGAATAAAGGGGACCGTGCCCGTCGAAATATCGGTTTATTGACGTTTTTTGGTGGAATCTAACCAAAAAGGTTTCAGGCATTTTAAAGCATGATCGAAATTAATAAATCGCAATTAGCGCATTTATCCTTATTTATCATCCATACTTAATTCACAGAGCCTTTCCCCTGAAAGATTCAAAAATTTTGAATATTTCAAAGAAAAGGTTACAAAATCGTTCTAACTTTGGCAAAAGTTTCGACATTGAGCTCGAAACTCTTAAAAATAAGTCCAGGATTCAAGATCTTGTGAAATTTCAAGACATTTTCTGAAATAATTTGTATTTTTCGCAAATTTTCGCACAAAAAAGAAATGCATCAAGTTCGTTCACATCAAAATTATGCAGCAACACGCAAATGATTGATTTTTAACATTTTTCAAAAATTCCACTAACCCAACATTGAAAGTGAAACGTATTATTAATTTATGCACCCGACGATACGAATCTCGTGATAAATTCACGAGGTCACGTTGGTTTCTTAATGAAAAAATAAGCGTGAAAGAGTGCTTTGGGGGAATGCAAAGAGTGGAAAGATTGATGGCGATACGATCGTCCATCGGACAGGGTCATTTATATCGGGTATTACTTCGTGCCAGCCTCGTAACGGAGAGTTACGATATAAACGGGCAGAAGCGTTCACGAGGCGTTTCACGGGGTCAAACTTGCATATATGCATTTGTTGCGGATCGCGCCCAGAGCAACGTTGAAGAGTAAAAATGTTATCGAGTGAGAAGAAGCGACAAAGGGAACCGCCAAAGGAAGATCAGGCATTGCATCAGGATAAAAGGAAGGAAAACCTTGGAGCTTTGATTATCGTGAATAAATATTGCAATTGAAATGATGTACGTTGCTTGTTTCGTTGCTCCGAAAGATCAAGAAAGATCGCTCGAAAATCGCAGCAACGAAGGGAAACACGTTAGATCCAGAGAGAGAAAAGAGTTACCGTCAAATTACAATGATAAAGGCGCTAAAGAGGTGAATAATGGGGAGAAAACTCGTGTCAATGGAGACAATAATCCAGCCTTGATCAGAGACTCTCGGTCGTCAGGTGTGTTTCCCCCTCGGAAAAAGAAGGGTCCATTCACATGCAAATCTCTGTCAACGCTCGTTCAGTCTTCGCAGCGTCGAGTCATTCACTTTATCTCGCCTCCAGCGCGACCTCATCGCTCCACAAGCTTCCTTCTCGTCGATATCCCGAGGATGAACGCTTTGTGGCGATGCAAGAATGTGTTCAGCGTGGAACTGACGAATTTTGCCGGAAAAACTGCAGAATGGAAGTCTTTCGTCAATTTTAAACAAAGAGAGGTCATCGACACTCAGATCCTGACAAATCATCGCGTCACTTGACCTCTTTCAATATCAGCTTCCGAATCGTGCATTTCCCCGAAGAAACGTGCAACAATTGGTGAACGTGTGGGAAACGTTTGGGCCAGGATTAGAAATTAAAATGCGGGTCGCGTTGTTATCTCGTTTGTTTTGACTGAAACACACACACACAGGAACAACCGGCAAAACGGCTATGTTCTCCAAGAGGGGCCCGAGTTTTCTGAGAAAACTGATGAAAAT
This sequence comes from Alloplasta piceator, assembly GCA_946863875.1. NCBI lineage: Eukaryota > Metazoa > Arthropoda > Insecta > Hymenoptera > Ichneumonidae > Alloplasta > Alloplasta piceator. Next base: position 3,372,634 of record OX333077.1, on the reverse strand, counting down.
CTCTCGTACGCGGCAAAACCAGTTGGGACTCATCGTGAACGAAGGCCCTCTCTCGTTTGCCTCAACGCCGCTTCGCGTTCTCCGTGCTCTTCTCTTTCTTCGCTCCTGCATCGTTCTTTCTAGCTCGTTCTCGGTCTTTCACGCTAGTGTGTCCCTTCTTCCATTGGATGTCTCTGAAAAGAGAACACCGCGATCGAGCGTCTTCGTCGTGCATTGCAGATCGTATCGAGAGGCGTTTACCACAGCGGCCAGAAAACCAGCCTGAAGAGGCCGTTGAGAGGCTCAGGCCCAAACATATTCTCTAGAGTTGCAACAAATACGCGCGTCTCTGGCGTAACTTTGAGCACGACTGTCGAACAGGAACCAGCCAAGATTTTGCTCGACGATGGAAGAAATGCATATTCTGCCGCCAAATGTCTCGCGCAGAACGCTGAATCGCTCTTGGACATACATTAAGCGAGAAAAAATCATATTTCTTGTCCCAAAGACAATGGTCCCCAGGCTCAAGGTTGAAAAAAGAGGAGTGCGAAGGGGAATCCAGCAACGAATCCCTGAAAAAGTCCACCCGGAATAGCACGAAGTAAGAGGGAGAACGAGGTGGACAAGCTGCGAGATTTCGAGGTTTAGATATTACGAACGAGCTCTTGGGCATAATTTTTATGGTGACCCTGGACCGACACGGAAGGGCGCTTGTACACGCTTCATGCGCTTTTGTGTGAGTCGAATATACGCGTGTAATGCACAGAGAAATGGTGGCAGAGAGCGAGAGAGAGGAATGGAGCAGAGAAATGAGATGGGGCAGGTCAGGCGAAGCTGCGAGAAAGAGAGACGCCGGAGAAGGTGGAAGCAGTTGATGAAAAAAGGAAAGAGAGAAGAGAAAAAAAAAGAAAGACTTGGGACTTTTCTCGCAGGTATTTACGATGGCACTCGACCGGTGACATGGGTTTCTGGGACCAATGAATTTTAATTCCTTTCTCATTCTCCTCTTCGTCCGGAGCGCACAAACACTCGACCATCGAGAGAGTCGCACAACCAGCAGCGGGTGAGCCATCCAGAGGATGTATTTATATACACTCCCGCTCAAAAGTTTGGAAACACCAGTCAATATTTCTTGCCACACTGGAAGTTGCATAACTCTGTCAAAAAACAAGGTAATCGAATTTTTGAAAAAGCGCTTTGACGGGAAGGAATTCAGTTTTATTTTGCTTTTTAAAAATATTTTTTATGATTTTTTTTCGATCCGGTACGCATTTTTGTACGTGACCGTTTCTTTGCCTTTTTTCGACCATCACGAATTGGGCGCATCACTTGAGCACATTTTTTTTTGTTTTTTTTAATCTACGGTATATTTGAAGGAGTTAGCAGACGCTTCATTTTCGTTTTTCAAACATTTTCGTGCGATTTTTTCTCGCCAAGTTATTTCACTTTTGGCTGAAAAAGACAAACCTTGAAAGATGCAACGTAACTCAAAAACTATAGAGTTTGAGAAAAAATGTCAAGTATGAAAAAAGTAGCGTACGTATAGATGCAATCGTCTGGAATAATTTCGGAATTTTCCTATGAAATTTACTTATTTTTACTATTTTCGCGCGAAGCTCTGACGATGACGTCCCAGCGAAAAATTGTAGCTGATTAAAATTTCCGTACTTCGTGATACAATAAAAATCTAAAAGAATTCAGCAGCATGTGGCATGCTTTGAGCAACAATTTTCAATAATAATATTGCCCAAAAGGCATTAACAATGATCAATAATTGTTATTGATCATTGTTGTTTATAGCAGCTTATTTCTCAGAAAACCACTCTGGGAATTTCAAAGTGGAGAGAAAATTATGAAAAAAATTCATATGTGATCAGAAAAATTAATGTATTCGATTAGTAAGAAAAAAAATGAACTTATCGAAACATGGTTGAATAATTATTTGTTTAAACAATTTATTAATAACTTCTGAGAAATATTATTATTGATAATTGTTGTTTATGGCATGCAAAATGTTGCTGAATATTTTCAGATTTTTATTGGATCACGAACTACGGAAATTTCAATCGGATACAATTTTTTGCTGGAGCGTCATCGTCAGAGTTTCGAGCAAAAATAGTAAAAAAAAAAAAAATTCATCGGAGAATTCTGAAATAATTCCAAGCGATTCCGTGTACACTTGCGCTACTTTTTTCATACTCGACATTTTCGCTTAAACTCTATAGTTTTCGAGTTACTTTGCATCTTTCAAGATTTGTCTCTTTTAGCCAAAAGTTAGATAACTTTGGGAGAAAAAATCGTACGGAAATTTTCGAAAAACGAAAATGGAGCGTCTGCTAACCCTTTCAAATGTACCGTTGGATAAAAAAGATTTTAAAAAATGTCCTCAAAGTTATGCGCCCAATTCGCGATTGTCGAAAAAGGCCAAAAAGAGGTCACGTACAAAAATGCGTACCGAATCAAAATAAAATTATAAAAAATATTTTTTATTAAAAGAAAAATAAAGTTGTATTCCTTCCCGTCAAAGCGCTTTTTTAAAAATTAGATTATCTTGTTTTTTGACGGACTTATGCAACTTCTAGTGCGGCAAGTGACTGGTGTTTCCAAACTTTTGAGCAGGAGTGTATATGTATATATAAAGGATAGGGCTCTCCAATGTTCAGAAGCAGCATTCACCATTCTTCCTCCTCTCCCTTCCCTCTGTATCTTCTTTTTTCTCCTGGATGAAGAGGGACCAGGATTCGGGCCCAACGGAAGAGAGAAAAGGAGGCAAAGAAAGATCGAAAGTATATACATATATATATGGATATAATCGCGCGCCATGACTGACCAACCCCCGCTGTGACACCCAGAACGATGATTTAATATTTTAAGAAAATGAGAGGCTCACAAGCGCGCCCGGACCAAAACACAACACCCTTAATTTCGTTTTGACCGAAGTCCCCCGACCGTAGAATCCTTTGCGAAGGATTATCGCACACTCGGGCATGTTTGTGTGTGCTTTTTTTCATCCTCGAAACGGCCGTTAAACGTGACGTCGGGGGAAACCACCGCAGGACCATTTTATTCCGCCAAATTTTGGGAATGAAAGATGCTCGATGATGCGCTTCCGATGATCATTCCCGGTCGTGAGTCGTTGACTCTGTGGTTTTCGAAACGAATGGACAAAAAAAACAAACGACCAAGCGAGCTCTCGCTCTACGCGGAATCGCATCGTTCGACCGCGAAATCACTTTTGCCCGACGGTAACGCTGCAATAATCGAAATTCTACGATTTTCAATTTTCCCTCAGAGAGGGGAACGTGTTATTATATTTAAGAAAGTAGCGCGATTTCGCGTTGGAGAAAATAAAAGAAAATAAGGAGAAAAGACTCTGGGTCGATTCATCGGGACGAAACTCTTCGAACGGCGAACGCGTTGCTGAAGATCGCTCCCCCGCATTCCATGAGTCCCATCCAGGGGTCCACACTCTCCTCTGCTCTCTCTATCTCTCTCCTCGTTCTCGAAGCAAGGTACAGAAACCAGAGGACGTCTCCGCGACAAAGGACGATTCTGGATGAAGGTAACACGGGCAAAAGGCTGTTTGGGGACCGTTTCATCTATCCTTCTCTTCCTCGGTTCCTCCTCCTTCTCCTCTTCACCTTTCTCTCTCCGCCATCTTTCTCGCGTGTACACAAACTCCTCTCGCACCTTCTCCCTCCGTCTCATTCTTCGTCGCGTCCCTTCTTCCTCGGCGCGGAAATACACTCTGTCGGACCTTCGGACCCAAGAGTGGGCCCCGGCGTTGCCGGCTTTCTGCTGGGGCCCAAAGCGCGCGAATATCGAACGAGAGGAGACGATGAATTTTTCACGATTCCGCTGGAGCTCGTTGACGAATAAAGTCGCGTGTACGGCGGCCATTTTGGTGAACCGATATCGCGCGCAATTTGACGGTTCGCGGACCTATCGGTGGATTAAAAGTGCAACAGCTTCATGAAACTCTTTGCCGTAAGAAAAAAAAAGAAAGAGATTGTTAACCGATGATTCTTGCATGACCGTGACGCGTTCGAGCGACGATGATCGTCCAGCGGACGCCGCGTGATTGTAATTGAAACGTAAGGCCCATTGTTAGGGCATAATTGACTGACACCGTGGCACCATGGACTCGCCACTCTCTCTCTCCCTCTCTCTCTCTCTGTGCTGCTTCTCACAGGAAGATGTGCGCGAATACGTTTTGTGGAGCTTTCAGGCGCGTTTCACTCTGACCAGGAGAACGATCGGACGAGCGCGCGCGCGGGAAGATCCCCGCGCTCGTGAAACGGGACAAAAACACCAATCAGCCGAGGAGTCGAGCAAAAACTCGGCGCGGGCTTCACAGTGCACACGGAGAGTAAGAGAGAGTCAGAGAGAATGAGGGAGAGAAAGGGAGCAGCTTATATATGGGTCATTCTATATCAAATCGACCACTTTTGACCCCGACCCCTTTCGATTTGGCTAAGACTTATTTGTCTTTTTCTACTCTGTCAAAAATATTTTTCAGAATTTTTTCATACTTTTTTACCCAACCGATAGAAAGTTATATTTTTTCAAAAAAATTGGCTTTTTATTTTTCAAATATCTATAACTTTTTCAAAAATTGACTTATCGGGACGTTTTTTTTCAAAATTTGTTTTTGAATGTACTTTTCAGAAAAAAATAGAAGAAAATTATTCAGACCTTCAACGTTTTCTTTTCGGAAAAAAAAACAACAAAAATTTCTCGATGATTGCCATTTTTTATTTTTTTTTGTCTTTTTTTTATAGAAACTTTGACATTTTCTGCAAATTCTCTGAGATTTTCAGAGTAGGAACGTTTTTTATGTTTGTTTTCAATAGAAACAAAAATTTCTTTTCAACTCAGCTTATTCCTCATAATACCACTCTGGGGGTTTTTGAGGATGTTGAAAGAACCTGAAAGTTTGAGGAAAATAAAAATAATAAATGAAATTGAAAGTAGAAATCATCGAAAAAATTTCAATGTTTTTCGAAAAAGAAAAAAAAATAGAAGATAGTTTTGAATAATGTTTTTATATTTTTTTCTAACAAGTACATTTAAAAACAAAAATTTTGAAAAAAAAAACGTCCCGTTAAGTCAATTTTTGAAGAAGTTATAGATATTTAAAAAATAAATAGCCAATTTTTTTGAAAAATTATAACTTTGTTTCGGTTGGGTAAAAAAATTTGAAAAAATTGTGAAAAATGGTATTGATAGAATAGGAAAAGTTAAAAAAGTTTCAGCCAAATCGAAAGGAGTCGAAGTCAAAAGTGGTCGATTTGTCATGGAATGCCCCATATATATATTTATAGTGTAGCTTCTAGTCTGATGGCCACTTCACTTCGGTTCAACTGACCAGCACTTTTCGTTCTTTCGTTATAAAGTGTTCCACGCTCTGTATACTATAAAACTCTCGCGCCCGGAATATACGAAGAGCGGAGAGAAAGAGTACGGGACTAATATAGAGTGGATAAAATTGAATTACTCAGTGATGTAATCGATTTTTTTTTTTAATAATTTTTGTTCGTTTTTTAGTCGATGCATTATATCGAGGGTAGATTGCATTAGCGAATTAAAACGTGCGCGCGCGCTTTTCTGATGCCGATGCGAAACGTCCCGCGCGATGATGAATTTTCGAAACGCACGAACGCCGATTCTACTTTCGACGTGCAGCGTTCATTTTTTTTCTCTTTTGCTCTGTTCTGATGAGATTGAGTGATCAAGGGAATTTTCAGAGAATCATATATGCAATGGAGATTTTCGTGTCAGAAAATTATCAACGACAATAAAATTCAACGACTCAATGGAGATTTTCTTTTTGGTTATTTTTGCGCTTCAGTGACCCAATTTGAAATGCAAAATAACTTTTAATCGTGCGTTATCAGTTTGAGGTATTGTCAACTTCGACGATAATAAATGATGCTTCGGTCGCGAAGGACGAGTCGTCAGTCTTCGAGTGCTTCAACTGGTGGAAGCACATTAGACGAGTTTTTTTTTTGGCTGAAGCGAAAAGTTGTAAATGGCTGTTAAAATGAAAAAATTTTATGGACTCTTGTCGAGTTTTGGAGAACGATGGCAGCAATTCAATGGACGAGCCAATGTAAAAAAGGTAGACCCAGAAAAAAATAATTTTTTGAATTCAACTAATTTTTTCTGATATTTGAATTCGGTCAATTGAATTCAAGTCATTTCGAGTCGATTTAATTAAAGTCAAGGCCGATAACATTAGACGAATAAAAAATGAATGGCTAATATTATTAAATAAATTATCTAATTTAAATTAATAATTATTAAATAAATTATCTAATTTAAATTAATAATTAATATAATAATTATTAATTTATGGATTCAATAAATGATTGAAACACTAAGATTAAAAAAATTCAAAAATCATTCAAATGCCAAAATTTGTTGAAAAGTATTTGAATCATTGTCCGAGGCAGTTTGGGACATACGCGATGGTTCGAAGTTGATGGTCGGTGGATTTGGTCCGTGTGGATCACCGGACAATCTCTTGGAGGCGATAATGAACAGAGGATGCAAAGATCTCACAGTTGTATCCAATGACGTGGGGAAGTACGGTGTGCAGAGTTTATTGCGCGAGGGCAGAATAAAAAGGTTGATCTGTTCGTACATCGGTCATAATGGCGACGTCGGAAAGCAGTATTTCGCTGATCAGCTCGAGATGGAAATGTCACCCCAGGTAAATTAAATTTTCAATCCGCGTTATTGATAATTCACGAGGATTTGACCAACGAGGAAGCGACTTCAATGTAAAACAGGGCACATTTGCCGAGAGAATAAGAGCTGGTGGATCGGGAATTCCAGGATTTTATACTCCAGCTGGAGTTGCCCTTAGGGGACGCGACGTTAGGGGAAATCCCAAAATATTCGATGATCCAAAGAGCGTCGTTACGTTCGATGGACGAAATTACGTTCTTGAGAGAGCGTTGAACGCTGATTTTGGGATAGTTAAAGCTTGGAAAGCCGACAAATCGGGCAATTTGATATTTCAACAAACAGCGAGAAATTTCAATCCGATAATGTGCAAAGCCTCGAAATTGACGATAGTCGAAGCGGAGGAGATCGTTGACATTGGCGAATTGGAACCCGATCAAATTCACGTACCAGGAATCTACGCTGATCGAATTGTTCGAGCTGAAGTCAAGGATAAATCAGAGCAGGTTCGAATTTTGTCAATCAGCGTCACAGATCAAAGTATGGATCTTCATAGATCTGAATTTAACGATGTTTCAGGAAAATGCGTCCAAAAATGGCGCATCGATACCGATCAACGAGGCAAGGAAGAGGATCGTTAGTCGCGCGGTTCTCGAATTCAAGGATGGAATGTCCGGTAAGTTGCGGTCGAAAGGTCACACTGGTTTTCTCCACCAGTTCTTAAAATATCCCTTCAATTCCGTTGACAAGTCAATGTGGGAATCGGTTTGCCAACGCTGGCCGTTAACTTCATTTCCGAGGGTACCAAAGTAATGGTACAATCTGAGAATGGACTATTGGGTCTCGGTCCAGCTCCGATCGATGGTCAGATGTACCAGATGGATCTGATGGATGCTGCAGATGGTCACGTGACAATTGTGCCAGGTGCATCGTTCTTCGGGAGCGACGAGAGTTTCGGCATGATAAGAGGGTAATGATTACCCGAATAAAGATGGAGGAATGCATGTTAATTTAAATATCTGATGGATTGTTCAAGGGGTCACATTGATATGACGATACTCGGGGCTTTGCAAGTCTCTGAAAGGGGAGATTTGGCCAATTGGCTGATCCCAGGAAAAAAGGTAAACGGAATGGGTGGAGCGATGGATCTCGTGTCCACTGGAAAAACCAGAGTCGTCGTTACGATGGAGCACAAAGCCCGTGATGGAAGTCCCAAGATTCTCGAGAATTGCTCCTTTCCAATAACTGATAACCAACCCAAACAGAGCAAGGAAAGTTGGAGATTGATCGATTTAGCACCAAAAATCTTTTGATCTCGTAACAGGCCAGCAATGTGTCGACCTGATAATCACTGATCTGGCGGTTTTCGAAGTACGAAAGGACAAAGGTCTCAGATTAATTGAGATCGAGCCAGACACGAGTATTCCGGAGGTAGTCGAATCAACGCAATGCAAATTTGAAGTTGCCGACGACCTGAAGATAATGGGACAAGTCGAAATGAACCCCTAGAGCGACGAGAATGAAGTTCCATTGATTCGTCGTTGAATGGACAATTGAAAAGAACAGAACAAAAATTTACTGTCTTCTTGAGGGAGTATTCTGGTCTAGAATTTCGAAAAAATCATTTTTTTTTACATACCCTTAAAGGTTATTCTTTAAGTATATAATCTCGAAAGGAAATTTTTTAATTCCGATAATTTACGGAGTTATAGCTATTTTAGTGACGCAGTAACTCTGTTTTTGAGCCCTAACTTTACCAGCTTACAACTTATTTAATTTTCATTTTTTTTCTCGAAAATTTGTTTATTGTCAAAATATTAATAAACATGTAAAAAAAAAAAGAATGGTAAAAATATATGGGGCGTTCAATCCCAAATCGGACAATTTGAAAACTTTTTTTTTATTTCTTCAGTTTTTTTTTTATTTTTTAGTACTCATCAAAAGACCCTTTCTGTTAAATTTGGAGATTTTTTTATTACCCGTTCACAAGATATTAAATTAACAAGAAAACCGCTCTTATTTTGGTCATAACTTCTTTAATAATGGTCCAGATTAAAAGTTTTTTTCAAAATTTTTGTTTTTTATGGCCTTTTCGGAAAAAAAAACAAAAAAAATATTCGACGAGTTTTTGAATGAGTTTTTTGTGTTAAACTGTAAATAGCGTTTTTAAAAGTAAGTGTCATTTTTTTTCTAATTTTTTGCTTAAACATTTATCTATTCAACAATTTCTAAGACTAGTTCGATCGTGGGATTTCCATAACTACTTTTTTCGATTTTTGGAAATGAAATTTTATTTTTTTTTTCAATAAATTATTATGAATACCAATTTTTGTTACTGTATAGTATTTTTTCAATATTAAGAATTTATTTTGACACTTTTTTATTGTTAACAGGTTCTTAAAATTAATAATTAATCGTTAAGTCTGTTTATGAATAATAACAACAGTTTTTATTTATTCACGTATTTTTTTTTTGAAATAATGTTTCTCAGGTGACAATTTGACAGCCATATTATTAGGTAGACTATTTAGGTTCAATGTCCACTCATACAATTTTCGAACTGTTCTTATTTGCTCATCGATTAATTATTAATTTTTTTAATCGGTTAACAATGGAAAAGTGTCAAAATTATTTCAAAATGATTTAAAAAATACTATACGGTAACAAAAATTAGTATTCATAATAATTAATAATTTATGAAAAAAAAACATTTTAATTTTCAAAAATCGAAAAAAATAGTAGTTACGGAATAGTAGTTATTGAAATCCCACGATCGGACGAATCTTAAAAATTGTTGAATAGGTAGATGTTTAAAACAAAAAATTTAAAAAAAATCAAAAATGACACTCACTTTTAAAAACGCGATTTAAAGGTTAAAACTCAAAAAACTCATTCAAAAATGCGTCGAATATTTTTGTTGTATTTTTTTCTGAAAAGGCCATAAAAAACAAAAATTTTGAAAAAAAACTTTTTATTTGGACCATTATTAAGGCAGTTATGACGAAAATAAGAGCGGTTTTTGTTAATTTAGTATCTTTCGAACGGGCAATAAAAAAAATCTCAAAATCTAACAGGAAAGGTCTTTCGATGAGTACTAAAAAATATAAAAAACTGAGGAAATAAAAAAAAAAGTTTTTCAAACTGTCCCATTTGGGATGGAACGCCCCATATATATATATTTTTATCGAGGTCGACAAAACGCTCAGAATGAATGTCTCTAGAACAGAATACCGCTTTAAAAGCGAAATTGATCTTGGGCCTTCTTCGGAAAGATGTCTGAATAAAAATTGAGATTCTTTTCGTACGAGTTATGATTGAATTTGCAAATTAAGCGCTATGAACCTGAGGGGCTACTCCAAAGAGCGGTATAGACAGAGAGTCGGGTTTAGCTCGTTTTCTCTGGGTTAGGTAGTATCTCGAACGGTCAGGCAGTCGTCGACGACGACGATGGCAACGAGCGCCAACGACGACGTCGACGACGACGGGGTTTGGAATGGGATACCTATGTCCGTGATGGTAGTGTAGGTGGTGGTCGAGGGTGGATGAGGGGCTTAATTAATAACCTCGGTAATTGGACTCCGTTCGATCTAAGATAGCCCCTATTGCTCAACCGACGTCGCCTCCCCCGTGCGTTTGGGTGAAGCAAATCCACGAATTCACACACACACACACACACACACACACACACACACACACACACACACACACACACACACACACACACACACACACACACACACACACACACACACACACACACACACACACACACACACACACACGCACACACGCGCGCACACACACACACGCACACCCACACACACGCGCGCGCACACACACACACACACACACACGAGTGAAGGATATTATACTCGAGGTATACAATATAGTGAATCGTCGAGTTTCAAGAATCGGGCGGTATATCGTTGATTTGGCAAAGTCTCGTAGCTATCCGAACTCGGATCGATTCGTCGATAACAATTCGAAATCCTATTAAATTTAAAATCAACCGATGTCACAGTCAACCATGACTATGTGCCTAAGTTCGAGATAATAATGGATATGATTGATCAGCTGATTGATACGTGCGACCAATTTTTTTAATTATTACAACCGAAAGAAATGGTTTACTAAATTTTGAGTAGTTTAAGGAACTTTCCCATTCTATAGTAACCTTAACTAACCTTAACTAAAACTAATACTAATTGCTAACGATAACTATACGAATTATGACTAAGTTACTATCCAGCAGTCACGATTTTAGTTGAGTTTATTATTTTTATAATCGTGGTTACTATACTGTTTAGTCTTTTCAGTATGGTTAACCAACATTTTTTCAATGAGAAGTTGATAATTGGGTTAATCACCTTATGACGACATGTGTGACTAACTTTTTCAATCATCACGACACTAAAAGAGATAGTTTACTATATTTTGAGTGGTTCAAAGAACTCTCACATTTTATTGATACTTAACTAAAAAAATACGAACCATAACTATGAAAATTAAAGCTTTAAGTAAGTAAACATCCAGTAATCCCATTTTTCCTTGAGTTTATTATTTTTATACTTTGAGTTACCATATTCTTAAGTCTCTATACTGTGGTTAACTAAATTTTTTTCAATGCAAGTTCGATTATTGGCTGAATGATTCGCGGGGTAAAGTGTAACTATGTAAAAATGAAGTATCGAAATGAACGCAAAGGCTAACTCTTTTTTTTTCCCCTCCGTCACGTTCCGTGCGGCACTCTGTCTGTTACAACGTCGTCGTCGTTGACGACGCTGAGGAACTAAAGTGTGTTACAGAGTTGAAAAGAGGGAACGAAAACGAGAATGACCGGTATTATACAAAAGAGGAGGGGGGGGGGGGGGAGGGGGAGAAGGGAGAAAGACAAAGAAAAGTAAACGCGAAGGCGGCAAACGAGAACGAGAAAAAGTGAGTTAGAAGAGTGCAGAGGTGGTCAACGTGTGTCGACGAGATTGAAAATAAAAAAAAACGAGTCCCAAAGAAGAAACGGCGGAATATAGAACAAGAGGTCTTCTTAATGGTCACTGGAAGGAATTTCAAAGTGCAAAAGGGGTGGGAAAGGGGTTGACGGACGAAGATGAAGGAGTAGAATAAGAAGAAGCATGCCGGAGGGTAAACTAAGGGACAAACAGGGCAAAGGATGAACGCTCGAGGGAGGGTGAAAGAGGAGAACGTCGACAAAGATGAGAATCTTCCTCTCTCCCTCCATTTGCTCTACCCGTGCCTAAGCGTGCACTCGAACTCAAACAACTTTAAGCTAGCGCACCGGTGCAAACAAAACAGCGCGCTAATTGCTTACGTCACTCGGCAAGTCAATGGACGTTTCGCTCCCTCTCTTATTCCGTCCCGCTTTTCTCTGGTTTGCGAAGGAAGCAAGACAGAGCCAAGAGACGGTTTTCGATGCTCGCTGCTAACTGTCGAGGAGACGGAATATATATTACATCTCTCTCGCTGTGTCTCACACATTTCTGGCTCTAACGTGAGTCATGAGACGTGAGGGTCGCGGAGGCCTCGGGTTTCAATTAAATCACGTCCACGCACTGTTTACCCCGTATAAACTATGTGCTTTGGGTACATTTTTGGCTCGGCTCGCATCAAACACTCTCTTTCTCTCTCTTCGCGCTTACAAAAGACAAAGAATCCATTGAGATTAATATTACGATGCCAAGATACTCGACATCAGGGTTGCAAATAATGCAGTACTTTTTTTTTTAGTGTATTTGCATTTTCATTAACCATTAACGTTTAATGGTTATTGGAAATAACTTTTATTAACCATTAACCATTAAAATGTAATGGTTAATGGAAATTATTTTTATTAACCATTAAAATTTAATGGTTAATGGAAATTGTTTTCATTAACCATTAAAATTTAATGGTTAATGAAAATTATTTTCATTAACCATTAAAATGTAATGGTTAATGGGAATTATTGAGGTTTATTGAGGTTATTTTCATTAACCATTAAAATTTAATGGTTAATGGAGATTATTTTCATTGAACATTAAGTTTTAATGGTTAATGGAGATTATTTTCATTAACCATTAAATGTTAATGGTTTATGAAAATGCAATCGCTTTCAAAATAGTAACGCATTATTTGCATCCCTGCCAATTACAATGTTATTAAAAAAAAAAATTCCATTGCCCACTGCACAATGTAATGTGTAATGGACAAAACTTTGATTGCAATTTTGGGAATGGAACAATATAGATGAATAAATTATTGCAGTTTTGCATTACATCTTATTGACTTAGGACTTAGATTTTTAGAATTATAATATAGATGTTTTTTAGAATTTAAGGTGAAAATCTAAGTCCTAAGTCAATAAAATGTAATGCAAAATTGCTATCATTTATTCATCTATATTTTTCCATTCCCAAAATGGCAATCAAAGTTTTGTCCATTACACATTACATTGCAATAATAATATAAATGCTTTTTATAATTATAATATAGATGCTTTTTAGAATTTAAGGTACCCGAAAATCTAAGTCCTAAGTCAATAAAATATAATGCAAAATTGTAATAATTTATTCATTTATATTTTTCCATTCCCAAAATTGCAATCAAAGTTTTGTCCATTACACATTACATTGCAATGGGTAATGGAAATTTTTTCTATTACACACTACATTGTAATGGGCAGGGTTGCAAATAATGCATTATTTTTTTGAATGCAATTTCATTTTCATTAACCATTAAATGTTAATGGTTAATGGTAATTAATTTCATTAGCCATTAAAAAAGCAATGGTTAATGCATTACTTTTTCATTAAAGTTTCGCAACCCTGCTCGACGTCAATGCTGATGACTCGTTATTAAAGGCGATAAAAACATAATTTCGAAAAAAATGACGGGGAGAAAATTCCAAAAAGGGTATTAGACGTCATTAGCGTTAACTTAGTCTATGTGTACGATATTACTGCAAAAAAAAATAATTTTGCCTTTGAGTAAAGTGTTTTTTTGACTCCTACAACAGGGTACGAACCCTTAGAGCTATCCAACGATCACAACTTCATTTTCCCGACAATTTTTGGGTTTTTTTTCCCCTGTTGTTTGCGGTTACGATACAATGATCTTCATAATTTCTTCTAATGATTTTTTTCAAGTGATTCCAAAGCACTCGGGGTCTCGTGCAAACATGAACCTTTCCACCGGATACATCGCTTCTTTCGGCGGTCCCTTTGAGACCGTAAAAGAAAAGGTACGTGTAAATGTATATGTTATATCCGTGTGGGTTCACGGTACAGGGAAAAAGACCGCGGAGTTCAGCTCTCAGGAAGAGAAGGAGAGGGAGAGAGAGAGAGAGAGGGAGAGGGAAAGAGAGAGAGAGAGAGAGAGAGAGAGAGAGAGAGAGAGAGAGATCAGAGAGGGCGACCCGAGCGAAGGTGTGACTTTCTTCCATGTTTCTGAGAAGAAGTTTGCAGACTAAACAGGGTTCGAGTCTTTAAACGGGCTGTCCCGACGTCCTGCCCGACAACTTCCTGAGATAAGCCGACCCGATAGAGGCGTAAGCCCTCTAGTTTCTCCTCTCCCTCATTCACTCCTTCATTCTTTTTATCTTCCTCTCTCTCTCTCCCTCTCTTGTTCTTCGTCGAGTCTTCGCGCCTTTAGCCTCGCACACAAACTCCCACCCTCTCAAAACTCCTCTTCTCTCTCTCTCTCTCTCTCTCTCTCTCTCTCTCTCTCTCTCTCTCTCTCTCTCTCTCTCCTCTCTCTCCCCCTCTGTCCCGTTATCTTATCTACTACAAACAAGAATTACGTTTGCACTAATCTCGGCGAGTCGCGATTTATTATCCAGCCTCGTATACCGGCTCTTTATCTCTCTTCTCTTAATTTCTAAACTCTTCAAGGCGCATTGTACAGCGAAAAGTGTCACGGCTATACTCGATAATTGATCCCGGATGGGCTCGATTTGTACCCCGGACAAACATTGAATCACGGTCATTAACTGGAACGTAACATTGTCATTCGTCACAATCGTAATTTGGAAAGTTAAGGGGTTATACGCCGTCAGGATTTTCTATAAATCGGTTTTTTTCAATTTTCATTTTCGTAATGCACATGTTTTGCAATCTTTTCTTTCAAATAAAAGATTTTTCTCATTTATTTTGGAAAATATGCAAAATATAAAAATTTTCCAAGACATTTTATTGTTTTTTTTTTTCACTCCTGCAAGGACTATTAGGAATTAATTTTTTATTTTATTTTAGAAACTAAAAGGGAAAAAAATTATTTAAAAAAATAAGAGGCAGTCGCATCTCACTTTCTAATCATGATAGATATTACGTATTTATGACCCAGAATTGGTGGAAATAATTGCAGAATTTAAAAAATCGTGTTTCTTCAGTTATCCGTTTTTTATACAACAACGATCGTCGCGCCATCTGAAGGAGTAGCGAGAAAAATCTTTTAAAAAATTAGACTTTTTTCAAGTGGAATCAATGCAAAAAGAAAGTTATGAAAGGATCTGATGACCTGAGGGAAATGACTCCTCGATTTCACTTGGAATGTCCCATATACAGGAAATTTCATTGTCAATCCGACACAATTGCTATGTGTAGAGTGCTTTTGAAACTTTGAACGAGATTTTTTCAAAATTGTGTTTTGAGAAAATTTTTTAAAGTCAATTAAAAAAATAAAAAATAAATCATTGAGCACGATTTTTTTCAAAAACGGTCTAACCGATTAGTCTCAAATTTTTTACACAAGCTTTATAAATATATTTTAGTAATTAAACTTTATAAATATTTTTTAGTAATCCATCGAAGGTTTTTTTTATCGATAAATATTTTCCATTTTATAAACAATTCAAGGTAAAAATTTTCATCAATATAAATCGATTTTTTTTAAGAAGCCACCATTTTGTTGAAAGTAAATATTTTGTTTTTATTTTTTATTTTGGATGATCCTATCCAGAGATATTGTGGTCACCGCAAGACGCCTCTTTTAGGAGGAATTCCCGGAGATCGGCTACGACTTCAAGAATAATTATTATTTAAAAAGCAAAATTTCAAAATTAAGTCAAAAGTTACAAAATTATGTAAATAAATTTTTACCTTAATAAATTAAAATGTAAAATTTTTACATTAATAAATTAAATGTCTTTCCAGAAATACGATTGTCGAAAATGACGTGACTCGTTTCATTCACTTTTTTTTTCTAATTAACGCAATTTCGTTAAAATGCGACCGCATATAAATGATTAAAAACCTCGCGTATTGCGGGCGTTGAGAGTCTCTTTTTCGTGCTCACTTCACCGACACTTCTGGGTAGTTATCGGTTCTGTGACAAATGCGAGAGAGAAGGAGAGACAGCGATATGGGAAACCGGAAGTGAGTGCGGTGCATAACACAAAGGCCGAACAAAAGAGAGCTCTGCCGCGCTCGCCCTCGTCGCGGTCGCGCTGGGGCGAGCTCGAGCTCGTTCGGGCGTTATGATGTCTACGCGCGGGTGTATATCGTCCTGCGATATCGTCGACCCACAACTTGTATTATACACACAGAGAGCACAGTGGAAAAAAAGCAAAAGAGAGAGAGAGAGAGAGAGACAGAGGAAGAAAAGGATGTGAAACAAAGGTAAAAAAAATGGCAACGGTGGAGAAGAATGTGAAATGAAAAAGCGAAAAGTGCATCGAGCGAGAAAATGTCGAACGAATGATTGAAGATAAAAGAAAGTGCCAAAAAATCTGCGTCTAGAACAGTAACCGGGCGTTCGATAAATTTGAACAAAAAATGAAACAAGCTCGTGGGTTTTTTTTCGAGGGCCAAAAGTGGCGAGCAATTTTGGAGTACAGTTTTCCGAGCTTTCCCGAGCGAGTTTTCCCGCGAAGCGATCCGAAAGGCTTGAAATAGAAGAGAGAGGGGCAGAGAGGGAGGAAGGACTCGAAATGTACGAAACTCGCACCGAAATCCTGAAATATTAACCGAAAAAACGCCCAAACAAAGACAAAGTGAGCGCGGAGCAAAAAAATTCTGTTTTCGATTCCATTTTCTCGCGCGTACTTTGCCGCTCTCAATTCCAGGCTCGACGCGACGCGACGCTCGCGCAGGAAATTCGTATCGAGACCTTCGCTTGATCGTTTCGCGACGCGCTCAGCGCGAAATAAGAATGATGTAACGCGCTCATCAATTTTGGATACATGTGCGCGAAACGATATCGAAATGATCTTGTATATATTATTACCTGCTACACGCGTATGGGGCATTCCGTGTCGACGAAAATCGTCTTTGACAAAATCTCAACCCTCTTGGATTTCATTTGTAATTTTTTAAAATGATTATAGCGAGGCTAATAAGCAATATCAAATTTTTAAATTTCTTTTCGTCACTCCTGGAGCGAAATTGAAAAAAAAATTAAAAGTTTATTCTGAGTTTACAAATTATAGAAAATTGAACGATGAGCCCATAATTTTTATGATCGTAAACATTTTTAATAATGCAAAATCATATTTTTAACAAAAGTTTGAATTCAACAATATGAAAAGTAAGAGAGTAATGTGAGATAATTATTTTGAGGTACTTAAACAATTTTCTACACAGAATTTAATTTTGTTGCAGTTTTACGGAAATTTGTAGATGCGTTTTTTATTGTAAAAAAAATTCTTTTTACTTATTTTGAATGTATAAATCATAAAAAATTATACAAATTTATAAAACTATTCCAGCACCTTGAAGACGAGCCCACAATTTTTACGTAATCATATTAATGTGCCTGCAATTAATCGTAAAGTTTAAATTCCGCCCTTTCATTTCATCGCGCAACCAATTTTCATTTCATTTTTCATTTGAATAAATCTCGATGAAAAAAATAAATAAAAAATCACATTCATCAGCCTCAGACCGTAGAAAAAAAAATCATCAACCAAATCCAAGAATCTCAAGCCTTGATCGAGCTGACATAGATTAGACCATATTCATATATATAAATATATATGTATATGTTCAAGACGATTGGCGCCTCGAGGCGCGCGCGTTTCCCCCACTCCGATCGATTTCGATCGTGATGGGTCGAAGGGCCGATCGTGAGTTCGTCTCTCAAAAGAGGGGGGAGAAAAAAAAGAGTAAGAGGAGGAAGAAAAAGGGAGATTTTTTTTTTTCTCTTGCCTCGATGCAAGGGATAGAGAGGTATATTATTTGTTCCCTTTCCGAGTTCGCGCCCTCGGGGTTGCGAGCCGCGCGGCAACAATCGATGCGAATACCAAATACATCTCTTCCAGAAGAGACGAGAATATAAAAAAGGAAAAATATTCCTATGTGCACGTATATACTTTGTTGGTTGTGTGTGTGTGTGTGTGTGTGTGAGAGAGAATTCGCGGGAGAGTATCGAATCGCCTCAAAACTTCGACACGATCACCAGATTACAACCTACACCCACGCCATAAAGCGCACACCACCATCGACGAGAGATAATATAGATAGTAATTGCAGGGTTCGCTTTCTCTCGCTCTCTCTATGTTTCTTTGACCGCGTGTGGCTCGAGCGAAATCGGCTCGACAGATCGATCTCAAGAGTTCTCTCTCTCTCTCTCTCTCTCTCTCTCTCTCTCTCTCTCTCTCTCTCTCTCTCTCTCTCTCTCTCTCCCTCCCTCCCTCCCTCCCTCCCTCCCTCCCTCCCTCCCTCCCTCTTTCATCTCTCGAGGAAGATCGTGCGCAAAAATAGGACGAGAAACGAGGAATAAGACGAGAGAAAGAGAGACGATAAAACGCACGGAGTCTCTTGGCGAGGGTAAGAAGGGACAAAGAGAATGGGTGAGGAAAGAGAAAGATCGAGATAATGATGCGCCCGGGTTTCAAATCGTTCTCACATTATTTTCTCGCGTGGGGCTTCAACAATGCGAACGAATGCGAAAAGTGCGCGCGAGAGAGAAGACTTGATCCTGTTGGGTACACCGATCTCTTTCCTTTGAAAATCGAAGTGGAATTTCGCGTGGCATGTGCGCAAAACCATACGAGACAGAGAGAGAAAAGAGGATACGCGACTCTTCGGGGGCTTTGTGTATTCTCCTTCTCGCTTCTTCGCCACGGCCATATTGAAAATTACCCGAGGAATTCGTGCAGGTTACACCACCTTCTCGACGACCTGGACCTATCTCTGTTGTGCTGATACATCCTTCGATTTCCCGTTCGTGTCTGATCTCTCGGGTCCTTATCTGCTTTGGATTTCTCCACTTCAATTGCTAATTTCTTCGGGAAACTTTTATCTGGGGTCAAAGTTGATTGAATTAATCTGGGTTTGATAAAAAAGATATTTAAGTTAATTTTGATCTTCAAGATTATTGCAGATAGAGTTTAGCCGATTTTTGATGCTTTTCTCCAAGCAGCGACGATTTTCGGCGTGGAAGGAAACAAAAAATTTTATTTAATTTATTGATCCATGATTTTACGAGGAACATATATTTTTCGTGAGCAACTTTAATACGTCGCTAATCGAATTCATCGACGTTTTAGAAAGATTAAGGATGCTTTGCCTGTGACGTCCAAGCCAACAATGTTATCTGATTGAAATTTCCATACTTCGTGATACAATAAAAAATCTGAAAATATTCAGCAACATTTGGCAGGCCATTAACAACAATTATCAATAATAATATTTTCCAACAGTTATTAATAAATTGCTTATACAAATAATTGTCCATCCATTTTTTCGGTAAGTTCTTTTTTTTCTTAAACAAATCGAATGCATTAATTTTTCTGAACGCATATGAATTTTTCAGAATTTTCTCTTCACTTTGAAATTCCCAGTTTGAAATTTTTGGAATGGCTGTATTTATGAATTTTTTTGCCTATTTTGAAACTTTTCACAGATGACGATAAACCTATATGCAAAAACATATACAAAATTGGCAGTTTTTTGTTCGTATTGCATAATGTTGTTTATAATATTTCAAAATAGAGAAAAAATCTGAATAAATTCATGTGCGTTCAGAAAAATTAACGCATACGATTTGTTCAAGAAAAAAAAATAACCGAAAAGTTTGCTAATAATCATGAAGTAGTATCATGAAGTACGGAAATTCCGATCAGATAAAATTTTTGGCTGGGACGTTTTTATACAGCATTTTTTTTTTTAACAGCGTTTTTTTTACAGCCTCGATAAAAAGAATATTTTCGAAATTTTTTTGCTGTTTATGATCAAACAGTTGGATAGAAAATGATTTTTCACAAATAGTTAATTAGGGTTATGAATCACAGCTTATTTCGATAATTAAAATATATTTCATGAATTAGGAAAATTTTTTTCTCTTAATTTAATTCTCAATTTAATTTCTAAATTATGAAAATTTTCGGAAATCTTTTTCGATAAATTCATAGACTATTCAAAGAGAAATAAAACGAGCTGTTTTCAAGATTAAGCCAGTGTACATTATTCTGATAATTTCAAAAACGCTCGGATTTCCGCGCTTACAGGACGATGTTTAAAAACAATAAAATGTCACGCTTTGCAAACATACTTCGGCACGATATAACGTATTCCACAGTTCAGTGTAATCGTTACAAAGTACACCAGGGTAATCCGTGTACCGTGTAAAATGGTAAGGAGAAGAAAAAAAGAATTTCTGTGAGAAAGGCGATAGCCTGGGAAAGAGGAAATTCTGAAAGAAGAGAGGGCAACCTTTTGCAACGTGAATAAAGTTACTCGGATCACTCTCATCGATACTGTCGGGATATAGAAGAAAAAAAAGCTTCTTTGACCTCTGTCAATCAAGTGCGAAAGAGATTCCACAAAAGGGGAGGATATCGCACTCGGGGGTGTCAAACGGCAGAGCTCGGAGGAACGAGAGTCTTCATTGCCGGATTTCAAGAGAGGAGGGTTTAATCGTTGTGTATGAGGGAGAAAATAGGGAGAAGTGGAAGCAGTTAAAAGCTCGTACGGTGCCGGGCAAAAATGCTTTTTTTTTTTTTTTTGGACATACGAAGAAGACTGCGGTCGTTTCGCTGCACTTGGTGTCACCCAATCAACCGCGGCAAAAGACCCTCCTCATCGTTGTCCACCGGGAAAAAGAGGAGCAAGAGAGAGCGAGAGATACGAGACTGTTGGAGAATCGCGAGCGTCGCGCCACGACGAATTAATATAATTTATGAAAATGAGTTTTGCCGTCAATGGGCGGCCGATCCTTTGCATATTCAGCGAAGCTACCTTCCCTCTCCCTCTATTCTGTTCTCTTTCGCACATTCACACACAAACACACACACGAACATTATATAAACGTTATGAACTGCAATTTCTCGTCCCCTCGCGATAAATACGCCGAGGAAAACTGGCCTCCGACGAGAAAAAAAAAAAACATCTTCCTTCCAAACTACCCTGATACGAGAACTCGAACTCGTCTCCCTAAATTATCATTGACGATACTTTGATAAGCATTAGTTTCACCATAAACTTTGGTTTCACGAGGTAAAGAGCCGATCATTGAGATTGCGCCGAAGCTCATTGATCATTGATGCGAAAAATCATGCACTGAGAGAAAAAATTATTGAATTTGAGAACATGAATTTATTTATTAAATGAAAGTATTAATTCGATTATTTATTTGTTGAACCAAGAAAATCACTCTTCATTTTAAAAAATATTTTCACGGATGTATTACTCCATTATATTTAACTCTTATTTAATAGTAACAATTCAATGCAACGAATTTGAGAACATGAAGAAACGAATTCAATACGATATTATTTTTTCGAAAAAATTATTTTCTTGCAATAAAGTCATAATTATTTTACTTCAAAAAATATTTTTATTTAAATAGATTTGATTGAATTTCTATTCATTAGATTAATTACATTTATCGCATCATAAACATTAGATTATTTGAATCTAAAAAATGACTTCAATACGAAATTTTTTTTTTTCGAACAAAATGTTTTCTTTGAAATAAATGTATCATTATTTTACTTCTAAAAATATCTTTATTTAAATAGATTTTAATAAATTTGCATTAATTGGATTAATTAGATTTATTGCATCATAAACATGAGATTATTTGAATCTGAAAAACGACCTCGATATCAAATTATTTTTTTCGAACACAATAATTTCTTTGCAATAAATTCATCATTATTTTGCTTCCGAAAATATTTCTGTAGTATTTTCAATATTTATTAGATATAAAATTGATTGTGATTATGTTAAAAGAAGCTGTAGTAAAATGAATAACACATTATTTTATTCCAATAGAATATTTGTTTGGAATGATTTAATTTTTATTTCCTTCAAGCAACGAACTATCATTTCTATAGTATACTTTAATAGTATACATACATTGTTAAAAATTAAAAAACTGGTTTTTAAAATGTTTTCTTATATTCGAATCTTCATAACTCCTAACTTTTTTTAAGTGCATAGTAGTAGTCGATAGCGTAATAGGTAGCGTGTTAGGTAGTTAGTGTAGGTAGGGTCGAGGGTTCGATTCCCGGTCGGTCAGAGAACTTAGATCGGAGAATTGGCGCAGATTTGTCTTTTTTTCTATTAATCTCTTTTTGGGGTCACTAAACTATGCATATTAAATTATTTGGCAAGGGCTATATATTTTTTCTAAAATATTTAGCAACAATTAATAAACACGCGTTTGATCGAATCAATCATTTTTTCTGTTGATTGGACTAATTAATTTGTTGATTCAACAAATTTTTTTTCTCAGTGGTTCCCGTATCAAAAGGCATGCATGTTTTGAATGATAAAATGTGTTCTTGATTCAAACAACGTATTACATATAATTGATAACATATTGTTAGATTCAAGTAAATTCGTTTATTGACACAGAAATTTATGGAATTGACTGAAAAAGATGAACCAAGTAAATATATAAGGGAACCAATCTAATATGTTTTGGCAAATAATTTTTAGCCTTCAAAACTTTATTTCATTGGTTCTAGTAATTTTTTCTCTCAGTGTGGAAAGATGGAAATTACAACGGATAAGAAGTTGGTGGAAATTTTGAAAATTCCGAATTTGAGCATTGTCGGGTCATTTTTCGTTCCTATCATTTCCTGAGACTTCTCTCTAGATAAAATTGGAGAACGAACGCGGGTCAAAGGAGGGAGAGTAGTCAAAGGTCGTCAAAGAAGCAATAAAATACTCGACTGGTGGATTTCTTAATGGAACCGGAAATCCACGATTCCTCACGCTCCGTTATCGCGGCGACGGGCTCGAGATAAGAAATTTAAAGAGTCCGTTCTCTCGCGCGATCATTTCTAAAATGCTACGTAAAAAAAAGCACCGCTAACCGAGAACACGGAAGACCCGAGAGAGCAAAAATAAAGACTCGTTAAAAAAAACCTTCAAACTCTCTCATTGGATAAATGCAGCATATTTTGAGAACGAGAATTGATACTTTCGATCCGGGAGTGAATTTAACGATCGCGACGGTTTTTAAATTGATACGACGAATTTTCGAGAAATCATAAAATAAGTGGCAAACCGGAAACCCATTTATTTTTGAATAACCACGATGCGAAGCGGTGGCTCTCGTCGATCCCGAAAAAGCTTCTTGCCGTCAATTTTTTTTCTTTCTTTTTAAATATATTACGCTATCAGACTCAGGGTCATTACGATAAAAAGTTTAGTACACAAGCGGGACATCAAGACCCATTAAAGGTCCACGACGAAACTTCATCGGCGTTTTTGTACTCATTCACACTTCTCTCATTTTCGATTCAGCCTTGAATTCTCCGTTTATTCATGATTCCTCGCTTCTTTTCTTCGCTCTTTCAATTTACCGTTTAACTCGCAATTTTTTTTTTCGTTTCGCGTACGCATAAAAGAGAATCTTCGCAGCGAGCGAAGCCAGATCGCCCCGAGTTCGGTAAACCGCACGCAGATTCTTCGAGACCGCATAATGCGAGGATCGTTGTTACCTCTTTTCTTGTATTCCTTGTTTTTTTTTTTAATCGGTTTTCCTTTTCGATATCTTTTACTCTCCTTCACTCGGCGCCCATGAAACGAAACGAGTAAGGACACCCTTGCCTCCAATATTATTACCTGGGTATATAAATAATAGGGCGATTAAAAGAAAAAAAAAGTCTCGTCAGAATCGCCCTGCTCTCGGAGATTTTCGCAGCTTTCTTCTGAAAAATAAATACCGAGCGAGCAATTTTTATTTGGATTCGCAATTTTTGTACCCTTATTGATCGATTTTTGTATATTTTTCTATCATTTGGTAAACCATAACTCATGTGAAACCTGAGAAATAAATATAAATAAATAAATAAAGCTGCAAGGTCGAAGTCTTTTTGCAAACAAAATTTGGCGCTTACAATTTTGAATTAATAAATATTTGCAGCTCATTCCTCAGTTTCTGTGTGATTTATTAGTTACCAGAGAGGAACAAAATCGTGGAAGAAAATTTAAAAAATAATGGATTATTAGAAATTAATAAATGAAAAATGCAAAAATTTTGATACGGAAAGTGGTACAGGCTAAATCGACGAAACTTTCGTTTTCTGACAAACCATGTACATTTGACAAGATTTTTTTACAAATTTCAATCTTGACGCGGCAGTAGCAAAAAAATTCTACAAGCTTCCGCTTGAGCAATATCTGTTTGAAAAAAAAAGTTGAAAAATTCTCGATGCTGAAGAAAGTGAAAATAAAAATGTCTCCTTTTTTCAAACGACTCTAATATATACGGATAAAAAATTGCTTCGCTTTTCTCTTTCCCACGTCGTTCAATCGGATCGAGTGCGGCGACTTCACCGGAAATCGTCGAGGTCGAGTTGTCTCTGAATCAAGTTACTTTTCAACCATTATTTTTATTCCACCCCTCCAATAGGAAAAAATCATCATCACCATTAAAATATTTTTGCTCCCTCGTTTGATTGAGTTTGTTGAAAAAAAAAAAAAAAAAAAACATACGGTAAATCGTTTGATGAATCGACGGGATAATTTTATGGAAAATTGACGTCTCGAGATTGAAATCAACGAGATAAAATGGTATTCCGATATTTTTTCGAATGCACAAAATGGTAATATCGGGGCTGGAAAGATCGGGCGATTTTATAGCTAGCGAGCAAAGACCCCACGCAACGTCAGGGCCATGTAAGAAATCCGTAAAGGATACACATGTGCGAGCACGAAGGATCCGGTCCTCCGGGTCGGAGGACCCGTCGTCTCGGCCGCTCATAATTCACCGTGATCACTGGTTGCACGCGGTATAATGCTGTGTACGATCGATTCGTCGAGATACGTGGATGAATTTTACTTTCACGATCTCGAATGTCCGGCGAAGCGCAGGACTCATTTCTCAGCAAAAGGATATTTTTGAGAAGAAGAAGAAAATTCGACGTCAGTGTCAAAGAGTCAAATTGAAGTAGAAATAAAAAATCTGTCGTTTCAGTCGATTCGTAAAAATGATTCAAACATTGTATACCACGTAACAAAAATTATTATAAAGAAAATGGAATTACTATTTGTTTAAAAAAAAATTAGAAAATCCAACATCAGCGTCAAAGAGTCAAATTGAAGTAGAAATAAAAAATCTGTCGGTCCAGTGTCGAATAAAAAATTCGTAAAAATGATTCAAACATTGTATAGCACGTAAGAAAAATTATTGCAAAGAAAATCGAATAACTATTTGTTTTTAAAAAAATTAGAAAATATTGTTTAAAAATTGGTGAGGACAAAATACTTTTTCACTAAAAAAATTCTACTGCTTTCGAGTCTTGTTTTTTTAAAATGAAATTTATAGATAATGATTTTAAGATTTCATACTATCAGAAAAAAAATAGTTGCACAATGTGTGTTCTGTAAAAAAAAAATTTTGGTCCTCCAAAAAGACCGTTTTGTCCGAATATAAATTACGATAAATCAAAACCCTTGAAAAAATCATTTCAAAAGAAATCGAAACTGATTTAAACATTTTCAACGCGTATCAGAAGTTACTATGGACAACATCAAATGATTAATTGTTTTTAAAAAAAATAAAGAGATCGATGCGGACAAAATACTTTTTTATTGAAAAATTGTAGTTTCTTCAATTTTTGTTTTTTGAAAATAAAATTTGTCGATGATAATCTATCAGTTTCAAAAAAAAAAATATTCGCACAATAACGTGTTTTATAAAAAATTCTTTTTCTTCCCTCCAAAACGTCCAATTTACTCCCGCAAAGTAAATTTAAATCCCTCCAAAAAGCTCTCGATGCGGACTCTTTTACTCTTACACTGAAAAATTCCATTGTTATTAATTCTAATTTGTTTAAACTAAAATCTCAAGATAATAATCTTGAGACATTTTACTTTGAGAAAAAAAATTTCGCACAATGCATTTTTCATGAAAAGGTTTCATTTCATCCCTTCAAAACGACTAAATTTCGCTACAACGATCACCAAACATTAGAACCCTCGAAAAAGTTACCTCAAAGGAAATCAAAGTCCACAAAAGCAGAAAATTCAATCCTGTATTCGAGAGAATCGTTCGTACGAGAGTATATTTATGCCCACAATTGTACGACCTCTAGAATAAATATACACGTGTAGAACGACGTCTCTTCGACAAAGGGGCGTAAGAAGAATCACTTTGAGGGTTGGAAAGTGTGTCACGACGCCCTTTTGAGAGTCACCGATCGATACGGACGTGGTATCTGTCGCGAGTACCAACCGCACAACTCCTGAGCGGAAAAATATCACTTCTCTGTCGCACTTTTGCGAGTTGCATTCATACACGAGACTCGAGAAAGCAAAAGTCACGCCAGCCAAAAGAGAGAGGGATGATATCGTGTCTCGGGCTCGGGGGCACCCTTTAAAGAGCAGTACGACGACATGAATATACACACAAATACAACTATGCACATATATTTATCTCGTCGCATAAATTTAACCTATCCATACCAAGTGCGTGATCTTCGTGGTTAAAATATCCGCTCGAGCGTGTTCTCTTCGCCTCACACGTGCACTATGTGCTCTCCCCCTCCCCCCTCCCGCTCCCAATCCTCGATCAAAAGTCAATACGAATGGGCGAGCGCACTTTGCGCACGCGATATTTCGCAAAAAGTTGCCCTTATCGACGATTAAACAAATGCTCAAACTTACCAAGCAGCTCGTGAAGCCCTCGGCCAGTCGATTTTACATACTCGAGAGTAATTGCTGAAACAGAAAAAAAAACGAATATCAATATATAATATATGATCATAGAATATATAATGCGGAGGGGGGAAAAGTGGCCACCCTAGGATAAAAAATCCCGTTTTTATCGATTAGATTTATTAGATAAATTCGGGGGGGGGGGGGGGGGGGGCAAAATGGACCACTCCAATATTTTTGCGTTTTTTCGAAAATTCAAGTAAACGAGGAAAAACGTTGAAAAAATGATTTCCGTCGCTTCTAACATCATCTTGGTATCCAAGATACTTAACATTCAATTTCAATCGGAGTTGCATTAGTTAATTTTTTTTTTTTAATTATAGAGGTGGCCATTTTGCCCCTGGTACCTTATTTTGCTTTGGCCCTCAGATTGTTCAAGTATTTTAGTAAAAGTGGGTTACCATAAAATATTCGAGTATGTTGGGGATTTTTTAAATGTGATGAAAATGACAATGAAAAAAAAAAATTTCCAACTCTTCATAAGAAATTGTCATAAAAACATGAAATCTAGATCTGATTTTGCGTGGGTAAGTTTATTCAGGTATAAAAACGTCAATTATAATGGTAATTCTTTCATTTACTAGTTTTTTCAATAATTTTTTATGGTATTGAACTTGCCCCCAGTGAAATTTAAACCTAATTTTGCATCGCCGAGTCTATTTAATTATATCTACGCCATTTCCAATGATAATTCCCTCATTTTCCAATTAAAAAAAAAATTTCAGATAATTTTTTATAGTGTTCATTTTGCCCCCTTTAATCGACTATAATATATAATTAATATATTAAATATTAATATACCGTCACTTTGATGGATTTGCGGGAAGAATAAAATGAATTAGAAGTAAAATGATCGCTTCCTAATGACGATTAATGTAGGATCATTATTTCAACACCGACATCGATAATTCCTCTTGATCGTTCAAAGAACGCGAGGAAGAGAGAGAGAGAGAGGGGGAGAGTCGAATATTATCGGCGCGACTTTCTGTCATCCGAAATATTTTAATGGCCCCTCTCTCATTCGTTTTTTTTATCGCGCCCTCTTTTCGGTCGTGTTCATCGTCATCCGGATTATTATAATCCCATCGTAGAAGCGTTGAAACATCGGATCGCGGCGTGTACACCATGATGGGTAAGATTAAGGGGATGCTGAAGGAAAGAAAAAAGATGCCAGAAAGGTTTTTTGTTCCTCGCCGACACGCGAAAAACAAAACAAAAATAAGAGAGAGGGAGATCGCGACGTTGAGGCCAGAAATTATAAATCCTATCTGGATCTCTCGCGAGATCTTCGGCTTGGAGAACGCATTTTTGAGGGTGGAAGGAAGGAAGGGGGATGAAACGCGTGCATATATGTATTATATCGCGGCTCGTGTGTCCCGAAATGGATCGTAAAATTTCAACACTTGACCAAACGCAAAAGGGACCATCTCTCCACTTTCTCCCTCTCTCCGTCTCTCTTTTATTCACTCCCTTCAGTCTCCATTCATCCATTTTGCCTCCCCTCGTTCAAACTTTACACGTGAGACCACTTTAGATAGGAATCTTGGTCCCTCGAGAGACGAAAGGAGCGCTAATTTCACGAGATCAGCATAGAAATAAAGGAACGAGACGCGCATCGCGAAAGTTTCAAATATTTTTTTCGCCCACATTTCTGATTTCGTATCATTCGAAAAAAAAAATTAATAATCGAAGCTTTTCACGAGTGTAACTCGTAGAACATTTTTTTTCAATAAAAAATTCCACGCGCGTTTAATTACGTGACACGTGAGTCGTCAATTTCGCTCGCGTTACAAATTAAATACATTTAATGGAATTTATTCATCGAATAAATTTTCCGCGAGCGCTTGTATATACGCACACGTTCGGGCAGAAATTAAATCTCTGTCGTTTTGTAAAATTGCTCGTGCATCAAACCCTCTCTCTCTCTCTCTCTTTTTCTCAGGGGTTTCAAATGCTCGCAGAAGGAGCGAGCTCGTGGGGTAGCAAAGATTAATAACTGTGCGAGTGTGGTATAAATAGTTCTGGTTATTAATCGAGCTCCTTGAATCGGAAAGTGCGATGCAGAGAGCGTGAGAGTCGTACGGTACTTTGATATAATTTTTATGTTGCAACAACATTATCATTATCATTATTATTATTATTATTATTATTATTATTATTATTATTATTATTATTATCATTATTATTACATGTAATTGTTTAAAAATGAATGATTTTCCAATTTTCTTATTCTGATCCGTAATGCCCCACTTTTCCTCGTGAGATAAAATATCGACTTCCAATGGCTGAATGTGTTCTATAATATTCATATGTGGAGCAGATAACTCCAGAAGATCTTATTACATGGATAATTTCCATAGTGTGTGATCCCTCATCATGGCTTGCTAGCATTTCCATGTGCTGGTCACGCGCACCAAGCTGAACGATTGAGAGAGAGAGAGGAAGAGAAATGCAGCAGGAAATTGTCGAGATATCTCGGGTGAGCTATAATTCGGTGGTAATTGACGTTATTAATTGGCCGAGAATCGATTATCAAGGAAGTAACGGCATGCTGCGCAGCGTTTCTCTCGGCTTTATCAGCCTCGGTCTGTGAGGAGAGGCGACGGACCGCAGCAACGCGTATAGCAATATTGGACATCGCCGATACAGTTTAATACAGATGCATGGTAGAGTGGCTCTTAATGAGAGACGTCGTGTAATTTTCCAAGTGTAGTGTCCGATGGAATTTCCGAATTTAGAGATTGGGATTTCCACACTTGATTCCACGATTTTGTGAAAATCGAAAAATAAAACGAAGGAATTTTCAATTCACCAGTGGAAATTGATTTTGGATATTTAAAATGCAATGATTTTTCGCAATTTCTTTTTCAATCTCGGCGTGATTTGTGATCAGCAATGAATTTTCTATCGAAATAGGGTTTTTTTATTCAAAAACAAAGAAAAAAAAAATCGCTCTCTTTTGGGCGACTTTTCTGAAACCTCGAAATTGAGAAATTTCAAGTGCTCGTAACTTTTGTTCTGTTCGACCAATTCTAAAATTTCTTTTTCTTACACAAAGGATGTCAATGAACTTAGAGAATAGCGTTCGGTTCATCCCGATAGCTAATTTTTTACAGAAATGAGATCAGTTTGAAAATCGCCGAAAAAAATGAAAAGGGGTATGTATGCAAAAATTTGCAAAAATCGATGGTCCAAATTTAAAAATCGGCAAAAAATTGAAAAATGTACGGATTTGGATAAACCAAACGAGGTTTTGAAGCTTGAACGATCCCGAAGAGAATGAGCGCACGTAGAAGCCGAAATTATATCTTGAAAATTAATTACAGTTATTTTAGTGAACCAATTCGAATTTGGCGAAAATGCAAAAAAATAAATCTTTGAAATTTATTTTTTTCATACCCCATATCGATGTATATTTTCCCCCTGGACACGAATCTACCAATAGTTTCCTCAAAAAATCAAAATTTTTACGAATTTTCGTTAAAAACGTTTTTTCTCAGTTTTGGCCCTATTTTCAGAAACCTCAATACAGCGAAATTTCAAATGCTCGTATTTTTTTTCTGTTTTACCAATTCTTTCATCTCGATATCCAAATTTTTGTAGAAATGGGAGCAGTTTGAACATGGCCGGAAAAAAAGGAAAAAGGTATATATATGCCTTCAAAAATGCTCTAACTTTAAAAATCTGCCAAAAATGGAAAAATGGTCAGAATTAGATGAACCAAGCGGAGTTTTAAAGCTTCAACAATCGCCAGGAGAATGAGTCGGAGCCAAAATGTTGACTAGAAAAAAAAATTACAGTAATTTTAGTCAACAGATTCAATATTGGCTAAATTGCGAAAAAAACATATTTCGAAGTTATTTTTTTAGAACCTTATATCGATGTATTTTTTCTCTCCGAACACAAATACACTAAAGATTCCTTCAAAAACTGAAATGCAATGCAATAACTGAATTCAAAGAATGGTAATGGGGCGAATTGTGCGGTCAATAACTCGTTGCATGTAAATTATCCGAAAGAATGTTGTCGTGGGCTCAAACGATCGGCAAAATATATCTACCTGTATTATGTATACATATATATATATGTATACACATGTATTGAGTCCAGAATCGAGGCAACACAAAAGTATATAAAACTTTGTACAGGGGGCTTTCGATGCCGCGAATTACGCTGTTTCCAATGAAGGCGCGCGGTCGGCAGGAGAGAAATCGAAGGGAAATTGAGCGCGACGTCGTGTCGTGATAATTAAGCTCGCGCGAGATCGCAAGAGAGAGTGAGAGAAAGAATGAGGTAAATCGAAAAGTGCAAGAGCGGTGCTCACACATTGCGTGTGTTACTGGATTTGCTTGGGTGCGCCACAACGATCGAGCGTCGGAGACCGGACGAGAAACCGCGCTCTTTCGATTATCAAGCAGCGCGAGTCACTACTATAATGTCAAAGAGTCGAATCTCTCATAAATCAATTTTCTCCGCCGAAAGTCCCGCCAGAAAAATCCGGTCAAAAAAGAATGCGAATCCATTAAATTAAATTTTGCTACTTTCCCTTAAATCGAGCTTTATTCTTAAGAATTATCAAATGGAAATTTCAAAAAAAATCTGATTTGATTTTTTAAAATTCCAAAAAATTTGGTTGCTCTTTCTCAACGATCGATTTTTTTTAGAAATGCTCCAAATTTCAAGAACTTTTGTTTTCCATCCTTCTTCGAAGTTCTTTTATGAAGATGCTAATTGTGCTGAGACTTTATTTAAATATATTTTTTTCCAGTAATTTTTTTCTCATATTTCGATGACGAAGGATTAGTTTATATAGTTAATTAAACATAGTTTGCGGATGACTTTAATACTACAGTTATAATGATAGGTAAATAAAAATTGTGCAAGGAGCCACTTAAATTTGGGTTTATCGATCTCGATCTTAAGAGGCACTCTACTGTAGCACTAAAATATTGTACTTTACTTCTACGGGAGACAACTGCGGGGCTCCTGAACACGGATAAGCCGGAGGATACGATACTCCCGGTATATTATGATGTGGTTCGCTTTCGCGAGCCTTTGTATAAATATAAATGAACATATATTTACATATGCTTGTAAATATTCACGGGAAGCCGTTGGAATAACGGTAATCGTTGGCGAAAAGTGTCCAGGACGATTCTTCCATTTGCTTGAAAATATATTAACATTCTGAGCCACGAAAAACCGACTCTCCGAAAATTTACCGATTTTAGCTGAAATTTCGTCGCGTTTTCACGCCAAGGATGATTTATTTCGAAAACAACATTCAATATTCGAAAAAAAATTGGTAAAGTAGGACACTCCGGAGAGTGTCAGGATGATTTATCGCGTCTTGGTTGATTTATCGATTGAATTGTCGCATGATTTATCGCGTTTTTTTCCTCCCTTTCGTTTTCTTCATC
This sequence comes from Alloplasta piceator, assembly GCA_946863875.1. NCBI lineage: Eukaryota > Metazoa > Arthropoda > Insecta > Hymenoptera > Ichneumonidae > Alloplasta > Alloplasta piceator. Next base: position 3,340,440 of record OX333077.1, on the reverse strand, counting down.
GACCTCCCTTACCCGTTGCTTATTACACCGAAGAGACACGTTATATCCGGTTAACGATGTGATCCCCATTGCACTCGCCCGGTATGGCCGAGTGCATTCAGCAAACACCTCTCTCGGCCATTGCCAAGCACGCTTCTCTCTCTCCCTCTCCCTCCCTCTCCCTCTCCCTCTCTCTCTCTCTCCCTCTCTCTCTCTCTCCCTCTCTCCCTCTCTCTCTGACTCTGTTGTGCGTTCAACGTTCGGGATGCTTGAGAAGCCTCGCTGTAACTGTACGAGCGAGAGCGAGAAACAGGATTCCACCGCTGGATAAGGGCGGCTTTATAAGCGAGAAAAGCAGTCTCTCGGAGAGAGGGACTCGGAGAGTGAGAAACGTGATAGCGATGAGAGCATACACGGTTATAAAAGTAAAGAGAGGGACGCAGTAGCAGAGACATTCACAACAGCCACCGCAGCGTGGAAACCTGTCCCTAATTGATAGGAAATTCCTCTATGCGTCGTTATATATAGGTATATATATTTGATAGGTGTATATAGTCTCGTAAACGAATATTCTAAAAGCATACCGTAACAGGTCTCGCAAGTGGATACTTTGCGAGAATTTGTAATCCGGTGCGTCTCCTCGTCATATATATGTTTCATTCCAGCCAAAGTGTGTTAACCCGTGACCCTGACCCTCTGGGATTTATTTAATTTTTTTTTTTCATATGATCGCATTGAGTCTACAATACACCCTCATAATTTTTTCAGATTTTTCCAAACATCCCTTATTTCAAAAAAAAAAATTTTTTTTTAACGCTTTATATCTTTCAAAAATCTAAAAAAAATCTGAAAAAACCGTGATAATATATAAAAAATTTCAAGCAATCAACCGTAGTGCGTAGATTTTTTTCGGTTTTTTACAATTTATTAACGTTCTCAAAATTCCAAAAAAATTTCAAATAGCTCACCTTGAGCAGATAATGAATTATTTTGGTACTCAAATTGAGTATCTGCTCAAGGTGAGCTATTTGAGATTGTTTTGGAATTTTGAGAACGTCAATAACTTGTAAAACACAGAAAAAAAAAATCTACGCACTACGGGTGATAGTTTGAAAATGTTTATATATCATCACGGTTTTTTCAGAATTTTTGTAGATTTAAAAAAAATGACGTTTAAAAAAAAAATTTTTTTTCGAAATCCATCACGTAAAACAGAAAAAAAATCTGCCCACTATGGGTGATAGCTTGAAAATTTTTATATATTATCACGGTTTTTTCAGAATTTTTTTAGATTAAAAAAAATTGTGTTTAAAAAAAAAAAAATTTTTTTTTGAAATGAGGGATGTTTGAAAAAATCTGAAAAAATTATGAGGGTGTATTTTAGACTTAATGCGATCATATGAAAAAAAATCAAATAAATCCGAGAGGGTCAGGGTCACGGGTTGCCACACTGGGGCTGGAATGACCCATATATACTTATATATATTCAAATAGATATTAAAATGTTGCAGAATTGTATTTCGCGCTTCGAAGTAATGTTTGAAATCTCAATTATTCTCAATAATATTAATAATAATTCAACCAATTAATTAATAAGTGTTTTATTAATAATAATATTAATGTAATTAATTCCTGAAGAGGAGCGACAAATATTGATGAATTCTGCAACACTCTAAAACCCTGAAAAAGGATTTATTTAATTCAATGACATTTTTCCGATATATTTAAATATGGACCAAATAACTTTTTCAAGCCGATATTTTTAAGTAATTTATTTAAACTAAAAATAATTTTTTTAACTCGTTGCATCACTTTTAGATTATTTTATGATTAATCACGTTCAATCTGTATTTTATTATCGAGTACAAATTATTAAAATATAACGTGAAAATGTCCGTTACTATTGATTTGGTTGTCTTATTTTAATGCCCAATTATAATGGCCGAAAAGATATCAAAACGTTGATTTAAAAAAAACTTTACGTTTATAGATTGTTGGCTCCACTCTGCTTCGTGATTTTTTTTAGCATCGAGGGACAAAAACTAAATAGGATATTGAAAAGTCAACAAAATAAATCCTCTCTTCAACAAATTTCTGGCAGCTTCCATTAAGTATCAAAACTTGATTAATCTAAGAATCCTATTCATTAAGGGGGTATTCTGATCTAGAATCTTGGAAAAATTAATTATTTTTGCATATTCTCAAAGTCTAGACCTTTAAGAATATATCCTCGAGAAGAAATTTTGTAATTCTAATAATTTAAGGACTTGTAGCTATTTTAATACTTCAACTACTTTTCTCAACACGGTTGACATATGATATCTCAAGTTTTACTCACTCGATTTACTTTAAATTTTTTATCAATCTTTAATGTATAACTCTCTATTTCACCTATCACTTTTGTATCAAATTAATTTTTTTACTGTTGTAAAAAAATTAAAAAATATTTAAAAAATTATCAAAAAACGCCATTTTGCGATTTTTTCCGTTTTTTCTGAGGTAAGGGCTATAACGATATTCTCACTAAATAAGAATCTTTTTTTAATTTTCGTATCGGATTAATAAAAAGGTTGGAATCGTATCAACCAACACACCCCTCTTTTTTTATCCCTAACTTAACCAGCTAATTAAATTTTCATTTATTTTCTCAAAAATTTGTTTGTTTATTGTTAAAATATTAATAAATATGTTGTAAAAAAAAAGAATGGTAAAACTATTTTCTGTTTTTTTTATCGAGCTCGACAAAACGCTCAAAATGTGTCTCTAGACCAGAATATCGCTTTAATGTATTATTTAATTTTTCTTTCACTATTCAAATGCTTCTTTCAATTCAATCATTATGATTTGTCAAAGTTTGTGTACAAATCGATCCGACTGGGGCTGAGAATCCTTTGAATGTCGGTCGCGTGGAGTAATCGCGAAAAGGGTGAGCTTTTCTTGTTTCTATTTATCGAAGAGTGAAGGAGAGAGAGAGAGAGAGAGAGAGAGGGAGTGAATTTTGCATCGACAGAGGAAAAGGGGAATCGATTCGTTTCCATGTACCTTTTACTCGTGCTCGACACACGGATATCGCGTCGATTCAAGCGTTCGCGAGAGCGGCTTCTCTCGCGTTCTCGCCGTTAGTTAACGCGACTCTCTATCTATCTCTTCCTCTCTCCCTCTCTCTTTGCGATAATACGTGTTGGAGGCACAAGAGGTAAATTTATCGAGTATTTAGCCGCGTGATATCAGTTAATTCCGCTCGAACGATTCCGCCCCCCCCCCCCCCCTATCCCGCCGTTATACGTGCGTGCGCAATTAACGACAAAGAGATTGAGAGAGAAAGAGAGAGAGAAGCCAAAGTGAGTGTATAAACGAAGACCGGTCGGTTTGGCGCTCTGCTCGCTCAGTGAAAACGAGCGCGAGGAGCAAAAGGGGTTGGTGGCCCTGCGAGAACTCTACAGCATCCCCGTTATATACATATGATCTGCTACACGAGTGTCCGACAGAGACGACAGAGACCGGTTCATTAGCGACACTCTCGCGCCCTCTCCTCTCACTCTTCTCTTTCTCTCTTTCTCTCGCGGAGACGTCGTGTCATTCATTTTCTTTTAGCCATACGCTTAAGCTCTCTTCTCTCTCTCTCTCTCTCTCTCTCTCTCTCTCTCTCTCTCTCTCTCTCTCTCTCTCTCTCTCTTTGAGAGAGCGACTCCCACCATCGGTGTAATTTGGAGAAATTACACCCTCATGCCTCGCGCTCTTAACGGCAATCATCATATCGCCATAATGAGACGATAATTATTCATTAAATCCGTTGAATTAAATCGAATCGACACAAATGATATTGCGCATCGACTTTTTAGTAAAATCTGCCTTTCTGGAATTTCAAAATGATATGGGAAATGATCTTGGAACGATTCCCAACAAGTTTCAACGTGAGAAACTTCGATAAAGAGGGAAGTATTTGAAAATGATAAATCATGCACGCAATAGTAATTATTCTGAGAAAAATTGTGATCATTCCGAGTATTATAAATTTTTCTTTACAAATTACATTCATACTGAGTAGTTGTAAATTTTTTCAGATAGAATTACAATTATTTCGAGTAATTATTATTTTTTAAAATAAAAATTGAATTTTCTGCATGCAGTCTTAATTTTTTTTCAAAAAAAAAAAAAAATATTCCGAGTAATTGTAATTTTGCTAGAGAAATTACTATTATTGAGAGCAATCGTCATTTTTTTTCCGACAAAAATCGCAATTGTTTTGAGCAGTTGCATTTTGTAATTTTTTCAAGACAGAATTACAATTATCTTCAGTAGTTATCATTTTTTCTAATGAAAATTGAATTTTTTTGAAGCAGTCTTAATTTTTTTTTTCAGAAAAAAAACCTATTCCGAGTAATTGTTATTTTGCTTGAGAAATTACTACTATTGAAAGCAATTGTAATTTTTTTCTGACAAAAATTACAATTGTTACAAGTAATAACATTTTTAAAAAATTATATCCGGACAATGTTAATTGTAATTTCTGTTAAAAGATTAACACTGTCCCAAGCCAAATTTTTCTTTACAAATTACATTGATACTGAGTAGTTGTAATTTTTTTCAGAAAGAATTACAATTATTTTGAGTAATTATTATTTTTTTTAAATAAAAATTGAATTTCTTGCATGCAGCCTTAATTTTTTTTTTAGAAAAAAAAAATTATTCCGAGTAATTGTAATTTTGATAGAGAAATTACTATTATTGAGAGCAATTGTCATTTTTTTTCCGACAAAAATCGCAATTGTTTTGAGCAGTTGCATTTTGTAATTTTTTCAAGACAGAATTACAATTATTTTCAGTAGTTATCATTTTTTCTAATGAAAATTGAATTTTTTTGAAGCAGTCTTAATTTTTTTTTCAGAAAAAAAAATTATTCCGAGTAATTGTAATTTTGCTAGAGAAATTATTATTATTGCGAGCAATGTAATTTTTTTCTGACAAAAATTACAAGTAATAACATGTAAAAAAAATTTATATCCGGACAATGTTAATTGTAATTTCTGTTAAAAGATTAAAACTGTCCCAAGCCATATCTAATTTTTTATTACAATTTCGCTCAACTCTGAATCGCAAACTATGCATAAAATATATATAAACGTGTTTAAACTAGACAGTATGATTTACGATCGCAATTAAATAAAACTTTGCATTATTAATGGCTGGTCAGAGTGTTTGTATATATAGTACGTACTTCTCCGAGCCGGTCCTCCTTCTCTATCATCTCACCTCTTGTCCAGCTCGCGCATATTATATATAAATATACACATACATTCATACGGGGCATTCCACGTCAAATCACGCGGCCTGACCCCTTCGGATTTGAATCCCCAATGAATTGTGGGTTCCGTTTGGCCCAAAATATGACCTCAAATTTTTAGAAATTTTTATTTCATTTTTTAGAGGTTGCCCAAGCTAAAAAATCATTGAATCAAGGCAAGACATAAAGAGGGGCGTGTTTCAAATTAATGCAATTTTTTTCACAAAAACTAGGGTCCAAAACAGATACTTTCGTCATAGTTCGATAGTGGGCCAAAAATAATTACTATTTTTAGTTTATTTTAATTTTTTAATTGTGTTTGAATCATCCGTTTTATTTCAGGTCGTCGAAACTAATAAATTTTCGAAAAATGTTGTAGTTTCGATCTTGAACCAAGAAAAAAAATCAAGTTTCACTAGAAAAATATTTTTGTTGTTGTTATACTCACTACAAGAAACCATCCAAATAATAAATCATTTTTTTTTTAATTAGAATACATAAAAAAAAATAGTAATTATTTTTGGCCCATTATCGAACGATGACAAAAGTATATGTTCGGGGTCCTAGTTTCTGTACAAAAAAAATCCATTAATTTAAAAAAGGCCCCTCTTTATGTTTTCCCTAAAATTAATGTTTTTTTAGCTCGCGCGACCCCTAAAAAATGAAATAAAAATCTCTAAAAGCTTGAGGTCATATTTTGGGCGAAACGAAACACACAATTCGTTGGACATCAAAAACCGAGGGGGTCAGGCCGATGACCGCGTGATTTGACGTAGAATGCCCCATATACATGAATTGTAGTCAATCAAAATTGAAATAATTTTCGTATTTTGGGCCAAACGAAACCCACAATTCATTGGACATTAAAATACGAGGGGGCCAGGCCGATGACCACGTGATTTGACGTGGAATGCCCCATATACACATATACATAATCCGCGGTGTATATGTCGTGAAATGAAATCGTATGTACCCACCGACTGCGTTTATATTGCGCGCACAGACGTACAAAAATGCCGAGGGTTTTATACTATATAAGAGCCGAGACGTTAAGTGGGTTCCCGGGGCTACTTATGCCACGGAACTGTACGGAATACGTGTACACACACATTCGTATGTGCGATAGGTATGAATAAAAGTGTGTTTTACTCGGCGGTATGCGCATCCAAGTACTTACAATGTACTCGACACCCTATCTAGCAAAGTGCGCACTTCTCTCCCTCCCGCTGGGCATCAGTTTAATCAGGCAGTCGCGGTCATCTCTGTGCACGTATATATTTTCACGTTTTTATAAATGCCCAATGCGCAAACGCTCAAGTATGGCAAAAGCGTCTGGCGTCTCGCTGGCTTCGCCGAGACCGGTCAAGATAGAGAGACTCGCGCAACATCCCTCTCGAGGCAGTAGAGAGGAATTAACGCCTATCGTCAAAATGAGCTGGTTCGTACTTCTACAAGATTCGAATGGGAATGTGAAGATGGCAGCACTGGGCAAAAGTTTCTCCAAGAGATAAAACGAGATGATTTGGCTTAAGGATATGAGGATGGGAAAAATGAGAACTTGACAAATTCGGAGTTTCCTGAGTTAATTCTCATTGGGAGAGATTTTCTCATTTTGAATTGGAAATTTTTGAGAATTTTTTGAGAAGATACCTGCAAAGTTTTTTTGAATTAATTGTCTTGCATCTTGAAGAGCTAAAGGTACTTCGAAGGTCCATCATAAAATAGTAGGACAATCACTCTTTGACTGAATGAAAATATTTGGTCATTGCAAATGATTTACCTAGATTAATTGATGATGAGACCTCCTGGATAGATTGATCTTGGTCCGCAAGTTTGTCGGTTCGCATAGAAAACGAGAAGAAGGGCCGAAGGGCGGGAATGTCGAGCAACGCACACACAAACACAAGCATCTGCATTTGCACTTTGAAAGAGGGAATGAGGCGTTCTGGTCGATCGAACACATTTTAATCAATTCCATTAGTCTCCTGTAGCCACCGGTATCCCTATAAACCCTCTGCCGCCCTTAATACACAAACACACATAAATATCGGACATTCCACGACACCTCGATCGAAATCCTACTGTTTCATTTTCTTTCTTTTCCAGAATTTTTTTCTGTGAAAGTACACTTTCTAAAACACTGAATGGAATTTTATTCAAATTTTCTAACTATGACAATTTAAAATAAAATTTAAGAACTTGAACCGACCGTTCGGGTCAAAATCTTACTATTTAATTTTTTTACAATTTTTGAAAAATAAAACTACACTTAAAAAAAACTAATACTATTTTTTTCAAAATTTTCAAACCATCAGTATTTGAAATAGAATTTAAAAATTTGACACGACGTTTCGGTCTGAATCCCACTGTTTCATTTTCTTCTTTTTCACAATTTTTTATACAAAAGTATACTTCCAAAAACAGTAATCCAATTTTTTCAAAATTTTTAAACGATGAGTATATGAATTGGAATTTGAAAAGACGCCTCGCTCTGAATTCCACTGTTTTATTTTCTTCTTTTTCACAATTTTTTATACAGAAGTATACTTCCAAAAACAATCATCCATTTTTTTTCAAATTTTTTTCGACCATGAGTCTTTGAAATGGAATTAAAAATTTTGAAACGACACCTCGGTCGAAATTGTACTATTTCTATTTAATTTTGATTACATTTTTTTATACGAAAAGACAAGTTGAAAAACAGTGACGCGAATTTTTTTAAAAATTTTAAAACCATGAGTTTTTGAAATAAAATTAAAAAACTTGAAAAGATGCTTCACTTAAAATTTTACTATTTTATTTTTTCCATAATTTTTTATATTAAAGTACACTTCGCAAAATACTGACTCAATTTTTTTCAAAATTTCTTAACCATGTGCCCCGCGGATAAAATTTCAACATTAGGTACTAAAATCTCCAGAATATTGAAAAAAATTTCGAAGGGCATGCCCAGTAAAAAAAATTATTAAAATTATATCGTATAATTTTGATCAGGGAGTCGAACTTCGACATTTGAAAAATCCTAACTTAAATTTTTTCAAAAATTCTAAACTCATCCTCCCGGATAAAATTAAAAAACTCGGAAGTCATTTTTAAAATCTTAAAAAAAATTTAGCATAATTCAAAGGATACTTTCATTCAACAAAATTGGGTAAAGAAACGAGATTATGATGGAATTTTGATCAGTGAAAATACAAAATACATTTTCATTCCTTATTTATTTCGAACGAATGAGAATGAATATTTATTTGGGGGCGAGAACTTCGACACTTCGAAAAAATCCAACTTAAATTTTTCCAAAAATTCTAAACCCATCCTCCCGGATCAAATGAAAAACTCTGAGGTCATTTCTAAAATGTTGAAAAAAAATCAACACAACTCAAAGGATACTTCTATTTAATAAAATTGGGGAAAGAAACGAGAATACGATGATGGAATTTTGATCAGGGTGTCCTGAAATGTTTCATATGGAACTGTGAGCCAGGAGGCGAGTGCGGGGAGAGCACTTTCGTTTCCATGCACGCACTTTCCCACATCGATGATACAACTTTACATCGATAATGCACCGATGCAATTTCGGCAAAGCAGCGTATGCGCTTGTAAGTTTCCTAGTTTCGTCACAGCCGATCAATGAGTTTGTGTATGGGAATCGTCGATACACAGAGCGGAGAATCGAACGAAAGAGCGCGTCGAGGACTTCGTTCACTTGGTTCATCCTGTCGGACACTGACTGTGCGCATATTTGTGTGTGTGTGTGTGTGCGCGTTCGTTGCACACATCCCCTCCAAACTACCCCCTCGAAAAACTACCCTCCCGTTGACTCGCCAGAGTATTTGTGCGTGACGTCATCGCGCGAGTTTCGGTTTACACGCGCCAATCATCGGGCGACTAATTGGTCGGTACTCCGCGAACGATTTCTCGCTCCATCGATTCTCCCCCATCAGCGATTCAACCCCCTCCCCCGCCCCGTTTATGTGCCCTTATCGCAGCCAAAGCACCACTCTTCCCATCCACGAGCGCATAAATATACGTTTTTTTTCGTTCTGGCAAACAAAAGGACATGATCCGGGGCAGTTGAGGGGTTTCTGTGTTTCCATGCAAGTTAATGTTGAATGTTTGTATGCAGTTATGCTACAGGCTTTCTCTACTTTGCGAATTTGCTCCTCGAAGCTTTGGACTCGCTGTCACAACTCTAAGTTCCCGCAAGGATCAATTTATGTGGGACTTGTATAAAATTTATTGGAAATTTTTTATCTATAGAGCGAAATGTTGAGTATATATTCGTGGGAATATATCGTGAATATGATTGATAAATAATGTATTTCAAATTGGAGACCACGAGGCGAAATCCTCTGGAATAAGCAAAATCATTTTTCTCGTGTTTTATCCAAGAATAATTTTTTTTTAAAGAAATATTCTGCGTGATTTGTAATCAGCGGAAAATTTCACATCGAATGACGTTTTTTAAACAATGAAAAAAAAAAAATTTGCTCATTTTGGGACGAGAAACCTCTAATCGTAAATAGCGAAATTTCAAGTGCTCTTAACTTTACATTGGTTTGACGGATTCGGAAATTTCTTCTTTGTGCGTGAAGCACTTGAGTAAACTTATTAGAGAATGCCGTTTGGTTCATCCTGATAATTTATTTTTTTGTAGAAATAGGAGCACTTTAAAAATCGCCGAAAAAATGGATATACAAAAATTTATGAAAATCGATGGTCGAACTTTAAAAATCTGTGAAAATTTTTAAAATGGTTCGAAATGAATGAACAAAGCGGCATTTTGAAGCTCAAACGATTACGAAGAGAATAAGCCCAAGTTGAAGTCAAAATTTCATCTAGAAAATAAATGACATCCATTTTAGTGAACGAATAAAAATTTGGCCAAAATGCAGAAATTTTTTTGTTTCTTAATTTATTTTTTTGGACCTTATATCGATATATTTTGCTCTCCTGAACACGAATCCTGGAAAAGTTTCCTGGAAAAATCAAAATTTGTATGGGTCTTTATTAAAAACATTTTTGCTCTCATTTTCAGAAACCTCAAAATAGTGAAATTTCAAGTGCTCCTAACCTTTTTTCTGTTTGACAAATTCTAAAATTTCTTTTTCGTACGCCAAGGTTTTCACTGAACTTAAAGGATGCCGTTTGGTTCATCCCGATAATGTATTTTATGTAGAAATGGGAGCAGCTTGAAAATCGCCGAAAAAAAAAACAGAAAGGGGCCTTTCAAAAATTAGCGAAAATCGATGGTCGAACTTTAAAAATCTGCGAAAAATTGAAAAATGGTCCGAATCGGATGAACAAAGCGGCATTCTGAAGCTTCAACAATCTCAAAGAGAATAAGCGCAAAATGGAACCAAAATATCATCTAGAAAAAAAATTACAGCCGTTTTAGTCAACAGATTCAATTTTGGCCGAAATGTACACGGTGAGAAAAATCTGTTAAAAATTACCGTGCTGTATTATAATCGTGATGTAAAAGACACGTAATGCAGTATTTATAGATGCATGTTATACAAATTATCGGTTTTTATGAAAAAAATTATTTAAAAAATTACGAATTTTTCTGATGCAGCACCGTCAAAATTCCGTGTCGTGTCTTCTACATCACGATTATAATACAGCACGGTAATTATCAACAGATTTTTCTCTCCGTGTAAAAAAAAAAAAAATTCATTAAACTTATTTTTTATACACGATTTATCGATGTATTTTTTCCTCCTGAACACGATTCAAGCAATAATTTTTCCCGGAAACTCAGTTTTTTTATGAATTTTCATTGAAAACGTTTTTAAAAAGTTTTTTTTTTGCTTTTTCTCGTCAACAAATTTTTTTTCCGCCAAGAACTCTGCGCGATTTGTAATCAGCATTGACTTCTGTCTACCTAAAGTTGGGAGCTTGTAATTCCTCGACTCTTTGCCTCAATCACTATCAAATCCCCACATCCCACCCCCATTGTAATACAACCAGCGTCTTTTTTTGGCAAACTATTTGACCCTAAAGTAGCACGCGAGGGAAAATGTCCTCTCAGACAAAGTGGACGTCGAGATGTGTCCGTCGAGAGAGAGATTTTCAAACTATTCACGAGTGAATTGAAAATAGGATACACGTGTATAGTCACACATTGGGTATTATAACAGTGGTTGCTGATCCGTCGAGTTTCGCTGATGCAGTGTTTGCGGTGCACAGAGGAATGCAATGCGATACACTCTCGCGCATTACCTGATTGTTCCAATCCACCATGATGATGTAACGATTGCCCCCCTCCCGTTTGCTCGGCTTTCGCGACATTGGCAATGCCGAACAAACGAGAGAACGAGAGGCGAAGCACATAATATTACCTGCTATATATGGGGCGTTCCATCCCAAATCGGACAGTTCGAAAAACTTTTTTTTTTATTTCCTTAATTTTTTATATTTTTTAGTACCCATCAAACGACCTTTCCTGTTGAAGTTTTAGATTTCTTTAATTACCCGTTCGAAAGATTTAAAATTAACAAAAAAAACCGTTTTTGTATTCTGGTCATAACTTCTTTGATAATAATCCAAATTTAAAGTTTTTTTTTCAAAATTGTCTTTTTTTAATGGCATTTCAGGAAAAAAATACAAAAAAAATATTCGACGAGTTTTTGAATGAGTTGTTTGAGTTTTAAACTTCAAATCGCGTTTTTAAAAGAGTGTCATTTTTTATTTTATTTTTATTTCTTGCTTCAAACATCTATCTATTCAACAATTTTTAAAACTGGTCCGATCGTGGGATTTCTATAACTACAATTTTTTTTCGATTTTTGAAAATAAACTTTTTTTTCTAAATAAATTATTATGAATACCAATTTTTGTTACTGTATAGTATTTTTTTCAATATTTAGAATTTATTTTGACACTTTTTTTATTGTTAACAGGTTCTTAAAATTAATAATTAATCGTTAAGTCTGTTTATGAACAATAATAACAACAGTTTTTATTCATTCACATATTTTTTTAAAAACCTTACATATACGATTATTTCCTGAATCAAAATATTTCTTTACCAATACGTTTCCGTTGCTCATTGGAATTGAATAAAATTTGTGTCCCCCTGTGATTGACTTTGCAGTATTGTATCGCAAATAAAATCTTTCTTTTGCATCTAAATAATGTTTCTCAGGTGAAAATTTGACAGCAATATTCGGTAGACTATTTAGGTTCAATGCCCACTTATACAATTCTTGAACTGTTGTTATTCGCTCATCGATTAATTATTAATTCAAAAAATCTGTTAACAATGAAAAAGTGTCAAAATTAATTCAAAATGATTTTAAAAAATACTATACAGTAACAAAAATTGGTATTCATAATAATTTATGGAAAAAAAAATTATAATTTTCAAAAATCGAAACAAAATAGTAGTTATTGAAATTCCACGATCGAACTAGTCTTAAAAATGGTTGAATAGATAGATGTTTAAAACAAAAATAAAAAATAAAAAATAAAAAATGACACTCACTTTTAAAAACGCGATTTAACATTTAAAACTCAAAAGACTCATTCAAAAACACGTCGATATTTTTGTTGTATTTTTTTCTGAAGAGGCGATAAAAAACAAAAATTTTGAAAAAAAAACTTAATTTCAACCATTATTAAAGAAGTTATGACCAAAATACAAAAAAAAGAGCGGTTTTTTTAATTAATTTAATATCTTTTGAACGGGTAATCAAAAAAATCTCAAAATTTAACAGGAATGGTCTTTTGATGGGTACTAAAAAATATTAAAAAATTGAGAAAAAAGTTTTTCAAACTGATTTGGGATGAAACGACCCATATATATACAGTCTGTTTAAATACACAAACAATATAGATATATATCGCAAATACAGCGTCACGCATGTTTCCATCAGCCTCAACGAGTGCCGGTTTACGCGGTTTTGTTCATCCATTCGGTTTACCTAATCCGTGTTGATGATCGTAAAAGGATCTCGGGGGGGAACACGTCCCACCAATTTCGATGACGATCGAGCACAATTTATCGAGATAAAGAGACGCGGATAACAAATTCCGGACCCACACACGATAATTCGAAGTGCCCGCCGATTTTGTCTACGCGATGATAGTGACCGCGATTGACGAGAAGCTTTTGTGTCACGATGATGATCAATCGTTCGCTATTTCACTATGAAGCTCGATCGCGCGCTATTTGTTTGCAGACCCATTCTGGCTTCTCGCTGGAGAACGCGCGCATTAATCAAGATTTCAAGGATGAATTGTGCGAGCCAAACTTTTGTTCCCGGGGCGCCATTTGCGAGAGGGAGGAATTCGAGAGGGTCATCACGCGGAACTACGATGAAAGAGGAGACTTTAAATCGGAGGGAATCGCCGATCGACGCATTCTCGATTATTTCTATCTCGTTCTCTCGCGTCGATGAGACCGAGTCTCTTTCAATGGCGCGACATAGCACATTTCATGGATGATGAGCGTGGATATTTATGTACCTGTATGCGTAGGGGAAAAGGTGTGCAACGAGATACCTCGTTTAGTCGACGAATTAGCATATAAATTAGGCCCGCGCCGGCAGAAACGAGAATCACCGTTCGAATCGCGCAGTCCGATCCAAGAACGGGAGGGATATCATCGGCACACACACACACACACACACACACACACACACGCACACGCTCACGTTTGGCTCCCATATACCGATGAATGTACACACATGCTTGAAAATATTTTCAATTACCACGAAACGAGAGACTCCGGATGGCCGAAGATCGATTCCGTGTTTTCGAGATGAGACGAGAGACAGAGGAAGAAATGTGCGAGAGTCAATCCGTTGTCGAGGAGGACGACGGGGCAGGGAAGAAAATGCGATTGCGAGGAGTGGATATACGCTCCGGAGGACGATAAAATTTTCATCTCGACGCTTATATATATATATTAATCCATAAAAACGTTGTAAATCATGGATTGATATCGAAAGAGGATTCACCCGCTCGCTCCCTCTTTCTCTCTTTCTCTTTTACTTGTACGAAAATGAATAAAGGTCTTATCGAATATTTTAACAACGGCGGGAGAGCGAATAACGAGACGAGCGAACGTACAGATGGACTTTTCATGCGGTCAACAAAATCGAGGATACGTTCGAGTCGTATACGTTGGAACTATGCGAGTCCTTGGTGTAAAATTGATCCGTAAAATCGCCAGATCCGAATCTGCAATGAGCTCCATGTCTAATCAATGAGTTTCTAATTTTTGCTTTCTCGAATTTGGTTCAGGATTTTTTTTACGATTTTAAGAGAAAAAAAATCGAAATCGCTTGTGTTAACATTTGTTTTTTAATTCTCAAAGATCAAAAATTTTATATTAAAAATAAAAATTAAAAAAAAGGATTAAATGTTAAATTTTAATATGGGGTTACCCTTCGCAGTCTCTGATATTTATAATATATTTTTCGCTATTCAATGTTTTCTCGTGTACTATAATATTCTGTATTTATACAAAATTCAAAAATGTCATTAATATAAATTAACATTATTGATTCATATTAATTAATATAAATTAATATTATCAATTTATATTAATTCTATCATCGCAATTGCTGGCACGATTTTAATTAATATGATAATTGTATTCTCAGTAGAAATTTATTTAGTTTTTAATTCGAAATATCAATAAAAAAATTTTTTTTATCAATTTCGATTGACTACAATTCATGAATATGGAGCATTCTACATCAAATTACGCAAATTTAAAAAAGGCCTCTCTTCATGTTTTCCTCAATGTAATGATTTTTTAGCTCGGGCAACGCCTAAAAAATGAAATAAAAATTTCTAAACATTTGAGGTCATATTTTGGATCAAACGAAACCCACGATTCATTGGACATTAAAATCCGAGGGGGTCAGGCCGATGACCACGTGTTTTGACGTGGACTGCACCATATATAAAACAATAATATAATATTTTATTATAAAATTAAAATTTAAACAAAAATTAATTTTGAAGATTTTTGAAATTATATTAAAAAACTGAATTTTTTAATTAAAAACAAAAATTAATATCGAAACCAATAACTTTACAAGAGTGTTCATTAGCTTCTCATTAAATATCAGAAAAAATCATGAACGAATTCCCAAAAGATCCAAAAGACTACCGCGAGTCGAAATTGAATATCCTATAGACAAATAAAAATTTCGAGTTCCGATCTCGGCATATGAGACACTCAAGAAATACGATCGAAAGCTCGGTAGAATCACGACGATGATAAAATTGGAATGCTGATCGTATAAAAAAAATCGCTCCGAACTGGGATAACGATTCATCCAAAAGGATTCAGCATCAAGGATATCAATAATCAATCATGAAAAAGGATATTTCCAAAAGGAAAAAAAATCCACTGAGCCTGAAATCTCCTTCAATCGAGTTTTTCCAAAAATGTTGCAACTTTATCCAGAATTTTTTAAAATCCCATTCAAATGCATTGGCGACAGTGTGCATTGTCGCGACTCGAATTGCACTCTCGCTGCACTGTTCCCGATATATTTTTCATCGTGTATTTTACGAATGTACACGTATCATGCGTATTCCATGTTTTTTTTACACTCTCTCTTTCTCGCTCTCTTTCTCTTACAGGATTGGAATACGGTGCCACACATCCCACGTACCTAATCAAGCAATAACTATTTGTCAGTTCCCCGGGCAACCTAAATCCAAGCTAATTCGACATCCGTGTCGGACACAGATTCGCTATCGGGTATCTCTTTCTATCTGGACGACAGCATATTCGCATTAGCGAGCTCTGCAGCCCACGCTCGATCGACCATCGACCACGCGGTGGGCGTCCCTGCGACTCCACAATCTCACTCTTTCTCTCTCTCTCTCTCTCTTGGAGCGCTCTCTCTCTCTCTCTCTCTCTCTCTCTCTCTCTCTCTCTCTCTCTCTCTTTCTCTCTCTTGGACCTCTCCGTCCAAGCCCTTCGGCCATCTTCCCATCTCACTCGTCCACCGTTCATCGTCCTTCTCTCTCCTCTCTCTCTCTCTCTCTCTCGTTGCCATCACGATATTCTCCCGTCTCTTTCCTCATGTCGTCCTTTTGCTCCTCGCTTTCCCTCGCCCGCTTTCCACCACCGCCAAAGCCCGACTAAGTGCGCGTTATATGCAGAAGGCTGAGAATCCCCGTCCTCCTATCAACACACACACACATGTATACGAACATTGCACACAGATTTGTCAAGGATCGACCAACACGAGGAAAGAGCGAATGTGGATTTGCCGAGTGTTGGATCCTGCGCGAGGAAGGACTCCAGGGAGATCCACATTGAACATTATATGGCGAACATCCAAACCATTCCTCCAGTTGCTCTCGATAATATTCTCTCTCTCTCTCTCTCTCTCTCTCTCTCTCTCTCTCCCTCTCTTCATCTTTCTTTGCCTCTCTCCGAGTTGTGCTCTCTTTTTCCTCCTTCGACCCTTTTTTTTCCTGAGCTTTATTTTTATCTTCAATTCGACGCAACGCTTCCCTCGCGGTATTGCAACGTGAAATCAGCAGCGGAAAAAAAAGAGAGAAGGGCCCTCGAGCAAGAACGTGCGACTGATGTACCCTCGTTTTTTCGCTATATATACAATACAAATGGCGAAACACCCGCGTGTTCAACCGAGAGTCCTCGTGGAATCTCTTCTCTCCCTCCCTCCCTCTCTCTCTCTCTCTCTCTCTCTCTCTCTCTCTTTCTCGTTCGGACGAGATGCAGGAATTACACGCTGCGGATGCTGCAGGGAGAAATTTGCAAGCTATACGAAGATGTATTTATATGTATTTGTTTATTTGTATTGGAGGATGCGAGAAACGAGTGTGTATGCGTGAGCGTGATAGCATTGAATTGTAATGGAATGTGTCGGACAATTCGTCTGACACGATCAATTGATTTCGTAAATAAGTTATAACGATCGCAGATGAACGTATTTTACATGATTTTTTTCATTTACCAAACCTTTCGCAACGAGAGACATAATTCGTTTAGTTTAAATACATTTATTCCAAATAAATAGAATTTTATTCAAATATTGGCCTAAATTAGGCCCATATTTAAGGTATTAGCTCGATGGGACGGGTTTGAAAAAACGATTTATTTTTTAATATTTTTCGCAAAACAAACATCTTAAGAATATACTGTAAAAGTTTCGGACCGAAGTTTAAAATATTTTTCAAGTTGTAGCCAAAAGAAGAAAGCGACTAATTAATAAGTTAATATTAAAAATGACTATTTTGGCAATCACCGGAAACTGTAAATCCCTCGAAGAAATGAAGAGAGCTTTGAGATAACTTTCAGAAAACGGAAGAATTGCTCTATGCATCAGGCATAACAGATTAATGTAAGTATAATTTTTTTAATACAAAATCTGTTGTAAAAACTTTAAACGCGTTTTTCTCGAAACTACGTTTTCGAAACTTCGGGAAATCACTGGCTAAAAACTATTGAACCGATATGGCTAAAAATTTTACCCGTTATTTTAGACACACATATCTAAATATCTAACCTTTAAAACCTTCCATTTTTTCATAATAAATGAATTTTTTAAACAATTTATCCAAAAAAAAATAGATTTCGAAGACTTTTTTGTTCACAAGTCCGCCCTTTTATTTTTTTTTCTTAAAATATGTATATTATAGATTATAGACCCAGAATTAAGCCAACGAAACAATAATCTCTTTGGATTTTTTATTTCAGATGACTACGAAGGCTGTGTGCTTCCCCGAAACAAGTCACCTTTTTTTCGAGGACTCCACTTTGACGTAAAAAATCAGTAACAAATTCATGTAAAATAAATACAAATAACAACATGTACAAATTTCAAAACGACCGCATTTTATTTTGTTATTAAAAAAAAATAATGAAAAAACGTCGAAAAACTATCTTAAATTTAAATGGGAAAATTTATTTTAATGGAATAAATCTTTTCTCTGAGTGCCTTCAAATTTGTCGAGACTCTTGACGCACAAAAAAATGTATGGTAAAAAAATGAAATATATTTTTCATACAATCACAGTTGTGAGTGATTGTAGGAGAATAATTTACCTTTTTGTACATTAAAAAGGAACAATATAAAATTTTTAATGATTCTCCGAATCATTTTCTTATTTAATTATATACAATGTAGATAATTATTCTCAATGTGGGAATAAATCTAGACATTTTTAATGTTCATAAAAATCTAGAAAAGAAATCAACCGTGCTTATATCAAAAAAATTTAGAGAAAATTATTATTATAAAATGAAAAATGCTTTTCAGCAAAATTAGTGGAAATTATTCTGAGGAATAAATCCAGAAATATTGAATGATTATAAAAATGTAAAAAAAATCAGGTTCGCTCATTAGTCTCGGGAAAAAAGCTTCGAGGGGAAAATTCTTTTACAATGTGGAATTTCCGTCTTTTTTACAACGGCCTCGTCGACTTCGATCGTTCATTCACTCATTCGATTCTCGCGCTCTCTCACTCGTGATAAACAGAGAGAAATAAAAAAAATAAAAAGAAAAAAAATGAGGGAGCGAGAGAAAAAGTAGGGAGCTGCCGTTGCAGTTGGTCGATCGCCACGAGGGTTTCTTCCTCGAGCAGAAGAAGAAGAGGAAAAAGGAGAGTTCGCGTGCTTCTCCCGAGATAACTCGGGCTACCCGTGCTAATTGAGTGATAGCGCTCGCTTATATTTATGATCGTTTCTCCGCCCTCTTTTCACCCTTATTTCCCCATCTCGCTCCTTTTATTTTATCTATCATTCCTCGCCTTTTTTTCCTTCACTTCCCACCACCGTCGTCGTCGTCGTCGTCGTCATAGTTGATTCTCCTGTTTTTTTTTTTAGATTCTTTTCTCCTTTTTTCAATATAGATATTTTCACGGGCACGTTGCTCCGGAGAATCCTTTGGCGAACGGCAGCAAAAGACCCGAGAGAGAGAGAGAGAGAGAGAGAGAGAGAGAGAAGGCGCGATGGAGAACTTCATTCACAATCGCCAGTCTTGAATCCACGGAGGCGAGATCTCGCTTTTTCGAGTTTATATATACGGGGCATTCCAGGTCGATCATTGTCCGACCCTCGAAACACCTTTCGGTTGTGCTTGGCACGAAAAGTTCCCACGGGAAAACAAAATCGTTCTCAATTTTTGCCCGAACTGTTCGTGTGAAAAAAAATCTGAGACATTTTGTCACAAAATAAAAATGGAACTCTGATTACTAATTTATATTTTTCAACCTCGAATTTCGTCTCCTAGAACCTGAAAGCTTACAATGCCATTTCTAAATGAATTTAAAAAATGAGCATCGTACTAATCGTACGTAATTTCCATCATTTATTAAGTAGAAAAAGTTTCATTCGTTGCAAAAAGAATTCCTAAATCATGAAAATTCGGAAAAGCCACAAAACTGCATAATTATCAGAAGTTTCCAGAATTTTTTACCAAAATTTTTTTAATTCGTTGCCTTAGAAGTGAAAAATTGAATCGAGAGGTTGGCGGATCAGAAAATGGTCAACCTGACCTGAAATGTTCCATAGCTATGAGAATATATGGGGCATTCCATACCAAGTCGACCTGAGTGTGACCCTCAACCTCGCTGATTTCGTTTACGATTCTTCCAACTCCAAATAGCATTTAGAATTTTGAAATTTTTCAAATTTGAGTACGTTTTGATTTTTTGAACATTTTTTTCGAAAACCCCGAGGGCCGTAATTTAAAAATGTGAAAAAATTCTCAAAAATCCTGTGTCAAAAATGGAAATTTTTAACCCAAAATTCATTATGTCCAGGATTTCCCTTCCACGTCGATTTTAAGTTTTTATGAAAAAAACGCAAACGAAACAATAGATGCAGAAATTGATCTACCGTGAAAAGTAGCTTGAATATTTTAATTTCTGCATCTATTTTTTTACGTTTTCTTCATAAAAACCTAAAATCGAGGTGGAAGTGAAAGCCTGGACATCATGAATTTTGGGTCAAAAATTTTCATTTCTGACACCGGATTTTTGAGAATTTTTTCAGATTTTTAAATTACGGCCCTCGAGGTTTTCGAAAAAAATGTTCAAAAAATCATAATGTACTCAAATTTGGGTTTAAACATCTGAAAAAAAGTTCCTAATGTTATTTTGAGTTGGAAGAATCATATAAAAAATCGTAAACGATATCAGCGAGGTTGAGGGTCACACCCAGGTCGACTTGGTATGGAGCGCCCCATATACATGTTTATGTACTATATTTGCTTTATACGAGAAGTGAGAACGAAAGAGTGAAGCGACCTCGCAGAATCTTTCACGAGGGAAAAAGAGAGGGCTCTCTCGCGCATTCTGCTAAGTGAGAACCACTTTAGATAGGAAACCCCTCGTCGGCTCAAAGATAAAAGGCGCCCCCCGGCCTGATGGATTTGGAACACGACGGAATTAGCGAGATCCCTCTCCGTGGTATATAAGAAAAACTACACATGTATATATCTATATAAAGCCCAGAACGTTATATATACCGAGCATTAACACTCTGAGACTCTTGTAACCGTGTGAGTCTCGTGTTTCATACGAGCCAACGGAAATGGGCCCGTTAATCATGCTATTAATTTTTGCGGTATCCAATATCGATTTATTTTTTTTATTTTTTTCCTCTCCTTCTCCTCGAATCACTTCCACGAGATTGTCCAAAATCGCGACCAGACTCCGGAGTCATCAATTCCCGTAATGAAATTTGAATTAAAAGCCTTTTTTCCCTGCTTCCTCCGTTGCTCCACTCTCGCATAATCTCTCGTGAATTGGTAAACGACCGGAGAGGAGCGCGGGAAAAAAAAATTACGAAGAAAGAGGGAGGCTATACATCATAAAGTCACTGGCCCATATGTGTGTGTATTTTCTCGTGGATTTGATATGAAGATGAGAGAGAGAGAGAGAGAGAGAGAGAGAGAGAGAGAGAGAGAGAGAGAGAGAGAGAGAGAGAGAGAGAGAGAGAGAGAGGATGAAACAGGTACATGTATCGGGTATTCGGACTTTATAGCCTCGGGCTGGGGCTTTGTTAATTAATATTTATGACGATATCCCAGCGTTCATTTTTATACACACCGTTTATATATATATAGCAGATGAATTTGAACTCTTTCGTCTCCTTCCCTCTCTCTCCCGCTTTTTCTCTTTCTCTCTCTTTCGTATCACATTCCCGCCCCAAAGTTTTTTATCCTAATGAGACAAGTTTTATTTCCGCCCGTTTAAACGAAACACCTGTCTCAATTTATCGGTTCTCAGTTTTCTACGAGTGAAATTTTGCGCATCGGTGAGTCCCCGTCATGAAACAGGGGAAGACGAGGATGAGGAGAGCTCGAATTGGACGAGAGGCGAAATTCGCGTTCGGACGACGATAACGAAAAAGACTCACGCGAGAAGCTTGTTTCATACACTGAGAAAACAATGTACCAGGATTTGTTAACTGTTGATGGATGTGAAGTTGAATATGGCGAAATCAATTATTTTTTAACAGTTAATAAATTAATTAAACATTTTTCAACATTTTTTTTAACATATTAAAATCAACATCATTTTTGTTCGATCGCACTTTTCATGGAGATTTTCCCATCTTTGCTGTTTGAAAAAATCATTTTGCACCAGCGAGATGCGATTTTTTCTTTACCAATTAAGGTTGTTTAGAAGCTATGAAACCTTTAAATGTTCATTGTTCAATAAAAAGCTTCTCAATCGTAGTGAAATTTTTACACGACCTCCTGAATACTTTGTGTAAGAACATACCAAATTTTCAGAATTCTATTATCATTACTTCAACCTCCTTAAGGGTTAAGATAAAAAATGATGAGAAAATTCTGAAAATTCGACATGTTTTTGTATGAGGTATTTAAAAGGTCGTGTAAAAATTTCACGACGATTAGGAAGCTCGTTATTAAGAATTTTGTTAAAAACAATTTTTTAAACAAATAAAAAAAATATTTATCAATAAACTTCGTTTTTTTTTCGTTGCTTTCAATATATTGTGGATATTAAAAAATTGAGGTCAAAAAAAAATTTATCGCAAAGTTATATCAGTTTTCATAAGACTACATTTAATTTTATTCAATTTGTTAATCTCAATTATTCGATAACGAGCTTCCAAATCGTCGTGAAATTTTTACACGACCTCTTAAATACTTCATTGAAAAACATCCCAAATTTTCAGAATTTTCTCATTAAACGTGATTTGCTTCTGAACAACCTTAATTATAAACTTCGAAAGTTTGCAAAAACGACGGTTTTTCTTCAGTTAAAAATCAAGATTATCTGACAATCTTCCAGTGCTTTTTTTGATCGTATGATTTCTAATGGAAAAAAATAATGATAATGCGATGTTAAATGCATTATTATATAAGAAAAATTGGCAGAACAAAAATTATAGAAGAGAAGATAATTGATTGAAAAAATTTGGGACCGATGATTGTTGATAAGAGTGTAATTTTTGAATTTCCGATT
Source organism: Alloplasta piceator (assembly GCA_946863875.1). Lineage (NCBI taxonomy): Eukaryota > Metazoa > Arthropoda > Insecta > Hymenoptera > Ichneumonidae > Alloplasta > Alloplasta piceator. Next base: position 3,317,732 of record OX333077.1, on the reverse strand, counting down.
GGACAAACCGAAAAGAATCGACGGAGAAAAAAAACAATGGTTAAAAAAAACGAATTAACTTGGATTATTTTCAAAAAAGTACGAAAACTTCGGTGAGAAACCCAAAAAAATAATGTATTGTGTTCAAAATAAATGATAAAAGGCAAAATAATAATAGAAGAAAAATTGACAAGATAATAATTATATACCAAAAAATAATGGATTCAAAGAATTCCGGACGGACTGTGAATAAAATTATAATTTTTAATTTTCTAATTTGACAAGCCTGTAAAAATCACTGAACGAAAAAAACAATGGTGATTTAAAAAATCGGATCAACTTGGATTATTTTCAAAAAAGTACGAAAACTTCGGCGAGACACTAAAAAAAAATAATGTACTGCTTTCGAAATAAATGATAGAAAGCAAAACAATAATAGAAGAAAAATTGACAAGATAAAAATCATAGACTAAAAAATGATGGATTCCAAAAATTCCGGACGGACTGTGAATAAAATTATAATTTTTAATTTTCCAATTTGACAAGCCTGTAAAAATCACTGAACGAAAAAAACAATGGTGATTTAAAAAATCGGATTAACTTGGGCTAACTATAAATTAATCCATTCAAAAAAATTACAAAAATTTCATAAAGAAATTCAATTTAAAAAATTACTTTTTTTCAACCGCCCTAGCGTGTATTAATACAGTCGGACATTTATTTATACGCGAGATTTGAGGCAGATGATGTACGCCTTGCATTGGATCCACGAGCTCTCCTTTCTCTCTCTCTCTCTCTCTCGCTCTCTCTTGACCACGCCGTTGAGATAGAATATCTTATTAGTCGGACAATGGGCAATCAGAGACGCGCAAAAGACCCTGTATATAGCTCTTTCGCTGTTTCCGCGTGTGTGTTACAGCGATCTTCGCACACAATCAGCTATTTTGCCTCGAATGTCCAGCGACGTCCAGACGTTTCTACTGCAGCTTTGGCCGTGCGATACTCCGCTGTTTCCAAGTCCTCGAGTGTGGAAAATTTATTCACACGACTGTCCGACCAAATAACGTGGCCATCTTGGAATCTCCCATTACCGGAGAATTCGAGTGACAAAAAAAGTCCTAAATTTCATGGAGCGAACATCCGAGACCGTATAATTACCTTCAGCAGGATGATCAAAGTGAGGATTGAAAAATTACGTTCCATAATTATTTTACGAGCATTTCATCAGGGTAAATTTCAACAGAGTTCAAAGTTCAGGAGGAACCCTCGTCGAGCGTTAATTCGCACCCGCTGTGCTCGATATCGTCCGAGCACAAATGCGCTATCGATGGAAGAGCGGGCGCCATTTTATTTCTCATATCGTCAACCCAAAATTTACGCTTCCTTGATTTTCAACTCATTTTTTTCTCGCCACTACGAGCTTCCTTCACGGCGAGAATTTACAAGCGCAATCGATGAGGGATTTTTCATTTTATTTTGGGCCCGAAAGTTCACCGACGAAAATTCACCCTATTTTTTCTTATTTTGTCGTTGTTGTTTTTCTTTGATTTTTATATTAATTCACCGACGAAATAAAAATATCAAGCTGCGAATTGGCCGCGCCGGAGGCCCGCCGCCCGTGATTTATTAATTCGATTAAGGCCTCGTAAGCAACGCCCGTCTTTTTAATCTCAGTTGAGTACGAGAGAGGGAGAGAGTATGAAAAAGAGAGTGGGGGATCGGCAATTTTTATATAGTGCCGAGAAACACGCGAGCCACTGTGCTCCGCGAGCAGATGATTGTTGACCGCGAAGAATTGCACGATTCGCGATCCCCCGCTATATACCGGGTGTCCCATTCAAGGGGGTCGTCTAGTGTGAAACCTGTTTTTTAAATGTTTTTTTTCGGGAATTTTTTTTTTTTACAAACCATTAAAATAAAATAATCTATGAATTGCGTATCATTTTTATGAACATTTGAACGAACTTTGTGAATTTTTTGAAGTGAATGTATCAAATATAATCGGAGATACACCGCCCAACAGGAACACATATAAAAAAAAGGTACTCCACTACTGCCATAATTCCGGCCGTTCTGCTCATCTGAAATCGAAAAACCAAACGCCATTTCAATTCGGCTCTACCGTGAACCAAAATAAAGTCAGAATTCCAAGAAAATCATTTTTTTTACGCTTTAGAAAAAAAATCAATTTTTCGCATTGAGTATTTTTTCTAAAGCGTAAAAAAAATGATTTTTTTTTTTGAAATTCTGACTTTATCTTGGTTCACGGTAGAGCCTCAAGTCTCACAATTAAAATGGCGTTTGGTTTTTCGATTTCAGATAAGCAGAACGATCGGAATCATGGCAGCAATGAAGCACCATTTTTTACATATGTGTTCCTGTTGGGTGGTGTATCTCCGATTGTATTTAATACATTCACTTCAAAAAATTCACAAAGTTTGTTCAAATGTTAATAAAAATGATACACAATTCATAAATTATTTATTTCAATGGTTTGTCAAAAAAAAAAAAATCCCGAAAAAGAACATTAAAAAAACAGGTTCCACACTAGACGACCCCCTTAACTTGAGACACCGAAAACTAGCCAACTCCAGATAATCACGCGGTAATTCGAAAAACCCCGAGAAACGTATAAAGTCGATTTCAAGTGTAAAATTAAATGACTCATCGATGTTTTCATGAGTCGACATTTACAAGGTTATTTGGAGGTCAATTTTTTTTTTTTTTTCATAATCTAATATTGGTCAAATAAAAAAACATTTTGGACAAAAGTTGTACATTTTTTCACGCATAAAACGATGCTGCTGTAAAAAATATCAACTTTCATAAAAAATGAAAAATTGACTTTGATATCACCTTGAAAACGTCCACGCGATACAAAAGTAAGATGTCAATTAAATTTTTTATTTAAATCGACTCAATACGTGTCTCGGCGTGTTTCTATTTAGTGTGGAAATATCGAGTTATCGCGGTGTCACGAGTCAAATGAGACACCCTGTATATGTAAATTTCTTTAATAGGACACCCTGTATGTATTACGTGTAAGCAATTGCAATTTCGCTGAAACGTATATTTCTCAATCACCGAAAAAAAAAAAAAAAAAATAGAAACACCTGCGTTAAAATGATGGAATTTTAATGGTTTTTACGTTAACATTTATATCGCGCACGAATAACTTTGCTTTATTGCCGGGAACGCATTGCCAAAATTGATGTGTATCCGGAAAAAAAAAATAAAACAAACAAGTGGAAAAAAAAATTGACGACGAGAGGAGCGTCACGAGCTGCACATGTGCGACCAACGAAAAAAAAAATATACACACACGAAGAAATATAGATATTTTAAAAAAATCGCTCGAAATAATAAAATCGAGGGGGCCAAAAAAAAGAATAACGAGGAAGCCGCGGTTGAATTTTTGCCGTTCGCTAACGATTGCTCCACCGTCCGGAAAATAATGCATACAAAAAGTTTCTTCCCCCACTCTTCCTCGCTCAACGTCCCCGACAATATTTATAACTATCCACCGGGTCGCCTGTTGTGGAACGATAAAATATAAATGGCTCTCGTTATTGTTTTATGAATTAATACAATCTATTAGCCCTCGCGATGCGTTCGGTATGAAATCCACCGGAAGGAGAGAGAATTCTACACGGGAAAATCGTCAGTATATACAATAAAAAGCCACGTACACCCGGTATATGGGATACTCCATGTCGACTCAATTAACGTCAATTTTTGGTTATTTTTAAAATTGAAATTTCACGTCTGTCAAGATTTTTTCCATCAGATTTGACTGTTTAAGAAAATCAAAATACTTTAGGATTTCATATCTTAAAATAAGAAAAAAAAACCGTTATAAGATCATTCTCGTGTCTTGTGTAAAATAGTGGGTCAGATTAGTCCAGAAATTTTTTAAAAATTAGTTCATCATGTCAGGTATCATTCGAAAAAGGATTTTTAATTTTCTGAAGATTCTTCAAATATATTTTTTCAATTATTGCTCCCGTGATCTTAATGATACAGTTCAAAATTTGATATATTGATTTCCTTCCTAATCTTTTAGGTTTCTTAAACTAAAATTTAGATTTTGATAGGGTTGGTAGTCATCGACAGATTACTGGAAACAAACTCTTTTTTTCGACAGTGGAATAGTTGCTCAAAACAAAAATTTGAATTAAAAAAAATTGATTAATTGTGCCACACTGAGAAAAAAAATCGTTGAATGTGCGAAATCGTTAGTTAAATACGATCAACTAAATATTTAGTTGTACAATTCAACGTTTTTTTGCCTGAATAATATTTAGGTCAACTGAAGCGCAGAATTATTCAAGAAACTAATTATTTGGTTAGACCAAATAAATATTTAGTTGCACGTATTCAACTAACGATTTTACACATTCAACGATTTTTTTTCTCAGTGCAAGTATAATTTGAAAAAGCTATGTGTAAGGATTTAGAAAATATCTTTATCATTTTTGGTCCGGTAATCTTAAAGATGTACTTCAAAGTTTGCTAGAAATGACTCTTCCGCCGATCTTCTAGGTGTCTAAAGCCAAAATTAAAATTTTAGTAGGGTTACTAAAATTTAAATTTTGGCTATAGTCGATATTGAATCATAGAGATTATCAGAACATCACCATGTTTGTTCCACTTTTTGCTCAAGAAAAAAAAATATTTAAAAAATAGGTGTTCTGTATTTGATATGGGCAGGAAATTTTAATTGTGTGAGCAACTCATATATGAACGAAATTTTTTTTTTCAAGTATAAAAAAACGAGGTTTTTCACTTCTGTAAAGCTTGCCACAATCCTGCTGTGAGTTTCAAGTTTCATAATATGCCATCGCTTCGTGTTTATAAATTTTCCCAAAAAGTCACCAATTTATATTAATTTTTTCAGGCTTCAAGTTATAGCCTTTCCTATCACCAAAAAAATTGTACCCAGTCAGGAACTGTTTGAAAAAAATGTAAAAAAAAATTGATTTTCACAACGAGGGTAGAAAAAATCGCGAACGGAGAAGATTCAGCATGAAATATCCCATATTCGTGTATACATAAATATGATCTCGGCAGATTGGTAAACTGTGCTCGTCGTGGCGGTTGTACACACAAACGCGTTTGCGCGTATATGCTAATTGAAGGGAAAAAACTAATGAAGCAAGAGGATCGAATGAAAAAAAAAAAAAATGAATGCTCGGTCTTGCGCGCGCGCGAGTTCCGGTGGCGAAACAATTAGGGTGTATCGGGGAAGCGTCGGCGAGGGTTATGAAAATCTATACATGGACGTTAAAAATCTATATACACGTATAATAAAACGCGTAACTGGCGGAGTGAAAATCCGCTCGAAGCCCCGCCGATATTTATTCAATGAGCGCGGAGAATCTATATATATATATACATAAAATCACGACCACACAGTTTTCGATATCGCGATCGCGTTTGAACCTCCGGCTCAGTGCATTCATTATCATTTATACCTCGGCGCATTTTCCAAATCCCCGCCTGAGGATTCAAAAAAATAATAATAATAATAATAATAATAATAAAAGCTCGAAATGTTTATCATAATTTCAAATCAGGGGTGTTTCGACGCAGAGGCTTGATAAAAACGCTATTATGAGGAAAATTGCGCATTCCCCAGGGAATATTTTGCGTTGTAATTCGAGAGACTGATTTTCACGCACTTTTGATAACCTTATCAACCCCCTCGAGCTTTTATACTGTATTTCTCGTAGATGCCCGCGGCGACGTATCGCGTTTTAACGGATCGAGAGAGGGACGTCGAAATACTACGTCCCCCTCTCGCCCCCGAGCCCTCAGCAGAGTCACTCTGTATCGCGGGAGGGAGAGAGAGAGGGCTCCATTCATTAACGCAACACGATTTATCAATTAGCGTAAAAGGCAGCGATAGATAGTCGTTCTGATATGTTGCCACGCTCTCGCGGGCTCTCGGTCTTTTCTCCCTTTCTCTCTTTTCTCTCTCTCTTTTCTCTCTCTTTCTCTCTCTCTCCTCCTTCTCTTACTTTTCGACAGCGTCCTCTGTGTGCCGCATTAGCGCCATCTATGCGGCGAGGGAGGGAGAAAGCGCACAGAACCAGACCGCCAACCCTTAACAATTTCCACACACACAATTCTCACTCCTAACTGTCCTTCTCCTATCATCGTCCTTCTCTTTCTCTCGCTCTGGGGTTTTTTTTTTTGAGAGCTTTCGTGCAATATGCTTTTGCATGCACCCCTTGCCCTCACGCGGACGCGTGGCATTTCGCCTCTTTATATGAGCGAAGGGTTGCCACCCTTTTGCCTCCTCCCCTCACGCTTCCGGTGTAACATTAATGGAAAAGAGAGATTCCGGATTTTAAGTGCGTTTCCGAGTCCGAACCCGCCTCGAGCCCTGTTTCACCTTTAATAAGCACTCCCAGGCAGAACTCGCGTGTACGCAGCTCGAGATTATTATGTTTTCCTCATTGTTTCGAAATGGAAGTTCTTTTATGTGTAACGAGAATTAACAACATGAGCTCAAGATGTAAAGAAAGAGGGGGGAGGGGGGTTGAATCATCCAAAGAAAATGAGAGAATGCTGCCGATAGAGCTTGAATTTATAGCTTGCGAACATTTTTGACAATTGGAGCTTTGATTTAATTATAAAAATATTGTTCAAACTTGAGTATAGATGATGCATTTTGCAGTTCGAAAGATTGCGAAAAGAATGAGCGATTCGTTAGGCTAATTTTAATAAATTGTTTCGTCGATGACAAAAAAAATCGTCATTTTTATATTTATTCAATATTTATACATATTATTATATTATATATGGGGCATTCCACACCGATTCGACCTGGGTCTGACCTTTCACCTCTCCGATTTTGTCCGCAATTTTCTATGGTTTATTTCTAGTACCTCTGAAAAGCACTCAGGATTGTTTTGAGATTTTTTTTGAAGCGATTCGGCTGAATTATAATTTCATAAACAAATTATTTTTACTCCAAATTTGAAAATCTGAAGAAAAAAACGCAAATCCCGTTTTTCATATGAAAAATTTGAAGCGTTGAGCCAAAGTGGGCAGAGATTTACTTCTGTTTATAACAAGCTTTTTTGAAAAAAAAAAAATTTTTCTAAATATAAGGGGGAACCTGAATTGAGTAGGCCGCTATCAAAACAATTCTGTATGAATTGAAGATGTTTTAAAAAAATGCTTGGATAAGGGCCCACTCAATTCAGGTTTTTCTTTCTATTTAAACAAAAAAATATTCAACTTTTATTTGAAAAAATCTGAAAAAAAATCACAAGAATCCCGTTTTTTATATGAAAAATTTCAAGCGTTGAGCCAAAGTAGGCAGGGGTTCCCTTCTGTTTATAACAAGCCTTTTCGAAAAAAAAAAATTCTAATAGAAAGAGAAACCTGATTTAAGTGGGCCTTTATTCAAACATTTTTTTCAAATACCTTTAATTGTTTGGATAACGGCCCACTCAATTCAGGGTCTATTTTTTTAAAAAATTTAGAAAAAGCTTGTTATAAACAGAAGGAAACCTCTACCCACTTTGGCTCAACGCTTGAAATTTGTCCTATAAAAAACGGGATTCTTGTGATCTTTTCAGATTTTTGAATTTGGGCTATATATAATGTCTTTATAAAATTATAGTCAAGTCAAATGCTTCAAAAAAATCCTGAGTCCTTTTCAGAGGTACTACAAAACGTTAAAAAATCGCGGACAAAATCGGAGGTCATACCCAGGTCGAATCGGTATGGAATGCCCCATATATATTTTGTTATTTTTTCTGTAATCTTGAATTACGTTATTTTGCCGAAATCAATTATTTTTTATTGTAAATAACCTAGAGTTTTAATCAATGCGAATATTTTTGAAGTTTTGGGTCATTGTCAAATATTACGATCGTGATAAACGATCGAATAAATATTTTTAATGATAATTAGAGTTATTGGTAAACCATGTGTGAGGGCAGTGAGGACATAACGCTGTAATTGCGGCTAATGGACGCGGGGTTGATGGTTTACCGTTCGTATTATTATAGAGTGCCCATAAACTTTTGAGACGAGACTACGGTGTCCCGCAGAGAGCACCACGATCAGGAGAGAGAGAGAGAGAGAGAGAGAGAGAGAGAGAGAGAGAGAGAGAGAGAGAGAGAGAGAGAGAGAGGGAGAGAGAGAGAGAGGGAGAGAGGGAGGGAGGGAGAGAGAGAGAGAGAGAGAGAGAGACTGCAGAAAGTTACGATACAATAAAATTGGCCATTGGTGGGAAACCCTCGGACCGAAGGATCATCGAGAATTAATTTCTTCTTTGGTATATAACACTTTCGCGCTTTGATGCGCCCGCAAAGTTACATCACTATAAAAACCAACACAAATATATTGTATAGATGTACACAAAGCTCGTCTTCTGCGATCATCATCCCGTGTGACCGTTCGATCTCTCGTCCGGATATCTTAAGGTGGTTTCGCATTCCTGTGCGCTAATACTATCCGCTACAGGCTCACCGGAAGTGGCTTTCAGCTCGGACGAGGATGGAAAAATGGAAATTCGCTCATGAAAAATGTGACAAAAAAAATTACAACCGGATATTCATTTATGAGTAAATGATTGATGAATCGCGTGTCGATTGGAGAGTATATCATATTGTATTTGTACCATATTTTAGCGGAAATTTTTTTTTTTTTTTACAACGACCTGCGTGATTCGTCATCACCGGTCAATTTTTCATGAAAATGTTTCGATGCAATTTTTAAAAAATATAAAAAATTTGACTTATTTGCGTTTATCTTTTCAGAAACCTCAAAATAGCGAAATTTCAAGTTCTCATATCTTTACTATCATTTGACCAATTTGACTGAGAGATGAATATTCATCAACCTTTTAATTCATTAAGCAAATATTTTTAAAATTTTTTTCTTATTTTTTCTCATGAATGAATTTTTTTTTCGACAAAAACTTTGTGTGATTTGCAATCAGCGGTAAATTTCCCATTGAAAGTTCGAGAACGATGAAAGTGAAAAAAAAAAATTTTGCTCATTTTTGGACGACTTTTCGTAAATCTAAAAATATTACTTTCGGTTAACGTATTAAAAAAAAAAATTTCATGCGTGAACATTGTAACTAAATTTAGAGAATACAATTTGGTTCATCCCGATAACTAAATTATTGTAAAAATGTGAGCAGTTTGAAAATCGCCTTCAAAAATTTGCAAAAATCGATGGTCGAACTTTAAAAATCTGCCAAAAATTGAAAAAAAAATCCGAATTGGATGAACCAAGAGGCATTTTGAAGCTTAAGCGAATGCAAAGAGAATAAGCGTAAGTTGGATCGCAATCTTGTCTAGAAAAAAATTATCGTCATTCTAGTGAACGGGCTCAATTTTGGCCAAAATATAAAATTTTTTAAAAAATTATTTTTTTTTCAACTTTATATCGATAAATTTTACATCTCTGAGCACAGTGTTACTTATGATTGGTCCAAAAACTCAACATTTCTATAAATTGTCATCAAAAATATTTTTTAAAAATCTTGCCCGGTCGTTTCTCCCAAATAAATTTTTCAAAATATATATTCACAGACACGATATACAGTACATAATGCACCGTCTATCAATCTTCTACCCATTGCAATGCGAAAAGTGTTCTCCTAATAAACAGGTGTACGTGCAAATCCAATTTATTCTCCTCACATTTATTTTTGCTCCCTCCCTCTCCCTCTCTCTCTCTCTCTCTCTCTCTCTCTCTTTCTCTCTCTCTTTATTAGCTACATTATTATCTTGGCTCCATATATTCCTTTTCTCCGTCCCGTATGCTCGCCGCTTTCATTCGGGCCTCAAGAACCCGGACCATTCATCCAATTACACATAAAGCACTAATCGTGCAATTAATCTCAATCTATTTAATAACACCTTCATTACGCGCGCCCCTTTTTCCTCATCTCCCTCCACCCCCATTTCATTTCACGAAGATACAAACTCTGCGCCATATACATCTCATATTCCTTTTCGAAAAATCATTGACACGCCCCCTCATTCGCCCTTCTCTCATTCCTCGGTTGTACCTTCGAATATATCCTCCCGATGATCCTCCTCGCTCTCTTTCTCGCCAGAGCGGAGATGAGGAAAGAGGATCCCCGCGAGATGTTGTATATATATGTATATACCGATTGCTCACGTATCACGCTCCGACATGCATTTGCCAGGCCTGTAACGCGCTCGAATACCCGAGGATAACTCGCCATTGGGATTTAATTGAAACGAATGGTTGCCCGGATCTCGTCTTGATTACGCGAGTCCGTAGCTCTCGATCTCGCTCCCCGATAAACCCCTTCTTTCCTCCACCTTTTTCCTTCATCATACGCACGCGAAATTAACGCGGCAAGGGAGAGAGAGAGAGAGAGAAAGAGAGCGGAAAGTGGCGTCGAGCACGAAATGCGAAAGGCGTTGTGATACGCGAGATTACGTACACACGAGAATTCGAAACGGAAAATTGGATATTGATTAAAATACCTCACTGGCGTAATTAGCATAATGATCATTCGACGAAGACACACCGATTAATATCGATTATCGATTATCAATCGTGCGTGGATTCGCGCCAGGAGTTACGTATTATTATTTTCGTGGAAATAGATTGAACGAGAATTGTCGCGGAATTTCCGGGCTTTTTAAGGGGGAACGCCACTGTGACGGGTAAAAAAAAAAGTTTTTTTTTCCCATTTTCTCAAAGTATATGAGGCATTCTCGCTCAACTGGACCCCCTTCAAGGCCGACCTCTTTCGAATTGCTCGAAACTTGAGTATGTTCTAGTGTTGCCTGAATATTGTACACCAATTTTCAGGTCTCTAACAATACACCAAAAGTTATATTTCAAACTTTTTGCGTATTCAGCTCTTCGGAGCCTAGGCACGGCGCGAAATGGAATCGAAAAAATTCTTTTCCAATAACTTTCCATCGAAAATTTCCTGCGCTTTTCGAAAAAAATATCAGCAATTTCGAAAAAGAACGAATTCATTTAAATTTCGGCCAAAAACCAAAAAAAAAATCATTTACAAAAAAAGAGTATAATTTAATTCAGCGGAACAATTTTTTTAATGTTTTGTACATATCTGAGAAGTCACGATATAAATTTCAAGTTGGGACTCGCATCCGTTTACTAATGCCAAGTTTTTTAGTAAGATAAAAATTCTTAAATATCGTGTTTTTCGTATTCAACAGTTCTCTGATATATTATGTAGTTTTTTCAACGAATTTTCAGAATGTTCTCATTATTTGCGTTTTGGGACTCATCATCCTTAATAAATTGCTTTTTATCTGATCCTCAAATAATCATCCCCACTTACAAAAAAAAAATCCCGAAAATCGGCTATCTTTAGCCCCGTCACAGTAGCTTCTGCCTTAAAAGAGGAAATTTTTCTTTTTGTTCTAATTTTTGAGAGTTATTTTCATGAGAGTAACCGGAAAGGAAAATTTACAGCGCAGAAAAAAACAGAAAGGATAAAAAAAAGAGGAAGAAAGAGGATGAGACAAGCGAGAAGAACATTGGTGAGTTGGTGAATTCTTTTATAGCATTTCCTCTCTTCCTCTCTCTTCTTTTCTCTCCCTCTCTCTCCCTGTTTCTCTCTTTATACATACATAGCATCTCTGACAGTGTCATTGGAAGACTTTATTTCCAGGGTAATCGGAAGAGAACAGAAGGGGTTCGGGCAAGATTGAGGAACAAGAAGAGAGGAGCTGAGCTCTCTGATACCCGATGCAAGTGGCGAGTGATCGATCTCTCTTGGGAAGCAAGGAGAGAGAGAGAGAGAGAGAGAGAAAAGGGAGAGAGATCTTCTCTCGTTTCTTCAGGCCGCAGGGGCATCTTTGCAGACACCTGAAAGAGGGCTGAGAGGGAGAAAAGAGGGAAGAGAGAGCTGCAAACGTCTTGGTAAGAGGGAAAGCAACGCCGCGAGCAGATAACGCTCGGCGAATAGAGAGAGAGAGAGAGAGAGAGAGAGAGAGAGAGAGAGAGAGAGAGAGAGAGAGCGAGAGATGAAGAGAGAGAGAGAAAGGAGAATCGAGAAACGAAAGAGTTTACCCCCGGCAAAATGACGTGGGGCTCAACTTGAGTCGAAAGGACGATGGGCAAACGAGAGAAAGAGAGAGGGTGAAGGAGGAGCTTGTAGTTTATCGAATTAAGGCAATTAGCGGTACAACATCGCTTCGGTAGAATATATATCGCCTGGAGTTACAATCAAAATGCCACATTCTCGATTCTCGTGACAGAAAGATACGCCCCTCTGATCTTTAATCACGCGTTATACATATATATGAATTTGTGTATACATGTATACTTATATGGGCACTTGGGAGAGCGCTTCTCGGCCTATCGCATCGTACACTCGAAAGCTTTTCACTTTCGGCATCCCAGATTACACCGCGAGAAACTCGTTCCCTCTTAAGCGGGATAACGCGAGCGAAAAACGTTGTTTTCTCTCGTGACTTTTTTTTCCACGAGGATATATCAATTTTTCGAATAATAAACAACGATAAGATTCGCAATGTCTACACGTATAACGGAATTTTTTTTTATAAGAAAAAAAATTGAATGACCGCCTTATCATTGAGGTATAATTGTGCGGATAATTCGCATAATTAAGGAGATCGGAGAATCGAAGGTGATAAAAAATTTACTGATTTTTCTCGGCGCCGTTCGATGGATCGATCTGGTGATAATAGCGCGGATGAAAATATAATTGAATTGAAAAAACATTTGGGGAATGATTTTGAAAATGATTTTTTTGTAGTTAACAAAAATAATGAAATCTAAAAAATTGTAAGTTATTTATTAGTTTAAAAGTTACTCGTTGGAATTAAAATTAGAAATAGAATTAATTGAATTAGAATTCATTGAAAAGTACTTATTAAAAAGAAACTTCGAAACTTCTACAAAAACATCACTATTATCACATTGAAAATTGAAAATGAATTCAAAAATTAAAAATAATATTGAAGGATATTAAAAACTAAAAATTGAAAGTCCCTTATTGGAATCGTAAAAGTATCAGTCAATTAACATATTTAAAAAAATTATATCTTGATCCTTCATATTGAAAAAGTCGTTTTCCCCTCAAGAGGATTATTCTTGACTCTAAAATCTCAAAATATCAATTTCTACACATTTTTTTCGAATACAATCGACATTTAAAATGGACGAATCCACTATTTGCTAAATGGAAAGAAACCGAAAGAACAGATAAAAATTAAGGAAAACAGAAATTGCTAAAAAATATAAAAAATTTCAAATATATTGTTAAAAAATTTCAATAATTTTTACGATCACTGATTTTCACGGAAATGAAGAATTTTAATTGCCCCGATAAACTTCCGTTGATTCTATTTTTCTCCAAGCGATACTTCGAGGTTCTGCATTTCGGACTCTGCGCAAACTTGATTCTCGAGTATACGCGAGGAATAAAAAGATCGATTTATTTCGCGATATCCTAATATACGCGACATCGATCGTTAATTTCTAGAACTCGTTTCAGAGGAACTCCCGCGGACGTTCAGTTAACGGGATCGCTATACGTGTTTGCTCTCTCTCTCTCTCTCTCTCCCTCTCGCTCCTCGCATCTCAAGTTACAAATCTCCGGGCGCCATCGTAAACGGCCTATAAAAATTTAACACGGCCATTTTAAAACCTGTCGCAAAAACGGGCGAGTCGCGCGAGAGCCGAGCCATCAGGAGTGAAAGAGTGTTCGACCTCGTCGAAACGACGCGAGTGAGCGAAAGAGTGAGAATGAGTTCTCGTACTTCTTTCCTCTTACCCTCTCTCTCTCTTTTTCTCTCGTTCATCCTGACGGTTCAATTTTCGCCTGTACCACATGGTCGACTCTCTCGTGATATTTGTATCCTCTCGCTCGTGTGTCGCGAGAGATTCGCGAAGCACGCGAGGAGCGCGCCAACTCGCGTGCATCGAGTGATTAAATTTTTCGCCGTTGCCCCCTCCGCGTACGCGAAATACTACCCCCCCCCCCCCCGCCCTCTCTGTGATACCGTCGAATCTTGTTTTGTTATTTTTTTCCGTACATTCGTTGAATAATAAAAATTGAGTTTGTTCGAGAGTTTTCATGTTTCACGATGCTTCGTACGAAATTTCCAAAACGATAAAACGATTTACACCCCCAACCAGAGCCCTTTTCATGCTTTTTATCGTCAAAAAAATACGTATGAGCCCGTGACTTTTTTTTCTTCATGGATAAAGCTTTGTTTTTGATGAATGGTTTTTCATTTTTTGTTGTTGTGTTAATATGGTCGATATTCGGAAAAAATGTCCGGACGAACGGGTCAAATTTTATTGAGATTGCAAAATAATTTTCAGTTCGAAGGAATTTTCAATTTTTCGCAAAATGTCTTTTCAGGCTAGAATTTTTTTTTCGTCATAAGTAAAGCTTTGGTTTCGTGGAAAAAATATTTTTCATTTATTTTTGTGTTAGTATATTCGACATTTCGAAAAAATTTCATTGAAATTTCGAAATAATTTTCAGTTAGGTGAAATTTTCAATTTGCAAAATGTCTTTTTAAGGATGCTTTGCTCCTACCGTCCCAGCCAAAAATTGTATTTGTTTAAAAGTTCCGTACTTTGTGATATAATAAAAATCTGAACAATTTTAGCAACAATTCGCATGCCATAAACAACAATTATCAATAATAATATTGCCTAAAAATCTTAATAAATTGTTCAAGTAAATAATTATTCAACAATTTTTCGGTGAGTTTTTTTTTCTTCATCAAATCGAATGCGTTAATTTTTGTGAATCTACATGAATTTTTTCAGAATTTTCTCTCTATTTTGAAATTTTGTAAAAAACATTCTGAAATACAAACAAAAAATAGCCAATTTTGCATATGTTTTTGCACACAGGTTTATCGTCAGCTTTGAAAAGTTTCAAAGACACTAGATCAAAAAATACATGAATACAGCTATTTAAAAAATGTCAAAACAGGAGTTTCAAAATAGAGAGAAAATTCTGAAAAAATTCATATGCGTTCACAAAAATTAACGCATTCGATTTGTTTTAAAAAAAAGAAGTTACCGAAAAACTGTTCAATAATTATTGGTTTAAACTATTCATCAATAACTTTTGAGCGAAATTATAATTAATAATTATTGTTTATGGCATGCCGAATGTTGCTGAATGTTTCCAGATTTTGATTGTATCACGAAGTACGGAAATTTCAATCAGATAAAGTTTTTGACTTGGACTGGGTTTCTTAAACTGAAACTTTTATTTCCTCAAAATTGAAACTTCGTTTTCGTGGAAGAAATGTTTTTCATTGTTCGACATTTGGATAAAATGTCCGGAGATTTGGATCAAATTTTTTTGAAATTCTAAGATGATTGTCAGTTGGGCGAGGTTTATAATTTTTCGCAGATTGTTTTTTAAAGCTATTACTTTTGGAATTTCGCAGATCTGCAGTTCAATTTTTTTGTGCAAAAATTCTTAATTAAATATAATTAAATACTTAATTAAAAAGACGAATATATCTAATTACTAATTTATAATTTCCACGATTTTACTCCTGTTCCTAAAAAAAAGCTGAATCAACATCGTCGTGCAGACAACGACGTCGAAGCCATACGAGGGTGGTTCAGGACAGAGAAAATTCGAGTTCCACGTTCAAAGGAGAGTTTTGGGCGAAAGAGAGACCGGAAAAAAAGGAATTGGGCCTCGCAACCGATATGCAGCCTCGGCAGAGGGAAAATTCTCATTGTCGTCGTCGACAACGACGACGTTGAGGACGTCTGAGCGGCGTCGACGTATATAGCTACGAGGATTTCGACGAACTAACGTCGAGAAGGGAGTCCTTCGACGGCGCGGGCTCGTCGAAAAGCTCGCGCTCTCCCTCCGCAAAGTCTCTTTTAATTTTCTCGGTCCAGGATGTTTCAGTTCGCGATTCTCGCAGGACCGACGTACAGATATACGAGTAAACGTACGTCGGACTTGCAAAAGCGGGTGGGAAGCGTTAAAATTCGAATATAAAGTTGGCCGCGAGGCCTGTGGCAAATCGTACGATGAAGAACCGTCGAAACAGCGCGCGTATAAATCCGGAGAGCGACGAGAGGGGATTCTCACGTTAGCGATGAACTAACATTTTAAACTCGCATTTGGACGGCTTGGTACGAGCCTCAACTTTATCATTCTCTCGGCGAAGGATTTTTGCCAGAAACAGCAGAAGGGAGAGAATGAGAAAAAAAAACGAGAGGCTCAAAGCCGGCTGCGAAAACTATACACATTTTGACTGCGGTGTTTCGGAAAACCTATTCGAGAGTTTCCACAAGGGATAATGGAAGGTTCTCCGTTATTCAAAAAAAAAAAAAAAAAGGATCCTACAACTTTTCTTGCAAAAAAAAAAATCAATCCTACACTTCTTCGCTCATGGAGGATTAAATGCTTTCGGAGTTCCAATTTTCCGGGGTTTCCCGGTCTAAAATAATTTTCCTCGTTTCCAGCGGAGACACGTGTTTCTCATGATCACGGGAATAATTCTCACGTGCTCGGGGTCAAAATAAATGATCTCCCACGTTATCCTCAATCTCTGCGCCCTTCTCTCGTTGAGAGAAGGGTTGCAACCGAGAGAAGATGGACCGTCGGGCAAGTGGATACGCGAACGCGACAGCGAGGTGAAATAAAAAAAAAAGGACCGAAGAAGAAGAAGAAGAAGAAGAAAAAGGAAGCTGGCATCTCCTCTCGCGCTCCTATTAAAAAGCCCGTTTCCGCCTCCGTTTCTGAAAGCCTCTTACGGCACTCGAGGCAACTGGGAAAGCACTTGAAAGCTCCCTGAAAAGCCCGAGCCGACAACACTTCCCTGGTTGAGTGCCGTCCCAGGCGCAGTACACCAGCAAAGAACCAGCGAGGGAAAGAGAAAGAGAGATAGATAGGGAGAGAGAGAGAGAGAGAGAGAGGAAGAGAGGGGGGGGGTGAAAAGTGTACGAGCGTTGGGGATAAAATGTTAAGGGGGATGAGACTGCGACTTCGCACTCAGTCACGAAGATACGGTTACTCTCACCGTTGCAATATCGACTCGATCCTTATGTATTAAACATGGGGCGCGAGTTTCTCGCTCGTATCCATCGTTTCGACTCTGTTCTCTCCTCTCACTCTCTCCGAAGTCTTTCTACCACTTTTTATCTCCTGTACTCTCTTCATCACTCTCGAACACCACTCTGTGTATGTATGTGGCTTCTCTATCCGCGAAGAGAGTGTTTCCATCGAGAAAAGTAGAGATACGAATTGCTATACAATTCGTCGCACTATTTCTATACTGCCTCTCTCTTGCTTTCGCTCTCTTTCGCTCTAGCTCTCTCTTGAGGTGGCCCTCTGAGTCTCTCTGGCTTTACCACTTTTGGCAGTTTTGTATACACACCGAGACTTCCGGTTTAAAAATTGAACCACGATCTTGCCTTCAAATCTCGTGTCTCCATTTCGAAAGCTTATCGTAAATGCTACAGCGATAAATAAAAAACGATGGTAGAAGAAATTGCTATTCGAAGCGTTAATGCGATTAGAACAATCGATTAAGATCTTAAACCATCGTTGGATTTTCTTTTTAATAGCGATATTTACTATTTCATATAATTAATATTTCATTATTTATTGTTTGATTTTATATCATTTTTTCATTTTTCATTGAATCTCGGTATTTAAAAAATTTGCCAATAAATTCGAGAAATTATATTCAAACATAAATATCACTCTGGATAACGAGTGATAATTTTTATTAAAATATCAAACAATCGCGCGAGAGATTCGAGCGGTTTAGAAATATATCAAATTAAAAAAAAAGGCTTGCAGATTTATTTATGCAAAAATCGAATTTGTAAAAAATTGTTCAAGGGATTCAGATGTTATCTAATTGGGAATTCATCAAAAAATCCGTGTGCAAAAGTTGGTGAAAAAAAATCCTGTAAATTAATATTTGCACGCCACTTTCACATTTCTATCGCCATCTTAAAAAAAGTCTTGAGAAAGGACCAACTGTAAATAGCAAAAAAAAAAAAAAAAAAAAAAATAGAAAATAGAAAATTAATTTGAATGATTCGTCATCCAGTAGGCAAAAAATAAAATAGGAATAACAATTTCTTTGAAGCACGTGTCTAACGATAAAATAAAAACGACCCTGCGAGAGGCCAATATGTAAATAGCTAAAAAGGGATGCAAGGTTAATTTGCAGGATTTTTGATATAGCAAACAAAAAAAAAATAGGAAGAACAATTTTTTTCCAGGACATATTTAATGAGGATAAAGATAAAATAAAATCAATTCTTGGAGGATCATTTTTAAATAGAAAAAAAAATGCAAAATTAATTGGCAATATTTTTCATCCAGCAAGAAAAAAGAAAACAGGAGGAACAATATTTTTTTAAGTACGTGTCTAATCAGGATAAAAACAAAATAAAATCAATCATGTGTCTAATCTGCAGGATAAAGACAAAATCAATCCTTCGACTCTCGAGAACGCAAAATGTGATATAACCGCAATCAGGTTGATTTCCGTTGCGCCAAGGGTCGACGTGATTTTGGAGAAAACGCACTTTGAATTCACGTTTACGTGAACGGAAAACCCAACGGTGTAAGGGGTGGGTATTTATGTTGGCAGAGCGTCGGACCACCTTTAATGTGGATTCCGACGTTATACGTTACCAAACATGTACCCAATTACCGCGTTGGTACACCATTCTGTCGTCAGCCAACCCCATTACGGTGTCCAAATGTTGGCGTTCTACAGTTTTGTCGTCAAACGATTACGCGCTTTCGTTTCGTGATTATATACATATATATCTGCAATCTACATATATATATATATATATATATATATACAAATATAGGATATATTGCAAACACAAGCTGTGTCGCTGCGCTATATCCACACCTGTTAGAGTACCCATATCACAAACAGCAGCCCCCGTCCTTTATCGCATAGCGAGTGTACTTTAATATTTTACATATCGCAGTCATGCGCGAGTAACGCGTGTGTACACGTTTTGTGGCGATTTCTCGGTTCGCCACACACGTGACCAAAACTATAACGAAACGTTTCAGCGCCCGTTTGTTCATCGAGGAATTCGCACGGCCCAAACTTTCCCACGAAATATCGCGATAAATGGGATCGAATATTCCCAAAAGATTCGCGAAAATCGCTCGACCAAAATCGAACGTCAATGTTTGGGGGAAAATTTTGGCAAACAAGCGAGATTACTTAACGAGGAACAAGTGAAATTACGAGGTATATCGAAGGGTGAACGGAAAGACCCAGAGATAAAAGATCAGAGAGAGAGAGTGGGAGAGAGAGACTCTGGCGAAATTAGTGGATCGCGAAAACTTCCGTTAGATAAATCTTCGGGGGTAGAGAGAACATTTTTCTTCTCCAGCACCGATTACCCACAGAGAGTGGTGGAAAGGGCGAGCGAGAGAGATCTCTTATTTTTCCGCCTCCTCGCGAGGTAAAGCGAAGAATGAGAGAAAAAGAAGCAACGCGCGAGAAAGCGGAAGAGGTTTTCCTCCGGTATAGAAAGAGAGCGAAAAGGAAATAGAGAGATGAGGAGTAAGAAGAATGCAAAAAAATAAAATAAAAGAGAAACTAGTGAGAGATCCGTTCGTGAGAGTGCCGGTAATCCGCGTGTTCGGAGGGTACTCGAACGAGGATAAAGGGGTTGAGTTTTAAGACCGGGGATGCGCGAGCGAGAGGATTGAGCATACATAATGCAGCGTTCCTTCCTTTTTTTCTTCTTCTCGAAAAGAGACCAACATCGCCTTAAGCACGAATGGACCAATCGACCGATGGTACTCACGATCTTGCGTGAGAGTCCAAAGACTACTGTGCATGGAGTATTTCATGCGAATTCAACCAACTTCAACAATTTTAATACCATTTTTTTTGTTACTATTTTTCAAAGTATTTTTTAAAGATTTTTTTTGATTCTATTTTTTTATTATCCCAATCCGAATTTTAATAAAATACTTTCTACCAATTCTTATTTAACCCAATACTTTAAATAAACGAAAAAATATTTCAATTCAAAAATATTGGTAATTTAATAAAACAATTGAGTACGGGAAAATAATTAAATTAAAATTATAAAATAAAATAATCACGAATTCAATTTAAAGCTTTTGTCATTAATTTCTGTGAGGTCAAGATACTATTGTTAGTATTGAAGTATTTTAGCATCTCTACAAGCTGAGCCATTATTAATTATAAATAAATAATAATTTTATCAACCTTTTTTATTCGGGCGATTTTTAATGTTTCAAAGAATGTTCAGGTAAAAGCTGATAAAAAAAATCATTAACAAATTTGGGGTGCAGCTTGATCCTAAAAAGAAAAAAGATTAAGGAACTCTGAGTATGTGAATTTACAAGCTATTACTAGAAATATACCAGAAAATGATTTTATACAATTTTTTTCATTATATAACAAAATTATAACCGCAAAACTAATTCACAGCTTCTCTTATTATTTTGTGCAAGGCTTTCCAAAATTCTATTGAGTTTTTGAGTATATCAACATCTATCGAAGCTGAATTAAAGTTAATCAATAATAATTGTTTTATCAAACTTTTTGCATTCGGGCAGCTTTTAATTTTTCAAAGAACATTGAACTAAAAACTGACGAAAAAAATCTTTAAAAAATTTGAGGTGCTGCCCAATCCCAGAAAAAATGACGAAGCGATGTGAATTTATATTTTCATCATTGTGAATTTTTATTATAAAATAAAATTCTAACCACAAATTCAACTCGAAGCTCCTCTTATGAATTTCTTTGAGACTTTCCAAGATTCTACTATATGAGTATCAAACTATTTCATCATCTTTCTGAGCTAATTTTAATTACTAATAATTAATAATTACATCCCATTTTTCGTATTCGGAAAATTTTTAATTGTTTTATGTTGAGCTGCGACCTGATGAAAAATCATTTAATTAAATCATCTTATCATTTAAATATTTTTTTTCTTTTCAATTCTAATTTTTTTACATTATTAAGTTTAATTTATTTTAATTCAATTTAAATTTAATTTCAATCATAGAAAAAAATGTGTAAGCGATTCTGAGAGGTCAATGGTCAGATCATGGTTCAGTTAGCATGGAACAGTCTTTATAGGAACACCCATATACATATATTCAAGCTAAAGTGTATGTTCACGCGAGTTTTCTGTCTCTCTTTTCAGGCTCATTACAATACATTAGAATATCTCCCATAGCGTCGGGTAAGCTCGAGTTCACGCTTAAGTTTTCGTAAGCGACGAGCCGCGAGTAAGTAGCTGATAGAGCGCGCGATAATAATAGAGAAAACGCGCGCGGCGCATGTGTGCCCACAGAAAAGAGGGTTAATGCTCGATGTGAAAATAGAGGAAGGAGGAAAATGTCGATGGAAGATAATCCACGATGCACCGCGGTTAATACATGAAAGTTGCGCTCAAAAATTTCTCACACGTGAATCAACGATGTATTTTAATCAACATCTCGGGACTTCTTGATCAACGACCAGAGATTAAATTCGATGAATTTTCAAAAAGCGCAAAATCTTTCAATAGTATTTTACGCGATTTACGCAATAGTATTCTGCGATATAACACCCCCTTGATCTAACGCCCTGAAGCATTTTCACCGTTTAGGGAGAGTTTTTTTGTCCTCGCTGGAGTTTAATATTGTACAAACTCGTTCTCAGCTCAATTTTTCGTCTCTTCGTCGCACGAGTGTGCGAATATTGTGACCATAATGGCCGTTTTTCACCGCCATTTTTTGAAGAGTCCGGCACAGACCTTCCGCGGTGAAACCGAAAAGCCAAGGGGGTTACAAGAGGGGGTTGAAAAGGTAAAAGGGAGCAGCGACGACCAAAGAGAGAGAGAGAGAGAGAGAGATGAGAGTCGGTGTCTCGGCGTTACCCTTCCGGAATAACCGAGCTCTTTAATTTAGAGCAGCCGGACAGTAATTAAAATAACCATCCCCAACACATACTCGAGAAAAGGGGTGCGCAAACCGCGTCTCTCGTTGAAGCTTCGAGGCCGAGAGAGCGAGGGAAAAGGTTTGATTTACCGTTCGCAAAGTTTCGCGACGACTTGAAAGTATCGAGAAAGCCCGAGAGGTTTTTCATAAGTCGTGGGACGGGGAAGAAAAAGCTCTTATCCGAGATTATTTTCGCGAAGCTTTCAGCGAGAATCGGAACACGCGTGGAGCGGAAATCGTTGAGAACCTCCCCGAAACGGACTTGTCCATATGATTGCAACGAGGCGAAGAGAGATGAGGAAAAGCGGCGGAAGCGGAGGCGGCGAGAAAAAGGAGAGGATAACCGAGGTCAGAGCGAGGCTTCGTGTGTTGCAAAATAGAAAATTTAATTTAGCCCGTCACCACGTTCCGGCCCAACCGGTATGTTCACTTATTGCGAGGGTGTCTCGTGACGAGGGCGCACGCGAACGCGCTCTGCAGAGGGAAAACGCGAGAGATACAAGCCCGAAACACGTGGAGGAAGGAAAACGAGAGATGGAGGTCTCTGTAGTCGAGAACTTCCGGTTTTTAGTCTCGGAACAATGAAAACAACCGTTATTAATTTCAGAAGCGTAAAACCTCATTATTCACACGTTGAACGGTCAATATGAGAAAGTGAGCTTCTTTACAAAGAAATAAGCCTCGTTTGTCCAGGAATTATTTTTCGAGAATTCAATCCCAATAGGTTGAAATATTTTTCAACTCCGTAGCAATTGTCAAAATTGGGGAAAAGTTGGACTGGGAAATTTTTGGTTATTTTTCGGCTTGATGTTAATATTAATCATTCATTATATTACTAATTAATATTATTAATTATTTGGGGGAGTTCGATCCTACACAATTTTGATCTTACACAAGAAATGCTACACGAAAATATCCTATACAAATTTTTGACCAGCATTTATTATCCTGCACAAAATTAATGACCAGCATTTATTGTCCTACACAAAGTTTTGACCAGCATTTATTATTCTACACAAAATTAATGACCAGCATTTATTACCCTACACAAAAATAATGACCAGCATTTATTATCCTACACAAAATTAATGACCATCATTTATTATCCTACACAAAGTTTTGACAGGCATTTATTATCCTACACAATTATTTTTTTGAGTGTCTTACACATATTTGATGATATCCTACACAACGAATTCAAGAATCGAGAAGAGAAGGGTAAGACGGAAGAGGGGGTTTAGTCTACGCTATGATCGTTGTGTAAAATTTGATGTATAGGACAACAGCCTGTATTGTAAGATTTAATTGTGTAGGAAAATATGTGTAGGACATTCAAAAAAATAATTATTTAGGAAAATATGTGTTGGATAATAAATGCTGGTCATTAATTTAGTGTAGGATAATAAATGCTGGTCATTAATTTTGTTTAGGATGATAAATGGTCAAAACTTTGTGTAGAATATTTTGTGTAGCATTTCTTGTGTAGGATCTCCTTGTGTAGGATAAAAATTGTGTAGGGTCATGCCCCCCCCCCCCCCCCCCCCTATAAAGCATCATTGCCTGTAACTATTTTTTTACATTTTAATCCCAATAGGTTAAACATGTTTGTAACTTTCATTACAATTATTTTAAAAATTAAAATAAGAATTAGACTGGAAATGTTTTTGTGTTACTGTTTGGATCAGAGTGTTGATGGATGTAAAATCAATTTGTCCTTGCAAGTATGAAAATTGTATTATTAGGAAATCAATAGTTTTTTTTTAATAATGAAAGAAAAAAATTGGTCGAGATCAATGTAAAATTTAATTCAGCAAGCATCCTTATGAGGAACTTTAAAATGGATCACCCAACTTTTAATTCATAAAATTGTCATTACTAACCCTCCTTTCCAAAATTACAGAAATGCTTAATTGCCTCAGCCTCCCTTATTTCTCCCTTAAGCCGTCCATCCAATATAATCCATCCTCAGTCATCAAAATTCAAACCTAAATTACATCCTGTTCCAAATTGCCCCTGTCTGCCTTATTTCTCGAGCAAAGCCTCAAAATATTACATTCGACTTGTAACGTTTGGCCGTGGTCGCTGCTCGAGAGTCCTCGATTCGCGATATACCAGGTGTTACGATAAATTTAAACGATATTTTATTCAGGTCGGTCGATCGCTAGTTTTCAATTTGCCGGCTCGTATATATTTCGTGGTCCGAGAGGGGAAAGGCGCGCTTCCGCAAAACCATCTCTGGACTCGAACCCACGCGAGAATTGAGAGCAGCGAAAGAGTGGTGGGGGGGGGGAGGGTGAATGTGATAGAAGCATGGAGGGAAGGGGGAAGGATGGTGAGGCAGCCAACATTGGGGAGGGGGTTGTAAGGAGGAAAAGGGAGCGTCAATTTGGAGGGGGGGGGGGGGGGTGGTTCCAGACTCCGGAGATGCAATTTCTCGGGGGTTGGTTCGTTTCCAGTCTATGGTACAGTGGCTATATTATATTCGCTCCCGCACACTTCTTTTCTCGCCACTATATTCCAGT
Organism: Alloplasta piceator; assembly: GCA_946863875.1. Lineage (NCBI taxonomy): Eukaryota > Metazoa > Arthropoda > Insecta > Hymenoptera > Ichneumonidae > Alloplasta > Alloplasta piceator. Next base: position 3,293,258 of record OX333077.1, on the reverse strand, counting down.
TATATACACGTGTCGGGGTGCAGAATCTCTCTTGGAGCCTGGACCGTTCGCCACCTTGACCGGAGGATCGCCAGTGGCAGGAGAAAATCGCCCAGACTACGTCCAGCAGTTTCTACGGAGGAGCTTGATGAAAAAATAATAATCTCGGGGGATCGGGTCAGTTATTGAAAGAATCAGAATCATTCAATCTTCCACCTATCCAAAAGTCTTTCCCCGTCTATAAATATATCTATGCCAATATAGCGCTTCATCCCAATTTCTAAATATATATTGCCCCGTCCTCTTCGTCATTTCGACGGAAAAATATATTTCAATCACTGAGAGAAAAAATTATTGAATTTGAGAACATGAATTCATTTATTAAATGAAAGTATTAATTGGATTATTTATTTGTTGAACCAAGAAAATCACTCTTAATTTTAAAAAATATTTTCACGGATCTATTACTCCATTATATTAAACTCTTATTTAATAGTAACAATTAAATGCGTGATAGATTTGATTAAATTTGTATTCATTGGATTAATTACATTGATCGCATCATAAACATGAGATTATTTGGATCTAAAAAATGACTAATACGGAATTATTTTTTTCGAACAAAATGATTTCTTTGCAATAAATTCATAATTATTTTACTTCTAAAAATATTTCTGTAGTATTTGCAATATTTATTAGATATAAAATTGATTGTGATTATTTTGAAAGAAGCTGTAGTAAAATAAATAACACTTTATTTTATTCCAATAGAATATTTATTTGGAATGATTAAATTTTTATTTCCTTCGAGCAAAGACCCATCATTTCTATAGTATACTTCAATAGTATACATAAATTGTTAAAAATAAAAAAAGTGTTTTTTAAAATGTTTTCTTAGATTCGAATCTTCATAAATCCTAACTTTTTTCAAGTGCATAGTAATAGTCGATAGCGTAATAGGTAGCGTGTTAGATAGTTAGGTAGGATAGGTATGATGGTAGGTAGGATGGAGGGTTCGAATCTCGGTCGGACAGAGAAATTAGAACGGAGAATTGGCGCAGATTTGTCTTTTTTTTCTATTCATCTCTTTTTGGGGTCACTAAACTATGCATATTCAATTATTTGGCAAGGGCTATATATTTTTTATAAAATGTTAAGCAACAATTAATTAACACGCATTTGATTGAATCAATCATCTTTCCTATTGATTGAACTAATTAATTTGTTGATTCAACAAATTTTTTTTTCTCTGTGTTTTCTATATCAAAAGACATGCATGTTTTGAATGATAGAATGTGTTCTTGATTCAAACAACGTATTACATATAATTGATAACATATTGTTAGATTCAAGTAAATTCGTTTATTGAAACAGAAATTTATGGAATTGACTGAAAAAAATGAACCAAGTAAATATATAACGGAACCAATCTAATATGTTTTGGGAAATAATGAAAAAAATGATTTTTTACTTTCAAAACTTTATTTCATTGGTTCTAGTAATTTTTTCTCCCAGCGAATCAATCAGCTTGAAATCGCTTGCAACATGACCTCGTATTGGCTTCGACGCCGCTCAAATCCGAAAGGATTCGTCCACAACCATGAAAAAACAAAGTAGAGTCGGATTGAATGAGAATTCACTACGAGGCAGGAATAATAGGCTCGTAATAACCATTTCTAGGAGCATCATTCCACGTGCAAAAATCCGGGGACACGTTCGAATGCGGTCGACGACGACGCGCGCGTTCAATTTTGCAACAAAACTAGTTCGTTCGATTCAGGAGTGGTCGGAGGAAAGAGGGCTCCACACAAATGTGCATACGCGAGAGCTCGCGGATACGGGATACAACTAAAGGGGTTGCAAAGAGGAAGAGAGACAATATGAAGAACAAAACGGAAACAGGAGAAAAACAAAGTGGGGATGAGGAGGAACGGGGGGAGAGAGAGCAAACGAGAGAAAGGTTTGTTGTAGATGTTTGGCTTCTACTGAAATTAAAAATATCGATTCCCATTCTCGCGCGAGAGCGAGGCTGCAAGAGCAGAGAAGAGTGCCACGGGGCCTTCATAGAGGCTCAATTCGTTTCTCCTGGTCGCGTTCATGGCGCCCGATGGTGGCTCCACGAGGGTGAAAAAAAAACGACGAAGGAGAAGGAAAAAAAATAGGGTGGAAAAGGGTGTATGTGTACCATCGCTACCAACAAGACAATGCACCATTCTTTCCCCGTGGACAGTATAAGAGGTACAAATTGCAGCATCGCCCTTCCGCGTCCTCTTCGCGTCTGTCCGCATGTTGCAATAATACACAACTGCTCGGAGGAGCAAGAGAGGAAGAGAGAGAGAGAGGGTTGGATAGAGACGCGTGGAGGGTTGAGAGGAACGTCCGATCAGCAGCGCATCCTCTACGATCCCCCTTACTGGAATCCCAAATACAAAGGCTCACTTTCATTTCGTTCTTCCCACTTTTTTATTCCACTCCTCGCACTTTTTACCTCCCTCTGAGTACTTTCCGCCCCCCCCCCCCCCGCCTTTTTTGTTTTCGGTGTTTCGTTTTGTTTTATCCAGCCCAGATTCTGCGAGAGCAGCTCCACACTCACTTCGTTCGTCGAGATCCTCCTTCGAGCTTCCTTCTGTTTCCGCAACCGGAGCGCGAGGCACGAGAATGCCCCGCGGCGATGTGACCGATCTGCGCTGTGAATTCCATCTTCTCACCTTCGCGAAGAAGGACAAAGCTCAACAACAGAGAGAAAGAAAAAACGCGGTCAAGAGATCGCGAAATGAAAACGAAACGTTTCATTAGTTTCGCGTTAGTGCAACGTCGTTGATCGCGTCAAATCAAATCAGTAGCAATACAATGAGAGAAATTTGGAATGATTGATTGATGCTGGCTGTGGGATCCGAAAAATTGGCGGTGAATTCTGCACCAATAGTTTTTTAAAAAATTGAAAAAATTTCGGGTCATTTGAAATACTGAACTTTAAGAATCTGACAAAAATTGAAAATCGATCCGAATTGGATGAACATAACGACATTTTGAAGCTCAAATGATTACGAAGAAAATAGGTTCAAGTTGAAGTCGAAACCTCATCTAGAAAAAAAATTACAGTCATTTTAGTGAACAGACTCGATTTTTGCCAACATGTGAAAAAAAAAATTCTAAATTTATTTTTTCAAACTCTATATCGATGTATTTCTCTCGCCTGAACACGAATCTACCAACAGTTTTCACAAAAAATCAAAATTTGTATGAATTTGGATAAAAAATATTTTTGCTTCATTTTGGTCATATTTTCAAAAACCTCAAAATAGCGAAATTTCAAGTACTCATAACTTTACTTTGGTTTGACCGATTTGTAAATTTCTTTTTCGCAATTAAAGGCTGTCACTAAACTTAGAGAATGGCGTTTGTTTCATTCCGATAACTTAATTTGTGTAAGAATGAGAGCACTTTGAAAATCGTCGAAAAAAATGGAAAGGGGGATGTATGCAAAAAATTGCAAAAATCGATGGTCGAACTTTAAAAATCTGCCAAAAATCGAAAAATGATCGGAATCGGATGAACCAAACGGGGTTTTACAGTTTCAACGATCGCAAAGAGAATAAGCTCAAGTTGAAGTCGAAGTTCGATCTAGAAAAAAAATTGCAGTCATTCTAGTAAATCAATACAAATTTGCCCAATATACAGAATTTTTAAATTTTTTTTTCAATTCTTTTCAGACCTTATATCGATGTATTTTGCCCCCCTGAACACGAATTTACCAATAGTTTTCTTAAAAAATCGAAATTTTTCTGAATTTTCATAAAAAAAATAATTGTTAACAATTAAAAAACTCAATATTTCATTTTTATCGTTCTAAAACTGTGTATAGCTGCATTTTGCCTTAATGAGCACTAACCCATCAACATTTTCTCAGAAAAATTCAAATTTTCATTGATTTCCATCAAACACTGTCGGCTAGATTGAGGAAAGCGTATACCGATGCAGAGCAACCGAAAAATTTGTAAACATACCTATCGGAACTCTCTTGCTTCAAGTCTCATTCGATATTCGCCGAATTTGGAAATTTCGTTCTAGAACAAAAAAAAACTAATAACCTCAAAGGCCCGATTCCCCAATCGCTCGATAGACACCCCAAAAGTAGGGGCGCGCATCTGTATGAGAAGGACTGACAGTGGGGCTGAATTAACCAGGCCAGGAAGAGATTGTCCATATGGGAAGAGCCGTGGAAACGGGCAGTGGGAATGAGCAACGCAATCGCGCCTCATCTGGCACGAGGAAGAAGGGGTTGTGCGGAATTCGAAGCCGCAAACGCGGCACGGCCGTTAGCAATTCACCCCATCGCCATCGAGTCGAACGAGCGGGGCGCAGAGTGCTTCGAGCACAGTCCGTCGAGGCTTGATTAGGCTTCCGGTTAATTAATAACCTCTCATGCACATACAAACACTCGCTCGCCCTCTGTCTGTGTCTACAGCGTCACACGCTTGTATTCTCTCACGGGCACAAATTTTCGTATGAATATGCATTTGCGTTACGGGGGCCACTCGATTCGCGTGTGTGGACCTCGAAATAAGGAAGTGTATTTTGGCCATACGAGACGAGTTTGTACAGCGACGCACGAGGGTTGACCGTAGTCGAGGGGGTTGATGCGTTTAACAGAACCAGAGTTACTCATTTACATCTGGAAAACAAAAGGGAATCCTCCCTCTTTCTCTCTCTCTATCTTTCACTCCATTTCGAGAATGTTTTTTTTTCACCGAGAATTTTCACACATATTCGTGAAATTAATCAATGAATTTATTTATCACTTTCTCTCAGAGATCGGCAGTAATTCTTAGGCGCATTTTCGCAAAATATTATCAATTTTTTGAAAATTAATACTTTTGAAATCTAAATTTTCAATTACCCGACAATGGCTAATGGAAAAAAATAAATTTTCAATTATCCGAACAATCGGTAATTGGTAAAAAAAAATAATATCAATTGATCAGAAAATGGGTAATTGGTCTGAAACTTTTTCAATTATTCGAATAATCGGTAATAGGTCTGAAAATAATATCAATTTAAAAAAAAAAAAGCTAATCATTCATTGAAAATCGGACTGATAACTGATATGTAGAGATATAGACATATCTATCTATATATCTCTAATCACTCCTATTTTTTTACATTTTCAATAAATTATTAATTTTATTCTAAGAAATTGAAAATATTTTGAAACCAATTACTTAATTTTCTGAAAAATTGATATTATTTTCCGACCGATTATTTGGATAATTGAAAATACAATTTCGGATAATTTCAATTTTTCCATCAATTGATCATCAATCTTTTCAAATGATCGATTTTCCATTAATTGAAAAATAGAAAATTGTAATTTTTTTGCCGGCCCCTGCTTTCTCCTACTTATTCCATTTTTATTAATTGTTGTTAATTATTATTGATATATTATTTATTTTTATATATTTTATATTTATTAATTTCATATTAATATCTATTATTTAATAAAAAATTTCTTCCAAAAAAAAATCTCAAATTAAAAAAATCAATTGGTCTGTCTGATTGTCGAACCCATCGATCAAAATCTGGTTTGGCTTTGTCAGAAATTAAGGGGTGATTTAATGAAATTAATGAAATATCCTCCGTAAACCTTTAATTTTCATACTAAACCGGATGGAGCGCCATCTGTCACGGTGCACCTGTCTTCGACTGTTTTTTTCCCTTTTTTTTCAATTATACAGCTCTCTCACACACCCTCTCTAAATTGCCGAGCATTAATTGCACCCTTATAGCGCGTCAAATTAAAAACATTGTTTTTCACGAGGATACACTTTCCTATATCCGAGCTCGATTTATTGGCGCGAATAAAAATGACGACGTGACATATATTTTACGACGTCAACGACCCACTTTGGTAATTCGATCGGCAACGAAATTCATTATTGCAACGACCGAAAAAAGATACTCGATATGCGTCGCTCGAGAGTATATCGAGAACGGGCTATCGAGTGTCCTTTTTTGTTCAAACGCTATTGGACACGTTGTTGATCATTCTTCGAGAATCTAGGATGAATTATGCGACGAGTTTAGGTTAAGAATTTAAAGTATACTACAAGTCATGAAAAGGATATTTTCATTGAAGGGAAAAGGGTAAAAATTGAAAAAAAAAAAAAAAGAATTCTTATTGCATTTCGTTAAAGTATATATTTTCAAAAACATGACTGTGAAATTTTGAGTTAAAAATTGACTGAGAAAAGGACCTTAAAAATAAAAAATCTATGCATTCGTATAGATATTGATTTTTTTTTAGATAATTATTGACCAATATATCAATGGGACAATGGAAATGAATTTTTTTTTCTTATCGTTAAAATAATATCTCTGTTAATTTTCAAGGTTTCATAACCAGTTAGATCTGAAAAAATTCTCAAATTAACCTTTCTTTCACCCCTTTTATAGTTGCTTCCCCTCTTAAGTAAACAAATGAAAGTTTTCACTATAAAAAGGGTTGGAAAATTAAGAGTCTGGTAGGTATAAAAATAGAGGGATTGTCAAAGGGTCAAAAGGGTTGATTAAGATACAAATTCCTCTCAAGCTTGAAAAAAAGGAGCGTGTAATCGCGAGAAGCAAAACAAGGGACACGTTTTAATGAGGCACCGAACTTAAAAATTCAGACATTGCCGATTTTCTTTTTTCTCGTCGCAGCTGACAGCGCGTGGAGAGCCTCGAAAATTGAGTTGTCGCATCGCGGCCGATTTCACACCTTTTTTTTCCATTGAGAACAAAGATCGATGCAGGTCGATCGATGCAGAAGGATCGATAAAGTGCACTCGAGTGAAACGGATCCTCGTTTATGCGTGTGCGTATGTATGAGGGAGAAGCACGAGTCGAAATTATCTTTGCTCGATCGACAATCGGTCACGCTACTCCCAAAAATACCTCCAGGAAATCCCCGAGAAATCGCGAATTCCTCAATGCGCTTTGAGAGGAAGAGCAAAGTTAAAATGAAATTGCAAGCTGAGAGTTGAGTTTCCTGACGCTCTGAGCTGTCCTTTTTGAGCAAAATGCAATTTTACAAAGAGAAAAAAAAAAGTTGCAATCAACTAAATCTGTCATTCAATACGTCCAAACGAATATTTAGTTGGTACAATTCAATATTATTCAGGCAAAAAAATATTGAATCGTACCAACTAAATATTCGTTTGGACGTATTAAATGACAGATTTAGTTGATTCCAACATTTTTTTTCTCAGTGTACAAGAGCAAATTAGTCGCCAAATATTTTTAATCGATCGGTAGAAGACTTAAGCCTCCGTCTGTACTCTGGGTCGTTAAAGTCCTGCTGATGTTTTTTCTGAGAAAAAACCTTTAAAAAAAATTGAAAAAATTCTGAATTACTATAAATGATCCAATCATTTATTTAACCATTTATAGCAAGCAGAAATTTTTTACAATTTTTCCAATTCCAGAAATATTCGATTTGAAAATTTGTGCCTTAAAAGACCCAGTGTACAAACCGAGGGTTAATCTCGAAAACAAAAAAATTTCGTCCAGATAAGTTGCTGCGTTTTTGGCATGCATTTTCATCAAGAAGCTTGGATTTTGTACCAAATTTGGTTTTTCAAGGAACAAAAATGTGGGAAATAGACTTTGAGAACCACTGTTTTATAATATACCGGTATCGTGCGGTAAAAACGCAGAAAATGAATTAACTTTTTGCTCACGAGCGACGAGACGGCTACGCTCGAGTAACATTTTCGAGAATAAGGATCTTGCAAGGATCTTCCAACCCGACGGCCATTTTGAGTGTCTCTTAGCGAATCTGATGTGTCATATTAAAGAGATCTCTCTATAGAGGTCCCTATTTCTTTGTTGGTGTGCCGATATACGAATCGGTGAAAATTGGTTATCGGTAAAGAGACGAATTTCTGCTCAGAAGATTGTTTTTGCTAATTTTCTGCATTCTTCGCTCCGTCTTGTCCCTCCTTCTCGATAAAAAAATTAAAGAATTCACATTGAGGACCCTAATTTTTTAGAGAAAATTTTCACGATGAATCTAGCGTGAAGAGCAAAATGACTTTTATTAATTTTAGGCTCAATGGCATAAGAAAAAGGTAATCGAGTAATTGAAATTGCATTTTGCGTCTTCAACCTATCGCACTATAATAATCACCGGGACATGTGTGAGACTAAGAGTTGTGTCAGAATCAAGAATGATGATGCTAATGCTGACCGAGGAGAAAGAAGAAGACGAAAAACGACGAAGATTGCACAAACGTAAGCGTGTCGAGAGTCCTCGAGACGCGAGATCCAACAATCTCGCGCCATTACGATCGCGTAATGATCGTTATATCCACGAGTGTACAGAGGGTTGCGTTTTTCAGTGATTCTCAATCGAGAAATGGCTTTAATTATACTTTCATCCTCGCCCAATTGCAGTTTCAATCATTTTAATTATTCTTACCGTCTCTGATATGCAAGTAGATAATAAAAAACAAATTGCGACAAAAAAGGCTGTCTGACACAATTAGGATGTCGTACAATAATTCCAAAATATCTGGTCTTATTTGAAATATTTTTTTTTAGCAACTATTACACTATCGAAAAAATAGTAGTTTTCTATGACTCAATATTTTTGAACCCAATAAAAATCTGATTTTAAGCTTTGGAAACTTTTAGCAAATTTTGAACTGTATTATCAAAACCACTGGACCAAAAATTATAAAGTACATATTTTTAGAATGAATTTCAGAATTAATTAAAAATATTTTTCTTCAGCAACCGGACCAAAAATTATAAAATACATATTTTTAGAATTAATTTTAGAATGAATTAAAAATATTTTTTTCAGCAACTATTTCACTGTCCAAAATAATAGTAGTTTTCTGATAATTTATGACTCAATATCTAACCCTATATGAATATCTAAATTTTAGTTTTAGATCAGGAGAGCCATTTTTAGCAAATTTTGAACTATATCATCAAGTCCACTGAACCAAAAATTATTAAAGACATTTTCAAAATCTTTAGAGATTAATAGACACTATTTTTTTTGGAACAGACTGAAGAGCTATTTTAATCTAAATTTTTTTTTCTGATTATTAATTAGCAATAAATAGTTACGCGCTTCCACGTCATCGTTGCTCTATAAGAGAGAGTTAATTTCCTTTTTTTTCTAATTCAATTACCGGTAAAATGTAAAATAACTCCAGCATCTATTTTTTTTTACGTTTTTTTCGGAAAAAGCTTGAAAGTAGTAAGAAGAAAAAATCTGCCCACTCCGGCTCTAAACTCAAAAATTTTGATATGTAACACACGATTTTTCAGATTTTCTTCAGATTTTTAAATTGTGTCGATCGATAAAATCATTTGAAAAATTGTAGAAATTTCAAATTGAATATGAAAAAACTAAAAAAAAAAACCGAGTCCCTTTCGAAGTGAGAACAATCATAGAAAAAATCGCGAGCCAAATCCAAGAGGTCAAGGGTCAGACCCAGGTCGGAATGGTATGGAATGACACATATGTATTATGTAGTGTATAAAATGTATGTGCGATATAGCTCGCAGCATAATAACGAACAATCCCGTCGCTCGGGCCATGTAATTTATATTTAAATAAGGTCAGATTGAAACCGCAAGGTAAATACAACCCCTCACCAATGAGGCGTTCGTGCAAGCCGGTGTTCGGCCTCTCGCAGATGCATCTCAAGTATATCATATATATATACATATAAAATATCATATGCGCTCATGTATACGTTTTCAGAGGTGAAAAAGTGTGCGTGAATAAAGATGAACATCGGTCGAGCATGCGGATGATCATATTTCTCGATACGGATTTCGATTGGCTTGCGGTCTCACGATCGATCGATTTCTCTCACCTACTCTTTTCTCTCTCTATCTCTCCTCATCCCTCTTTCTCCGACTTCTCATACATATTCGATTATCGTGGCGCGATCACGAATCGATCTATCGTCACAGGAGTCTCGATCACGCGAATGAGACCTTCGATAAGGCTCATTATCATCCCCCTCCGCGCAACCCTTATTTCGCAATGTCTATTGCAAATGGCGCACGCGCAAAATCCATTTCTTATCTCAGAGCAAATAAAAAAAAAAACCAATATGTAATCATCACCTATAATTTCCACCGGATATGTTCTGATCTCCGAGAAATAATAATTCAATTTTGCCGTGAATACATACGCGCAGCAACAAGTCTCATCTCTCCATCACACCGACTTCCGGTCCGAGAGAAAAACCAATGAGAAAAATGTCGATCGCGCCAATTTTATTTCGATTTCCTATCCGGCAAATATCTCTCTCTCTCTACTTTTTTCTCTTCTTTTTTTCTTCTGTCTCCACGAGAATCTCCTTCAACGGACCCACCCCCTCCGCCCGCCCCTCCTCGGTATCTAATAAAAAGAGGAGGAGAGTGGAAAACAATATAAAACAATAAAGGGTTCTTTTACCATAACCACAGACCGGGCCAGGACGAGACGAGGGCGCGATATTGTATCTCATATGAGAAGGGGGTTGGGGGTTGTTCGGGGGTGGAAAAAGGCTGGATGGACCGGCTTGGAGAATGAGAATGAGGGAAGGCACACGAGCTTGTATTGGACGGAAGAGAAAAGCTTTTGCTCTCACTTCCTCCCTCATATTGCCTCTCTTCGAGCCAAAACCCTCGAAACCGTTTCGCCTCTCTCTCTCTCTCTCTCTCTCTCTCTCTCTCTCTCTCACTCTCTCGTTCAAACGCAAGGTCAGTTGTCTAATATATGTGATAATAACTTCGGTACTGGGAAATCGAACCCGCTGGCGCGCGAGAGAATCTCAGATCTGCATATATGGATTGCTTTTCCACCCTCCCTCTCGCACTCTCAACCCTCTTTCCTCCCCATATCCATCCTCCATCCCCTTCAGGCCCACGCCGATCGCCCCCTTGCCAAAGCGCGAAGGATCGAAGGAATAAGGGGGGAAAAAGGACCAAAGTGAAACTTACAGAGAGGTAAGAAGCGAAAAACTGCCTTCAGTGTGAAAAGCAGCTGAGAATTTTGCGAGAAACTTGAAATATTGAGGTTTATTGAGGTGGAAACAAATGATATCTTTCTTTCTCTCTCTCTCTCTCTCTCTCTCTCTCTCTCTCTCTCTCTCTCTCTCTCTCTCTCTCTCTTCTGTTTCTCCCTTTATTCGCGTATCGTGAAATGATGAGTTCACGCAAGGGACGTCAACCCTTCGCTCGACAATTCAGGCCGATCTAAATTAAGAGACGGCCGCGATTTAATTTGCCTTTGCTAATTGACTCGTGTCAATCTTCGTTATGGATCATTGAGACGACAAGTTATTTTCGGGATAAATCGAGCGACGTTCTCCGTTATCAAGAGATGGGAAACGGTTCGCTGATATTCCAACTAAAAATAATCTCGCTCTCTCGCTTAATCAGCGATCTGTATTCCAGCCCGGATTTTGGGGATCACGAGATTGACAGATGAATCAAATTTAAGACGTATTTTTAGGCAGTTGTGTGTGAAATAAATTGTTAAAGAATATATGAAAAATCGTGGTAATAAGTGAATTCAAGTTTTTAAATTGTTTCTCGATGTCTTCTAAATTTTGTCAAATTTGCGGCCCATTAATGACTAGAGAAAACACCAACCAAGAAAACGCGTTTTTTTAATTTAGATTTTTTTTAAACGAATAAATGAATATTTATTTACAAAAATTTAATGAATTTAATTACCCACCCACTGTGACGGGTCTAAAAAATCGATATTTTTTTACATTTTTCGCAAGAAAAACATCTTAAAAATATACTCCAAAAGTTTCAGAGCAAAATTTCAAGTATTTTTGAAGTTATAGCCAAAAGAAGAGAGCAATTAACTAATAAGTTGTTAAAAATGACCAATTACTACGGTTTGGCTGATTAATGTAAGTATAATTTTTTTATACAAATCTGTTGTCAAAAATTTAAACGCTTTTTTCTCGAAACTACGTCTTCGAAATTTCGGGAAAGCACTGACTCAAAACTATTCAACCGATTTTGCTAAAAAATTTACCCATTATTGCAGACACACATAGCTAAATACCTAACCATTAAAACATTCAATTTTTTTATAATAAAAGAATTTTCTTAAACAATTTATCCAAACAAATTCGATTTCGAAGACCTTTTTGTTCACAACTCCGCCATTTCGTTTTTTTTTTCTTAAAATATGCATATTATAGGTTAGTTCATTAAAATTAAACCTGCAAAACAATAATCTCTTTGGATTTTCTATTTCAGATGACTACGGAAGGATGTGTGCTTCCCCGAAAAAAGTCACCTTTTTTTCGAGAACTCCATTTTGCCGTACAAATTCATAAACAAATTCATGTAAAATCAAGTAAATAAAATTGTTTTTATACTCTTCAGGATACAAATGACATGTGAAAATTTCAAAACGATCGCATTCTATTTTGTTGTTTAAAAAAATTAATGAAAAAACGTCGAAATTTCGGTCGTCACAGTGGACTACTGCCTTAATTGTCAACAACAACAAAACTACATTATTGTTCATGGTAGTAATGCTTCCTTTAAAAAACCAAATGGTGGAGTGGGGCCTTTTTTAAGAGACTATAATTATTGGAACTCAATTGAGCTCTAATCGCCCAAAAAAGTGCATCGGATTCCGTTTCAATCCACTGACAATGCCTATTTAATGTAGATCGATATTCTCATCTTCAACTACTTTCTTAAGCCCCCACAATGCTTCTTCTACCTTCATCGTTGAAACTCGGCAGATCATCTAGTTTCTCGTTACATATCCGTGGCGTAGATACCGGCGATACTGTTATGATGCTCGGGGGCGTCTTGGAAACAAAGACTTTTGTTTGCCGGGTATCCATAACTATATGAGCAAGGCAGAGAGAAGGAAGGGAGAAAATTCACGGGGCCGCTGGCAAAGACGCGAAAACCATGGAGACTATAGCGTTGCCTCCGAGCATCCGGTCTACCGTCGATTATACCTAACATGATTATTATTTCCTACGGAAAAAAATCACCATCCGCTTTTTAACTCGGAGCCAAAATTCGAGATATCGATAAATCGTATTGACGGAATTCCGGTCGTTCAATCGAGATTCTCATTCCCATTGAAACGTCCAAAATATTGGCATTTCGCCGAACTCAAGCTAAAAAAAAACTTCAATCACAAAAAAAACTTTTTCGTACTCTGATCGGGTATCGATATTTTTTTTCGTTTTGTAAAATGCAATTCAACGCTAGTATATTTCGAGTCAATGATAAATAATTTATATTCAAAATTGTGGGAATAAAATCATGTCCCTATTTCCCTCATGGAAATTTTTTAAATTTTGATTAATGAATAAAGAAGATTTTGGGTATTATAAATATTGTTTCTATCATAAATCAATATTTAATATTTTAAATAACGATATAATAATTTTGAATATATTTTAGCGAATGTTTTTAATATTATTGAATTCATATGGATTATAAAATTAATTTTTAAAATATATTTCAGTTAACAAGAATTATGTGTTATTGCTTCCAAAGTTTTTTATTTGACACACATTTTTTCTTTTTATATTCCACGTACATAAATTTTCATGGGGTTAATAAGGGGGAGTCCCTTCCCGAACGCGCGTCACTCAAAGCGTGACGTGAAAAAAAAAGTGAATCGTTTCCCCTATGAATTAATTTCAATTATGAACGCCTCAACACCATCTTCCGCTACTTCGTGGTTTATTTTTTTATTTTTTATTTCCTCGAGCGACTCTCTTTATTCTCGAGCGTCGATACGAGCGTTCTGATAAAAACGAACGTTTGCGCGAGCTAAAATCGAGGTGATACGGATCGAGATCGAGAGATCTCGATTCTACGGCGCGTCGAGGCACGTCGTTCGTTTCGATCTTCCCCCCTTTGGCCGAAAAGCCACGTAAGAAGAGCCACGGAGCGACGTACCGAGACGAAGGGAAATTTCGCGTTTTTTTTTTCGATATTAATTTCGGTATAATCTCGTGATTAAGATCCTCGTGCGCAAGTGTGGAAGATTTAATTACAGCTGAGCGTATTCTCGTCAATTTATGTACAAACCGCGACCGGTTAAAAGAGGGCTCGATTTTTCGATTTTTATGCTCTTTGAGACTCGAGCGTTTTGTATTAGAAATGAAAATTTCGCACAAAGGATCTTCACTGAAATTTTGTTTACTGCTGTCCGTAAGCCTCAAAATTAAAAATGTTAAAATTTGGCACAAGATATTTTTGAAAATTCAACTATTCGAATTTTCCCCTGAATTTTGAAGGAATTTCGATTTTTGTTTATCCAAAAAATTGTTTTTTAAAAAATGTAAGGAAATTCTAAAATGTATAGCTTGAAAATGTTAATATCTCATACATGATTCTTTGATTATTCAACAATTCGAATTTTCCCCTGAATTTTGAGAGTTCTAATTTTGTTAACTCAAAAAATTCTTTTCTAAAAAATCTGAAGAAATTTTAAAAGCTGCAGCTTAAAAATGTTAAAATATGGCACAAGATGTTTTTGAAAATTCAACAACTCGAATTTTCGCTTGAATTTTTAAAGAATTCTCATTTTTGTTTATCGATGAATTTATTTTCTAAAAAATCTAAATAAATTCTAAAATCTATAGTTTGAAAATAGTAATATCTGTCAAACGATTCTTTGATTATTCAACAATTCGAATTTTCCCCTGAATTTTGAGAGTTCTCATTTTTTGGCTCCAAAACCTCTTCTCTAAAAAATCTGAAGAAATTCTCAAACCTGTAGCTTAGAAATGTTAAAATATGGATAATTTTCAAGATTCAACAATTCAAATTTTTTCCTGAATTTTGAGAAAGTTTCAATTCCTTTTATTCAAAAATGTCTTTACAAAAAAATCAGAAGAAATTTCAAAACCTGTAGCTCAAAAATGTTAAAATTCGACTCGAGATTTTTTTCAAAATTCATCAATTACATTTTTCCGCTGAATTTTGGGAAAATTTGAATTTTTGTCTATCGAAAAATTTCTTCTCTAAAAAATGTGAAGAAATTCCAAATTCTGGAGCTTCAAAACGTTAAAATCTGACACAACATTTTTTTCAAAAATTCAACCATTCGAATTCTCAACTCACTTTTGGAGAAATTTTGATTCTCGTTGATCCGCAAAATATATTCTCTGAAAAATCTGAATAAATTCTAAAGAATTGCACATTTGATTCGATCGACTATCGCTGTACGGGATCGTATAGACATATTTTGTTATCGCAAGTTTGCAACGAGTGGAAAGAGCGCCAAGGGAGAATAAAGATGACGAGGCCTGAAGAAAAGTGTCGATTGAACGTGAGAAAGAGGTCGAACAAGACCGAAGAAAAAAGTGATCTTGTGAGGTTGAGAAGACTTGAGATAAGTATATGAGCTCGTGATTTTTTTTTCCCACCCCGAGATTTTCTTCGCGGATACAGCGACAACGAATCTGGCCGTTGGATAAAAAGCATTTTACTCGCTCACTTGTTTTATTTTCTCTTCTATCCCAAAGACAAATACATCCCCGCATCGTGCTTGAGTGCTTTTGGTAACCGATGCATATCTCACCCTCCCCGATGTCCCTCTTGCATTTCCTCCTCTCGAAGCTTCTATTCCTCTTATTTTTAACCCCAACACACTCTTCACCGTCAATTTCCTCATCGAGACATTCACTCGAATGAACCTCCAGTCTCAAAGTTTCGCGAGAGGGAATTTCATCGTGGAAAGACTTTTTTTACGGACCAGAAATTTCAAGCTATTAATAAATGGATGCCCGAATAGTTTCAAATTGACCGGACACTCTCGTCAATAAAAAAAAATCGCCAGAGGAGCGATTATTTCCAGGATAACGAGGAAAAATTGTCTCCTTGACAGTTTCACCTCTGTTGCGGCATTGAAAGGCTTCGGGGTCGAACTTGGAGGGCAAGACGGAAAAAACGTTAATTGGCAAATAGGACGAGGGAAAAATAAATGACGAAAATTCATTAGCCGGCAATGTGTGACGCATGGATGACCGCGGTACGACGAAGAACAAGGAGACGAGGAAGAAGGAACGAGAATTTACCGGGAATCGGCGTAAATCCTTTCTCGGTTCGTATGAGGCAACCCTCTTTTTCTCCTCTTTCTCCCTCTCTCCTCGTCCACAACCCTCTCTACTCTCGCGCCTATGCATTTTTACTGCAAAACGCGTTGCCACGAGGCTTCGCGAACGAACGCGACAAAGGGAGGCTAAAAATAAATACATAATTAAACGCCGCAATAATGAAGTTCTTTATGTCGCGTCCCGTATGAACGAGAGAGAGAGAAACGACGACGACGATGACGACGACGAGCAAGCAGAAAACGCTCGAGTGTACAAGAACCTCGTAATAGCAAAATTTTGCTCTCCGAGATCAGTATGTGTGCGCGTTTGTGTGTTTGCCAGAGAATGTTTTAAAAAAACACCACATAAAACGATTGAAAAAAAATTAATTAAAAAAGGCCTTAATGGAGATATTTTTCTACAGACGAAAAATAACGCGGAAAAACGGGGAATTGTCATTTTCCATGTTGAAATTATGGTGAAAATGTGAGGGGACCAAAACTTTCCGGTGTGAATTACAAAATTTCATTAAATTTGCTCACCAGAGGACGGGAAATTCATCCTCAATTTCCATGGAAAAAATGATGACTCACCTCCTGTAACACAAGAAAAACAAACGCGAAATTAGTATTATTCGAATTGAAATTCGTTTATTGTAATTTGATATAATTCGATAAATCGTGGCGCGGAATTTTTCTAGCGTTTAGTTCGATGGTCAAGAGATTAATTAGAGAAATATTAATGAGTGTATGGCCTTACGGAGAAATTTGATAAACGCACTTGGAAAATGGGAAATTGATAGGGATGAAAATATATTATTATCGTTTGTGAAATTGCGAGATGGAAATTCGGTCGATTTCTATTTCGATAGCCTCTACGTTGGGGTCTAATCCTTTTCCACGATTTTCCTCATCCCTGACCGACGAGCTCTTCTCTAATTAAGACTTTTGGGCGAATCATTTATTGAGACGATTCAAAGACCACATATATTTATACATATAATATCATCAAATCAACAATATTATATCATATCAATATTACGGCGATTTTTTTCGTCTTTTTTAAAATTTGTTTCACTCCGCAACCGCAATTTTGTTCTGTATGTCTGAAAGAAAATTCCCTGAGAATTACAGCATTCAATATTAATATCAAGCACTTTCTCTTCGCGTGATAAGTTTTTCCATCTAAAATATACGTAAATTTACGCAGAATTGAACGATCTTTGAAAGTTTTCTTAACAGCGTAAATGTAACTTATTACACTGGTGAGATGATACGAGGTCACTAAAGTTTATTTTTACCTAGAATTCTCGTTGTTTCGCGGTTATCTCCGAAATGATTAACGTTACCGAAAAAGTTTAAAGAAATTTTTTTCTGAAAATTCATTTTCCTACAAAAAAGGTCCTTTAAACCTAAATTGCTAAAATTAATATTTCTTGAGATTTTGAACTTTAACTTATTTGTGATATGAAAATTTGTATGGATTATCGGACCAAAAGTTTCAAATTGTTGATATGATATGCGATATGGTGATATGATGCGGAATATCAACAATTTAAAATTTTTGGTTTAATAAACTATACCAATTTTATACCATAAATAAGTTAATGTTCGATATCACAAGAACTATTAATTTTAGAAATTTTGGGTAAAAATAATAAACTTTCAGGAAATTTTCTTTCAGACCCTTACAAAATTTCGGGTGGGAAGTAAAAGAAAAAAAAAAGTAAAAAAAAATCGCCCTAATCAGTATATAATATTTAGTATCAATTCATATTCAAATACTGAAATAATTTTTAATATTTTTCCATTCTTTATTCCAATTCTTTATTATTGTAATATTTCAATATATTTTTTAAAAGTATTTTATGATTCATAGAGATACTCGGGGGGGGGGGGGGGGGGGCGGTGGAGGAAATTCATCGAAAGCTTTCCGGTCCTCTTAGGAAGCTCATTCCTCGCGTCCTCGCCCGATTTCCTTGCACCCTGTATGAGTTTATGATCAAAAGACGAAGAGAAAAAATAACGGAAACGGAAGATCTACGAAAAATCACTAAAAGGACCGAAAACTATATGAGCTTTTGATGGAGAAGAGGAAGGACTATCAAAACGCCTTTTCTTCCTCTCTCGCTCTCTACCTCTCTCTTTCTCTCTAATGTATGTTCTACCTCACTTTTGGCAAAAGAAATATCGGCGGTCAACGGTAGAAAATTCCGTATCCTGGCGGTAACGACCGGGAGAACGCGCTATACGGGAAAGAAAAGAGGTCTGATGTGCACACAGAGAGCAAGAGGGAGGACATATATTCGCTTATACCGCTCTGGTTGCACACACACACACATATATACATATATATTGTTGTGGGTATGAGTCAGTGCAGAGCACAGAGCGCAGAAAGAAGAAGGGGGAGGCTACAGGGGAGCGCCAAGCACAGCGGAGAGAGGAATAGAGAGGGGCGAGAGAGAGAGAGAAGGGTACCCTTAGCCAGGTTTCCCCTCGGGAGGTTTTATAATGGCGTCCAGTTATTACCGCAGGACCTCGGGCCACGGACACACGATGGGATGCTGCGACAAGAGACGGCCGATTTAACAAGTGCGAGGCGCGCACCAACGCGCCTCAACGACGTCGCGATGCACATAGTTTCATACATATATCTATATCAATATATTAGGGCGGTTTAAGAAAAATCAAGATTTGCTTCAATCGCGCTTTTCATCCAGATTTTCGTAGCTTTTTTCTCAAAAATCGTTCCCGAAAAAACGAGATCCCGTACGATTTTTTTTATACCGTCGCATCAACCTTGAAGTTTAGCAAAAAAGAACGATTTTCAATATTTCAAAATTCAATCACAAAATTTTCTCGCAATCCTGAACTCTACGAATTTTCTCCAAAGAGTTCAATAGTCGAATTTTTCGCAATCACAATTTTCTATTTTTGTTTTCGTTTTTCTAGAATTTTTTTTTTCTAGGGGAGGATAAATTAAGGAATAGGCTGCAACATTTATTAATTCAAAGTAAAAGTGCCCTAATTTAAAAGAAAAACTTTTGGTTAATATTGTTGCACATTCTCGACTTTTCGCATGTATTAAATGAATGAATTAATTAATTAATGAAGAATTTAATGAATTAATGAATTAATTCAATTGGTCGAGAGAGAAGATATGAGAGAATAAATCATTTAAATCCATCATCGAAGGTAACAAAAATGATTATTGCAAAATAGGTATATTCGTTTTCAAAAAATTGCACAGGGTGCAAGTTTAACAAAAAAAAATGGTCTCAAAAAGATGTCTGAATTTTCTAATTAAATTTCCACACTGATGAGCCAGTATTAAAAAAAATCGTGCAAAATTCTGCTTCCGCAGGATTCATTTCACAGGGAAAAGCTAGGAAAATTCGGATGAGGGAGCTAATTTGGAAAAACGCTTTTTTATGAACAGCCCTAATGTACTTGTACACGTTAGCGAAATGAATATATATCTATATAAAATTTTTCTGATGTTGAACGCACGTGGTTGTGCAGATATATATGTGAAAGTATAAGAGAGAGAGAGAGAGAGAGAGAGAGAGAGAGAGAGAGAGAGAGAGAGAGAGAGAGAGAGAGACTGCGTTATAGTGTGTTTAGTCGGCACCCAAGGCTATATTAAATACACAGATATATTATATATAAACGTATGTTTGTGTCTGTGTGTGTGTAGAATTGTGCTGGCAACGAGTCTTGTTAGTACCGAGACGGAAAACCAGCAGGGGAGGGACACTCGTTAATGATTACGGGACGGGGTTTTTTTTTTTTTTTTTTTATTTTTTATCACAGAGGAAAAAAAACCCACTCGCCATTAGGAAGAAGAACGAAGAGAGTTTAGTTTAATATTACGAATTTTTTTTTTATAAACATATTTAAACAATTTTTTCAAATTTCAATCATTTCCAGCAATATTCGTTACAAGTGAAGACTGTCCAAAATGATTCCCCTCCTGTTTCACATAAAATAATCCCCTATGGGGTAAAATGATCCTCTTTTAATAAAATGCAATGACTCGACGTATTTTTATTTTATTTTATTACGAAAAATATTCTATCATAATAATATAATGAAAATATTTTATAATGATAAAATTAATAAAATTATCCGAGGATCATTTTGGATACTCCTGCCCTTATTATAATAATTCCGTAATATTTAATTGCAATATGTAATAATATTCGCAAAAACCGCGTGTATTTCAAAATGAGAATTACGGATGAAACTTAATGATTATTATTGCGTATTTTAATCCAAAATAACATTTAATACGGATATTTGGTTAACGTTTCACATTTCAATCGAAATTATCCGTTAAAACAGTGTGTCAAGAGCAGGAAGGACTGATAATTAATTTTCGAAAACGACGACGAGGGAAGATTCGTTCATTAATTTCGTTTATTTACTTTCCGGGCAATATTAATATCCCTTTTTACCCCGATTCGTTGATACGCGCAAATTAATTTCGCGAAACGTCGGCGGTATCAGTGTCCAATGATTTTATTCACTGGTAAATTTTGTACTCTGAATTTTGCATTCTTGCCAAAAAATCTTGGACCGTCCGCGTGGATTCGCCGCGGCCCGCGTTTTTCTCAAGGGAAAATTGATCGCGCTCGACCAAATGTTCTAATCTCGTCTCAAAGTGCGAAACAAGAGAGAGAAATAGAGACGGAGGAAGAGAGAAACACACTCAAAAGCAATTGCCCGGTTCTCGCAACTTTTCGCTTTCGCACTTCGCCGAGGCGGGAAAAGCTCTTTCTAGATGCACTCGTAAGTCTTTCTGATATACGGGATGTCAATTTAACTGCTCTCCTCGCACAAAGTGCATATTTCCTTTCCACACCGCGTTGGCGGAAATAAGGAGAAAGAGCGATTTGGGGCAACGCGACGAATTGCTGGGACGAAAAACGTCCCAGCGAATTTTTGATCACTCGGATTGGAGCTGAAGGAAATAAAAATTATTGCCCGTTTCCTCTGGAAAAAATGTATTAACCTCGTGTTAATGACGGTGAAAGAAGAAAAGGAAATAAAAATTAACACATTTTATGGGACTTTGCTGGAACGAGAATCCTTGGCGTTTGTCTTATCTATTCAATTATCACCTCTTAATACATTCTCGCGGTTCGTTGGTTATTTCATACACACACCTGTATACAGGTCATTCAACGTTGGCTCAACCTGGACTCCGGATTTTGTTCATTTTTTCTCGACGATTTAATCGAGGTAAAGCTTTTTCATTTTTTAATAGATTTATTCCCTCAGCAAATCTTTAGAAATTTAGTTTAGGGATCAAAAACTCCCGTATTGTTAATTCTAGAAAAAAAAATTAAAAGGCTGCAACCTGTAAAAATTGATAAGGCGCCAGCTTATTTTTATTACGCCCACGAATTGCATAACCATTAATGTGGGCTATCTCTAAGTGCTAAAATACTCGACTACCCAAAATAGAATTGTGAAAAGGTTTACGAAAATTCATAAGTTCAATAATTAAATTTTATACTAAAAATAATAACAAAAGTAATGACATTAATAAATAGTAAATAATAAAAATGTCGATAATAATTAATTTATCATGATTAAATTGGCTTTCGATATCAAAGTGAAAAAAACTATGCGAAAGTCAGCTCAACTGATATTTTAATTTTTGAAAATTTCTTTAACGCGAGTATTTGAGAAAATGTGAAATCTGTAGATAAAATAAAATCAGCCGATAAATTTTTATACAAAACTGCGGGTTTCCCTAATTTTTCAGATTTGTAAGCTCAAACGTTTTTCTTCGTTGGATTTTTTGTAACGTGAGAACTGATAGAAAAAATCTGGAAAAAATCCAGGCTACTCATGAGGTTTTTAACAATTCAGAAAAAAATCATAAACATAATTGACGAGGGTGAGCGTCGAATGGTCAATTTAACAAGGAATTGCCCATACACGGGGTACTTCCACAGGTGAGCGTAGCAAAGTTACAACACACATCGGGGAAGTTAATCCCATTTCATGACTTCCGGCCATTCTCGCGATGGGGCTCTGAGCGACGTGTCCTGTAACGTCAACGGAGAGACTAAAGGCGGGAAGAATGAAGGCATACACGAAAGAATTAGAAGCGGGATGGAGAGCAAAAAAAACTACGGATCGAGGAATATGTCGTAACCGCAGAGTCCTTTTTTTCTAATTAAATATCTACCAATAAAGTTTCAATAATTTTTTTCCAATTGCCAATAATTTATAGCCCACATTTTTTTTTTATTTTAAGCTCACTCAAAATTATTCCATAAAATAATTCCAAGTAAACCTAATCCACCGCGCTTAATTATCGCTCATAGAAAGGTTAGCAAAAGTTGCTCGTTCTTTTTTAAATTAAATCAATTTCCTAATATTTTAATGATTTATAAAAAAAAAAAAAAAAAAACCGATGATTTGGAGCTCAATTTTTTTCTAAAATTTGATTCCCAAGTAAATTTAACCACCGCGGTTAATTATCGCTTCTAAGGGGGTTGAAAGTTACTCGAAGATCTTTTTTTAAATTAAATCCATTTGCCAACATTTTCAATGATTAATTTTTAAAAAATCGCCTATAATTATCAATTTATAAGTCGCATTTTTTCTAAAATGTGAAATTCACTCTCAAAATTATTTCAGAAAATAATGCCAAGTAAATCTAACCTTCCGCGGTTAATTATCGCTCACAAAGGGGTTGAAAAAAGTTGCTAATTAAACTTGCAATTGGCTTTACCCGACTCTTAGAAATTTTGCCCAACTCTTCATTATTTTCCAATTCAGCAAAACATCAAAATTCAACAATGATTCTCGACTTTGGGCAAGTGCAAACGTTCTGCATTTTTGAGGTAACATTTCTTCGAATTTCCACAAGTAAACGCGTCAAGATCCGGTTGAATACATCTCATCATTGATGACAGAATGTAAATTATGACGAAGACGAATCAAGGATTGTTAATTACGATGATTAATTATCCGCCGAGAAGGTGGACCGATGTGACGCGGTAAAATAGCGAACGAAACGAGGAAGAGAACGAGCTAAAGACGCGTTTCTTCTCGACTCGAAGGAGCGATGAGAAGAAGCGAGAGAGGCAATAAAACAGCGTATAAAATAATTGGCTGTAAAGTTGCGGTCTTACGAAGGGAGAGAATTGTATTTCGTGCCTATATGTGTGCGAGATAGTTTCTTTTCTCCCGCGAAATAGCCTTTCCCTCCCTCTCGCAGACCCCGTGAAGAGAAAAAAAGACGAAGGAACCTTCTCTCTCACCGAGCAAATACATCGCCAAGTCGAGTTTGTGTCTTTGTGTGCGAGCGCGCTTTTTAAGCGCCATTCTCGATCATGACCGTAAATTTATCCAAATATTTTATTGTGTGACAATTTTTATGGTAATTGTCATTATAAATTCGCAGGGGATATTTATGCCTCGTTCGTATGACTCGAAACGATTTTGTTAAATTGCGAGCGTGAAAGAGGCGAAGAAGAGTTTAAGGAGGAAAACGAGAAGACGCGCACACTAATACGAGGGTCAAACTATTTCAACTATAACGATCGCCCTCGCCGTTCGTCTATTTTTCATGCTCACCAAACGTGAAACATCGTCATCGTGGTCGGTAAATCAGAGAAAACAAATAGTATTCTGAGATTCAAGTACCAGGAACCATTTCCAACAATTTTCAGATGACTTACACAATTTTTACGATTTTTTTCATTGTCTGCAAATGAGAATTCTAATTGTCGATAAGGTAGATCTCTTCCCTTCGATTTTTCCCGATTTTCGAACTTAGTAGTAACGCCACATTAAAAATTCGATTTTCTTCGAAACAAAAAGAGCTAAGAATTTTTTTTCCGCGGTATTTGAAAACTCAAAAATAGCCAAAAATTCAGGGACCCGAACGATGCGTCGAACTATGGAAATAAAAAAGTAGCGCTAATTTTTGTTGACTTTGAGCTAGCAACACGACATTAAAAATTCGATTTTCTTCCAAACAAAGAGAGCTAAGAATTGGTTTTTAACGGGATTTGAGAACTCAAGAATAACCCAAATTTCAGGGATCCGAACGATGCATCTAACTATGGAAACAAAAAAGGAGTGCTAATTATTGTAAACTTTAAGCTAATATCTCATGCCTCTAAAAATTAAGATAAAAGATAAATATCTGGAGTATAGCATCTATCCCACGATAATAATAGACTAATTGCACCCAAATTGTACCAAAAAATCTTCCCCTATTCTCGTGCAAGAATTTGCAATAAGACGAGGCGAACTGGGAGGACAATTTTGTCCCAGGACACACTAATTCCACAATATCTCTGTCTGATCATCGTGGAGGACGTTTTTGGCGTAATCAACGGTGCTTCTCATGTAGACGCTAGCAGAATTCCGAAGGTCTGAACAATTGTTTGAAGTCTCGACGACTAAAAATACAAAATACATCTGCTTATCGTCGTACAATTGTTGTCGTGCGCCGGATGATTGCGTATATTGAAAAAAGTGAACAAAATAAGGGGTGAAAGAGCGGGAAAACGGAGAGAATGTCTCGTTTCTGTCTGGCTTTTGCGTTTGGCAACGACGATAGAGCGAGAGACCATCTCTGGTATAATTAAAACAGCTCCGAGACAAACACTGGGCGATTCGCCACGGTAAGAGAATGAAAGAGGAAGAGAAAGTGAGAGAGAAAGGTGGCGAAAGGTATGAGGGGACCCAAAAGAGGGTAGAACCCAGCTGATTTCATTAAACGTCTTACCTCAGCCTCGTCTAATTTCTGTTTAGTTCCGTGAGCCTTTCGCGAAACCTCGTCTCGTTTCACTCACCTCGTCTCTTCTTTCTCCTTCTCCTCCCTCATTCTTTCACTTATTTTTCTCCCGCTACACAAACACTCGCGTATTTTCTCCATTCATTTCGAGGGGTTTTGTTTTAGCCGAAAAGCAGACAAAGCAAAACGAAGAAGTCAGAGCGTTGGAAGACTCGGAATTCCGGATGCGCTTGAGAAAACGACGTTTTTAGCGTGTTTAGAAAACACAGAATGGAGAAGAAGTTTGCTGAAACGAGAGCAAAAAGGATGAAGATTGAAACGTATGAAAAAAAGAAAATAAATTTCCCGGGTTTTTCAGTGAAAATTCGCAATCCCATCTTCGTCATTGCCGATGCTGCGCGGCATCAACCGCGTAATTTCTCTTTAGTTCCACCCGCGAGAAACCTCGTCGCCTCCTTTTTGCTCGGGTTTCGGTCATTCTCTTACCGCTATCTTTTCACGACTCCCATCGTTCTTCCAACAACGTCGTCACTGTCGTCGGTCTATCGTGGGAACGACGTTCGTGTTGAAAGAGAACCGCGCTCAACGCAACCCCTTTTCTCTCTATCCTTATTTTCTACTAGATTCAAACTCGCCTATTTCACGCTTCATCGTCAACTTTTTCTACCATCTTTCCCTCCGAATCATGGTTTTCCATTCGATTTCTTTCAACGTGACGCGGAGATCCGCCAAGAATTGAAGCGAGCTTTCGGTCGTGACTTTCAATCACCGCGAGCATCAACGACCCTTGGATCGCGTTATACGTATATTTCGGGGTAAAGTGATAATAAAGCGTCTAAAAGCGAGCCGGAAAACCATCGCGAGAGGGAGGAAGTGGGAGATGAAAACGAGGGACGAAGATGGGCAGACGTGGCAGCAGAAAGCACTCTCATAGTCGACGGTACCAAGAGCGAGAGAGAGGCAAGAGTTGATTTAAAATTGATTTATGCAAATTGCCGCTGCACGAGCAATTAACAATTCCTTGTAGACCCGCTGGCGTATAGCTTTTGGGCGGGTTGGCAGGGGGTGGTCCGGAAAAGGGTAGGTTGAGGATTTGGCAGAGGAGGAGGAGGATCTGGTAAGGTGAGAGAGAAAGCTCCCCATCGTTGTGTGATTCACACACGTGCGGAAAATTTCTCTGTATTCCAGATGCTTCGTCTACCTGCGCGCACACAGACACACATTTCTAACTCGCTTACGCCGACGTTCTGTCAAACTGGTGTGAGAATAACGGTATAACAGTGTATGCCAGTGATGCAACTATACCACATATGAAGCATTCCACACCAAGTGAGCCACTGAAAAATCGTATGATCTCGAAATATAATGAAACATTTTTTTTAAAGGTTATTCGAGTGTCAAAAGCAAGCAGATTTTTAAATCTGATTTTACACCCCTAATTTGGATACGAATGTTATTTATTTATTTATTTATTTTTCGATTCATATTACATGCGAAACGATCCATTGCACACAAAAAACACCTCCACATAAAATTGAGGTTTTCCGATATGCTTTATAATCTCATCTTTTTTTAAGCTGTCCAGAATCCTTTTCGTGTATTTTTCAGCGGAACAATATTTTTTTTCGTCGAGTTCGCCGTTTCCAATTTTCCTGCGATTTCGAGAGAACTTTCGTTGATTTCACAACAAACCACGAAAAAATTGGGACGATGGAGAATTCATATCTTCCAAGTGTTTTCTGAGGTTAACTGATGAAAACACTTGCGACATACGACAAATATTCGATATTGTCGAACGCCCCCATTAAATTTGTTGAAAAAACATTGAACATATATTATTTAACGTGTATCTGTGTGGGGTCAATGTATGATTAATTCGGAAGTACCAAAGTATTTTGTGAGGTCCCAACTTTTGACTTTAACTCGACGAAAAAAAATATTATTGCTTTGTTTCGCTGAAAAATACACGAAATAGATTCTGGACAGCTTCAAAAAAGATGAGATTATAAAGTATATTGGAAAACCTAAATTTTATGCAGAGGTGCTTTTTTTGTGCAATGGATCGTTTCGCATGTAAAATGAATCGAAAAATAAAATAACATTCGTATCCGAATTGGCGGTGTAAAATCAGATTTAAAAATCTGAAAAAAATCCTGCTTGCTTTTGACACTCGAATGACCTTTAAAAAAATGTTTTATAATATTTTGAGATCACACGATTTTTTAATGGCTCGCTTGGTGTGGAATGCTTCATATATTCATATACATAAAGAGAGAGAGAGAGAGAGAGGGGGAAGAGCCCAGAGCTGATGAAGGACGAAACAGAGAGAATGCGCGATGCTCCGAGAAAATGGAATTAATTTGCTAGGATTAAATCCTTCTAGCGCGAGAGCACATTTTGCACAATATTATATATATCTGACGTTGATATATATACAGATGATATATAAAATATGCATTTCAGAGTATATAAACGTGCGTTGAAACTGAAAATATATTTCGAGAAAATTGAAACCCTTTTCGGGGCTTTGAGACATTTTCGCTCTCATTGGCACGATTTGTGGATCCTGTTTCATTTCGAAAAACCAATTCACTTTTAAAAAACTGTGAGTAAAATATTGGATAAAATATTTATTTTTCCTAAAATTATTCATTTTTCTCTAATTATGTTTAAATTTTTTTCCTCTTATTTATTTTGATACACAAATTGAGAGTTCCTCTCATTCAAAGCGATTTCTGGTGAGTGCATTTCTAAGTATATGAACGTTCGTTGGAAATAAAAATATTTCAAGAAAATTGAATCCCTTTCCACCCTGAACCTTCCTATCACCATAAAAAAAACTGTAAGAAAAAGCGAATTAAATAATTTTTTCTCAACTCACTTCATTTTCTCTAATTTTGATTAATTCTCAATTTTTTTCCACTAATTTATTTCAATGCCCAAATTAAAAATTCTTGTCATACAAAAGGATTTCTGGTGAGCGTCTTTCAAAGTTTATAAACGTGCGCTGGAAATGAAAATATTTGGAGGGAATTGAAGTCCTTTTCATACTGAGTCTCCCAATAATCATCATAAAAAACTGTAAGAAAACCGAATGAAATAATTTTTCCTCATCGCACTTCGATTTCTCTAATTTCGTCTCATTTTTATTTATTTTTCTAATTTATTGCAATCAACAAAATAAAAAAAGATTTTCGGTGAGTTCAAACTATATCCAAGCTAATGCCATTAATTTTCCTGAGCAATTAAAACATTTCCCGACTCTTCTGACGCGTTTTTCCATTCGCTCAGTTCATTTTCGCTCTGACCACCGAAAATATTCGTCGCTCTTCATAAAC
Source organism: Alloplasta piceator (assembly GCA_946863875.1). Lineage (NCBI taxonomy): Eukaryota > Metazoa > Arthropoda > Insecta > Hymenoptera > Ichneumonidae > Alloplasta > Alloplasta piceator. The sequence goes on along the minus strand of OX333077.1, from coordinate 3,265,075 downwards.
CTGATGAAAAAGCCATCCGCTCGGAACCCGGAAAGTGCTCGGGGATGCCTTTGAGAATGGGGTGGCGAAGTTTCGCGCCTCGATCGAGCGACCTTTTGACTCATTAGCGCCAAAGATGCATGGCCTTTATCGCGCCGCGATGACCTACGAGATCTCGCGTGGTTAATCGCGCTCAAGATATCGAAGCGAGCCCAACGGAAGGGAGAAGGGGGAGGTTTATCCTCCAGAAGCGCGATCGAGAGAGAATGAGGCTCCGCGCGCACGGTTCGAGGAACAAAAGCGGTGGGAAAAGGAGAGGAAAGAGGATAAAAGTCGATGCGAGGGCTTGAGGGGGCTTTTATAATCCCGTACAGGGATCACGCGCGGTTCAACTAGCGCAGGTCGAACAGCTTGTACGACATCGAATCGCGCGAGTTCTTCAGCGATCTTTTGTAAAAGGTGAAGGGAGCAAAAGAGAGAACTGGAGAGAAAAAGGCAGAGAGAGAGAGAGGGAAGGAGAAGCCGGGATCGAAGAGCGATATACGAAGAAGGTTGTGTTTGTTCGAAGTGCATTGTTGCCTGCACTCTTTCCTTCTCTGTCTCTTTCTCTGTCGGATGAGGCAGAAAATGGTGGGAGGAGAAAGCCCGTTATTCAGAAAGCAGCGCAGCTCGATTTGAGATGAGAGAGAGAGAGAGAGAGAGAGAGAGAAAGAGAGAGGGGAAGGGAGATGCAGCTGGCATTTAGCAGGCATTCAATTAAATATTGATCCAGCTCCACTAAGCGCCGGTAAACAATTATCCCCGCTAATTAATGCCCCGGTTTGTGTGTTAGCTCTGAGAGATGCATCATGCTCCACCTCTCCTCTCTCTTTCTCTCTTCCCTTGCTCCGTTGTTCACGGTAGATTGTAAAGCACCGATGAAATTCTATCACAAGAGTAGAGTCTCCGAGCTGAAATCACATCTGCTGCCCCTGGATGCCCCTCAATGCAGCCCCGTACATTGATAACGGATTTTCGTTTTTTTTCAACCCACTTTCGTCGCTCATTTCAACCCTCGCTCTCTCGCACTTTTATCCTCAATCGCCTTTTCACTCTCCTTCGAATCGTAATTAATCGATTGCGACTGATGATTGTAATTATATTCAATTCGATTTCTCTACTGTGGAAGAATATTCTCAGATATTCTGAGAATATTCTGTCCAAATTTGAAGTCAATCGGTTTGAAATCAACGGAGTTCCGCGGATTAAAGGGTCGCAGTCGGGAGGTCGAAAGAAGCGATTTTTTCAGAATTTTTTCTGGAAAGATTTTTTAATTTGTCAACGTAAAAATTTATATACATATTTTTGTAACTTTTAACTCAATTTTGAAATTTTTGTTTTTGAAAAATTATCATTATCGAAGCTGTTATAGCCGATCTCAGAGAGGTCCTCGAAAAAAAGGCGGTGATCACGATATCGCTGGATTGGAGTATCCAAAATAAAAGCTTCTTTTAAGAGGAATCAAAATTTAAAAGAATTTCGTTAAAATAAGGTACAATCTAGTATCTAATCGAAGGAATAAACAAAATATTTATTTTTAACAAAATGACGGCCTCGAAACAAAATTTCGATTTTCTATGACACTTGTTGCCTTGAATTGTTTATGAAATGAAAAATATTTATCGGTAAGAAAAAACCTTCGATTAATTACTAAAAAATATTTTTTTAAAGCTTGCGTAAATATTTATATAATTTAATGAAGCCGGGTTTAAAACTATGGCTATAACTTCGAAAATATTTGTCAGATTGACATGAAATTGTCTGTGTACATACTTCAATATATGTGGGGCATTCCACGTCAAATCACGCGGTCATCGGCCGGACCCCCTCGAATTTTGATGTCCAATAAATCGTAGTTTTCGTTTGGCCCAAAATATGACCTCAAATTTTTAGAAATTCTTATTTCATTTTTTAGGGGTTGCCCCAGCTAAAAAAATCATTAAATAATCAAATCAAAATCATCTAAATAAACGTAACGAAAATGAAATTTTTTAAATCAAGTTTATTAAAATTCTGACTGTATAACCCCTTAAAATATTGGTGTCCATGGATGGACGCAAACTTTACAGCTCCTTTTTCTGGCATTTCTTCAAAATAATTTTTTTAAATCCGTTAAAAAATACCGGCTGAAATGGAGTTATTCATATATTTTTTTTAATCGAAGAATTAATAATTAATGTCAATTTTTTGGCTTTCGTTTGCGAATACATTTAAATAATGAGTATATGACTCGAGGATTTAATGCGAGGAAAAAAAAAGTCACGAGAGTAGATCGTTGAGTAGAACGCAATATTTTCCTGAATAAATGGATACACAAGCACGCGTGAAATCGATTCTCTCTCGCCCGTGTGATAAAACGCAGGAGAGAGAGAGAGAGAGAGAGAGAGAGAGAGAGAGAGAGAGAGAGAGAGAGAGAGAGAGAGAGAGAGAATGAGGATGAAAACAATTTTCTCTCGGTTGGCGAGAAATACGAGGAGGGAAAACGCGCTTGCACGAAACATTCTTCGCGCGCATGCTCGTTGTAACACCACTCACGCTGGCTCTGCTGCTTTCGCTATACCCCGCGATGCTCTTTAACTATCCCTCGATCTAAATGCACTCTAATGGACTGCATTAAACAGAGCGATGGGGTGGCGTTCTGACGACCGGGACACAAAAACGCGTGTGTGAGAGAGAGAGGGTAACGTCGACCAGAAATACATGAAAAATAAATTATAGACGTAGACACGTAGACGTGAAAAGTCGGAGTGAACGAGGTTACTTTTTTTTTACATCATCTCGTAAGAGTCAGTTTAAATCGAGATTTCATCAAAGCTGATGTCTGAATCACTATGATTCGCCTATTCTGTCCATTATTACGTTCGTCAATTTACTGAAATTTCCAAAATTTTCAGTGCACTCAAATTTAAAAAAAAATTTGTACACGTTTGGATTTTGATTGAGAGAGTTCTACTAAATGTAGAAAACTTGGTTTTGCGAGGTTTTTTAGGAAGTTAAATTCGAAATTTTGGGACGATGTTGACGATTCAGAGCTCATTTTGTTTCTCGATAGATAATCTACGAATTGGAGCCGTTTTTTTAATAGAAAAAATAAAGCGACGATATTAGTCAGATCTTCTTCTTTAGATTGAGAATCTAAATAAATAAAATGACTCGCGTGAATTCGTAAATTCTATTTCGACAAACAAAATATGAGTTCTCGCTCGTCAAGATCGAACTAAAATTACAAATTTGACCTCAGAAAGACCACGTAACATTTTTTTTATAATTTATAATTTTTTAAAATAATTTTATTTCAATTTATTACCGTAAAATTAATTATTTACTGTTGTGTAATGCTGATCTAAATGCGGTCGTGCCAGTTTCTCTTAAAAAATGTGCACACAAATTTTTAGAAATTTTATTTATTACTTTTTATTTATATTTATTTGTACTTTTTATTATTACCATTATATTCATTATTTATATTAGTATCTTGACTTGACTGCGCCGCAAGGAATACCTTAAATTGAGAAGTACGCGCAAAGAGTAACTAAATTAATCTCTCTCCTCTTTTTTTTCTCTCTTTCTCTCTTTATGTTGCTGGTAATTTTTTTCCGAGTGCACGCAGGTGCTCGCATTCATACGAGACACGAATCGAAATTTATTCCTCGTCACCCCAAGGGCTGAAAAAAGAGAATCCCTTTTCTTCGTGATACTCGTCATTCTCCGCTTTCTCTCTTCAGCTTCGTAACCTCGTCTCTCGTCTTTCACCGTCTCGTACGTTACATTTTTGCACCAAGAGCTTATCCCACATGTCTCTTGGCACCTCGCGTGTTTCTCGCGATAGTCTCGATCGAGATCATCCGCCTTGCACGACCGAACGAATACAATTACGAGTCTCCAACGGTCAACGCGACGTGAGTCATTATTATGCTCGAAGAGGAAAAACATCAGCCGAGCAATGTTGATCGACAACAGAAGATAAAGATTTTTGGATAAATTTCCTTGTAGCACTTTGATCTCAAAAAAATCCGCAATTATCGTGGCACGATTATTCAATTCTCGTCGCCACGAAAAATTTTTTGTACATGAGATGATATAAAAAAAAAATTGTTGTGGTCGCCATTAAAGGGGAAAAGCTACTGAAATGATTAAAAAGTTATTTTTTAATTTTTAAAGTGAAAATTTAATTATATTATAAAAGTAAAAAAGTAAAAATTTATAGTAAAAGTTCAATTTATTTTTAAAATTTTTCGACCTTGTTCCAGTGAATACACAAAAACTTTTCAGCCGATTTTTCATTTGTTTTAAATATTTCTAATTTCACTGACTTACGTTAGTCCGTATGTGACTGATTTGAAAAATGTTAATTTAAAATAATTAAATGTTTTAATTTGAACAATGGGAAAGATATTTTCATGTCATTAATAAGATAATATCTATATCTCCGTCAATTTTCAACATCTTCGAATAAAAATTGCTATGAATTCCAGTTGAATATACACTTAATAAAACAACAACAATTCAATCCTCTAATAATTGGTTGTTTATGAAAAAAATTGTCATTGACCATTTTTTCACCCCTCTCAGGGGTTTCCCCTTAATCCAGCTGTTATGCTTATGTACATTAATACCAAAAAAAAACAAAGGTTATTGTCGACAAAAATAAATTTGCGTTAATATCAGATATTTAAAAAAAAAGGAAAATAAAAACGGTGGCTCTGAGAAATTTTGGTTCAAATTTTCGCCATTCGTTTTCACCGTTCGATCGTACAATTTTGCATATTTTTCATGCAAAATATTCTGGAAAACAAAAATTCATTTCTACCTTCGAGACCGGAATACCGGCTTAACTAAATAAATTCAATATCTCGGAATAAATACATTGATAAATCAGTCACTCCGCTAAAAGCTTACTTTGGCGAGCGAGCGCTCCTCGAGCTTTTTGCGATCACTCGCAAACAGATACGCACACTTTCCCGGATTTCCCGATGGTGAACAGAGAGAAAGAGAGAGTAAGAGAGAGCGTGTTTGTTCCGCACGCCGACGAGAGGAGTATCTTTTTCGAAAAAGTGTGGAAAGGATGAGAGATTGGTAAAGAAGAGGGACGTCGAGGGGGGGGGGGGGGGTAAAAGTGAGTGCTAGACTCGAGGGGTAAGAACGATGAGAGGACGAGAGTGTATAAGAAGAGAATAAAAGGGCAAAGAAGGTTGTAATAAAGAAGGGGGGGGGGGTGAAAGTAAAGCGGAAAGAGGAAAAAGGTAAGAGAAGGCCAACTCTGCTGCTGATGTACTTATGGTAGAGTGGTTTGCTCCGTCTATAAAGAATCTTGTTTGTTTCTGGTAACAAACGCAACTCCAACCTTATACCCATATATATACATTCTGCCAAAAAAAAAAATCCCTCATTTGCCTTAACGATTTGAGGGAAGTTTCCACGATGGATGCTCAAGACACCCTCATTTAAAAAAAAAAAAAAAAAAACAAAAAACAAAAAAAAAACAAAAACAAAAGAATTGTTTCATCGAGATTATCTCTTCTACCCCCATCTTCTTCAGCATGAAATTTAGAAATTGCGGAGAGAAATTATCGAGAAAAATTATCCTACTCGTTTTACGGGGCTGCGAGATAATTCTCATGGCGAAATAACTTGTTTTCAAAAGTCTCTCTTTTTCCGCTGATATTTTCCTCGCCCAAACATTTCCTCCCTCCTCAAGATACATCGGATTAAAGTCAAGGGGGTGTACAAGTGGCGCGAGATAAATCCCGGACTTGGCGCGGCCCGCGCCGGGGCTAAATACGCGTGGGAGAAAATGCCGCGCGAAGCGAGGGAATGGAAAAACCAGAGGGTGCACGCTGGAGTCTCCGCGAAGACCGCGGGGGTGAATCGTCGCGCAGAAAAGAGCGGGCAAAGAGAGAGAGAGAGAGAAATAAGGATTGAATATATACACTCCAGCTCAAAAGTTTGGAAACACCAGTCAATATTTCTTGCCGCACCAGAAGTCAACTCCGTCAAAAAAGATAATCGAATTTTTGAAAAAGCGTTCGTACGGGAAGGAATTCAGCTTTATTTTGCTTTTTAAAAATATTTTTTGTGTTTTTTTTTCGATCTGGTACGCATTTTTTTACGCGAGCGTACTTAAGGACTTTTTTTTTTTTGTCTTTTTCTTAATCAAGTCTTTTGCTTAATTTTCGTCTTATAAAAAATTTCATACGCTTTTTTCTCGCAGTTATTTCACTTTTGGCTAAAAAAGACAAATTTTGGAAGATGCAATGTAACTCAAAAACTATGGAGTTTAAGAGAAAATGCGAAGTATGAAAAAAGTAGCGCACATGTACACGGATTCGGCTGGAATTATTTCAGAATTTTTCTATGAAATTTTTTTTTCTCTACTATTCTCGCTCGAAATTCTGATGATGACGTCCCAGCGAAAAATTGTATCTCATTGAAATTTTCGTACTTCGTGATACAATAAAAATCTGAAAAAATTCAGCAGCATTTGGCATGCTATAAACAACAATGATCAATAATAATTATTGGTCATTGTTCATCATTGCTTAATAAATTGTTTAAACAATTTGTTACTGACTTTTGGGCTATTATTGATAATTGTTGTTTACAGCGGGCCAAATGTTGCTGAATTTGTTTAGATTTTTATTATATGACGAAGTACAGAAATTTCAATCAGATACAATTTTTACCTGGGACGTCATCAGTTTCGAGCAAAAATAGTAAAAAAAAAAAAATTTGATGTGAAAATTCTGAAATAATTCCAGGCGATTTCATGTACACGTACGCTACTTTTTTTATACTTGACATTTTCTCGTAAACTCTATAGTTTGTGAGTTAGGTTGCATCTTTCAAAATTTGTCTTTTTTGGCCAATAGTGAAATAATTTTGCGAAACAAAATTGTACGAAAATTTTATAAGACGAAAATGGAGCATCTGCTAACCCTTTCAAATGTACCGCGGATAAAAAATAAAAAAGTTCTCAAGTTATGCGCCCAATTCGCGATGGTCGAAAAAAAGTAAAAAAAACGGTCACGTACAAAAATGCGTACCGGATCGAAAAAAAATCATAAAAAATATTTAAAAAAAGGAAAATAAATCTGAATTCTTTAATTCCCAAAAATTAAAAAATATTTAAGAAGGCAAAATACATCTGAATTCCTTCCCGTCAAAACGCTTTTTCAAAAATTCGATTATCTTTTTTTTGACAGAGTTATAGGCAACTTCTGCGGCAAGAAATATTGACTGGTGTTTCCAAACTTTTGGGTGGGAATATGGATAGAGCCTCGTGCTATCTATGTACAAAATAGGGGTGTCGGAGGGATGAAAAGGGGGTCTATGTGCTGGTCTGATTAAATAAAAATCCGCAACTTGTTGAACGTCTTAAATATTCATCCACCGATGTAGCATCTACTTAATAACCGGTGCTACCGGGGCGAAAACCACCTCTTCGCTGCTCTCGCTCCACCGGAAAAGCACATTTTCATCCCCCTCATCCCCCTCGAACGATCCAACCCTCCCGCGCCCTTTTTGCTCACTTCTTGAGCTTAGCAACGCTCACTGATCTTCCTCTCATTCTTCGCGTCTCATTCTTGGTTATTTCTCGTTCTTTCGCTTAGGAAAATCATCCCCAACATATAAGGGATGGAAATATAACTGCGATATCACGGGAGAGAGGGCGAAAATGTTCGATGACCCGAGTTTTGCGTCGCGCCAAATGAAAACGACCAAAACGTTTTCTTAGCGTAACGCGCGCTCTTGCTAAAAGCTAAAAGCCCTTTTGAATCCCGCAAACTTTTTCCCACCCTCTTTCACCCTTTTTTTCTCTGGGATTGCCCGTTATCCGTCTCTATCGCACGAAAATCGAAATCGCGAAAAGAGCTGAAAGAGACAACAAATAAGTGAGCTATTTTTTACGTGGTATAAGTTTTTCTCACGTCCTCTTCTTTATTTAGGCCTGATAACAATATTTTTGAAAATTTAGCTCAGTAAAAATGACTCGTCCAGGATTTATCGAGACTTTATACTCTGAGGCTTTGCCCTCGTTCAATAAAAATCTTTTTACAGAGAGAAATTCTGTATTTTTATTTAATAGGATTTATTTGAATGAACTAGAATCCGTTTGGATCAAATAAACTTTTATAAAAATTCCTGATAGTCATTGGAGTGGAAAAAATTAATTTGAATTGAAATAAAAATTAATTCTTCAATTTCACAAGGGATAGTTACAAAAATTGGGTCAATAAAAATTCATAAACATTTCTGTAGTCATTCGAGTGAAAGAAAATTAATTTCAACTGAAACAAAAATCAATTCTTCAATTTCACAAGAAAGTTTTAAAAAATTGGGCCAAACATCGGAGTTAATTTTAATAATTTACCGGTAGGTTCGAGTGGAGTAAAATGAGTTCTAGACTTATCGGAGTAAAGAGCAGCGCTTTTTATTTTAAAACGAAGCGAGGAAAGAAATAAAAGCGTTAAGTGGTTGGAGACCTGTATATGGTTCACGGGTAAAAGGACCAGAGAGCGGAATGAACAAAGCCGATGAAAAGAGAGAGAGACAGAGAGAGAGAGAGAAATGATGATGAGGAAATGAGATAGAGGGAATCGAGGGGTGGCTTCTCTGGCAACGGTCCAGCCTAATGGAGACTCTTAGCGTAATTAAACGTAAACACATTCGAGGCGTCACGCTAATCTGAATGCTTATCGAGGTCCACCAGCACACCAGAGGCATCCCGGTATATATATATATATGTGCTTTCGTAGTGCGTGAGAACCCGATATATTCTATGCCCTGCCCAATCTCTATTCATCGTCGTATCGAGCACAGACGCTTTATCCCCAAAACAGTTTCTCGATACACATCTATGAGCTACTCCATCCCAACTCAATCAAACTTCCAGCCCCCAAGATCTCGGCCTTATTCGTTTTTCTTACAATTACACCAGGAAGAGGAAATACTACCAATTTTGAATATTTTATCAATCGATATTTAAGAGTGAAAGCCACTGTGAAAATTAAAAAAGATTTTTTTTCGCACTCTTCTTTAAAATATATATTTTCAAAAATATATATGGGTACAATTTTAAACCAAAATCCTAAAAATTGACCGAGTTACAGTTACTTTAGTGAAATCAGGTAGCATGACCATAATATAGACGTTATTTTATAAAAAAAAAAGCGAATCAATTAAAAATATATATATTTGTAATCGCATTAGCTAAGTGTGCACGTAGTTAATTTAAAAATTTTTTATAATTACTATTTTTAAACCTGCTAGAACAAAAAAGAAACAAACAAAAAATTAAAAATATTGATAATTTTTTTTATTTACAGATAACCCTTCACCAAGATATCAATTTGACAATGAAGAGGATTCATTTTTCGTTGAGATAATATCTGTATCTCTGCTAATTTTAAAGATTTTTTAATAAAGATTGCCATTAAATGAGTTGAATATGTACTTAATACAATAACTCGATTCTTTAAAATTTGGTTATGTCTGTGAAAAAAATTATCAAGCATTGACAATTTTTTTATCCCTCACAGTGGTTTTCCGCCTTGAAATTTTTTTCAATTAACAAGAACAGTGAAAGTACTTTTTTTCTTCTCTCAAAAATCGTTAATTCAATGTTCACAATTCATGAGTTAACAAATCTTCATTTTATTATTAATTTTAATATATCAATGATTTAAAATATTTTGCTTGAAAACTTTAAAGAAATTCTCACACAAAATGCTTCAATGTCATAAATAGTACGAAAAAAAAAACGAGAATAAAAATTGCGTCACTGTGAGATTCAAGCAGCTCATTCGGATTAAAAAAGAGGAAATCTGTCGTTTTGCATCAACGACGCTCGGAATCTTTGTACATTTTTTTTCTCTCCCTTTCTCAATATACTATTTACTTTAGTATACACGATTTTGTATACATATATATACACATACATAAGTGTATAGACTTTCGCGGACGTCGAATAATTTAGGCCGCGAACGCGTGGGCGGCCGATGGAAATAAAAAGCCACTTAACCCCCCTTGGTTTGCCGGGAATTGCCAATTAATTTGCGCCAAAGTAAAGTGCGGTGTCGGAGAGAGCGAGGAGGGAGAAGGAAAAAGAAGGGAAAGAGAGAACGCAGAACCTCTCACACGGAGGCGCGGGCTTTGCTTGTGTTTGCCCGTGCGATTCTCTGCTTGTGCCGAAGAAGCTGCTGCTTTCGCGTATGTGTGCCTTCAAGTTTACAATAACCGCGTATAGATTGCGTGTGGACCATCGAGAAAGAAAGAGAGAGGAACAAGAGTGGACTCGCTGCCACCGTCTACATTCGCAAAACTTTATACGAACGCAAACAGCGATCCGAGTGTCTCTGTGAGAGAAAAGAAATAAACGAGTGAGAACGGAGAGAGAGAGAGAGAGAGAGAGAGAGAGAGAGAGAGAGAAAAGAGTGGCTAAAATCTTCGCGAACGGTGAAGAAAGACCGCGAGAAGCTGGTAGTAAAATGCACGATCGAGAGAGGGATGGAAAAGAGAAAGGGGGAAAAGAGGGACGGAGAGGAAGAAGAAGATGAAGAAAAAACGAATGAAAAGGCTCTTAAATCGTTGGACTCCGTTGCTTCTCTAATCTTAAACCTATGTAGCCACTTAACTGCGACACTCGAACTGATTGACAAACTCTCTCCTCTCCGCCTCTTCCTTTGCCTCCTTCTTTCGTCTCGTTCCTTCCTCAAACACCATTTTTTTCAGCATCGAGCCTTTTATCCTCCGTCCATAATATCCCTTGAATTTTAACGATCGCTCCTCTCAGTCCCACCTGTTTTTCCCTTCTCTCGTTTTCCCGTTCGAACTTTTACGCATTCTCTCTCTCTCTCTCTCTCTCTCTCTCTCTCTCTCTCTCTCTCTCTCTCTCTCTCTCTCTCTCTCTCGCACACACACACACACACACACACACACACACACTCCCCCCCCCCCACTCTCTCTCTCTAATCGATTATTTTTCCATTTTTTACGGGAAAAATTGAGGGGGGAGATTTCACCCAATGAAGGAATATCGAGACATGAATTTGTTTGATAAAAATCAGGGCTAATGGAAGATGCGGCGTCTCTTTTTCTCGTATCAGCTTTATCGCCGATTTTTTTGAGTCTGATACATCGATCGATCCGCACACTCGTCCATGAGTTTTTCACTTGTACTTCCTCTCACTCTTTTTCGCTTTTTCCCTCTCTCTGCATCTCTCTCAAAAAATAATAAGCGCATGCAAAGCACGTTTTCAACTTTCTGCACAGCATGGGGCGACCACCAATTTGCCTTCGATTCCTGTACGAATATCAATTTTTTTTATTGTCTCTGTCATAACCCCTCCCCCTTCCTTTTCCCTCACGACACGTCGATTTTATTTTATTGTATTTTTTTTTATTCCAGAAGCCAAGCAGAGCGTCGCAATCGTGAGAAAATTGATCAATCAAATGATGCTTTTTTTTCATCATTCACAGAATTATGTGTAATTAGCGATATTTCCCTTAAAATTCTATCGAACGCGAAATTAAAAAATCATTGTCACGCAGATTTCAAAAAACAAAATAAATGATATTTCGAGGATTAATTCACTAGATTTATTTTGGATTTCGGAAATTCCGTTGAATTGCACTGCATTTTTTTTCTTTTATTTTTTTTTTAATTACTAAAAATTGATCTGAAAAGTCTGGTAAAATGTTGGAATTTTATTTTCCATTTTTAACGTCGGAAATTGATCGGGGAACTCGGAGAACCTTTTAGTTTCCCCAGTCTTTTGGTAATAATTCTATTTTATGAAATACTCTCATCTGTCACTATGCACAATCCGCCCACAGCTTACAGTTCTCACACTCAACATATTACACGTCATTTAACGCATTAAATCCAAAAGCATTCAAATTGTATCCTAGGTGACGTTTACCGACGGCCTAATGGGAGATTTTTATATGTTGATCATACCATTTACGATCACCATATATACCCCATACAGGGGAAGTGGGGGCAAAATGGACACCATCCAAAATTATAAAAAAAATTGAATTTTTTTTTAAATTGGAAAAAAGGGAATTATCATTGATATTCGGCGTTAATATACCAAAATAAACTCACCCAAAATCAGATCTAAATTAGACATTTTCATGACAATTCCCTATGAAGAGTTGGAATTTTTTTTCAAAATTGTCAGTCTCATAAAAAAAACACTCCAAAATCCAACAGTATTATGTAACCCACTTGATCTGAATTGAATTTGGTCGAAAATTCAATTGCAAAAATACGCCAAGCAGCGGTTCAAGTATCTTGGATATTAAAGTGATACGAGAGGCAAAGAAAATCATTTTTTCAATCTTTTTTTACTTTAATATTTACTTCAATCTTTTTTTACTTGAATTTTTACTTCGATCTTTTTATACTTTAATTATTACGTCAATCTTTTTTACTTGAATTTTTACTTCAATCTTTTTTTACTTCAATTTTTACTTCAGCCTTTTTAACTTGAATTTTTATGTCAATCTTTTTTACTTTAATTTTTACGTCAATATTTTTTTACTTGAATTTTTACTTCAATCTTTGTTACATGTATTTTTACTTTAATTTTTTTCTACTTGAACTTTTACTTCCACTTTTTTCACTTGAATTTTCGAAAAAAAAAATCAGTATGGTGTCCATTTTGCCCCCTCTTCCCCTATATAAATATATATAAATACACTACGATTGTGCAGCTATGTAACAATTACGTTAATGGCTTTTAAAAATTCATCCGACGATCTCGCACCCGGTCGCGGTTCCATCGGCTCAATCATTTATACAGGATACAGAGTTGATAAAAATCAGGATGCTCCGATATTTCACCCAAATGCCGATCCACTTCCAGTGATTGCGAATGAAAAATGTACAAATCGCTTCACGTAACGTCATTAGTTGACTCGTGAATGCATTTTGTGGAAATCTCCTCAAACGCAGGTTTCCTATGACGGAAATGCGATTTTACAAATCGATGCAAAAAAACATTGAAATTACGTTTGATCAAACGTTGAATCAATAATCCGAGTAAAATGGCTCAAAATCCTCGTGATAACGCATTTTGATAAAGTAACTCTGTTTTGCAAAGAATTCGCTGACGATTGAGCAAGGATGCGAAGAGAAAAAGAGGCGAGGAAGGATTTTGAAGATCAGGAAAGCAATTAAATTTCAGCTTCGATCATTGTAATACAACGGCAATTAGCAGTGAACCTCGCGTTTCTTCATGGACTTGAAGTTCCGAAAGTTCAAATGAACGAAAAATGACAAATTTATTCTTTTAAAAAACAATTTCAAGACTTTATTAACACTTTGGAAATAATTCTTGAAACATCTTTGAATTTTTGAAATGATTATATTCACTAAGTTATTTGGAAGCTCTTCTAATTTTTCGTTAAATCAATACTTTTTCTGATTTTTCGTTTAACTGAACGTTCGAAACTTCAAGTACAAGTTTCTTCGCGATCCCATCCTCGCCCTTTTTCCCTCAAACGTGGTTTGTTGTGGTTTATTATTCCTATTGAAAAGATTGAGTTTTATGGTTGGAAATCTGGCGAGAATAAGAATCAACGATGAGGAGATCGAGAAGGAAACGAAGAGATTCAAAATGAGCGGATTGTTGAAAAGACGAGAATGAGGAGGAGTCCAGAGAGGAGAAGAATCGGGGCTCGAAGGGCTATTAACTAAATACAGCGACACGGAACAGGCGCGTCAGTCTGATAGATCAGCACCGAAAAAGCGTCCTCTTCATCGCTCTTCGAGCGTTTCCAGGAAGCCAAAGTTTCTTCACACACGCGCAAGGATGATGAGCTCCAGTCTCGTGCTGCTCGTTTCTCGACGAAAATATGCTTTGATTCGAGAATTTCTCTTCCGAGCTTTCGTCGTGCTCTACTCTCAAGCATCTTGAAACCCAAAAATCTCACGACCATTATACACTGCTTTCGAGTCCATTCAAAAAAATTTTCGGCAAACAGCGAGTGTATCCGCCCAGCGGAGAAACGCACAGATGGAGAATATACGAGGGCTTAAGGGGTTGTAGCCAATCAGGATTTTCAAAAAATCGATTTTTTTAATTTTATGTGTATATATATTCAAGTATATACAGGGTTGCAAATAATGCATTAAAAAAATAATTGAATTAACATTCGAATTAAAATTTGTTTTTATTTGCTAATTCTAAAAACTTGGATTAAAAAAAATCTTTTAGTTTTTTATCTCAACTACTCTAGTAACAATTTATTTTTAATTTCATGTTGGGGAGTAAGACATAAAAATACCTAAAAATAATAAATAATAATAATAACAATAATAATAATAATAATAATAATAATAATAATAATAGTTTAATAAGCAATTCAAATAAATTCTTGTTATTATTATTATTTGAAGGATTCAAATTTCAATTTTTTTCGCGGTTTTACTTTGTGTTCCGCACATGGTTATTGATTTTTGAGAAAATATTCTTAAAATAATCGTAACTTCTCCATAATCAGGATTAAATTTTTTTTTCAATTTTTTATTCAAATTTTTTGAATTAAAACATTCGCAACCCTGAGTATATACACACAAATTTTCATGTCAATCCGACAAATATTTTCGAAGTTATAGGGGCCAATTTGTAAAGCCGTTTCGGACCGTTAGGAAGTGCTTTTAAAACTTTGAAGGCGTTTTTCTCAAAACTGTGTTTTTGAAGTCTCAAATTTTCACACAATCTCTATAAATATATTTTTTAGTAATTGATGGAAGTTTTTTTTTTACTGATAAATATTTTCCATTTTATAAACAATTCAAGATAAATTTTTTTAAGCCGCCATTTTGTTAAAAATTGATATTTTGCTTGTTCTTTCGATTAGATACTAGATTATAACTTATATTAACGAAATCTTCTTTATTTTTTTATTTTGAATGATCCAATCCAAAGATATTGTGCTCACCGCAAGAAGCCTTTTTTTACTACAGCGGCTTAGAGAATCATTATTTTTTAAAAAGAAAAATTTCAAAATAAAGTTAAAAGTTACAAAAATATGTATATAAATTTTTACGTCGATGAATTAAATCGTCTTTCCAGAAAAAAATCTTGAAAGATCGCTTTTTTCGGCCTTCTGACTGCGTGTAAGCCCTTAAATAGAAACCTCTTTAGGGACATAACACGTCGGTGGTCGCCCGTGGAAGAATTATACGTCCGAAAAAGAAGGACAGAGGTAGAGAGGGCGTCGCGCACGACGTCTTCGTAACGGGCTCTGACGGATGGCGACGGAAATAGAGGAAGATGGGATGGGACAAACGTTGCAAGAACTCCACTCAGCAAAGAGATCAAGAAAGAGCGAGGAAGGTAAGATTTATTGTCCAAATTGAACCAAAGAAGAGAAATTCGAGGATAAAAACACAATCATTGAGAAACTTTAGTGCGACTGATTGTAAAATACAGAATAATTATGGGGACAAAAGCTGCTCAAGGTCATCGCGCCCTCTAATAATTTAGAAAAAAAAAATTATTTGGCCGAAGGGAACAGAAGTTATCGAAACATCAAATCCGACCAGATTTTCGATATTTTAAAGCATGATCCGCAAAGAATTTTGCAAATTGCAAGTCGCTAATTGCACAATCGTATTCCTCGGGCAATTTCCGATTTCGAACTCACCTGATGAACTCTCAAAAACAGGAAAAAAAAAATTCTCGACTATTTCGATTCAAGGATCAATCAAAGTTGATCCAAAAATACACAACTTCCTGATGAGGAAGAAAAAAAAATTCTATTCTACTTTATTCAACATCAAGTATTCTGGATGCAATCATATGCAGTCAGAAAAATTAAATTTTCACGGGAAGAGGGTGATACGCGAAAAATTTGAATTTTGTCGGCTACAGACACAAAGAAATGGGAAAAAAATCGATTTAATAATAGATCACTTAAATCAGTTTTGTAGACAGAGATTCTCGAACCGGAAATCCGTTTGGAAATTCGTTTCCGGGGAGGTTTTTAATTGGACAAAACATCCGAGAAAGTGCGTAAGATTTACTCGTATATATATGAGGCATTCCACGCCATTTCGATCAAAATCTTGCCTTTTATATGAAAAAAAACACATTGAAATACATTTTCCCAAATTTTTTCAGAATTTTTTGGATTTTAATATTTTTTTCTTTTAAAATAAGGACCATTTTGTAATATTTGAAAAAATTCAGAATAATCTAATAGAATATACCAACATTTTTGGTCTCCGTTCCAGAATGGAGATTTGAATACTCTATCACTAAAATTCAAAAAAATGCAAGAAAAAAAATTTACTCAAAGTATTAAAATCTCCATTTTGGAACAAAGCCCAAAAATGTTGTTATATTTTATTGGGTAATTCGAAATTTTTTTCCGTTAAAAAAAAAAAATCCAAAAATGCGTGACCAAAAAATTCTGAAAAAATTTGGGAAATTTTTTTTAAATGTATTTTTTTATATAAAAAATTTGGAGGAAAATCGGAATCATCAAGGCAAGATTTTGATCGAATTGGCGTGGAATGCTTCATATATACTCGGGATATTTCATCCGCTGATGCAAAATCCTAGTAAACCGTTAATTAATAACCGTAAAACTCGTGCGCTATCTGTCCATTTGGTATTCGAGAGTGCGTGCCTGTTTCTACGTGACGTATCCGTGGAGATAGGCAGAGAGAAGAGAGAGAAAGTGCTCGTATATGAAAAAGAGAGAGAAAGAGAGCAGCGTCGACACTTCATTTCCTCGGGGAATAAACATCGTACGGGGTTTGCAGATGCTATACATGAAGAGGGTCGTAACGAAGCACGTATAGGTGTCGGAGTTACGTGTATCATATGCACAATGGTCAGGCCACGATGTAACCACATTTCTCATTATCGATAACAACGAAGTAGATACTTCCGTGCGCCGAAGACGTGCGTCAATCCGAACTAACCCAAAAATCAGGTTGAAGAGTCAGATAGGTTTGAAAGTTGAAAAAAAAATCATTTTTTTCGATCTTTTAGTACAATATGACTAAAATATGTCGTCTGGGATTTTCTAGGGAATATAAATATTCTATTTGCAATAGATAAATTCAAAATAAACCGGAAGAAAAATTTAAAAAATTGAAAGAAAAAAAATTCCCTTCATTTTCGTTGTAGGTATAATTTCATTTTTTTCATTCAATTTTCATTTCAAGTTAATTTAATTTTTTAATTGCATATTCGTGATCAGTGGTCGATTTTCCATCGATATTGTCATTGAGATGTTGATAAAGACGTATAAAAAAAAAATTGTCATTCAAAAATCATAGAGAGTATTTTGAATCGGAAAAATCTCGACTCCTCGAGCCAAAATAGTGCAGAATCTTGACGGGAAAATCCAGCGAGTTGGTTCGGAGCGCGTTTTAAACGCGAGAAGCTCCGAGATACGATGAAATAAAAGACGGTTGATATCGTTGGGCCAAATGAAAAGAGAGCTACGAGGAAAGGGGTGGAACAAAGCGGGAGAACGAGAGAGAAGATAAAGACCGAAGGGGTTTTGTACTCGGGGGTAGGTTGGAAGGGTTTTTCGCTGCACGAAAGTCGGCGTGTACGAGAGAGCCTTTGTTTGTCGTTCGCTCCAATTACCTCGCAGACCTCTCACTCTCCACCTCGCGCCGGTAGCTTCATAATTAACTCCCACTCGTTTAACAAACTTTACTTTTAATGTTTTAAAAATAGTAATTAGCAGCCCCGGGAAAGAGAGAGAGCGAGAGAGCGAGAGAGAGAGAGAGAGAGAGAGAGAGAGAGAGAGAGAGAGAGAGAGAGAGAGAAGCGCGAGCGAGAGAGGAGAAAAATAGGGGTGGGTGGATGAAGAGAAGCGGCGAGTCTCGATGGCACGGGATATGTGTGCGAGAGGGAGAAAGCTCGGATCGGAGAGAGAGAGAGACCATCGCCATCCCCTAGCTCTGGCAGAGGAGGCTAGAGAGGGTACGACCCGGCGGTAACAGGGGAAAGAGACTAAAAGAGCGAGAAAGAGAAGGAGCGAGAGAGAAGGGTTGACGCGGGGGTGTAATTAACTATCATACGACCCCTTCCCGGCCAACGGCAGCCGGCGTAGCAAGGAGGTAATTGGACCGGAGTCTTATACGTGGGAGAGAGAAAACCTATATATATATGTCATGGAGTAATAGAGAAAGAAGAAGGTATACTCGGTTTTCCCGTGCAACCCTCCGCGAGAGGATTGAAGAGTGAGACAGCGCACGGAGAAAGAGGGACGCGAGAATTCTTCCCCCCTCCGACGGAGACGCGCAAAAGTGGTGACGCGAGCTCGATGGGGGAGGGGGGAAGGAAATAACGAACGGAAAGAGAGAAGGGATGGAAGGGTGGTATGGCGCGGGATAAAGGGTTGCTTAAAATTGCACACAGTGCTGTATTATGGAACTCTGACGAGCTTTCTCGAACGACCGTACGATGGCAGCATGGAAATCCATTAACCCTCCAACCCCCTCCCCCATCGCTAAACCAACGCGTTTTCTAGCCGAAGCTGCTTCGTCACTCGCGAGCTTTCTTCCTCTTTCTCTCTCGATCAACTACCCCCCTCCCGCCCTTCAAACTCCTTCCGCGCAAGGCCTTCCCTGGCTCGACTCGACCGCCCTTCAGTCGCGATTTAATTGCGATCGTCTGAGGGCAAAGTCTTTGAGAGCCTAGACGAAGCCAGCGCTGTGATAGACTATACGGAAAACACATCGCGAGGGAATACGGGAAAACGATTGATCCAACCAAGGGTCTCGGTTCACTACAACCCTCTCGTGCGTGCACCGAGAGAAATGATTTATTTAGCTTAAATAAATGTATTTGGCTTGAATAAATTTGTGTAGCTTGAATAAATTTATTTCGCTTAAATAAAATTATGTAGTTTAAATAAATTTATTTAGCTTGAATAAATTTATTTCGCTTAAATAAATTTATGTAGCTTCAATAAATTTATTTAGCTTGAATAAATTTATTTCGCTTAAATAAATTTATGTAGCTTCAATAAATTTATTTAGCTTGAATAAATTCATTTCGCTTAAATAAATTTATGTAGCTTGAATAAATTCATTTAACTTGAATAAATTTATTTCGCTTGAATAAATTTATTTGAAGTAAATAAAATTTTAGTCAAATATAGGCTCGATTATTGGGCTATTTATGTGGCCCAAATTCAAGTAATCCGGCGGAATTTATAGTTGAATTAGACGAATCCTTTTTCTGGGTTTGCTATGTTTTTCTTGTTGTACGATTTTTTGAAAACGAAATTTATTTTTTTACTCCAGTTTTTTGGCGAATCATCCCCGAGCTTTCCGGCTAACTTTGACAATGAGATTTCAAGGGGGCATTCTGGTCTTGAATTTTAAAAAATATCAATTTTTTGCATATTCCTAAAGTTTGGACCTTTGAGAATATATCCTCGAAAGGACATTTTTTAATTCCAATAATTTATGGAGTTATATATAGCTATTGTAGTGACGCAGCAACTTGGCCCGTCACGTCGGAGCATAACTTTAAGAGAGTATTCTGGTTTAGAATTTTGAAAAATCTTTTTTTTTCTGCATATTCTTAAAGTTCAGACCTTTAAGAATTTATCCTGAAAATATTTTTTTTTTTAATTCCAATAATGTATGGAGTTATAGCTATTTTAGTGATGCAGCAACTACGCTCGTTATGTCGGAACAATATCGGACTAGAGACCTTTTTCTCAAAATTATTACTTTTCTCAACCCGGTTGACATGAGATCGCAAACAAATTTTTTTTAACATTGTAAAAAAAATTATTGAAATTTAATTTCAATTCAATCATCATTCAATTTTCATTTCTTTTCCCGAAAATTTTTTGTTCATTGTCAAAATATTAATAAATATGGTGTAAAAAAAGAATGGTAAAAAAAAAAACATTCTTTTTAAACGAGCTAAACTGTAAAAAATACTTCATAAAAAAATGTGAAATTTTTTTGCATATACAGTATATTAAATTTCATACTCGTGTGCAGTAATATTCCAATATAAATTTTAATTTTCAAATTTTACTCTCTTACTTTCAATATACAAATATTGAATTGAAATTAAAATTTTTTATTTTCCAATCGATGTCTATTAATTTCGACTTCGTATACTTGTTATTGAAATTTAATGTACAAAAGAATATGAAATTTCAATAACAAGTATATTAAATTTTGTAACATTTTTTACACTGTAGACAAAACGCTCATAATGTATGTTTCTAATTAAGAATATCGCCTTAATCCGCCACACTCTGATCGATCCAGACTTCGCATCTTACCCGAAACATCGATGACATTTCCCGTTCATTTTCGTGGGACACCCTTCGTTCAATTTCTCTTTTTTCGTGCATTACGACGATTCTCAGCTGTAAAGCGAACCGATCATATTATAGACGTTGAAACGACGACGAGGCGAATGAGGAACGAGCGTGCAGAGAGGAGAGAGCGATAATTAAAGTCGATTCGCACGACTATCAAAGCGTTCTCGACAAAAGGTTCAATGAGGGTTGTGTGTGTGGGAGGTTTTGGTATTAAAATGTGTTTAACGTCAAGAGAGAGAGAGAGAGAGAGAGAGAGAGAGAGAGAGAGAGAGAGGCCATGTAAGAAACGGCGGGAGGACAAGGAGAGGTACGTAATAATCGCGGAATGGCCTTATCAAAGGGATTATGACATTGGCGGAGAGTCCGGAGCGGGTTAATCAGGCCTTTAAGGCCTCCTCCCTCAGGCCAGCTATATCTTCTCGCTCTCATTCGTGTACACGAAAATCCTTTATCGCGTACAACTAGCTTTTACTCTCTGTCAGCCTCTCTCTCCCTCCAACCCTCCTTCATCCCTTATATTCGCTTAGCGCCTGAGCGGAGGGGTTCCCTCGCTCGGGAAAGGTATATAAACCTCCCGCGACGGAACTCGTGGTGGCTTCTCGCTTCCCTCTCGAGCTCAGGTGAAACCTCGACGGTGCTGTCGACTAATCAGCACCCAAGACGCCTCTCTCTCTCTCTCTCTCTCTCTCCCTCTCTCTCTCCCTCGTTTCTGCGTACGCGATAAGAGATCAAAGGGGAAGATGATAGAACAGGACGACCCTCTCTCTACGACTGTGCCTTCTCTTATCAAATCCCACAAGTTCGTTGTTTCCACGTAAACTGCGATACAATCGAGCTGGTTCATATATCTAAATTGGCTATGATACTCCTTAAGGTGTACGAATTCACCCCCGATTCAGTTTTACGCAATTTATTATACAATAACAATTTATTATCCAGATTTAAAGGAATGAGTCTCAAAGTTTAAGATTCAAGCTACAGAAAGTTACCCTTTTTTTTGTATAATCCAAAGTTTTACACCTCAGATCCAATTCAAAAGCGACGGAGGGTTGACAATATTGTTGGATATCGCGATGAAACGCGAGACTCTCGATAGTTTTGGCAGAATCAATCGCAAATTGCCGCTCTCTCTTTTTTTTGAATGATCATCATATCGCGAATGTAGGTGTTTATGTCCTTTCTCATTCCCTCGCGGCTTTTCGGTCACCTCTCTTTCCCTCTCGGAGGGCGTAATTAACAAAATTCATTATCCCGCTAAAACTAATTTCGCAACAGCGCTTCTCTCTCTTTCTCTCGCTTCTTGTGTCCCTTAATCGCGAAAAACCGTGAAATTTAATTAAATTTAGGACCGCGAAAGTGAAAGAGGACCGTGCGGCTATGAGGCCCTCCCTCGTCTCTATCTCGCTCTCTTGGACCACTTTTATCCTGTGTCTGTCTCACGCAGGCCTCCAGATTGGGAAGAAAAGAGACCGAGAGACATTATCCCACTTATATTTACGGTCTGCGATGTATACCGGGAAAGGAACGAAGAGAGAGAGAGGAGAATGTAAACGAGTGAGACAGGTAAAGTGGTTGATTATAATAACGTTCATGTCGTACCCATAACGGTATTAAACCACGAGAATAACGACGGTCTGAATAAGCCAGGCTGCCGTACACACACTCACACACAGACACCCTTTCCGCCTGTAAGCAATGTTAAAAGAACACATCATCCTCTTTTAATGGTTCTCCTCATCGACATTTTTGCTGCTCTTCTTTAAAAAAAAAAATCGATCTCGAACGAGCAAAGGTCTGATCGATTTGTCAACGTCGAATATTGGCATTAAAAGCGTTTTTGGAAATTTCGAAATTCAAAGACCAAAAATCGAAAATTTGATATTTTTATAATGGAACGGAAACCCTTTTTTAAATTGTGAAATTGATGTCTCTTAGGTATGTAAGCGCCAAAATATTTTTCACCCATGTAAGAAGAATATATTGTTAAGGAATATTAATTATATAAGCAAAATATACATGTGATTTCTCAAGAAGCAATTTGAGGATTATTTTCGAATTTACAGGAAATACAATGAGAAATACTGAAATTACGATCTTATTTTTGTTTTAATCGATCTTGATTCTTTACCAATTACATAAAAATGAAGACTTCCTAAATTTTATAAGCTCGAGTTTCGATTCCTCGTTGTTTTGTCAAAACAAATGATTTTGAAAATGGCCGACTGTCAATTAATCATATTTAATGTAAACTTGAATAACCCGTTTGATTTTTACCTTTCAAATTAACCATTTCAGCAGAAAAATGAGCGCCGCCAGACGTCGCGAAAAAAAAGTTCATAATCTGCCGGTACCCATGTTTTTGTTATTTTTTTGTTTGTTATTGTTTTGTTGTTTTTCTGTATTTTTTTATGATTTTTTATTCAAAGCCTCTCAATAAATGTACCCCATTGTGTTGAAAAAAGTGGTTTGCCAGAAAAAAAAATCGAATTCGACCATTATTTTCGGGTCTCTGACGGATGTAGCTAGTTCCCCCACACAGAAATCTCAATTTTTTTCACAATTGAAATGCACCCAAAAATGTTTCCATCCAGGATTCGAAAGCTCAGAAAAAAGCTGAAACTCCCACGCACTCAAAAAATATTTCGAACGTTTCGGTGGTACCACCGACCTCATTTTTTCCACGTCACCAACCGATTTCGACAATAAATGTATTTTCCCATTGCATATCAATTTCTATTTTTTTTTCGCCAACGCCGTTTCAACGATCCATCATTCGCCAGAGAGAAAAAAGAACAAAACAAACAAACTGCACGATCGAAATTTTATTCAAGCATCGTTGGTGCAATTGGTTAATTATACTTTCTAAAACGACGCGATTTTAACGAGTTTTTCGAGATGATTAATAGCGAATTGAAAATTCCACGGCAATTTTCATGCAAATTGGCATCAAGGCCGAGGCACAATAATAACTGGTCACCGGTCTCGCCGACATTAAATTACCAACGGTAATCTCACGTATAAATGTTTCGAAGAGGAGTTTCTACTCTTGGAATTTCGATCTCCGCGTATGGCTCTCGATCCCTTTTTTTTAACTCTTTTCTTACTCTTATTTTCCGCCCACGCTTGATTCTCCCTCGCTCTATCGTGTACTCCGAGACCCGCAAGATGATATCATTTTCCCTCTCGCTTCTCGACTCTTCGCCGCTACTATCCGCGTCTCGAATGCATTATGATTAAGAAAAAAGGGGGAAACATCGTTTACACTCATTTCAATTCGCATTTATCGTTGGCTCTAATTGCACAACGTCGCGGAGACATTTTGATGCTTGTTTTTCGTCTTATATCTTGAAATAAATCGTTCGATAAATATCAACGATAATATGCAAATGTTCCATGTTATTAACGGTATATATTGAACACCTGAGGTTTGACTGTGCGATTTCATTGAAAGTCCTTCCGTGAAATTTGTTTAGACTTTCAAGGCAAGCGGGGGCAAAATGAACACGACCTTAAAATTTTTTTTTGTTCGAAAATTCAAGTAAACGAGGCAAAACATTTAAAAAACGATTTCTGGATACCTGGACTATTTTTTTTACGATTATGGAGGTGGGCCATTTTGCACCCTGTATCTCACGTTGATTAGACCCTCGGATTATGTTAGGGATGTTCGATTCCTATTCGATTATTTGAAAGATTGATTCTTTTGTTTAAAAAATCGATCTTTTGAATCGATTATTTCCTTTTCGATCTTCAGTTGAATCGATTCTGAAAATCAAAAATTCGATTTTTTATTCAATTCATTATCTATTGAAGATTGGAAATTAAATAAAGATTCAGAAAAGTCTATGAAACATCAACGTCAAGGTTAAAAGAAAGAAAGTATGTGAAAATGTGGAAACGTCAGAAAAAGAGTGAACAAAATTAAAAGTTAAAATATTGAAAACATGATTCAACGAAAAAAATAATCGAAAGTGAAAATATACAAAATATCGTACAAAAATATTAACTTATTTTAAGAACGTATTTTTAAGAATATATTAAAAAGTGCAAATGTGTAAAAGAATCGAACTCTGTTTAGCCAGAATGAAAACTGCTTTATATTTGTTATTTTGTATTTATCATTTTGTATTAAAATTAAATTAATCCAATTCAATCATTTTCTATGGCAAACCTTAATAAACACTTTCGTTAGCTTTAATCAACAATTAATTTTTTTTACGGTTTTTAAAAATCGATTTTCGTAATTCGATTCAGAATCGATTGGAGAATCGATTCTTTCCAAAGAATCGAACAGCCCTAGATTATATTAAGTATTTTACTAAAATCAATTAAAATACATTTTTTTCAACTCCTCATAAGAAATTGTCATAAAAATATCCAATCTCGATCTGCTTTGGGTGGTTGAGTCAATTCAGGTATATTCAATGCCAATTATAATGACAATCCCTTTGTTTTCCAATTTATTGAATTTTTATTCATTTTTCGAGAATTTTTTATGGTGTCCATTTTGCCAGCTGTTCATTTTGCCATAATTAATATATTGTTACCTTGATGGATTCGCACAAAAAATAAAATGAAAGAAATTTAGATGTTAAAAAATTAAATTGAGACCTTTCCAATTATTATGCGATTTCTCTTATTTCCTAATTTATTAAGTAAATTTTTTCAAAAATAATTTTGGATGGTGTCCGGTTTGCCCCCACTTCCCCTATATCTAACAAATCTATGCGTTTAGGGACTTCTCTTTTTGGTCGAGTTTCGCCCCGCGCGTATTCATATTCGAGAAAGATCGATTCCTCGAGTTTTTGCGAAAGAGATCGAGCAATACGTAGCGCCGCGGCAGGAGAAGGTCGAAATGATCGATCCAGCGCCAGTGGTGATAGTCTGCGGAGTTAATGCTCGAACGACGGGGAACGGAAACGCTGGATCCGTGCACTCTCATCGCTCGCTTGAGTATCGTTTTTTTTCTCCCTATTTCTTCTCTGAAAGAATTCCCCTCTCGCCCCTCAATGTACGCGCGATGCCGTCGGCAACGAATTATGACTTTAATTATTAATCCGACTGGGAGACTCGTGTCTCTCGCTCTCCCTTTGCGTAGGCATATCCCGGAGACTTGACGTGGGCGAGCCCGCTGAGATTCCGAGCGGGAGATCGAGAGTGGCATGTTTTCTCTCGGACTTTGCTCTCTCTCCGTCTCTTTCTCTATTTTTTCCCCGCAAATCAAGTATTACCGAAAGATTCATTTCCTACCGATAAATCCATATGACAAAAATTTGGCACAACGTCAACTAATGTTTATCCTGGAAAGATTCTTGGAATAAATTTGCCGGATGATGAAACTTCTTATCCAACTAAATAAACTGTTTTTGAAATGATTTATTTAGTTTAGATAAATTTATTCTGCATGACTTAAATTGCATTTAAATATCGGTAGATTTTTATTTACGCTAAACAAATCATTTTTGTCCCTGATAAAACTTTTTTTTCAAGCAAATAAACTGTTTTTGAAATAGTTTATTTAGTTTAAACAAATTTATTCTGAATGACTTAAATTGCACTTAAATATCGGTAGATTTTTATTTACGCTAAATAAATTATTTTCGTCATCTTTTATTTAGTTTAAAATAAATTTATTTAAAGTGAATAAAATTAGGTCAACCGTCAAATAAGATGGACAAAATTGTTTGATTCAAATGAACTTTTTTTTACTGGGTATATCGATCGGTGAATAAAAATGTATGCAACGTCAATTAATATTTATCCTGAAAAGATTCTTGGAATAAATTTGCCGAATGATAAAACTTTTTCTTCAAGTAAATAAACTGTTTTTGAAGTAATCTATTTAATTTAAACAAATTTATTTTTCATGACTTAAACTGTATTTTAATATCGGTAGATTTTTATTTACACTAAATAAATCATTTTTGTCATATTTTATTTAAAATAAATGTATTCAAAATGGATAAAATGACGTCAATCTTCAAATGAATTGGACAAAATTATTTGAATCAAATGAGTCTTTTTTTCCTAGGTGAATCGATCGGGGAATAAAAATGTATCGAAGAAGTGCTGAATCGACGACAATTGCGTGATATTTTGTAAAATTCGGGATTCGCTGCGAAAAAGCTGAGATTATCAATTCTGCGCTTCTGAAAATTGCTTCTACGGTTATTGCCCCATGACGAATACCTCTTCCCTTTTGGGAAGCCACCCCCAAAGTGGCATCTATAATATATTAAGAGTCGTCTCGACGTAGGAAAGCTGCGAGCGCCTCACTCACCCAATGTCGGGAAGAAAGTGACAGCAGAAACAGCTGTGAGCTTGCGAGAGAGAAAGAAAGATAAAGAGAGAAGATGTAGATACATGTTGCGCGTCACAAGATCGGACTTTCACGAAGCCGCGCGTTTCCTAATTAATTAAATTAATTACCGGCCCGGCGGA
Source organism: Alloplasta piceator (assembly GCA_946863875.1). Classification (NCBI taxonomy): domain Eukaryota; kingdom Metazoa; phylum Arthropoda; class Insecta; order Hymenoptera; family Ichneumonidae; genus Alloplasta; species Alloplasta piceator. The sequence continues at coordinate 3,238,279 of OX333077.1, read as the reverse complement.
GTTATTGCTCCGCTTCTCCGTGTTCACCTCTTCCTCTCGCCCTCTCTCGCTCCCTTTCCTCATTCACGACGCCATGAGAGAGGAGCACATCGTGTACCATTTCCCTCTGACTCTAGGAGCCGTATTATAAACCTCGTTATACCTCGTGGCTTGTCTTCGCGGCCAAGTATTACACCAGGATCTCTGTGTTCACTCGTCGAAATTTATACATCGTGAATATAGATACACGATTATATATTTCTCTATCGAGACGGAGATATTGAATAATTCACGTTAATGAGGCATGAAAACTATGAACTCTGAGAGAAGAATATTCATCGATGACCTTTAAATTCCTAAGAAATATTTTTGTTCGTTTTCCTTTGCTTTTTCTCATGAACAATTTTTTTTTCAACAAAAACTTTTCGTAATTTGCAATCAGCGGTAAATTTCCCATGGAATGGACGTTCGAAAACGATAAAAATGAAAGAAAAATTTTTTTGCTCATTTTAGGGCGACTTTTCGAAATCTCAAATTAGCGAAATTTCAAATGCTCATCACTTTACCTAAACTCAGAGAATCGCGTTTGGTCTATTTTGATAACTTGATTTTTGTAGAAATGAGAGCACTTTGAAAATGGCAAAAAAAAATGGAAAAAATGGATTGGATTTCGGCCAAAACGCAAAAAAAAAAAAATTTTCAATTTATTTTTTTCACACCCTATGTTCATGTATTTTTATCTCCTCAACACGAATCTACCAATAGTTTTCTAAAAAAAATTAAATTTTTACGAATTTTCATCAAAAACATTTTTTCTCGATTTTGGTCCCATTTTTAAAAAACCCCACAATAGTGAAATTTCAAGTGCTCATAACTCCACTTTGATTAAGCCGATTCTCAAATTTCTTTTACGTATGCAAAGATTGTGACTTAACTTAGAGAATGTCGTTTGGTTTATCCTGATAAATCAATTTTTGTAGAAATGGGAGCAGTTTGAAAATCGCCGAAAAAAATGGAAAGGGGTATGTATGCAAAAATTTGCAAAAATCGATGGTCGAACTTTAAAAATCTGCTAAAAATGAAAAAACCGTCCGAATCGAATGAACCAAGCGGCATTTCAAAGGTTAAACCATCACAGAAAGAATGAGCATAAGTAGAAGTCAAAATCTCATCTGGAAAAAAAATCACCGTGATTTTAGTGAACCGATTGAATTTTGGCCAAAATGCAAAAAAAAAAAATTTTAATTTTTTTTTTTTTGCACCTTATATCGATGTATTTTTTCCTCCTGAACCCGAATTTACTAATAGTTTTCCAAAAAAATTAAAATTTTCAAGAAATTTTATCAAAAACGTTTTTCGTTCAATTTTTGCGACATTTTCGAAAACCTCACAACAGTGAAATTTTAAATGCTCATAACTCTACTTTAATTAAACCGATTCCAAAATTTCTTTTTCGTGCGCAAAGGTTGTGACTAAACTTAGAGAATGTCATTTGGTTCATCCCGATAAATCAATTTTTGTAGCAACGAGAGCAGTTCACAAACATTCGCGAGAATCGATGGTGCAACTTTACAAAATCTACCAAAAATTGAAAAATCGTCGGAATCGAATGAGCAAAGCGGCATTTTGAAGCGTAGACGATTACGAAAAGAATGAGCTATGAGCGAAGTTGAAATTGGATCTGAAAAATAAATTACAGTCACTTTAGTGACTGTACAGTGGCTTTCCCCATTAACAAGAGAATCTTATGATGGCATGATTTGTTTCAAGACCGTCTTTTTTCATTCGAAGCACGTTCTTTCTGGATGAATAAAATCACATTGACATTTGTCGAGTCGCACGTACCGAGGCGAGAAAAAAAAAACAGGGAGGCAGTTTTTCCACATAGCTACTGCGCGAAAAGCCTCGTGGGATCTCAATATTTGAAAGGATTTAAATTCGGGAAAGTCCTGACTTTTCCAGTATCTATGCATAGCGCTTTGCCGGCTCCGTACCGGCGTGGACCAAAGTCCAGACGAATTTTCCAGCCCAGGATCGTTTAAAGGTACTACCCGCGCCGACGGATACCCCTGAATGATTAACGACGATTCCACCGTCAGAAGAGGCGACGCGTCTCCCTTTTGGAGCTCTACCTTCGCACTTACGTACACAACTACGTCTTTATGTGTATCCGCCATTTTGGCTCTTCAGAGTGGAGGGAAAAGCAGTCGGAAAAGACAGAGTCTGTGACCTTCTCGCTGGACGGCCTCAAACTCGCTCCGTTGCCGAGGAGGAAAACTTATCGACGGGGAAATTGTCTTGGGACGCGTTTCGACGTACGTATTGGCTGTGGAAAAATTCCCTGATAAGGGGATCCGCGAGTGAAGCTCGTAAACACGCGACAATCGGCCGATCCAATAAATATTCACGAATAAAAGTTATTTTTTTTGCAATATATTGAAGCAAAAAATTGAGTTTGGCAGAATTAATTCGAAACTCGAGAAGAATTTAGCCAGGCCAATTATTCTTTTTTTCCGTGACTATTTCCCACATCCGAAAGCCACGTGGATCAAAAATAAATAAAGAGAAACCGTGAAACGCTAAAATTAAATCATTCCCCAGCGGAGAGACGGAATGGAATGAAAAGACGCGTTAACAGCGTTGCAAAGAATTAAGAAAAAGTAAAAATGCGTTTCTTCGCCCGCTACGCCCATTTCCGGTTGAGAATCTCGGGGAGGGGATCATCATCGACACAGAAATACGTACGATTCTCGAGAGAATCTTGCTTCAGTCGGGCAGAGACAAGAGGGAATGAGAGAAATGAGGGAGAAGCGAAGAAGGAGTCCCGGAGAACGCAAAGTGCAGAGGCGAGAAGGGAGGGAAAAAAGAGCAAAAGAAACTGCGAGAGTGAGCGAAAGACTGAGGAAAAGGAGGAGGAAAGAGCCTAAATATGAGAGTGTCAAGGCCCCGCTCGAACAGTCGTGCGACGTGAATGGGGACCATTATCGGAGGACGAAGAGAGGCGGAGGGCAGCTCGGAAACCCTTCGGACAATGGTCTCCTTTCAGGAAATTTGACTCTCGACAAATGACGAAACTACGCGCGGACCAACGAGAACAGAAACAATAATGCCCGAGCGAGAAACGTCACGGGAGCCGATTTACACGCGTGTAAAGAGCGAGTGAAAGAAAAGGAGAAGGGAATTCAAGCTTCTCAGAGCTTCTCGCCCGAAGGAAAATCTTTTATTTTTGCTCTCGCAAGAAATAGTTGTGTAGACGCAATAATAACAACGCTCGGGTTAATACCGCTCTTGTGAATGAACCTCTCAGATTCCCGAAAGGATCAGAGAAACAGTTTTGCGAATAGTCCGAGGCGAGATAATGTTTCATTCACGTCAAATTCTGCAGGAAATCGTGTCGAATTTCTCGCTCGTCAAAATCTCTCAACTTCGATGCTTGAAACCCTTTCACAATCAATCCCATAGACACGTTAAAATATCCAGCAGAATCGTTGATTATTTAGACATCTTTTTTAATGATTTTTTTAGGTCTCCTAACTTGTACTAAACCGAAAGTCATATTTTTGTATATTTTCGTGTTAAATTTTTTTAAATTAAGTTTTGTTGAAAAATTCAAATTTTTCAATATTATCATTCGCATCATCAATGAATTTCGATTGAAAGAGGTAAAAAAAAATGGGTTACTTATTTTAAAAAATTTAAGGACGGACAATTGTATAGAAAAAATATTGATGAAATATTAAATGGTTTTTAAAAGTGTTTCGACATAGAAATTTGTATTCCTTTCATTTCATTTTAGAATTTCTGATTTTTTTAAATATAAAATATTCTTGTACAAAAATATAGTTGAATAAGATAATAGTAATTTTGTTTCTCATGAATATAATTTTTCAAAATATTTTTAAAAATCATAGTTATAGATAAATTATAGTTAATTATAGTTGAAAATATAATAAAAATAAGAGCGTGAAAAGTACAGGTTAAAATAGCTCCTTGTTTCCGTTACAGCACGTATTCATTCGTTCCTATATCCACGTTTTTTTGTATCACCGCGTCGGACGGAATTTTTTTTTTTTCAGCGTGCCACGCAAAATCGCACGAGCGAATATTTTTCAATTAATTTGAATTACAATGAATCGCGAGAGAGTAAAATGTTAAAGAGAGACTGACAAGACCGACGAATGAAAAAGCGCGTTCAATCGAATCGTGCTTGAAACACGATTTGTGCATTTAAAAAAAAACAAATTGCTCTTTGCGGTACAGAAAGATAAAAATTAATTTGAATTTTACACATCAGTATGATTGATACGAACCACATTGCAATTGTATCAATTAGGAAGAAAAATTATATTGCAATGAAAGGGCAAAGAATTTGTTTGTAAATGCTTTCAATATTCAAATGATATATATGGGGCATTCCAAGTGAAATCGTAGAGTCATTTCCCTCGGGTCATCAGATCCTTGCATAACTTTTTTTTTCGCATTGATTTCACTTCAAAAATAGCCTAATTTTTTAAAAGATTTTTCTCGCCACTCCAACGATCATTTTTGTGTAAAAAACGCGGGATAACTGAAAAAAACACCATTTTTTTTAATTTTGAAATTTTTTCTACAGATTCTGGGTCATAAGTAATAAGTAATATCTATCATGATTAGAAAGTGGGATGCGGCTGCCTCATTTTTTTTATAATTTTTTTTTAGTTTTAAAAATAAAATTAAAAAATTAGTTCCTAATATATCTTACAGGAGTAACAAAAAAAAATAATAATAAAACATAACTTGAAAAATTTTGATAGTTTGCATATTTTCCAAAATAAATGAGAAAATTTTTTTATTGAAAAAAAAAGATGTTTTTCATTGATTTTAAAAAATATGCAAAATATCAAAATTTTCCAAGATTTGTTTCATTTTTCTTTTTTTTTTACTCATATAAAGTGTATTAGGAATTCTAATTCATTTGATTTTATTTTAGAAACTGGAAAAAATAAAATTTAAAAAAAATGTATGAGGCAACCGCATCCCACTTTCTAATCATGATAGCTATTACTTATTTTTGACCCAGAATCTGTGGATGAAATTGCAGAATTAAAAAAATTGAGTTTTTTCAATTATCCCTTTTTAACACAAAAATGATCGTCGCGCCACCTGCAGGAGTGGCGAGAAAATTCTTTTAAAAAATGTGTCTGTTATTGAAGTGGAATCAATGCGAAAAAAAAGTTATGCAAGGATCTGATGACTCGAGGGAAATGATCCCACGATTTCACTTGGAATGCCCCATATATTATTTTTAATTACGAATAATCGGTTTTACGTCGGTACATTGATATTATTGAAACATTTCCAGTTACAGGATTTTTGTTAACGAGCTCGGCTGACTTTTAGTAGATTGAAATTTGAAAAAAGAAGAAATATGAATTGGAGAAAAAATTAAACGTACGCTCGTGCGCGGGTGATTACACGCGAAAACGGGACGTATGGCAAGAGTGTTTATTAATTTATTTTTACATATGAAAGCCTGAGAGCTGCCTCTAACGATCCTCTCTCATCGAGCAGAATCACGAGAGGTCGCGGGGGTGGCCACGACTAATCGCCAATTACTCAGAGAAATAGAAATAAAATTCCCATATACTCGAATCGAGGAACGGACGCTTCAAGATTTACGTTTCTCGATACAAATGCGCATTAAAAATTTCGTATGTACGATAAAATTATTGCGCGAGTAAGCGACTATAATATAAATTACAATATATACGGGGTATTCCGAGTAAAAACAATTAATTTTTGGCCCTCACGCTCACGGATTTTATTCAAGATTTTTTCTGCGATTATCCTCGACCCATAAAATACTGACAATTTGTTTCAGATTTTTTCTACAAGCCGGTTCGTTTGAATAATTTTTTTATTCGTTGGAATTAAAAAATGAATAAATTCTCAAAAATCTTCAATTGGAAAATTAATCAATTAGGAGCGAAAATAGGCCAAGTTTATTTTTCCTATCTAAAAATATATTTTAGAAAATATTTTTATATTCAAAAAAATATCGCCGGATTTGGGAAATTAATAGATATGATTTTTCAATTATATTCAATTTTAATTGATTATTTTAAATCATATAATTAATTTAATTACATATATGTTTGATAAATTTTGATGCATAAGCAATAAAGTACAGTAAAAATTCACAAAAAAATTTTAAAGCAAAATTATTTTATGAATAAAATGGACAGAAAAAATGTAAAAAAAACCTGCAACTGTTTTGTGGTCTCGGTGAAATTGTCGAAAAAATTGAGGAGGAAATTCGAGAAGGCTCGAACGTTGAGTTAACTCGAAATCGACCATATACCTATAAATGTATATGGGGCATTCCATACCAAGTCGACCTGAGTGTCGACTTGGTATGGAATGCGACCCTCGATCTCGCTGATTTCGTTTACGATTTTTTATATGATTCTTTTAACTTAAAATAACATTCAGAATTTTTTTCACATATTGAAAACCAAATTTGAGTAGGTTATGATTTTTTGAACATTTTTTTCGAAGACCTCGAGCCATAATTTAAAAATCTGAAAAAATTTTCAAAAATCCTGTGTCAAAAATGCCAATTTTTTCTCCAAATTGATTATGTCCAGGATTTCTCTTCCATCTCGATTTTAGGTTTTGGTGAAGAAAACGTAAAAAAAAAAAAAAAAATAGATGCAGAAATTGATCTACCGTGAAAAGTGGCTTGAATATTTTTATCGTTAACCAACAATTTCCAAAAATAGTTGTTTATTTTCTGCATCTATTTTTTTTTTTACTTTCTTCATAAAAACCTAAAATCGAGGTGGAAGCGAAAGCCTGGACATCATGAATTTTGGGTCAAAAATTTTCATTTTTGACATCGGATTTTTGGGAATTTTTTCAGATTTTTAAATTACGGCCCTCGAGGTTTTCGAAAAAAAAAGTTCAAAAAATCATAACGTACTTAAATTTGGTTTTAAAAATCTGAAAAAAATCCTGACTGCTATTCGGAGTTGGAAGAATCATATGAAAAATCGTAAACGAAATCAGCGAGGTCGAGGGCCACACTCAGGTCAACTTGGTATGGGAATGCCCCATATGCAAACCCATAGGCCGTGATCGAATCATTAATTAATGTGTACGTTTATCGAGCGATGTGCGTATGCTTCTTCGCCTCTCGGACGACTTGTCCATTATCCCTCAGTACATTTATCGCGGCACTTGCAATATCCCGATGAAGTTTTAACGAGCAATTCGCCTCTCTCTTACCCTCACCCCCATCCCCAATAAGCACTAAAATCGATTTTTCCACACAAAAATGTACGTTAAAATGAAGATAAAATTTTTTCGCATTATCTTTACGATGTGAAACAACTCGTGAAAGTTTACAATGAAACTTTTCAATGACAAATAATATTCAAAATCGATGACGCTCACGCGTGACTCAACGATCGACCGGCAATCGTTTCTTTATCATTATTGTTATTATTATTAGCATAGACGAAAAACAGAGTCGTAAAAACCGGGAAGTCTCTCATGGAGTTTCAACTATGTTTTAGCTCTCGCCGCTGATACTTTTGTGTGTTTTTGGTTGAATCTCTCACTCTCTCACTCTCTCTCTCTCTCTCTATCCTCTCTCTCTCTCTCTTTCATTGGGTTCTCTACACTACTAACTTTGTATATAGAGCTCGGTCCCGACACTTCCTGCGTCGAGCGAGCTTCACTTCCGTCCCGGAGCAACGAACGCGAACATCATCCCCCTTTTCCCTCGCGCCATTTTCATTGTCTCTCACTTTCTCTGTCTCTCTGTTATTCCCGTTGTTACGAGACTGAATATACCAGCTAATAAAAATCTTCAGAACTAAAAAGTAATCTGAGGCGAACAAAATCGACTCGTACAAGGGTAAAAATTTCATTTGAATCGAGCGAAATTCATGGAGTCATTTTGGTAACTCGTATTTGAGGAGTTTGAAGCAAACTGGTTGAATCGGTACTAAATTTTAGAAATCGCCTGCCCAAAAGTCCGTTCATAAATTGCTAATAACAAAGCGTGGTTTGCACTGAAAAAGTGTCTGAAAGAAAAACAATCTTCAAGGAATTCCCTTTTTTTTTCAACAGTAATTCTTGGCTCATTTCCCTCTTCGAAAGATCCTTCGCGAATTGACCATTGAAATTATCATTCCTAATCATAGTTCAAAAATTACAACCTTTGGAAAAAATAAATTGTTGTAATTTTTCTTCAACAATCACTGATTAATTTTTACCTGACAAATTAAATCTTTTGAAAAATAAAATTAGCCCCCAATGATCAAGATCAGACGAAAATTGCGAACTATTCTTCGATAAAGCTAAACAAGAACGCGCCTCTGCAATTTGTTGTTAAAGTGTTGCCATTTACAAAAAATGTAATATAATTTATATTTTTTGTAGAATTAATATTTTTAGAAGCAATTTGAAAAATTCAGCATTAACTTGTAACACAAAACCCAATGAATCATTAAGCGGATATTCTAGTTTCAAATTTTGAAAAAAATCAATTTTCTTCGCATATTCTCAAAGTTTAAACCTTTAAGAATATATGATGACTAGAAAGGTTGCAATCGTATCAACCAGCACACCCCATTTTGCATCCCCAACTTTACCAGCTTATAACTTATTTAACTCTCTGTCTGTACCCTGGGTCTTCCAAGGCACAAGCCAAATTTTCAAATCGAATATCTCTGGAATTGGAAAATTGTAAAAAAAAATTGTTTACTGTAAATGGTTAAATAAATGATTGAATCATGAAAAAAATGTTTTAAGAGTAATTCAGAATTTTTCAAGTTTTTTTTTTGACGTTTTTATCTTAGAAAAAATATTAGCAGGACTTCGACGACCCAGAGTACAGACGATGTCCCAAAATTCAAGTGTACCGGTGGAGGGTTAATTTTAATTTTTTTTTCTCGAACATTTTTCTATTGATTATCAAAATATCAATAAATATATTGTTAAAAAAAAGAATGGTAAGAATATTTTTTGTTTTTTTTTTTTATCAAGCTCAACAAAACGCCCAAAATGTATGTCCCTGGAGCAAAATACCGCTTTAACGGAAGCTAAAAAAAATGGTGAATCATCTTTTGGACAGATAAAAACGTTTCAACGATAATTAACCGAAACTCGATGGAATTTTTTCGTCGATTATCCGAAGGTTCGAGACTTCAAGTACACGATTCTCCTTTATTGGCGAAAGCCTTGACGACACATTCGTAGAGCCTGCAGTATGTATATCGTTCCGGCAAATACGGGAACGGAAGTAGGGAAAAAAAGAGCAAGAAAAAAAAAGAATCATCCCCACAAATCACGATGCACAATGGCTCGATTGTGTACACGAGACCTCACCGCGTGCCCCGTCGTTTTGCCATTCACGAGGGAACGAGAAAACGCGATGTATGTATATGAAATATACGAAGGGCGGGGTGGTCGGAGGGTGGCTTTGGAGGTCCTGACCTCCCGGCACGAAAAGCTGCGGGGGCGATAGCTCACCAACGCGGGTGCGATATCTCCGTCTCTCTTTTTGCATAACGAGGATGAAAGTTCGAGAGAGAGAAAGGGGCGCCGAAATGCCGGTTGGTTTGGCGCGAAGGGCGCCCGGCAGAAGGGGGATGAAGGAAACGAGAGAAGGGCCAAGAGGAAATCTATTGCCGGAAGTAGATATATCCCCGTGAACTACCGGCGTGTCTAGCTCGTTTCTCTGTACACACGAATTCACCTCTATATATATATATAGTATATACGCGGATCCTGGACAAACAAAAGGGCCCAACACTCATTATTTCATCCCTTGTATATTGCAAACAGTTAAGCCCTTTTCGTTCAACAACTGACGCACGTGTGTTTGTCTTTTTGTCCATTTTAGCACGTGTCTCGGTGCGAATTCGTGTGTACATGGAAATTTCAAACTCTCACTCTCTTTTGGTCTTTGGGATTCATGAACATTTTCGCTATATCTCACAGTCCGGGGGTAGGAAAAACCCCCTTGGCGTTCCCGCGCCACCAATTTGATAAAACTATTTACGACTTCCGGTGATCGTGGCTCCCGTGATTACGTCATCGGTGAATTTCACGTCGATGACAATGTGCGACTCGCAACGCGAATTTATTTATGACATTTCGGATGAAAAACAAAATCTGGCGCTTTTATGGATCGAGGTATCGATTTCGTGAAAACAATGTAGAAGGATTTGTTAACTGTTAACAAATGTTAAGTTGAGAATGGCAAAATCAATTATTTGTTAAGTTAATAAATTAAATTAATATTTTTCAATAGTTAATAAATTATTTTGACACAAATAAAATATTTCTTAATGACTAACAAATTTTGTAACAGTTAATGAATATTCAAGTAAAAGTGCTAACTAAATATATTTCTTTACGACAAATAAACAGTTTTCTCAGTGTTGAATGATTTTTGAGATTCACAATTTACGTTAATGAGCGAATTCGTTAAACTTAAGGGAGGCTGAAGACCTTCCAACAGACTCCCTTCATTTTGCCTACCCTCAAAGAGTTGAATATTCAGCCTAATCTGAAGAAAACGTTTAATTATCAGTGTTGATGTTTTCGCCATCGCAAAAATTCAAATTTCGATAACTCAGCCTCAATTTTTATTTAATTCCTCCTACTTCAGAGCCAAAGGAATGCACTGAGAAAACAATGCACCAGAATTTGTTAACTGTTAACAAATGTAAACTTGAACATGGCAAAATCAATGATTTAACAGTTACTAACATTAAAGTAAATAAATATTTCAATAGTTAAGGAATATTAAAGTAAAAGTGCCATCAACTAAATATATTCCTTCCCTACAAACAGTTTTCTCAGTGTGGGAAGAAACCTAAGACAAGAAAAATCGACGATAAATGTATCATGAAAAGGAAGATCACGATTGCGAATATATTAGGCAATCAAAACTTGGGATCGGGAATTCCATCTTGCTGAATTCTGGAGTTAAAAGATGTATGAAATGGAAAGATTGAAAGTGATTAGCGAGATTTGGAGAACAAAATCGTGAATATTTTAGTTGAGCGAAAAATGTTTGACACGATGATGAAATGGATAACTTGACTGAAAACATTTGTCGTGCGAATCTTCGTGTTTGTGTGTTACTCGTCATTAATCCACCTAGTGGAAATTCAGTTGTACAATGAGAAACGGATGAGGAACATCGCGGTGAGAACAAACGTTTGTATATACCGAGTTCAGGGATATATATATAGATATATATTAGGGAGAGAGAGGGGAGAGGCAAGTGTAGAATCGTGTGATTGCACGAGATGGCCAAATATATATGTATATACATATATCTATACATATTTGGCCATCACAAATGTACCTGACGGTACACACGTAACTACGTATGCACGAGTAATCATAGTTAATGCTTCCCTAATGGTGACTAAATACCGAATCATAGTTTGATGCGCTACTGATTAAGAGAGAGAGAGAGAGAGAAAATTGGTCCTATATATCTATACATCAAACTTCAATCAGCGTGGTCCACACAAATATATATATATGTGTGTGTGTACCAAGAATATATATATCTTATGAAGAAAATTTTAGCACAAATAAATAAAAATAAAAATAGAAAAAAATAGCCAAATTCCGAATTTTTTTTGGCGAACAGTTGATGAAAAATGAACACCTTTTTTAAACACAAAGGTACATATTTTGAGAGTTTAAATAAAAAATCATCAAAAAATTCAGAAAAACAAAAAAAAAATAGCCACGGGCAGATGAGCTTTTTTTCACGACGTTTGACGGCGCCTATTTTCCAGTTGAAATGATTTATTTGAAATGTCAAAATCAAATGGGTTATTCAAGTTTACAGTAAATATGATATGATCAATTAACAATTAAAATCATTTGTTTTGAGAAAACGGCAAGGAATTCAAACTCAAGCTTACAAAATCTAGGAAAAGTCTTCATTTTTATGTAGTTATTAAAGAATGAAGATCGATTTTTAAAAAATGAGATCGTCAATTTGCTTTTAGTGTATCTCATTGTATTTCCTGTAAATTCGGAAATAATCCTTAAATTGCTTTTTGAGAAATGGGCGCCGAATTCGAGAAGGATGTTTTGAGAAAAAAGCGTTTAAAAAAAAACTATACGACAAACAAAAATTTTGTTCTCCCCGAAAATTGTGATATTAATTCCACGATAATTGAAAGTGCGAATTACATTTTTTTTAAATTCGAGTCGAAGTGATCGAAATCATTTTCATAAACCTTCTCTGAACGGATCGAAATGACCCGAGTTAAAAAGTGTAGGAAAGGAACGGAAGTGTGTACAATATTCAAAACAGTATCTCGTGCAAAATGTTTATTAAACCTTGGTCCTAAACCTGACGCCGTGGAAGGGCGGTGAGGGCGGAGGGTGCGAAAACTCAGATGTATAGTTCCAATACCTGCGTTTTTAACGACTTCTAATGGGAGTTGGGAAACGATAATCGTCGCCTCGGAGCTCCGAAGCCCACGAAGAGACTCCAGTCAAAGTTTTCTTTCTAATTAAGAAACAAATAACCGGAGTTCACTCAAGCTGCTGGAGGAGGGTTGAGAGTCGGGGGAGAGGGTTGTTTGGGAAGGGTAGTATATGGCTTGTTGGCCTGGTTTCGAGACCAACACAAGCAAAACCGAGCCCGGAGAAGCTTAATAAGCGCGCGGCTCTCGTTATTAAGCTGGAAAATTGAGGTTCTCCTATGCGAGGTATAAAAAACAAAGATCTTCAAAAATTAATGACCTATTACGCGTATATATGAGGCGTTCCACGCCGTTTCGACCTGGATCTGACCCTTCACCTCTCCGATTTTGTCCGAAATTTTTTATGCTTTTATAGTGCCTCTGAAAAGCACTCAGGATTTTTTTCAGATTTTTTTTAGCGCGATTTGACTTGATTATAATTTTATAAACAGCCCAATTTTTGGCCCAAATTTAAAAATCTGAAAAAAAAATCTGTTTTAATAAAAATACCGACTTCAGTGACGGGGCGGAACGAATAATTTGAAAAAATTACAGGCATTTTTTTAGAGCCCAAATTTAAAAATCTGAAAAAAATCAGAAAAATCCTGTTTTTTGTATAAAAAATTCCGAGCATTGAGACAAAGTGGGCAGGAGTTTCTTTCTGACGATAACAGGCTTTTTCGAAAGAAAAAAAAAATTGAAAAAATAGGAGACGTCTGAATTGATTGAGTCGTTATTCAAAAATTTTCTTATGAATTGAAGGTGTTTCAAAAAAAATGTTTGGATAACGGCCCACTGAATTCAAGTGTCTCCTACTTTTTTTTCAATTTTTTATTTTTGAAAAAGCCTGTTATCAATGGAAGGAAGCCCCTGCCCGCTTTAACTCAATGCTCAACATTTGCTATACAAAAAAAGAGATTTTCGTGATTTTTTTTCGGAAATTGAAAAAGCCCTTGAAAAAATGCCTGTAATTTTTTCAAATTATTCGTTCCCCCCGATCACCGAAGACGGTATTTTTTTTTCAACACCTTCAATTCATACGAAAACGTTTGGAAAACGGCTCACTCAATTCAGATGACTCCTTCTATTTAAAAAAAAAAAAATTTCATAAAAGCCTGTTATCAATAGAAGGAAGCCCCTGCCCACTTTGGCTTTTTTATACAAAAAACCGGATTTTCGTGATTTTTTTCAGATTTTTAAAATTGGTCCAAAAATTGAGCTGTTTATTTATCAAGTCAAATCGCGCCAAAAACATCTGGAAAAAAACCTGAGTGCTTTTCACAGGTACTACAAAAGCATAACAAATTGCGAACAAAATCGGAGAGGTGAAAGGTCAGACCGAGGTCGAAATAGCGTGGAATGCCTCATATGTAGTATCATTTGGAAGATCAAAAAGTGGTAATTTGACCCGGTAAAAGGGTGATAAAAGGGCAATTTGGTCGGGAAAAGGTGAAAATTAACCAAGGCTGAAAAATTGCGAATCGAATTGTTTTTATCAGTCGACTTCCGGTTGGACGATCACTTCAGAGTGTCCTGAAGCACGTAAATCGTGTGTGTCGAAACGTTTGAACGCCGTCGTTGCTCTTGCATTCGGTGGTAATATCGAGTTATTATTGGGTACACCGAGCGGATAATTCATTTTCAAATATTCAATTATAATAAACAAGATGTCATTTGAACGATGCGGCGTTCTCGGTTGAGCGATGCGGTCGCGACTAAATTCGTTCGCGGGGGTTGTTCGCCTCCCAATAATCCGATACACCGCGCAGCAGCGAGGGGTTGGTTTATAAATATATACATTCATGTATGGGCCATTCCGTGTCAACTTGACCTGCCCCATCAACTCTCGGAATTGATTGATAATTTTTCTGGCGAAAACGAGACTCCTACTTTTCATTACCCTTTTTCCTATCAACCCTTGTGGAAAAAATGAAAATTTCAACAAATTTTTTCAACCACGAGCAATATTCGGCAGAGCAAAAAATTCCCAATTGCCGAATTATTCATTATTTCTGTTGATTTGGCGAAATTTATTAATTAAAACGAATTTCATCGCCGTGTGACGCAAATTGTTGTTTGAGAATCTGCGAAAACGAAAGAACGAGGCAACGAATAAATAAATAAAATGGAAATACTTTGTTCCGAGATTGTGCGAAATTACGCAATTTTTTATATCATCGTCGTAACTTCCGGTTAACGAGTGACGCACGTACGAAGAGGGACATACATCACACTTTTTTGTGTACCTATATATTTATATATATTCACGATGAACAAGGTAATATACAGTTTGCAACGATTTTTAGAATGCGCGAACCTCCTTGAAATCATCCCCCGCACGAGGAGCAACCCCCTGAAAACTCGTGGGCTCAGACATGTACATAAACGCGATCGTAAACCTTTCTCAATTCGAGTTTTTTTGCTGGATAAAACGTCGAGTACTTTCACAACGTGCGCCTACGACACATCGAAATGACGAACAAAGGGGCGTGAAAAAATGTGGTTCGAGAGGGCAAAGTTCGGACGAATAAGGCCCTCTTCTCAGCTGACCGTCGATATCTCCAAAATAAATGGCAGAAAAAAAACCGAATGTGTCGCGTAAAGACTAAAGAGCGTGAACAAAAATCCTATGAACGGAGAAGCAAAATTTCAAGAAGAAATCGGACTTTGTCTTTTGGAGAATTTAAAAACGTTTTGTTACATTTATCCACACTATAAAATATTTTTTTTCAAACACAAAACATTTATTTTTCTGTATAATATGTTAAAAATCGGGAGAAATTATTTGTGACAATTTAACTTGAACGAAGTGTCAAAATTTTGCAAGAAAAAATTGAGTTTGAACTTTTGTCAAAAATTGAAACTTCTTTTCAAACTCGCAATTTTGATAATTTGTGATATTTAAAAAAACTTTACACATTCACATAAGAATAAAAAAATTCTTTTTCGCTGATAAAAAATTTAGACGTGACTTTGCAGAATATTTTTATATTGAAAATATTGGAAAAGAATTTTTTTTATCAGCGATGAAAAAAAAAATCGCTAAAATTACACTTTTTCAGCATTTTAATGTAGATTTTCCCCTTAAAGGTTATGCGAGCTAAACTTGTGACAAATATGAGCTTTTGGGGATCTGCAAAGTGTTAGATATGGAAAGATAAAATAGGAGAACCCAGAGAGAAAGAGAGAAATATCTCACTTTTACGATCGTCACATTGGATCTTTTATGTTTTTGTAATATAATGTACACCTCTCCTTAATGCCCCGACGATAGCAAACACGCGTTGAAAAAAAGTGCAGGTTGCGTGTCTATCGCGAAACTCCGAAACGTCAGCCGCGAAAAAAAAAATATCACGGATAGAAAGAGAGAAAACAGTTCCCGTGGAAACTCGAGCATATTTTTGCATTAACACGGGGCACCGACGGAGAGATTTTAATGTCACCATGCGTACTTTTTTTATTAGCGGGGCGGCGCCATGAATAAGTCTCGTCGAGATGCTCGGAGAATCTGCGCTCCACAGAGAAAATTTCTAAGAGACAAAAGGGCTTGCAAAGGTCGGAGCATCCGCGAGAATTAAAAAAAAAATTAAATTCTTTTCAATTCAAACTTTAGAAATTAATATCAATACTAAATATGGGCTGACATTTGCAAATATCTAATTGCTCGATTTTTCAAAAAATATATCTTCGTAGAATATTTTTCCAAAGATAATTCCCATTATTTGTCGAGCTTCAATAATTCTTTATTTATTTTTTTCGAAAGATTCTCCACGGCCTGACCATTCGGATTAGTATTCACAATTAGGATTCCAAAAAAAAAAAAAAAAAAAAATCCACGCCGATTCGGGCAGTGTGAACCGTTTTAACGCAAAAACGTGCCCTCTTTACATCTTTTTTTTCTTTCTCACTCCGATCAATTTCGCCACACTTCTCGTTCCGCGTCCATCGGCTGTAAAATAATTTTTTAGGTCGAATCCCAAAGATTTATCGCTGAGGATCCTCCTCCCCTTTCCAAAAAAATGAGGGGTAAAATGGACACCCAAAAAATAATGGATTTTTTCAGAAAATTCAAGTAAACGTTGAAAAAATAATTTCCGTCGCTTCTCACATGACTTTAGTATCCAAAATAATTAGACCAAGTTGGCATATTTTTTCGATTAAATTTTTAACGAAATTCACTTTTAATCGAGGTTGCATTATCAAATATTATTTTTACGATAATAGAAGTGACCGTTTTACTTTATGAGTTTATTTAGGTGCATCAATTTCAGTTATAATGATAATCCTTTCATTCTTTAATTTATTGAATTCGATAATTTTATATCGTATCTATTTCGCCTTCTTCCCGTCTCTATAATATATAACTAATATAAATCATAAAGTAAAATAAATTTATATCGGATTTTGAGTGGTCGAGTTTACTTAGACATATCAAGGCCAATTATAATGATTAATTTTCGAATTTTTTAAATTTCTAATTTTTTCGATATCTTTGGGACAGTCCATTTTGCCCACCCCCCTCCCCTGTATATAAATATATATATAAATATATGTAGTCTCACAGCCCTTTCGGTTCTCTGCGGACAGGTGAGATCGAGGCCGGTTAATCGACGATAGTGGATATGAGGTATTCTACGTCAAGTCAGCCACCCCATTTTTTTAAATCGCCAAAAATCGCATACAAATTCTTAGAAAGTAGTTTTAACTATCAAAAAGTTCGTGATTTGTTTCAGATTTTTAAATTACATTTTTTAGCCGAAAAAAAAATACAAAAAACTTGTTTGTCCCATTTTGTAACTCGAAAATTATTCATCGTACGAAAAAAAAGTACAACATAAAATTTGGGATTTTCAATGTGCTTTTCACTGAAATTTTTTACAAACTCCTTCGAAAGCTCTATATGCCATTTTCGGAGCTAATAATGTTTTGATATTTTTTTTCTCAGAATTGACATCTTCGATTCGTCTGTAGTTTTAACAGTTCTTTACTTGATATATTTGGAGACTATAAAAAAATTAGCGTAGTGGCGAATCCATTATTTCAAATACATTTTTATCGATACAATCGATCATTATAGAGTGATTTAACGAAATAGTGTAGATATTGATATTTTATTATTATTAATCGTAGACAGGGAAAAATAATGAAATAATCTCGTTTTGATACCGCGAAGACGATTCCAGGAACAAAGCAGTATCATTGCTTCATTCCCAAAAATCATGCCCAAATCGAACAAAAAAAGTACTCATTGGCCATAGAAACGTCGGTGTATCCAAGGAGGGTGAAATAATTCTTTTTTCCAATCGAGAGACGTGAGTAGCCTTTGACTTCAATTTGAATAGGAATTAGAAAATTAAAAATGTTTAAACAAATTGAAAAAGTACAAAAAATAAACAAAAATGCGGACTTTACAAAATATCTATAAATATTCTCAACCCTGCCAATACACAGAGAAATTCGTGAATTCGTTTGGGATGAAAAACGCATGGGAAGGAATGGATTCTCCACTAAGCCAATTTTTTTATAGTCTGTAAATATATCAAGTAAACAACTGTTGAAACTACAGACGAATCAAAGATGTCAATTCTGAGAAAAAAAATATTAAAACATTATTTGCTCCGAAAATGGCGTATAGAGTTTTCAGAGGAGCTCGTAAAAAATTTCAGTGAAAAGTACGTTGAAAATCCTAAATTTCATGTTGTACTTTTTTTCCGTACGATGAACAATACCAAATGGAACAAGAAAATTTTTTGTATTTTTTTCCGGCTAAAATATGTAATATAAAAATCTGAAAAAAATCACGAATTTTCTTGACAGTTAGAACTACTTTATAAAAATTTGTATGCGATTTTTGGTGATTTCAAAAAATGGGGTGGCCGACGTTTCGTGGAATGTCTCATATATAAAGCGGCACTTCCTTCGAGAGATGAGGCTCTCGCGCGCCTTTTTCAGCTCATCGAGATTCCCAAAAGAGAAGGATAGAGACTCGCACTCTCGATCGTTTTTAGAGGGGCTTCCCCGAGGACCAAAGGTTTCATAACAAAAACCGCAAAAGCTAGCGAGAGATGAAGAGAAGCAGCTCTTCTCTCTCTCTCCTCTCTAACTTCTCGATCACGCATGCTCCAAGGATCTTCAAGAGAGAGAGAGAGAGAGAGAGAGAGAGAGAGAGAGAGAGAGAGAGAGAGAGAGAGCGCTGCAACCTCGGGGCCTCGTTTACTAATTATTAATAAACTAATTGCGGCTCCCGTGCGGGCACGCCCATATCGCGTAAATCAAGACGTGAGATGCCGCGCGCGGCTCACACAAACAAGCACACACACACACACAAACGGGCAAACTTTGTGGAGATATAACAGGCGCTGGATGAAGAAGAGCCTGTCGATGGTGCAAGCAAAACGATGCGGTAGCATCGCTCGTGGATCGCTGACTAGGAAAATGGCGTAACTAGCGCCAATTTATCGAATAAATCGAGGTCCCGATTGAGGCTTTATTATTGCGAGGCGAAGGTGGACACAAAGAGGCAATAGCGCGAGAGATCCGGTAGCAATTTCTGTCGATACCTCCTCCTTCTCCTCTCTCGTCCTCTCTCATTCGTTCTCTCCTATAAACACTTATTACCGCGCGCCTCCATCGAGAAAACCGATAATCCATCGATCGAGCCACGATTGAGGGATCTGATATGAACCCCGTTAGAGAGGGTAAAATCGAGATTATCTTAAGTGACAATAAGATCGACGAAAATCGAGATACTCTTCGTTTTGATGAATTCGCGACAAGTTTTGTCGATTATTTTCACTCCTTGAAAATATGTTATTTAAGGGGGTATTTCTAGAATTTCAAAAAAATCCATTTTTTTTTTGCATATTCTCAAAGTTTAGACCTATCGTTAAAAATGAATTTTCGAATTCCAATAATTTACGGAGTTATAACTATTTTAGTGACGCAGCAATATTTCTCAAAACTACTTTTCTCAAAACGGCTAACAAATTTTTTATCGATTTTCAATGTATAACTCTTTATGACCCTTACCACTTTTGTATCAATATTATTTTTTTTACTATCGCACAAAAATTAGAAACTATGAAAAAAGAGTCGAAAAACGCCTTTTTTTGTTCAGACAGCGACATTTTGGAATTTTTTTTACCATTCTTTCTGAGGTAGGGACTTATAACGACATTCTTACTAAATGAGAATCTTTTTTTTTTATTTTGTATCAGATGACGGTTCTATTCGTGTCAATTTTAGCACATCCCTTTTTTTATCCCTAACTTTACCAGCTTATAACTTATTTAATGTTCATCTTTTTTTTCTTGAAATTTCTCTGTTAATTGTAAAAATATTAATAAATTTGTTGTAAAAAAAAGAATGGTAAAATTATATATTTTTTTCATCGAGCTTCACAAAATGCTCCAAATGTATGTCTCTAGACCGGAATACCGCCTTAACATTAATTCGTTGAAAAGATTATACAGGATTCGTTTATATAATTGAATAAATCGTTTTTCTAGTGCCAAAGCCATTTTGTTTGTTTCAAAAGAGGTGATAAAATCATAGACACTAAATTGGAAAAATAATCAGCTCAATTCTTGCTACGATCAGTTAAGTTTTACATAATTATCGAAATACTCTTACAGATAATTGTGTCATCATGTAAAAAATAGTTTTTTATAATAATTTTTATTTTTCAATGCAACTTATCAATTCCGAGCTCAGGATTCTGTCTTCTTGTACAAATTGCCAAAAACAATGATTTTTTTTTTTGGAAAACGTCAAAAGAATTTTAAGAACCAAAATAATTGAGGGAAACAAGTGCGGGAGTAATTAATTTGTTATTTTTGTTTTTCTGATTTTTCAAAATGTTGTAAAAGAAAATCGTCGTCTTGTGGGAACCGAACGAATCATTATTTTAAAAAAACCACTAAAACATTGAAATACGATTTTGGAAATATTTTTTTGCATCCCTTTCTCTCCGATGAAGTATCGAGACAAACGCGTGCATCGAATTTTCCCGTAAGAATTGCAAGAAACGGGGATGAGGAGAGGGAGAACAAGAGCGAAGAGAACGGAAGGGGGGGGGGGTGTGGATGAAGAACGCAATGGGTATAGAAAGCTCACGTGTCTCATCCGATATTAGTTCATATATCGCGAGTAAACATGCTGCGGAGGCGCGATTTTTGTGTGTGGGAAGGGGTAGGTTAGTACGAATGTGTGACGGCGAGGGTGGACGGGGCAGGGGAAAAGGTCCCGCGCCGGAAAGGCACGTATTTGATGTAAACTACGAAAGCCCAGATACGGGGTTCACACTCTCCAGGCGCAAGCTCGACCTCCCGTTCGCCCCCACCCCCAAGAGTCCGCGTTCCGTATCATCCCCTTGCGCCATATATATCTTCCTTCACCCCTCTGCGAACTCTCTTCATTTACCCCCGCCAAGCCCCTCATCCAAGTTGGCATATTGAATCTTATGAATTTGCGGCTGCTGTGCGGCGAGCACAATCGGACCAAAAAAAATTTAATTTCGAACTGATTTTCAACCCCCTAAATCCAAAATGTTCGAGTTTACTAATGAAAGACTCCTTTTCAAAATTCCGTTGAATTTCGAATTTTGAAAATACATAAAAAAACACCCCTTTGTGGTTAATGATGATGATTATGAAATGAAATATTTTCCGGACTTATTTTTTGTAAATTTATTATTATTATTATTATTATTATTGTAAATTTGTTATTTATATAATGTTTTTTGGCGTTTTTTTTTAGGAATTACTAAATTTTGTAATATCTGAATCCTTCAAACCGGTGAGACTATATCAAGTGCCCTTGAGAGGGTGGATGAGAGAGAGTAGAGGGGGAAAAAATTACGAGAAAAAGCAGCAACACCGACGAGAGGGTGAAGGGTTGAAATGGTGGATCACGAGGCTGCGAAAAAAGGGAATAAGCAAATATCCACGCGGATATTACCGGGTGAAAGAAGAGAGACGAGTGAAGGGGTGCGAAACGGTCGCGAAAATATTGGCTTGTAATGCCGAGAATAAAGGAGAAAGATAATTGCAACAGCCGACGAGTGTTGAATATATCGTTACGGTAATTCTCATTGGGAAGTAATCGATAAGCTATCAATAATTTTCATAAAATCTCGATATTTTATATTATTTTTTTTATCAATAGTATTTTTTCTCATGAAATCATTTTTGTCATCAAAATCTCTGCGTGATTTAGATACAACGAAAAATTTCCAAGGAAAATGTGATTTTAAGACGATTAAAAATAAAAAATTCGACCTGTTTTTGGCCCCATTTTCAAAAACCTCGAAACAGTGAAATTTCAAGTGCTCATAACTTTACTTCGGTTTGACCGTTTCCAAAATTTCTTTTTCGTTGCAAAAGTTCTTTGCCATTTTGTGATAATTTAACCCCTGAATTGTTATTAATTTAATTAATTAATAACAATTCAGAGGTCAAAGATATCAAAAAATGGCAAAGGACTTTTCTACTCCATATTACGTTATTAATTAATTAAATTAATAACAATTCAGAGATTCAAAATATCAAAAAATGGTAAAGGACTTTTCTACTCAATATTACATTAATAATTCATTAATTCAATAACACACTGAGAAAAAAGTTCAGTTAAAACAACTAAATCCATTTAGTTGAAAAAAATTTAGTTGATTCAATATTAATTTGTTTGAAAGAATGAAACTATAATTAATTCAACAAATGGATTTGGTTAACCATAAGATATGAGGTGAACGAAATTATTTGGTCAATTTCCAAATACAGTTTAGTCCAATTTACACGTTACTGAGTTGCTGCACAGAAATATTTCGTTGTTTTCCAGTATATTTCAACTAAATAAATTTAGCTGCAACAAAAAAAATCGTATTTTCAATCACACCATTCATTTGGTACAAAGATATTTATTTGATTGAACTGAAACTTTGCCCATTCAAGCAACGATTTAACCGATTCAACTAAAACTTCCACTGTATCTTTGTTGAATTACCAAAATGATCTCGTTGAACGTCCGGAAACAAATATTTGGTTGAGCCAAACGAATTTTTGCATTTTCAACAAAAAAATTTTCTCAGTGCAATTCGGGAGTTTAAAATATCAAAAAAATGGCAGAAGACTTTTCTACTCAATATTACGTTAATAATTAATTAAATTAATAACAATTCAGAGGTTTAAAATTCCAAAAAATGGCAAAGGACTTTTTTACTCGATATTACGTCACAAATCTACCTTCATTCCTGAGACATCCTGTGTATGTTTATCGAAATACCATTCGAAATCGAAATACCGAATTGTCCATATTAACACGATTTCGTGTTACAATATATATGTATAGGAGAATATATAGGAGCAAATACTTTGCCCAAATGCACAAAGTTACGCTTTCGTATAGTCCAGCACTTTCCATCGTGCTGGTATCTTTCCAGTTCTTTCTTTCTCTCTTTCTCACGCACCCTCTCTTTAGAAACAACCCTACACCCTTTGTTACCCTTCCTATATCTATATCACTTTTCCATCTCGCTCTCAGCGTTCCTCATTCATCATTTCAACCCTCTACGCATGCCGGCGTATAAAAAATACACGCAAATATCCCTTCCTCCATCCTTAACTCGCGCCTCGAGCCACTTTCATTTTCAATGAAAACACACATCGTAAAATTCGATTCCAACGATATTACTTTCTCGCACGTTTTTTAGCTATGATTTTTTTTCCTATCTCACAAAAATATTGAAAATATTTTGCTGACTCACCGGTGATGAGGATCGTCCTGGCTGTCCGGCGATGAAGAATCAAGCTCCGCACGATCTTTTCTAATGGACAAAAAGAATAATTTTTTTTAAATATTTATTATCAAACATAAATTTTTGCTAGTTTAAAATTTTATTGCATTCCAATTCCATCAATTTTATGTAAAGAAATTACAAGCAATGGAATTGTAATTTTATCAGAAAGAAATACATTTTATTGAGATAATTTTTGATTCGATTGAGAAAAAAATTATTATCCGAAATAACTGTAATTTGTTTCAACAAAATTACAATCGATCAAATTAATTTTAGTTTCATCAGAATTCTTAGTTTTAAAAACGTAAATCTCAAATTATCATTTGGTTATATTCATATTAATATTCGGGGATTCACTCTCGCGGAGACGAATTTCGCCTCCTTCAAGGATCATCCAGAGTTTACGCGAATATCTTCGAGTCTTTTTGGGATTCGAACGCCGAACAAAGCGGCTGAAATCCTGAATTTTCGTGATTTCATCGATTTAGGTCGAATTTTCAGTAAAGCGGGAATTAATGCAGAACGTTTGTATTTATATTCATCGAAAATACATCGTTTATCGATATTGCGCGTGTGAATTGAGCGAAACCGTCGACTTCCGCGAAGGAAATACACCGAATTTACGGAAATTTCTGTTTCGATGCGCCGAGTCGTATTGAAAATACGATCCCCTTGAATGTCGAAGAAAATTTTTTTTCGCGCTCAAACAAAAGTCCCAACCGAAAGTAAATTACAAAAGTAAGGGAAAATCGCGCAGAACGGGGAAGCAAAAATTATTTTTTAACATTGATGAATGGGAATTGAAAAAAACATTGGAATTTCAAATTCCAAGGTAGAAAAGGATTTTTTACAGTCAGACAAAATCTGCGACTGGCCACACGAATGATTATCCAGCCTTCTCCTTTTTTTTCCTGATTTTCCAACTTCCTCCCCGTCGCGGCGTCACCCAATTTTCGTGCGATATCCGTTCCGTTCGCGCAGCAAACTTCCGCCCCGCTGTGGGATCGTGTCCGTTTCGATACGTAGGAAATTGCATGGGAAATTCGAAAGTTCGTCGCGTGCGCGCGGGGTACTCTCTGGATTCTATATGTATATAGAAATATAATGCGCGGGCTACGTGTTACGAAAATGCTCGAGTAATATCAGCGAGAGAGAGGGAGGGAGGGAGAGAGAGAGAGAGAGAGAGAGAGAGAGAGAGAGAGAGAGAGAGAGAGAGAGAGAGAGAGAGAGAGAGAGAGAGAGAGAGAGAGAGAGAGAGAGAGAGAGAGAGAGCAGTTGGCGCAAAACGGCGCTTGTGACTCGTGACGCGTGCAAATTTACGTGTACAGAGAGCGCAAATCGAGCGTAATCGCATATATAGAATTCGCTCGATGTCGCACCGATGCGCGGCATCCACATGTGCGAGAGATTCACGATTATCGGACCATCGACCAATAACCGGAGTTATAAATATATTTTATCAGAAAATTTGTGACATTTTCAATGCGGTATATCGAAAAAATTAAAATAAAAAAATTGAAAACCCACCGAAATATTGCGAATTTACATGCGGGGTTTTTTATTTCACGACTTCACGGTGTAAGCGGGACTGAGAAATTGAGAATTTAAATATTACTTTGTAATAATTCAATTTCGATTAAATGACAAATAATAACGATTAAATGCCGATTGTTGGAAACAAGAGCGTCAAATAGGGAAAGCACGATGCCCCCCCCCTCCACTAAAAAATTTGGTAAAAACAAAAATTTTGTTTTCTCGTCAAATTATCATAAATTTGATGTATTGACTCATTTTTCGGCCGATCCGCGATACCTGGGGGCATTATGGACCACCCTAAAAAATGTATAGGTCAGAACATTTTGTTTCCTTCAAATCATGATGAATTTGATGTATTCATCCATTTTTAGGCCGATGCACTACATCCGGAGTAAAAAGAACCATCAAAAAAAGTTTGAAAAAAAATTATTTTTAACAAAATTGAAAATTGTTTAAAAGAAAACAAAAATATATATAATTTAAAAAATGATAAAGAAATTTTTTTGTTAAAAAAAAATAATAGTTGAAAAATATACAAGTTATTTATTATTAATCGAATTTTTAATTAATCCATCCATTTTGTTATGTTAAACAAATCAACATTAACATTAATTATGATTTATGATAATTGTTTAAAAACGTAACAAAAACAAATTTTTTTTAACGAAACATTAAATTACGAGAAGAATGTAATACATTATTTTTCACAATAATCGCAAACATATTCGTCGGAATAATATTTTTCTATACCTGCACAGGAATCAATGATTTCTCAGATTCCGAGTAAAGTCAATTACAAAAAAGACAATGACAATCCATTATTCTCAACTTTGGAACAATTTTTTTCAAAATTCTTTTTCGTGATAAATTTTTGAAATCTTGTTTGCGAAAAAAAAATTAAGAGGGAAGGACATCGTGCCCCAGCCTCCCCTAAACGGATCTCAGCATTGTTGAACGGAGATCGATACATTGCGTCTGCTTATCTCGCGAAGATAAAGACCGAAGCACGCACGAGAAACGACTTCTCAGCCGCAGATCGGGAAGATCGTCCCGCGTGATCGTTTTTGGTTAGCGGCTTCATTATCGAGGTTATTAAGGGAAACGTGGTATTATAATTTTCAAGCGCGATCGGTCGGAGGCCTCTCGCGATACGACGGCGTGCAGTTAAAGAGAGATAATGCGGAGAACGAAGCGAATGAGCCGAGGAACGCGCGGTTTTCGAACGATAAACCGAGAGAAGGAGAGAATTTCTCCCTCGGCAAACACCGAGATACAACGGGGCAGGATCTCGCGTATAATGGAAGCATTCATAAGGGTCGGCAGGTCCTTATCTCGGAGATAAGGTCGAGGCCGCAGCGCCCAACCGTGTAATATCGAGCGAGGACGAAGGAGAACGAGAATCTGCACCCCTTCTCTCTGATTACTTCGCTCTCGCGGTTCGATAAAGGACGCGGGACCCTTCCGGTTTTCCGTTTCCAAGAATCCCTCGATCGAATCAACAGCCCCTTGTATAGACCTAATTACTCGGGAATCCTCTCGTAAATGTTCCTACCCCACTGCGAGAATTTTCCCCGGAACGAGACCCAATCCTTCTCACAGATATAATAGTAATATCTGCCGTAAATGTAGTAACGATAACCGCCGAATGTTACAACGTAATTTGGGGAATTTCGCGCCGCTCAAGCTACGATTTGCCGCGAAGCGGTGATAACGCGGTTGGATCTTATCGATATCGAATCGAAATTTGGGGCTATTTTATGCATTAAGGTATTATTCTACTTTCGAAGGCCAAAAAAGTAAATTTTCAAGATTTTTTTTCGCAGCTCCTTCATCAGATATGACTATAAAACTGTTATTACAACATTGTTTCATCCTCCGAAAGTACAAAACAAAAATTTGTTTTTTATTTCGATTCTTTGAATAATTTATAGAAGGCCCTAAAGTAGAAAATGTCTTGTCCCATGGCCGACATTTAATTTGAGGATTGGGAAACAAAAAAACAAAGAAGCATTTTAAAGAGGAAGGTTTCTTACACAATTTACCACCGTTAGTGAAAAATTAATTTTTGAAAAAATGGCGGATGTCTGAAATGAAAATAAAAATTTAATTCTTCACAATTTATTTCAAACATCCGCCATTTTTTAATCGATTCTTCATTAATGGTGGTTAATTGTTGTGTGTAAAAAACCTTCCTCTTCAAAATGCTGCTTTATTTTTTTGTTTCAGACTTGCCAATCCTGAGATCAACTGTCTGCCATGGGATAAGACATTTTCGAATTTGGCGCCTTCTATAAAATATTCAAAGAATCGAAATAAGGAATAAATTTTTCTTTTGTACTTTTCAAGGATGAAATAATGTTGTAATAAAAGGTTTATAGTCATATCTGATAAGAGCTGAAAAAAAAATATTGAAAATTTACTTTTTTTTAGCCTTCTAAAGTAAACTAATTCCTTAAAATGGGCGTATTGGTCATTGGTCGTCTCAAAGCTGAGGTTTTTATTTTTCTTCGGCATTTTGTAAAGAATATTTTTTTCCATTTCACAAGTGACTCTGAAATTGGCAGTTGGGAGATTTTAATTAATTATATCAATTATAATAATTATTATAATAATTTTAATGATGGTAATTGTCAAAAATTGTGCCACAAAATCAATTTTTACAAAATCGGAAAATGTTTTAGTGTCTTCTGTTTGACTATCAAGTAACTGTTGTTAATTATCAATTTGTTAATTGTTCATTATTGGGTTGAAAATTATTCCATTTTACAATTTAATAAGATTCAATGGGATTTAATAAAAAGTATCGAAAGAAAAATTCAATTTCGTTTCTCTCAAGCATTGTAGAAATTTGAAAAACGAAAACACATTTGAATGAGCGTTATGCTGATTTACACGACGATATAATTATCATTATCATGAATTTTTGAGCGGAGAAAAACGAGAGTAAAATCAGGAGATTTTTTATGCAATTTTTATCCGTGAATAACGAGCTCGCTCATTGTATACAAATTGATTCGGGATCGAATAAATGATACGAAAAATGCGGCGTCTCGATGGAGAATACTTTCGATTTAAGAGGAAAAAGGATTTTCTTCTCATTACGAAGAGATATGACAAATTGTTTGCTATATATATACGAATGTATTTCCTAAATTCATCGTGTGTATATTAAAGGCAGGACGAAATCACGACGAAAGGAGGGAGGAAAAATGAAGTCGTTGTACCTGAAGGCACACACGGGGGGTTGAATAACGAAGGGTGCGGATAAAGGTCTCCGCAAGATCGTGGCTTTGCTCCCTCTCTCGTCCCCTTCAAGAATCTGCACCTCAGTATGATAATGAATTCAATTTGGTACGATGAATCCTCGTCTAACGAAGGCGCGCGCCACCGCGACAAGCCTAGATTTTCCCTCCTGAGGGGGTTTGCAAAATATACGCTAAAACACCCGCGAGAGTGGCGAAGGGGCCGTCCTATACCTTGTATATTGTACAAGAAGGAGGAACATGGTAAAAGCGTTCTAATGCCGTTTATTCAAGACGTTCACTTCACGCGTACAGAAAGGATTCAGGAACGAGAATGTTTCGGATCACTGTAAAAAGTTTAAGGGGACTCTTACTCGTTTCGAATCGATCAAATTCATTTTTTTTTATGTCAATACTCGTATTCCATTGTAATTCCAAAAATTGTGGTAAACATTTGGTTATGATCGAGCAAAGAGAAGTAATGCTGCAAATCCTGCAGAATTTTGATTTTGGCGCGATAATGATTTTTTTATTTTGAACGAGTGTAAGATTATGTAAAATTACAAAATTAGAAAAAAATGCTTCTAGCTTTGGCTACTATTTTTCGAATGGAGGATTCATCTGGTTTTTTTAATTAATTCAAATTTACCAATTCAATTTTTATTTAATTATTATTTATTGATTATTATCAATTGATATTACCATTATTATTATTATTTATTAAAAATTCTGCAGAATCTTGATTTTGGCGTCATCATGATTTATGTATTCTAAATGAGTGTTTTGGAGGGTTAAGATTTTGTAAAATTACAAAATTAGAAGTAAATGTTTCTAGCTTTGGCGATACTATTTTTCGAATGGAAGATTCATCTGGTTTTTTAAATTAATTAAAATCTACTAATTTAATTTTTATTTAATTATTATTTATTAATTATTATCAATTAATATTATCATTATTATTATTATTTATTAAAAATTCTGCAGAATCTTGATTTTAGCGTAATCATGATTTTTGTATTTTAAATGATTGTTTTGAAGGGTTAAGATTTTGTAAAATTACAAAATTCAAAAAAAAATGCTTCTAGCTTTGGCTACTATTTTTCGGATGGAGGATTCATCTGGTTTTTTTAATTAATTCAAATTTATTAATTTAATTTTTTTTAAATCATTATTCATTAATTATTATCAATTAATACATATTACCATTATTATTTATTAAAAATTCTGCAGAATCTTGATTTTGGCGTCATGATGATTTTTGTATTTTGAATGAGTATTTTGAAGTGTTGAGATTTTGTAAAATTGAAGGAAAAAATGATTTGGCTATTATTTTTCGAATGGACGATTCATCTGGTTTTTGAAATGACTACAAATTCATCAATTTTAATTTGTATTTAATTATCATCAATTAATTACTATTAATCAATATTGTCGTTATTAACTGTTATTATTAAATAAGAAATTTTCATAATTTAATTATTATCAAATTAATGTGATTTTACAATTTGAACTTTCAATTTTAATTAATCTAAATTAATTCGACCCGTACAGTGTTCTCCGATCTGAATAAAAATTTGGCATTAATATATATCAAACAATCAGGCTGACCAAATAAGGGGCAAATCGGCGAAGCTGTGGGCAAGTTGCCAATGGTTATTTTGTTTCTCATGACGACAGCTTTTTTACGAGGAAGCTGAACAAAAGCCACTGGTAACGAACAAATGGTACAAGAACAGGGTCAATACGGAGCTACTTGGAGAATAAAACGATCACAGCGAGGGTGCGAAAATGTCACGGCCAGTGGATCAATCCAAGAGAATGAGAGAGAGAGAGAAAAAGAGCGAGAGAGAGAAATAGACGCATAGGGGAGATATGGCGGTGGCTTGTGGCGACGAGACGACGAATGAGGAGGTAGTAAAATCCACAAATCACCGTATAAACCAGAACAATGACGGGACGCGCGGTTTCAGCGGAGAATGCAGGATCAGAAGGAAGGAAAGGGTTTGGGGTTGCCCGTGCTTGGCCGTGTTTGCCCAAGGGTTGAAAAGACGCGGGCGGGACGGAAGTCGAGAGGGCGCGAACCAGCATCAACGCGAACCATATGGTTTTCATATGGGCAAGAGAGAGAGGAGAAAGAGCAATGCGTTCACATATATATGCGGCAAAATTTCGCGTATACAACACGGCGTACTGGACGCAACGATAAATTTGTCGGCAGAGTCAATAACAGAGGCTGTTTCTGTGATTTAATGATGCCTGCTCGACGCGAGCGGCATCACGTACGAGCAACTACGTCCCTTTATCTACAGACATACAAGCACGAGGCTAAAGTGAATCCTAAAAGGGGAATCCAGCCTGGAAGCTCCTCTGACAGCCTCCAAAAACATTTCTTTTCGTTTTTTCACCTACAGAAAAATCCCTACATGCTATTACAATATTCTCGTATAGCAAATCTTCGCAGCTTCTGCTCGAGACATTTTCTCTCACAATAAAAAGTGTGATTTCTTTTCTACTCGCAAAAAAATTGACTCTCTAATGGATTTCTCACGTGAATGAGAATTTTCAGGGGATTTTTCGAGTGCACAAAAATCGAAGAAATTTTGATTCCAATTGTTACGGGATATTGAATTTTTGGTTCATATATCGGGGAATTGTTTTTTTTATTTATTTTTTAGTCCACTGTTTGTCTTGTAAAAAGTTTGATGATAAAAAAATCGGGAAACAAAAGTAATTGAGATGAAAAGTCCATTGATCCTGTTTTTTCAGGCCAATTCTTGTCGAAAATTCTGTAGAATTTTGGTTTTGCCTTGATCATGATTTTTTAAATTTTTAATGAGTGCTCTGAATGGGGTTGAAATTTTGTAATATTGCGAAATTTAACAAAAAAAAATGCTTCTAGCTGTGGCTAGTATTTTTGGAATGAAGAATTCACCTGGCTTTTTGAATTAATTTGAATTTATTAATTTCATTTTTATTCAAATATTGTGGATAAAAATTATCATTATTAATTATTATTATTATCTATTAATGTTATTATAATTAAGTTATTGTTAAATCATGTACAAACAACTATTAGACAACTAATTGAAATTTGATTTTTCTTTCTCAATAAAACATGTGATTTTTTCTTCTCACAAAAAATGGATCTTGCAATGAATTTTTCACGTGAATAAGAATAACTTTCCAGTGGATTTTTCGAGCCAATTTTTGTCGACATTTCTGTAGAATTTCGGTTTTGCCGTGATAATGATTTTTCAATTTTTAATGAGTGCTTTGAATGGGGTTAAGATTTTGTAATATTACGTAATTAAAAAAAAATGCGTCCAGCTTTTGCTAGTATTTTTGGAATGAAAAATTCACCTGGATTTTTAATTTAATTTGGATTTATTAATTTAATTTTTATCTAATTATTGTGCATTAAAATTATCATTTTCAATTATCATCTATTAATATATTAATTTATTTATTGTTAAACCACCTACGAATAACGTTTAGACAACTAAAACATTTTCTTTTCCGATAAAAAATGTCATCTTTTCTTCCAAAAAAATGGATCTTTTAATGGATCTTTCACGTAAACAAGAATTACTTTCCACTGGATTTTTCCAGCAGAAAAAACTGGATAAATTTTGCTCTCAATTGTCACGAGATAATGAATTTTTGGCTAATCTATCGTTTTTATTTTATGCTGAAAAGAAATTTTGTTTTACGCTACGAAATCTGCCCTAAATCCAGGAGCAGCGAGATAAAGTAAATCATGCTGGATCGATGTATAACACGCGACGAGAATCGTTATCGTTTTTTCTCAATCTCGCGGAAGTTTCGTGCGGCAAAAGTGTGATGAAGAGCGTGATAAGAGACGTATAAGACTCTCGGGCTTGCGCTGTGTGTGTGTGTTTTGTGGAAAATGTATATGTAACGCGTGAACGAGCACGTCCTGTTATAAACTATATATATATTTACTCACACATGCACGCGGGCGTTTGTTATACGAAACGACGTTTATCGGCATTAACGTCAACGGCGCGGGCCCCGGGCACCAAAAGTGTTAGAGAGCGCGAGGACGAAGGATGAGAGAGAGAGAGAGAAAGAGAGAGAAAGAGAGAGAGAGAGAGAGAGAGAGAGAGAGAGAGAGAGAGAGAGAGAGGACTCTGTGAAACGCGAGGGGGTTTTATCGTGAATGTGCTAAAAGCAAAATCTCCTCGATACACCTCGAAACCTTTTAGCGTCTCGACGAGTGAAAGTCAAGGGATATGGATGCCACGCTGTGCCCGCGAATATAAACTGATATATAGATATACAAACTAAATATATGCAGTAGGGTGGTTCGAAGGAAACCCGATTTTTTTTCAATTGCCTTCCTCGGTTAAATTGTAGTTTTTCCCTAAAATCAATCAAATTCCACATAATATTTTTTCGATATATATATATATATGGTAATTTCATCCTATATATCGTGATATATTTCACGATATAAATGGTTCTCTCGGAGGCAGGTCTGTATTATTTTTTATACTACTGCTGACGTGAGAGATTATATCGGAGATATATGTGATATATCGGTATGGAATAATATATTTCTACTATATATATTTATTGTATTAAATATATTCTGAAATTATATTTTATTTATATGAGTATATATTCGACTCATAATCCACATATATTTAACCACCGAAATATATATTTTTTATATATTTGCAAAATGCTTATATATCCTGAAAATATATTCAAAATATATTTTTGGGTGTATATTACAGAACTGATATACTCTGAAATTGTATTTTATTTATATGGGTTAAATATATTCAACGTATAATTTGCATGCATTTAAATACTGAAATTCTTTATATCGAACATCTATTTTGCTATAATCCTCGATATGTATTTTATCCATTTTTTTATAAATCCACAATGTATCTGTGAAGATATAAAACTCATTGCTGCTGTACGGACATTTGTTTGATATATCTATATCAGGATATATTTTTTGAGATTCTTAATTGTTTAAATTAATTTTGCTTAATTTTTTTAAAATTAATTTGCTGCTGTACATACGGACATTTATTTGATATATCTATATCAGGATATATTTTTTAAGATTCTCAATTGTTTAAATTAATTTTTATTAATTTTTTTAAAATTATTTTTTATGTTTTCAAATGTTAAGCAAAATTTTTCTTCAACCTCGACGATGAACATAATCGGAAAAAATCTTTCTCTAAATACCCTTATATTCAGAGCTAATAGAATCGACGTTCATGATGTATACATCAGTAATTAGAAACCGCGAAACCACGAGCAACCTGCCACGCGATGTGCTCGCAAATTATTGATATCCTCAAATCTGTTTATCGAGCGATTAATCTAATATCGATGTATTTAATCACTCATGAGGGATAGTGCGTACCTGCGTGAGAGAGGATTAATTGGGCGTAACGCATTATCGACAAAATTAACGATTTAAGGGGTTAAAACCGAGAAAACCTTTCAAATTCCGAGTCCAAAGCAATATCAGATCACGATTCTCATTGGATCAAAAAGTTTCTTCGAAATTTCTAATATTTCTATTTTTTTCTTACTATATCGTTTTTTTTTTCGAAAAAATCGAATTTAAACTCCTTCATTCGTTCGTTGCGCAAATCGGCGGAGTAATGTTTTTCTTTTCCTTCTCTTTCTCTCTTTCATTTTGCCTCGACTTTCAATCATGAAGATGCAAAAGCGCGCAGCGGCGTTTCGTCAAAGAGAGTCTATATTCGCAAGGAGGAAGAAAAACGATGAAAGGGCGAGAATTTCGAAAGGGTTGAAATGTACATGTGAGTATCGCGATGTAGACGAGCAAAGTTTGACTTTGTGTGATTACGCTACGAGTGTATGGCAAAAAAGAAGCAAGAAATAAAGAGAAATATCGGAAAAGAAGATTCGGATGTTAGAGCCATTGCGGTAAATACTAATGGGGGGCCTCGTTTGGATGGTGGAAATACCACTATTTTGAAAATACAAACGTTTGCGAACACGCGATTATCAGGAAGCTCACTTTCGCGGGGTTTTTCACCACGTGAAATGCAAACGAATATACGGCCAATTCCAACGATTCACGGGGAGCAAATCAGACAACATTTCATTAATTTGCAGTGTTACGTGCGAAAGTAAAATATATGCAAAAATATATTTTACGTATGTCGATGATTGCGTAATCAATTGTAATTCGATTATAAATCGTATTATTGTATTAATTAACAATTATATTAATATTTATATTATCGCGTTTATTAGAAATTTATTATTGCAATTATTATTTTTTTTTCAAATTAATTTGCAATGCTACATATGAAAGTGAAATATATGCAAAAATATATTACACATATGTATGTTTTAGTATAATTAGTTATAATTAGATTATAAATCATATTATTGTATTAATCAAAAATTATATCGATAATTATGTTATCGCGTGAATTAAAAATTTATTTTTATTATATTTCGGATATATTTTTTGGCTGGGAATTAAAAAAGAAAAATAAAATTTTACCGTGTAAATTTGTCAAATGACGAGGATTTTGAAAGCAAATTATTCATTTCCAATATTAATCCACGAAAAATATTTTTTTTATTTTTTCTTGGAGTTTATTTAATTGTGAGAACGAAGAATTGCAGAAAATCAAATTTTTCTCTCGCTGATCGCTCACCGAGATTCGGTGGAATTGGGCATATACGAGTACGTATACGTAGTAATTTTCGCGTTTCCTTCCGTATTTCGTTTCATCGGTGCTCACAGAAGTAATGCAGCACGAGCTCTTTGAATAATCTTTCCATCCTCTCGTCTACCTCCTCCTGGTTTGCTCTCGTATTTTTTTTTCGCTCTCGCTTTTTTCCCCATATTCTCTCTTTCTCTCTCTCTCTCTCTCTCTCTCTCTCTCTCTTTCGTTTCGCGAATAGTCGAGCCGATCGCTATTAAGGGTGAACGAAAAACACACACACCGAGAGGAAGGAAGAGAGGAAGAGAAAGCTCGAGTGGCTTCGTGCCGGAGAATGAGAGAAAGAGAGAGAGGGACATAGGAAGTGAAGAGAAACGGAGGCGCGCACCGCCCGGCACTTAGGCCTGGCTTTTAATCTTCGAGCCTCGAAGAGGAGAGCTCTAATTAGAGCTGGCGAGCCCGCGCACGTTTCCTCTCTCATGCCCTCCTCCTCTTCCTCCTCGTCGTCTAGTTTCTAGCTCTTGCTTTTCGATATAATACACCTCTCGTATCCCCCTCCATTTATTTTTGATTTTTTTTTCCACACAACACGAATCTACGACTTATTTCAATAGCTCAATCCTTCGATGACCGAGCTGGCGAGGGATAATTTTTGTTCTTGGTAAAATTTGAAGAATCTCGAAAGTGAAAACTTTCGATCGATTCTAATATTCAGATGAAAAAAATCAAAGCACGGAGGTGTTAAGACATATACAATAATGTTATATGTAGTTGAATATATTAAACTTTAAAAATATTATTTCCAGCATTTTTTCAACTTTTCTTCATGAATGTATTTTTAAAAAATAAAAACTCCGCCCGATTCGTAATCAGCGGTGAATTTACCATCGAAATATGGTTTTCAAACGATAAAAAAAAAAACGCTCTTTTTTGACGACTTGGTAGAAACTTGAAAATGATGAAATTTCAAATGCCCATAACTTCACTTTGGTTTGACGAATTCGGAAATTTCTTTTTCGTACTTGAACGTTGTGACTGAACTTAGAGAATGCCATTTGGTTCATCGCGATAAATAATTTTTTGTAGAAATGGGAGCAGTTTGAAAATCGTCGAAAAAAAATGAAAAGGGGTACGCGTTCAAAAATTTGCGAAAATCGATGGTCGAACTTTTAAAATCTGCGAAAAATCGAAAAATGATCAGAATCGGATGAACCAAGCGGCATTTTGAAGCTCAAACGATCACGTAGAGAA
This sequence comes from Alloplasta piceator, assembly GCA_946863875.1. Taxonomy (NCBI): domain Eukaryota; kingdom Metazoa; phylum Arthropoda; class Insecta; order Hymenoptera; family Ichneumonidae; genus Alloplasta; species Alloplasta piceator. The sequence continues at coordinate 3,202,284 of OX333077.1, read as the reverse complement.
TGAGCGCAAACCCAAGCCAAAATTCTATCTAGAAAAAAAATTAGAGTCATTTCAGCGAACGGATTGAATTTTTGCCAAAATTGCGAAAAAAAAAATTTCAATTTATTTTTTAGAACCTTATACCGATGTATTTTTTCCATCTGAACACGAATCTACCAATAATTTTCCCGAAAAATCAAAATTTTTATGAATTTCCCATTAACAACATTTTTTCGATGTGATTTGGATTTTTCCACGCGTTTACACATTAACAATCTATTTTAAGGATGTTGAGTCCCTATGAAATCTTATAATGTTAATTGTTCAATAAATAATTTCTTAATCGTCGTGAAATTTTTACACGACCTCCTGAATACATCATGTAAAAACATATTAAATTTTCAGAATTCTATCATCATTACTTCAACCTCCTTAAGGGTTAAAATGAAAAATGATGAGAAAATTCTGAAAATTTGGTATGTTTTTGTACGAAGTATTTGAGAGGTCGTGTAAAAATTTCACGACGATTAAGAAGCTCGTTATGAAAATATTAACATTTTGATACGAACAATTTTTTAAACAAATAAAAAAAATATTTATCAATAAACTTCGTTTTGTTTCCGTTGCTTTTAATATAGTGTAGATAGTAAAAAATTGAGAGGTCAAAAAAAAAAACTTATCGCAAAGTTATATGAGTTTCCATAAGACTACATTTAATTTAATTTATTAATGTTAATTGTTCGATAACGAACTTCCTAATCGTCGTGAAATTTTTACACAACCTCTTAAATAATTCATCCAAAAACATACCAAATTTTCAGAATTTTCTTATCATTTGCGATTTGGGACTAAACATCCTTAATGGACCATAATTGTTTCGGCAGATTAAAAAAAAAACATTTTTCACGTGTTTGTAGATATCATTAATACGAAAGCTATCATCGTATGGGGAAAGAGAGGGGCAAAAGAGCGCAGGAAAGCACAACGTGCAATCGGTCGCTAAGCGCGATCCTAATCACTCCCGCGTGGCTCGAGTATTGCGCCAGGTGAGACCTCTATCTATAGAGATACAAAGAGGGGAGAGAGGGGGGGAGTGTACTAAAAAATGGGAAACGACAGAGAAAAAAGTCGCAACAGAGGCTGAAAGAGAAAGAGAGGGAGGTATAGAAGTGACGTACGAAAAGAGTTCTCGTAAAGCATTCCGAGGGATCAAGGGGCCGATAGCGCAAGCACTCTCATTCCATATATATACATATGTATTAGGGTGGGTCAAATAAAATGACTATTTTTTTTTCTCTCGATATAATGAAAAATGTATTGTTTGGCATCTCAAAAAAACCCTCTGCAAGTATTAGCCCTTCATATTTAAATTAAGAGGTCGCTCATCGCAAATTTTCATTTTCCATTCAAATAACATAAGAAATTTTTGTTTTGCTTTGGAATTTTATTAGACTCTAACCGTTGAGGTTAGGAGAGCTCTTTTAGCACATTTTTGTAGAACATAGGATGCTCTACAAAAAAGCTCTCTTGAACGGTTGGTTTTATGGTTTTTTTTATTTATCGGTTAGAGCATCAAATGTTCTACAAAAATGTGCTAAAAAAACTCTTCTAATCTCAACGGTTAAAGTCCAATAAAATTTCAAAGTTAAGAAAAAAAATTCCTATGTTATATAAATGGGAAATAAGAATTTGCTATGAGGGACCACTTCATTTATGAAGGGCTAATACTTGCAGAGGGTTTTTTTTTTGATATGCCTAACAATACATTTTCCATTATATCGAGGAAAAAAAAATTAGTCATTTTATTTGGCCCACCCTAATATGGATATGTACTACAAAAAGCTCTTATACACACGTCACGTTTCTTGGATGGACGAAGCAGATAAGAAAATAATTAAATTGTAAGATTTAAAGTTCTCTCGTTTCTCTTTAAATTTCACCCTCTCTCTTCCTTCGTATCCTTCTATTACAAGTATGACCCTCTATGAAGGGGTGGAAACAAATAACGAAGATTGATCGACTGAAATTTTATCGTCGACTCACTTTGTCACGGGGCAAACGAATTTTTGTCTCGTACACTTTATAATTCGCGGACATTTTTTTCCCCTCATGTCTTACTTGACTTTACAACTATGATATAAAAATTTCAGCCTCGGCTGCTCCTGTAAACGAAGGGTGAGTTTCTTAACTTTTGATTTTTATTTCATATTTTTGCTTTGTATTTTTTCTGGATTAACGTTTTTAACTGCAAAAAATTAATTGAAATTTATATCCATTTCAATAATTTAGAGAGATCGATCATAAAATTATATTGATAAATTATGAAAGGAGAGAGAGAGAGAGAGCGCATCGTCAACGAATAGAACTCTGTAGATACAATAATTTTCGAGCCGATAATCCCGGCAACAGGGGTAATATTTAGCAGCGATCTATTTGTCGTATTGTATCTGCACGTCTATGCATAATACTCCGGTCCCGCAGAGTGGAGTAAATGAAGGAGGGGGAGGAAAATCGAGGCAGTCTCGCAATTATGATCTAGCCGTTATAATGACTGTTTAGTCACTGCTCGCTTCGCGAAGCAATTTAATTATCATCAAGCTGCCGATGTCGGCAGTCCTGGCGTATTACCAAACGGAGAGAGAGAGAGAGAGAGAGAGAGAGAGAGAGAGAGAGAGAGAGGAGTGGGAGAGATAGAGGGGGATGAAGAGGGAGAGCACAGAGAGCTAACAGCGCGCTAAGCGCGGCCTAACGAGCTGAATATCTCGATGCCGAGTCGTCGGACCCTGTTCAATCTCCCTCTCACTCTCTTGCACTCTCTCTCCCCCTTTGCCACAAGTATCTTTCTCCCTTCCTCTTGCTCGAAATTCAGCCCCGTACGCTCGAAATCACGCGTTCCACATGCTATACATTGTCCCGGTTGCGATTAGTGCCTCTCTATGCTTTCACTCGGTCCAACCGAATGAGAGAATTCGGACGGATATACAAAGAGAAATGAATAGAGAGAAGAGGGGTGGATAATAATCGTCCGGATAATCGACGTATAACAATGCCGAAATGAATAATTCCAACGAATGGAAAATTCTAGAGAACGAATATGAGAAAAAAATTAGCCATGAAAACGATTTGTTATTTCAAAGCTCGAAGAACGATCGATACAATTTTTTTTATCTCTCTCGATCTTTACCCCTTTATTTTTATCCCTTCGCGTCTGTAAACCTGGGTCATTTTTGTCCTACCCAAAATCGCGGGTAAGCGAAAATGTTTTATTTTTTTTATTTTAACGTTTTTTTCGTGTAATGAAGCTACAGAATAAGAAAAAAAAATTCTAAATTATTTATATTATTCTTAGTGTCCGTAAAAAATGGAACATCGTCAGCTGAGCGGAATAATAATTTCATTAAAGAACGTACAGTTTCGTTTATAACAGTAGATTTAACAATTATAAGTTGAAAATAATACTATTTATATGAAAAAAATATGTTTTTCGATAATGAAATGTATTTATATCAATGCATGATTTATTGCCCATTTTAGCCACCGAACTTAAGCCTTTAATATTACCTTAATAAAATCAATTTTTTGTTTTCTTAAAGGTGCATGATTCAGCTTCCATTTGCCGTAAAGTATATTAAGGTTTCTTACTTTTTCGAAAAGTTATGATTTTCTAAGCAAACTTCTGATTCTTTACGGAGTTGCTCCATTTTTTAAATAAAAAATATATGCAAAAATAAACTTTTCACAAATTTTATAATTGGTATATCAAGTTGAAGGTTTCGAACAGTAGCTCAAATTTTATTAAATTTTTCCGAGTTCATTAACCCCGCAAAAAAAAACGGTCGGACGCGAACGACCCAGGTTTACAGACGGCGGCCGCAAAAAAAAACGTTTACAGACGAAGAGTTAATTATAAAAGAAAACCGCAAGAATTGATAATTGAATATCCCTGAGGGTTGTCTTTGAATTCGAGAAAACTCTGATTCTTATTTTCAACATTTTATCAAAACATAAGATTTCAAACATTACAGCCAAAATTTCCAATCTTAAAAGGCATTTTTTCTTCAACGATTTTTTCGAAAACGATTTTCTAACATAGCAAAGTAGTTCTTAGAGCAAAATTTCGCACACCATTTTTTTAATCAAAGAAAATGCAGAACGATTAAAAATCGATTATCTTACTTTGGATTGCGCTTATCCTCGTAAAAATGCTAATTACAGCGTGACAAGATTTTCCCTCAAACTTCAAATGATTTTTGTCAAATAAATTCTCGAAAATTTCCAGGTTAGGGAGTCTCAAGTTCCTCGCTAAATTTATAAACAAATTTTTTTCATAAGCGACTTGATCGAGTAAAAAAAATAATAGGTTTTATATTCAAGTATCGCGGGAGAAAAATGGGCCAAAAAGTATTTGAGGTTATGTCGGCCCTTCCCTCGAAGATATCAATTTGACATCGCGTTAGAAAATTTCTAATGAGAAAAGGAAAAATGTTTTATTCATAAAGTTTCGGGGATTCATCAGTAAGAGGTTCTCTCTATGTGGAAATGAGAAAAGGGTGCGATTTCATCGCGTGTTACAGAGACATACTCACAGAGTAAACATATATATGGGTCATTCCATGTCAAATCGACCCCTTTTAATTTCGATGAAATTTGGTCACAAGTTTTCGTTATTAACAAAACAAAGTTCTACCGAAAGAAAAAAATTTTAATTTTTTTTCAAAAGTTATTCAAAATTTACAATTTCACAAGTTTTGAAATCTTTCAAGTTTATTTTTTAAATATCTCGGAAACTATTATAGTTACGAAAAATTGTTCTAAATTTGTCTTAAAGAGTATACTTGGGGCTATGAAAAAAAAAAAATATTCTGGAAAAAAAATTTGAAAAATGATGATTTTGGATAATTTTGAATTTTCAAAAATCGTTAAAGTCCAAGTTGTACATGAAATTTTTGGTTTAATTTTTTTTATATAATACCATGTACTGATCTTAAAAGATCCTAAAATTTTCAGAGACGTGTTTTTTTTTTTTTAAATATGAATTTTTGAATTTTCAAAAATCGTGTAAATCCACGATCAATATTAAATTTTTGGTTACATTTTGTTTATATAATACCTTGGACTGACCTTGAAAGATCCTGAAATTTTCAGGATGGTGTTGTTTTGTTTCAAAAATATAAATTTTTGAATTTTTGTAAAAAAAAAATGTATATTTTTGAAGTAAAAAACACCATCTTGGAAATTTCAGGATTTTTCAATTATGTTTTTAAAAAAATGTTTTACTTTACCATAATTACCAGGGGTCGATTGCAACTCTTGGTCGATTTGACAAGGAATGATCCATATATATATATATGAGAGCTTTTCGCGCAAGTACAAAACACACCGAGGTCCATTCAATCTAATACTTCTACGAGGAAGGGGGCTCACAGGATACCGACATGAAACCTGGAATTCTATATATATATGAGATCCCGGTGATCCTGGAACTGGCCTGGATACTGGTGGCTAGTAGTAACAACCATTTGAACTCGCGCGCACTCGCCCAGAGTGAAGGCGCGAGAGAGAGAGAAAGAGCGAATGAGCAGGAGCAAGAGAAGAAGGGAGTGAGTCGACACGGACGTGGTTAGGGGCAGTTTAATATCGGATAATTGAATCCGAGCTCTCCCTGGATCCCCTCTCCTTCTCTCCCTTCCTCTCTTCCTCCTCCTCCTCCGTCTCATTCTCTCTTTCGCTGGCTCCTCGGTATGTCCTCTCTCCTGACCTCCCTCCTCTTCTCCCTTTCTCACTCTGTACAACTCCATCTTCCTTCTTCTTTCATCTGCCCAGCTCCATCTTTCTTCGCGACCCTCTGGCTCACTCCTTCGGTCGTTCGAGAAACCCTCCGAGTCGAAAGCACGCGAGACAGAGGAAAGGAGAACGAGCATGAGAGTGACGAAGATGGGAAAAGGAAGAGGCCGGGAGGAAGGGAGAGAGGAAGGGAGGAAGGAGATTCGCGTGTGTGGATCAAGAGGAGAGAATTGAAAACTGGACATGGAATTCTCGTGTCCTCTGGCACTACTCTCTTATTGCGACTCCACCAAATGAGAGCGGGGGAGCAAAAAGACAAGGGGAGTCGATGGCGGGAGGGGGAGGTGAAATAGAACAATGGGGTGAGGGAGAGCGCGTATATAAAAACGATACGACGTAAGAAAATAGAAGGAGAGAGGAAGAACATTGGGAATGATGGCTAATTCTTGTTACTGAACATTACAGATATTACATCGCTCCATCCTTCGAGCTTCCCCTTCTAATTCTTCTTCTCCACTGTCGAGTCTCTCTCACCCTCTCTCTCTCTCCCTCCCGCTGAAATTTACAAAGAAGCAATATCGTTCGGCACTTTATTTACGCGATGTATATTACACACGATTCTTCGTAAGAGTCGCAATTTCGATTCCACTTTTTATTCTTCCTGCACTCCCAAGTTTTTAATTTCGACCGCTCATTTCGACGATCAAACGAATGTAATATAGAAATAGGGGCAAGAGGGACAAAATGGCCACCGTGAGAAGAGGATGCAGCTAAAAGGCTAAAAATACCGTTTTTTATAATAATAATAAATTAATTATAATTAATAAATAATAATCAATTCGAGTAAACGAGGAACGAAATAAAAAAAAATGATTTCTTTTATTTCTTCGCCTTTTTACATCAATTTTAATCGACGTTGCATTAAGTTAATTTTTTTTAAGATCATGAGGGCGGCCATTTTGGTCCCAGTACCTTATTTTGCTTTGGTCCCCGAGTTAACGAAGTATTCAAGTGAAAATGGGTGAACATAATACTATTAGGGTATGTTGGGGGTGTTTAAAAAAAAATGCAATCAAAGTAACAATTTTTTTCGAATTTTCTCAACTCTTCAAAGGCAATTGTCATGAAAATGTTATTGTCTAGACCTGATCTCTATTTTCGGATATTTAAGTAATTATTATAACAATTCCCTTATTTACAATGAGACGATTTTGACCCATCTTCCTCCACCCACATAGGGTTAGTGACAAACAGCGATCTCGTATGCATTAAGGATGCTTCGCCCGTACAGTCCCAGCCAAAAATTTTATCCGATTGAAATTTCCGCACTTCGTGATACAGTAAAAATCTGAGAAAATTCAGCAATATTTGGCATGCCATAAACAACAATTATCAATAACAATCTTGCCCAACAGTTGTTAATAAATTGTTTGAACAAATAGTTATTCAACAATTTTTCGGTAAGTTTTTTTGTTTCTTAAACAAATCGAATGTATTAATTTTTCTGAACGCAGAGGAATTTTTTCAGAATTATCTCTCTATTTTGAAATATTTAAAAGGAACATTCTGAAATACAAACAAAAATTTGCCTTTTTCGTATATGTTTTTACACACAGGTTTATCATCAGTTTTGAAAAGTTTCAAAGACACTAGACTAAAAAATAAATAAATACAGCCATTCCAAAAATTTCAAATCGGAAATTTCAAAGTAAAGAGAAAATTCTGAAAAAAATCATACGCGTTCGAAAAAATTGACGCATTCGATTCGTTTAAGAAAAAATAGAATTTACCGAAAAATTGTTGAATAATTATTTATTCAAACAATTTATGAGTAACTTTTGGGCAATATCATTATTGATAATTTTTGTTTATGGTGTTTCAAATGTTACTAAATTCGTTCAGATTTTCATTGTATCACGAAGTACGAAAATTTCAATCGGATAAAATTTTTGGCTTGGACGGTAGGGGCGAAGCATCCTTAAAGTGCTCATATGAATCCTGTTCGAGGGAGGAGAGATGTGAAATGAAATGTTGACACACCAAAAATGTTTGGACGACCAGAAATCGGTGACCGGTAAGCGGAGGAAAAAAAAGCTAGAGGATGAAAAATTCTGATATGCGAAAAATGAAACCGCATGAGCTTCATCGTCATCGTTCTTCCAATTTTACTGAATTTACTGAATATCGTTTACATTTGAATGACGCTCCTGCTACTGCCAGGTCGCGAATATCATCATTTTACAAATAGGTAGTGCATGAACATTCATATATTTACCAATACACCCGAGTGGAGAGTAAAAATCGTATATTACATGTATATTTTACGGTCGAAGCCGCGAAAGGGGCGAAAAACGATATGGAGAGGAAGCTTCGTGTTTACATACCCACAAAGAGCATCGATGTTGCGTTATTAAAATTTCTGGCCAGATTAAAATTGGAAATTACGTGTTGCCCCCTCGCACTGCAGCGTCAGGGCTTCACATGAGATATTTGGTTATTGAAAAAAAAAAAAAAAAATCAAATTTTTGCATTCAAGCACACATTTTTACGTCACACGCAGCCTGATATTTCGGGGCTTTGGAGAATGATGGTGCAAAAATTTTGTCAACATTTTTTAATGCTATTCGACGTTAAAGAGGGGATTTACCCCATTGTGACCTCCCTCTCTCGCGGCACTCTCCCTCTCTTTCTTACTCCTTTTCAGCTCGGGTTATAAGGCGAGAGGAGTAAGAAGTTTTTTAATGAAATACCAGACGACGACATTACGATGAAAGTTCCTGGTAAGACTTTTAGCGGAAAAGTAGTGCAGCCGTACACTGGCCGACTTGGAATCATGCGAGCTCTGCAGATATATAAATATATAGATATATATGGGGCATTCCATGTCAAATCGACCACTTTTGAACCCGACCCCTTTCGATTTGGTTGAAATTTCTTGTTCCTTTTCTACTCAATTAAAGACATTTTTGAGGAAATTTTCAAATTTTTTTTACCAAACCCTAAAAAAGTTATGAATTTTTCAAAAAAAAAAAAAGGCTTTTGTTTTTTCAAAAAGCTATAATTTCTTCAAAAATTGACAAATTGGAACGGTTTTTTTTTCAAAATTTGTCTTTAGATGAACTTTCTGAAAAAAAAATACAAACAAATTTTAAGATATTAAAATCTATGAAATTTTTTGCTTTTTCGAGAAAAATCATCGTTTTCTCAGAGATGCCATTTTTGATTTTTTTTTACTCAAAAAATACTTCGGTCAATTCCAGAAATAATTCCACCCTAATTAGAGTGGGCCGAATTCTCCTTCTATTTTTTTTTATCGATTAGAAAAAAAATATTTCCAGCTGGGCTTATTTCACAAAACAATACTCTGGAATTTTTTTGAGGATTTATAAAGGACCTCAGAGTTTGAAAAATTGAGTAGAAAATGAAATCGAAAGTGTTGATCCTCGATTTTTTTTCTTTTTTTTTTTTAAAGTGAAAAAAAAATAAAAGACACCTATAAATACTTTTTTGAATTTTTTTCAAAAACTACATCCAAAAACAAAAAAATGAAAACAAAAATTGTCATTTGGGCCCATTTTTGAGGAAGCCACAGGCTTTTGAAAAAGACATCCATTGCATATCATCTTGAATCGAATATTTTGTAATTTTAGCTCGCCTTAGCTTTCTATATTTCCTCTTTGATTGAAAAAAAAATACAAAAAAATTATTTATAGGTGTCTTTTAATTTTCTTTCACTTTTTTGAAAAAAAAGTTTTTCGAGGATTACCAGTTTCGATTTTATTTTCTTCTTAATTTTTCAACTTCCGAGGTCCTTTATAAATCCTCAACAAAATTCCAGAGTGTTGTTTCGTGAAATAAGCCCAATTGGAAATTTTTTTTTTCTTAATCGATACAAAAAAATAGAAGGAAAATTCGGCCCACTCCAGTTAGGGCGACATTCTTTCTGGAATTGATCAAAGTATTTTATGAGTAAAAATAAAAAATAAAAAATGGCATCTCCGAGAAAACGATGATTTTTTTCGAAAAAGTGAAAAATTTCATAGATTTTAATATCTTAAAATTTGTTTATATTTTTTTCGGAAAGTACATCTGAAGACAAATATTTTGAAAAAAAACGTCCCGATTAGTCAATTTTTGAAGAAATTATAGCTATTTGAAAAAACAAAAGCCTTTTTTTTGAAAAATTCATAACTTTTTTAGGGTTGGGTAAAAAAATTTAAAAATTTCCTGAAAAATGTCTTTAATTGAGTAGAAAACGAACAAAACATTTCAACCAAATCGAAAGGGGTCGGGTTCAAAAGTGGTCGATTTGACATGGAATGACCCATATATATCTATATATGTGGGTGTTGAACGTGTCAGGGGCCGAATCCACGAGGTGGGAGTCGGAGAGAAAGAGAGGGATAAAACTAGACGCGAGCGATAAAGAAAGAAAAGTGTCGGAGGAGCGGAGAGGAAGAGAGAGAGAGAGAGGAAACCAGGTCTCTTTTATTAAAAACGAACAAAAAATCGAATCGCTTGTCGGAATGCAATATTCCGACGGATTCATTTGGTGGAAACATTTCTTCCTCGGGAAAAAATTCAATCAAATCCCCGCGCTACCGCTGAAGAGGGAGAGAGAGAAGTGAGAGAATGGAGCGGAGGCACGAGCCGAAAAGAGTGAGAGAATGCGGCTGAAGATTGTGTGCGGTGAGAGAAGAAACGGTTGAAAGTGCTTGTGCCAATGTTGGTGACGCGTCAGGGCGGCATATCAGACAACACGAGCAAAAGGGATATGCGGACAATTCGAGAGCGAAGGGAGGAGGCAAAGGACAGTGTCTAGCTGCGATCCAAGATGAGATTTTTTTTTGAACCGCGAAAATTCGAATTCTATGAATCAAAAATATCGGAAACCACGATTTCTGGGTCATGAAATTAATTGCAAGGTTATCTGGATTTGCAAAATGAAGAGAGAATTTTTTAAAATTTATTTAAATTTATTTAGGACAATAATGGTTTTTTTATTTAGGATAATAGGCGATCCATTGAAATTCGGCCATATTCGCCTTAAATTAGAAAATAAGCTTCTTTATTGACAGATTGGAAAAAATTCATCGAAGATTAAAATGCTTAAAAGAGTTAAAAGAATTTCAAAAAAGAGTTATTCCAACGATAAAAAACAGGATTTTCATTAACTACAATAAGTTTAAAAAAACCTACAATTTACAATATTATTTGGATTTGCAAAATGCTTAGCAAAAGTTAGTAAATTTATTTCATAAACAATAAACGGTTATTTATTCCGTTGAAAATGAAAAAAAAATTCCACACCTCCTCAGAATCGCAGATCAGCTAAATTTGCTTCCAAACTAAAAATGGCATCCTAGTTGAGGTCAATTTTGTCCTTCACTTTCAAATACCAAGAGCTAGAAAAGGTTTCCTGCTGTTAAAAAAAGGGTTTTCTTCAGGTAACATAAGTCAATGATTATTTACAATTTTCTAAAAAATTTGTCAGAGCTTTAGTTCGCACCCTTTGATGGAAAGTTGGATGAAACTTTAGGGGAAAAATGTGCAACATCAAAGAATAATGTTGACGGAAACTGCGCAATCTAACTACTCTCATTCCGTCCGATTTCTTGACGAAAACGTGACCCGTAATAATGACCTCACACCTTGTATTATACAGTGAAAAGAGCTCTCATAAAAGCAGTGGGATGTGAGTATTACCACCAATACACGTCGTTAGGCTCGCCTAGATAACACAAACACGACATATACACATTTATATCTATATATCTATATAAAAGGAAAACTGCATCGCACAACGTTAGCTCTGCGCGCACGGGGAGACAATAACTTTTTTTTACCATCCTGTTTATGTGTTTGCCCTGGTCTCACTCCACCCTTCCTCCGCCGTAACGTTTTTACAGCTTCCAGCGACCAGCCCGGCCATCCCTTATTCGCACTCTATTCCGGCTCCGTCTATTCTCTCGCTACGAACCCTCTCTTCGAACCTCTCCCTGCACCCCCGTGACATCGTGGCTAAAAAAAGCTGTGCAAAGCTTCGCAAAATTATTCCGCCAACCAAAGACATTTCCCCTGCCTTTCCCTCGGTTGAAAGCAAAAGAAGCAACAAAATCGAATTGTTAAAAATGAATCAAGTATTTTGCTACCCCCGACGACGACCCTGTCTGGTGGATGAAGCTGGTACCACGTTGCACGGGACAATTAATTTCCCCGATATTTCGTCACGATATCCCTTCGTTCTGTGCGGGCAAAACGACATTTTGCTTGTGAAACACGTTTCAATGTACATTCACCCCTAATCCTTCAACCCAGTAAAGAATTTTCTTATTTATAGGACACACGCATTTTTTATGACAACACCGGAGTCTTCAAGGGGAAAAAACAACCTCCAGTTTCTTACCCCCAGAAAATTTGATTTTAGAATTTCTTAGAATTAAAATTGGGTCCGAATTTTTAAAAAATTATTTCAATATATATTCACTCTTAATCGTCCAAACCCCTGAAAATCCGGAGTTTTTTATTAATAAGGTAGATCCAGTTCCTTGCCCCCGAAAGGTTGATTTTAGAATTAAAAAAAAATTTTTTAGAATAAAAATTTCAATATATATTCTCGCTTAATCCTCCAAACCCCTTAAGATCTGGAGTTTTTTTTTCATTTATAAGATAGACCTAATTTCTTACCCCCAAAGAGTTCGATTTTAGAATTTTTTAAAATTAAAATTGGGCGCAAATTTATTTAGAATAAAAATTTCAATATATATTCACCCTCTATCCTTCAAACTCCTGAAGATGTGGATTTTTTTTATTTATAAGATAGACCCAGTTTCTTACCACCAGAAAGTTTGATTTTAGAATTTTTTAGAATTAAAATCGGGCGCAAATTTTTTTAGAATTAAAATTTCAGTATATATTCACCCTTAATCCTCCAAACCTCCCAAAATCTGGAGTTTTTTTTATTTTCAAGTCAGACCCAGTATCTTACCCCTAGAAAGTTTGATTTTAGAATTTTTTAGAATAAAAAAAGAGCGCGAATTTTTTTAAAATTAACATTTGAATATATATTCACCTTTAATCCTCCAAACCCTTGAAGATCTGTTTTTTTTTTATTCATAACCCTCAGAAAGTTTGATTTCAGAATTTATTAGAATTAAAATTGGGCGCAAATTTCTTCAGAATAAAAATATCAATATATATTCACCTCCAATCCTCGAAATCCCTGAAGATCTGGATTTTTTTTGTACTTATAAGACAGACCCAGTTTCTCATCCCCAGAAAATTTGATTTCAGAATTTGTTAGAATTAAAATTGGGCGCAAATTTTTGTATAATTAAAATTTGAAATAGAATAAAAATTTAGAATATTCACCCTTAATCCTCCAAACCCCGAAAATCTGGAGTTTTTAATTATTTATAATACAGATCCAGTTTCTTACCCCGAGAAAGTTTGATTTTAGAATTTTTTGGAATCAAAATTCGGCGTGAAATTTTTTTGGAATAAAAATAAAAATTAAAAGAGTTAATCGGTTATTTGCTCCATCGTCTCGCTTCCCTCGAGGAGCACGAAAAAACGTGGGAGGAGCAGGAGGAGATTGGGAACGAGAGTGTCTTACGAAGGGTTGTAGAACATTGCCACTAAAATATAAAGTGGCTTTCGGGGTGGCATAGCAATGGGCCGACTATCGCATGCATTCCAGAGGCCGGGGACTTCGCGAACGGTGTGTAACGTTAAGGGGGTTGTGCCGAGGGAGAGGGAGTGCTATTGATCGGAGAGAGCCAGTCAACCCTCTCGGCCCTACCGTGTGTCTACCTACCCTCTGCCTCACTGCCACACACGTAAACCTTCCTCCTTTTCCCTCCTCAGCCACCCTCTATGTAAAACGCGGTAGCTTACACGTAGACATTCTCTCTCTTCCTCTCTTACTCAATTTTCCATCGCGCCATCTCCGTCCCTCTCTCTCCCTCTGGCTCTAGGGCCAGTGCGCCCAAATTCACGTACGTGTTACATCCAAATATATATTTTGGTTTATGAGTACCCACTTTTAGTCGGAGGAAAGAGTCCTCCGGTGTGTGGGAGCGAGAGAACAAAAGATTGGGGCAGAATTTGCGCAACATTGGGCATCAAACTTTTGGCCCCGTTACGAAAGATAACGACCCAGAAAATTTCTCCCTCTCCCTCTCTATCTCTCGCACTTTCTGCATATACATATAAGGGTGTCGTGTATTAAATTCATGTTTTCATGTTTTTTTTACTCGGAAATTATGTTTGTACAGTTTTTAAGTCAAGATTCTGGAAGTTTGATTTGAGCAAAGAGAGTAATTCGAATTTTGGATTTCCATAAATATCATTACAAAATTTGGATATCAAGATATCAGAAATAATATGTATTAATTTGAACTAAAGATCGACAATTTAATGAGATTTCCTATTTTTAGGGATCTAGAAAAAATATTTGTTGCACGATTGATCAATTTATTCTTTATCGAGAGTAAAAGTGAGAAAGAACGAAGCTTTTGCAAATATTTTGTTGAATGGTTATTCAATTAAATAGTAATTTATTTTTTATATTCTTTTCTAGCAGTAGAGTAGATAGAAAGTCTATGATTTGCTATTGGAACGATTTTTGAAATTTTCTTCTATTTCTCTCTCAGAAATTATGTTGGTCAAGTTTCAAAGTGAAGATACTGGAATTTTTGTTTGAGCAAAATGAGTAATTTAAATTTTGGATTTCGCCATAAAAGTTAGTCTTTTAAAAAATTTGGTTATCGAGATACCAGAGATAATAATAATTTGAAATAAAAATTGAGAAATTAATGAAATTTTGTATTTTTAGGGACATGGAAAAAATGTTTGCCACATAATTGATGAATTTATTTTCCATCGAGAGTAAAAATGAGGAAAATCGAAGTTTTTTGTAATTATCCTGTTTAATGATTATTCAATTAAATCGTAATTTATTTTTGTATTTTAATTATAGCAGAAGCTCCCCTCTTGCATTAATCCATGTTTTCTTTTCGTATTTTTTGCTCTTTGTCAGAAATTAAATCTGTGCAGTTTTTGAGTGAGGATGCTGAATTTTGATTCGAACAAAGAGAGTAATTGAAATTTTGGATTTCCATACAAATTAGTCTTCACAAAATTAGGATATGAAAATGGCAATGGACAAATCGATCAATTTCGTATTTTCAAAGGTATAGAAAAATATTTGCTACACAACTGAGGCATTTTTTATCGATTATTTTACTTCAGCAGTAGAATAAATGAAAAATCCATTATTTTCTATTGGAGGAATTTTTGAAATTTTCTTTCATCATCTCTTTCCTAGGAATTATCTTCGTAAAGTTTTAAAGTAAAGATCCTGAAATTTGAGATTGACCAAAGAGAGTCATTTAAATTTTGGATTTCCATAAAAATCAGTCTTTACAAAATTTGGATATCGAGATACCAGAGATAATAATAATTTGAAATAAAAATTGACAAATCAATGAGATTTCGTATTTTTAGTGGCATATAGCAAAAATGTTTGCCACATAACTGATGAATTTATTTTTCATCAAGGGTAAAAATGAGAAAAATCGATTTTTTTTGTAAATATCCTTTTCAATGATTATTCAATTAACTCGTAATATATTTTTGTATTTTTTTTTTCTGGCAGAAGCTCCCCCCTGCATTAAATCCATGTTTTTATTTCTCATTTTTTGCTCTTTCTCAGAAATTAAATCTGTGCAGTTTTTTAGTAAGGATCCTGAATTTTGATTTGAGTAAAGAGAGTAATTAAAATTTTGGATTTCCATAAAAATCATTTTAAAAACAATCAGGATTATCAAAATATGAATTGATAAATCGACCAATTTTGTTTTTTAAGGGGTGTCGAAAAATTATTTGCTACGAAATTGATGCATTTTTTATCGCTTATTTTATTTTATGCGCAGGATAAATCTAAGAATCATTATTTCCTATTGGAGGCATTTTTGAAATTTTTTTTCTCTGCGCCAAACGGACGATTCGAATCGGAGGATGCTTGAAGGATGATTTTAATCTGCGTAAGGTGCGCAATTTATCGCTCCCGTTGGACGGAAGTGAACGACAACGAGGAGGATGACGAGGGCGATCGAGGTTCGAGCTGGGACGGAAAAGTCGGAACGGGGAAGCGAGCTCGGGTGGGGGATAATGAAATTGCACTCATCGTGTGAAATTTAATATTAATCTTGGATGTAATATGAGAACGAGGTTGCGGGGGTGTGGCGGAGCCCTCGAGCGAGCACATATAATGAACGGAGCTCTCGCTTTATCCAAAGGATAAAACTCTCCCTCCCTCGATCTCTCTTTCTCACAATCACGAACAGGTATTTTGGTATCCCCGCTGCTCGCTCGACTATATATATAACTAATAAATTAATATGAACATTCCTCAAACGAGGAAAATATCACGTTCTCAATAGCACCAATAAAAATTAAAAAAAAAAAATGGCTCAACAATAATCATCATTCAACGATATTCGAACAGAATTTTGTTCTTTCGCAATTAAAAGGAATATTAATTAATGGAGTATTTTTGAATTGTGTAATTTTTTTAAACTCATTAATCGTGTTTCTACATTTCGAAAAAATTCCACACAGCGATAATTCGCAAAATTAGAAAAGTTCTTTTTGAAACTCTTTATCATTGATTTGAACAATTTTCTTTCAACGACCGGAATTTAATGAAATTGAGAAAGTTGAATTTTCATTTCGGTATTTCAACGAAATTGGCGAAGAATGCGAGGAAATGGAAAAACTTTTTTAAGGCTTCTAATTAAATGTGTCTCGTATTTTTTAAAAAATCTCCCCTCATCAACAACCGTAGTTTAATGAAATTGGAAAAGTTTTCTCATTTTCCAATATTAAAAAAAAATCCAGCATTAAAAAATCCAGATTTATAATTTTAATTAATTTGATCGCAGAAAGTTGGAGAACTTTCCTTAATAAAAAAAATATATAATTATTCGGCTCACCTGTTTATAATTTTGGTTTCGGTGAAACTTTTCGAAATTCATTGAAATTAGAAAAGTTTTCTCGTTATCGAGCACAAAAAAATAAATCGAGCATTTATTATTATTATTCTAATAATTTAACGATATTGTCTTCAACGGAAAATCAGTTTTCTGGCTTTTTAATTTGAAAAAAAATCATCGTCCAGTGACCGATGATTATTATTTCGTCGACATTTTTTGCAGGCTCCTCGTAAAACGAATTTCGTATCCTAGCCTCGGCGTTGCGAATGGATTCGCGAGTCGTTGGAGTAGGAAAGAGAGAAACTCGTGACCCAGCATATAATGTGCAAAACCTCGCACTGTCTCGCTCTATCTCTCTCTCCGTCTCTCTCACTCTCTCGTGCTCCTTCTCCTCGTCCTTATTCTCCTCCTACTTTATTCCTGCGCCGCGAACCGAGCCGCGACCCAGAACTCTCCTAGCTCACGTTTATACACACACACAATTTATATCTACACACATATATATATACGTGTATATATAATGTAGCGTATATTCGTGTGTGTGCGGAGAGTCCTGTGCCACCTCTCGTCTCGAGCTGTGCTCCTAATCCCGCCAGGATGTTTTTCGCGCCTCACGAATTCACCGTTTCTCTCGTATAAGGACGAAACCCGCGTATAAAGCGCCACAAAGTATAGAAATTCGCGCGTTTTCGCTACAGTTCGCCTCGCTCCTTTTTGCCTCTGCTCCCCCCTCCCCTCCGATATATCGTCCTCCTTCGCGGATTTTGCGAGAGAGCGCGCGCCCGCGAACAGACTTTGGCGAAAAATTTCGCGAGCGTCAAAAAACACGCGACACGCGATGTCGAATCGCGAGCGCGCGAGAGAGAAGCTAAATTGTGGTCCGCGCACACACACGCGTCTCGTGAAACGGTACAAAGTGGGAGTTACACGCGGAGAGAGAAAGCCGCAGAAAAGAGCGCGATACACGCGATTCGCGAAGTGAAAGGATTCGCGATTTTTTTATTTTTATTCCTCGCAAATTCAGCACAGAGTCGTATAATAAAGGCGACCGTTACACTCTTATCGATATTCGAATTTTTAACCGCAAAATGAATTTTACTGCTTATTTTTTTGTTTATTATTCTGCATTTGGATTTTTTTTTCAATAATTTTATTAGTTAAACAATTTGGGATAACCATCATTTCTTTATTCATTGAGGTAACAATTTCGTGGAAGCAGATTGATTTAATTTTTTACACTCACTTTTCTATCAATAATTTTTTATATTCTTCATTTTTTTTTTAAATTAGGTATCGTTTTTTTATTCAATTTTATTAGTGGTATAATTAGGAACAACGAGTATTTTTTAATTTCTTTAGATAAGAATTTCGTGAAAGCAATTTGATTTCATTTTTTCTAACCATTTTTCCATCAATGATTTTTTTTTCGTTAATTTTCGAGCTCTTTTGCAAAATATTTGTTTAAACATTATCTTAGAGAAAGAAAAATCAATGTATAAAAGTTGACAATTTTTAGTGGATTTAAAGAAAATGTCAAAAATTCCACAAGAACGAAGAAAAAAAATAGATTTTATTGATCGTTACTCTCGACTTTTCATAAGTTCCAATCGACCGATTTCCCTGTTAGTAAATACCGTAACTAAATTAACAGAGCTTTTTTTAATCGTTCCCTCTTTCCAGGGTCCTCGTCGATGCGTCTCATATCTTCGACGCTGCTCCCAACGATTTACACAGGAAAACGACATGTGTATATAAATAGCTTTAGTCACGAGACTTATTAGATTAATTAACGTAATCGTAATGGAATCTCATCTTGGAGGCACAATGTATAGACCGCTCGATATGGCGAAATCTCATCATGAAATGAGGAGGAGGAGGACAAACCGACTCTCCATTGCAGATGGAAAGAGGCTCTTGCGATACAAGCCTTTCTCGCTTATCCGCGTGCTTTAACGGCGAATACGGCTGATTGTACAGTTAAGAGTGCGTGAAGCACGTGGAGACGGCGAATTGCTTCAATTGCTTGGAATTAAAAGAAAAAAACCAACATACTTTTTTTTCAACAAATTTTTATTAGTTGTTAATCTAAAATAACTTAAAAGTTAAAAATAAAGCTATTCCGATTGGAAATAAGTTTTCAAATAAAAGCGTGTTACATTTTAACAGCAAGAGAAAAAAAAGGGTGTAACACGCTTCATTTGAAAACTCATTTCCAATCGGAATAGCTTTATTTTCAACTTTTTCGTTATTTTTTATTAACAACTAATAAAAGCTTGTTTAAAAAAAAAAATTCGTGTGTTCATTTTTTACTGTTTAGTATTTATGATGTTAAATAACTAGTTTAGTAATGTATCTAGTTTAGTTTAGTAATGTATCTAGTAATATATCTAGTTTCGCATAATTTTTTGCAACAAAAATGTTTCGCATAATTGTTTTGCATAAAAATAATTTTGCAAAATTTGTTAGACAAAATTATTTTACACAATTAATTTGCAACATTTTTCTGCAAAATTTATGCAACAAAATGTTTTCAGAAAACTTTTTGGAAAAAGACTGTTGCGCAAAATTTTCGTAGAGAAATGTTCTAAATCAATTGCTTAAAACTATTTTGTAAACAAAATTTAGCAAAACAATTTTTTTGCGAACAATTTTGCGAAACATTTTTTTTGCAATAAATTCTGCGAAACATTTTTTGTTGCAAAACAATTTTCAAGCAAATTTTTTATAACAATTTTTTTGCAAAAAATTTGCAAAGTTTGTGTAATAATATTGCATTGTCATCCGATTGACATATGCATGACAAATTTCAATTAAATCGGAAGTAGGTCAAATTTAACTTACAAGATTTGATTACAGACAGACACCGGGACAGGTGAAACTAAATAAAAGCTTTTAAAAAAGGCCGTATCAAGTATTAACGAGAGTAGAACGCGAGGACTTTATGATTTTCGAACATCGTTAGATTCAACGACGTTTAACCCTTTAACCCTCTCTCTCTCTCTCATTCAATTTATATTTATATATGTGGGAAATGGGGAAAAAATAGACACCACAAAAAATGATTGAAAAAAAATTAATTCAAAAAATTAAAATACATCGTTATGATTGGCGTAAATATATCTAGACTCACCTACACAAAATCGAAGGTAGATTTGATATTTTCATGACAATTTTCTATGGAGAGTAAAAAAAAAAATTTTTAATCGCCATACTCATCGCATTAAGAAAAACACCCCAACATACTCTAATAGTACTGGAGTAATCCACTTTTACTAAAATAGTGACTAAAATTGAGATTAATTTATTGAGCTTAAGATTAAAATGGAATGTCACTAAAAATTTAGTTACAAAAATCCGGCAAGCAGCTTGGTTAATAAGGTGACGCGAGGGGCGAAGGAAATCCTTTTCAAAATTTTAGGGGTGGTATCCATTTTGTCCCGGCCTTAATTTTACAAAAAAACTTGCAATCGAATGCGAAAGCTACCCTTTTTTTTGGCAGAAAACAGCAAATTTGTCGATACTTTCGGTCAAGGATTTTTTAATTTGACGAAAAAAATGTGGAGGATGTTCGAAATTCTTCAAAAATCTTACCTCGTCGTCAGGGAATGAAAATTGCGATGTTTTCTCGACGTCCTCGTGATTCAGCGTGCTCACGTTTCTTCTCATCCCCTCTATCCGCTTCGAGGCGCCACGTGGTAGTCGCACGAGGAGCGCACTCGAAACTTGCCGGGGGTGAAGATTGAGAATTTTAAAGAAAAAAAAACCCCAATTCAAACAGCACCGAAGAGGGCGTGAGAATTATTGTATCGCAAGGGATGATTTGGTGGCCTCACAATTTGTCGGCGAATAATTTTATTTTCATCCCTTGTTCATTCCCCTAATTTAGGGGTGGCATATTAGAGAGTCCTGAAATTTATCGAGGTTTCATTTTTTTTAGGGTGCGATTCACGGTGATTCGAATTTCCTGGGCAAAAGGAAATTTGAGCAATGTTTTTCAAAGCTTGAGCTTTCACTCTCAAGCTCGAAAGCCATCCCCTTTTTTCGGCGGGATCTTCATCCCTTTTTAAGGGGGGAAATATGGCACAAAAAACGCGTATTTGGGAGGTCGGAAGTTTGTTTTTATTTTGAAGGAGGTTGAATCGCGAACCGCTACCGTGAACAAACGATCAGCTTATTTCGCATTCGATTCTGTCATATACGTGACACGCGCGACGCTTGCCCGCGGTCGACTGAGAGCTTCTTGGGAGGGTGACTGGCCCGCCGCGAGGCAAAATTCTCGCGCGCGCTGCAACGAAGCTTCGGAGGGGGTGGTTTTGCAGGTGGCGCGACGCGCAGATCTCTCGTTCTCGCGCTTTTTCATATTTCTCCTTCTCTGGCTCTCTGCAACGAGGCACGAGGTAGTCATCCCACCCCCAACCACCCTCCCATCAAGTGTGTCTTACCCTCTGGACTCCCAGGGATGTTTAAACTACCGAGAAACTAGCAAAATTGCAAACGAAAGCTCAGAAATTGACAAGTCACGTAAATAGTAGCTTTTTTTTTAAAAAAAGGAAGTCACAAGAAAGATAAGTTTTGGCTCCCTTTTGGATGGAGCTTTATAAATTGGTTAGAATTGTGATGAGGCAACGAGCTTTTTTATTAAATTATTATTAAATTATTTTTTTCATTACCGTGCCTCAATAAATTATTCCAAAATGATATTTCAATTTTTTTTTATTTGCGAAAATTTATGACAAGGCAATGAGCTTTTTTGGTAGATGTTCATCCGGATGAAACGAAACAAAATTATATTTCAAAATTTTCTTATTTTGTTCGCGTAAAAATTATGACGAGACAATGAGCCTTTTTTTTTCAATTCATGTTTATCTCATTAAAATGTCCCAAAATTATGTTTCAATTTTATAAACTTTATTTCC
Source organism: Alloplasta piceator (assembly GCA_946863875.1). Lineage (NCBI taxonomy): Eukaryota > Metazoa > Arthropoda > Insecta > Hymenoptera > Ichneumonidae > Alloplasta > Alloplasta piceator. Next base: position 3,180,608 of record OX333077.1, on the reverse strand, counting down.
GTAAAAATTATAACGAGGTACTGAGATTTTTGCGGATGTTTATTCCGATAAAGTGTCCCAAAATGATATTTCAATTTTTTATATTTTATTTGCGTAATAATTATGGCGAGATAATGAGCTTTTTTAGCAGATGGTCATTCCAATAAAACGGAGCAAAATGATATTTCAAAATTTTTGTTTTATTCGCGTAAAAATGATGACGAGACAATGAGCTTTTTTTATCCATGTTCATCTCATTAAAATGTCCCAAAATCATGTTTCAATTTTGTTTCTTCATTTTAGTAAAAATTATAACGAGGTAATGAACTTCTTGCGGATGTTTATTTCAATAAAATGTCCCAAAATGATATTTCAATATTTTTTAATTTTATTTGCATTATAATTATGACGAAGCAATGAGCTTTTTTGGCAGATGTTCATTCCAATAAAACAGAACAAAATGATATTTTAACATTTGTTTTATTCGCGTAAAAATTATGACGAGACAATGAGCTTTTTTATACATGTTCATCTCATTAAAATGTCCCAAAATGATGTTTCAATTTTTTTTTTACTGTATTTCCGTAAAAATTATAACGAGGTAAAGAACTTTTTGCGGATGTTTATTTCAATGAAATTTCCCAAAATGATATTTCAATTTTTTTATATTTTATTTGCGTAATAATTATGACGAAGCAATGAGCTTTTTGGGCAGATGTTCATTCCAATAAAACAGAACAAAATGGTATTTAAACATTTGTTTTATTCGCGTAAAAATTATGACGAGACAATGAGTTTTTTTATACATGTTCATCTCATTAAAATGTCCCAAAATGATGTTTCAATTTTTTTTAACTCTATTCCCGTAAAAGTTATAACGAGATAATGAACTTTTTGCGGATGTCTATTTCAATGAAATTTTCCAAAATGATAGTTCAATTTTTTTACTCTTTTCCGTGAAAATTATGACGAGGCAATGAGCTTTTTTCTTGGGAAGTTCATCTCGATAAAATCTACCGGAATAATTTTTTAAATGCAATCTTTAATAAAAAAAAAAATGGACAATTATGTGAAATTTAAACCAGGGCAGCCATTTTCACGAAATGTAACAACATTTCCGAATCATTTGAAAGTATAATCATTTTCAGAATTTTGTGAATATTTGGAGCGCATTTCACAAGAATTCATTCCCATGCAAATAATCTAAGCCGTAAAAAAGAGAAAAACAGTGGATAAAGCAAAGTAGAAAAGTGGGGTCAAGTGGATAAGGCTGTGACTACACGGACGGTCCAATCTCCTCTCACTGATGTCGGCGTATCAGGATCGAATAGGATATCATGAGTGGATAGAAGTGTGTCCCGCTATACGATCGGGCTCATGGCGAGACCCAAACCACGGCAGGATCCTGCGTCGGCGAGGCCAACGGCGAAATCTGAGAGTAGGCAAGGAATTCGCGAATGAAGGAGGTCGAAACTTTCTCGGAGAGGAAACTGAGGCGACATCTGGCGTTATCGCGAGGAATTTCGAAAGCTCGTGGGCGAACGAAAGGAGTAGATAAGGAGAGAAACAGGGGCCGGAGCTTTTGGAGAACTGTGAGAGTCCTTGCAATCAAAATCGAGCTTTCAACGGTCTGAATCAATAAAATGGGACGAAAAATGAATTTTTAACCCAACAAGGTTCATTCTTCGAGCAAGGATTCTATTATCAGACGAGAAAGAAAGAAAGGGACGAAATAAGAAGTCGATCCTCACCGATTTTGTTGATGTCCGATGAGCTAATTATTGTTTTTCGAGTTTTTTTTCCCGACTCTTTCTCTCTCATCTCCCCCTACTCTGGAGAAATAGTCAGGTCCGCGAAAAGCGCGGGAAAACTGATGAGAAGGCGTGCCAAATTGACGCAGGCGCAGGCAAAAGACACACCCTCGAAAGCTCGATGTAGGAGGAGTCGGTTCGGTGGACATTCTGAAAGTCAAACGATGATTGGAGACCGTGGAGAACGTTCACCTGTACGCTCCTCGTCTCTCTGGTTATTCTGACCAATCGTTGCTCGCCACAACGACGACTACGAGCTCGAGTACCTGCCCATTAAAGCACCTGCATTACGCCTCACGATGTCCTGCGATACGATATTCACGTTCCCTCCTTGAGGAAGCGAGAAGCATTCGCGCGAACGAGGACGACGTATTGCGTCATGGTAATCGATCGGTTAGGGTCCATTTAGGAAATTTTATCAACCGCAGGCAAATCAACATAAAATGCCACAAATGTGTACAAAGAGTTACAGAAAAATGTATCGAAATGGGACCAGAATCCAAAAGAAAAGATCTCTAGGCTGATTTGTCATGATTGAGGTACTTTTGGTACCTTTCTGATCACCGAAAAGATTTTTTAAACATCAAACTCACCTTCGGATGACTTTGAACATTCTCAGGAATGAAGAGAACGAATCGATAGATTGGACCCAATTTAGGAAATGTTATCAACCACAGACAGATCGAGGACTCAAAATGCCACAAAATTGTAAAAAGTGGTGGCATAAACTCTGGAATTGGACACAAAATCCAGAAGAAGCGATCTCCGGGCTGACTTGTCATGTTTATGGATCTTTTGGTACCTTTCTGACAGTGATGGGCAAAAAAATCTATTTTTATCATCTAATTTTTTCAAAAAATTAATAATTAGCAAAAAAATGTCACTAATTTTTGTTAACATTACTAATCAGCGAGAAAATATTACTAATTTTTCTAATAAATAAGTGATTAGTGACAAAACATTTCTAATTCTTCCAAAAAAATGAGTAAGGATAAAATATTACTAATTTTTCCCAAGAATTAGTTATTAGCGAGAAAGATATTGCTAAATAACAAAAAAATCAATTATTTGTGGAGAAATGTTGTATTAATTTTGGAAAAAGTAATAAATAAATAAAAATACTAATGTATTTTTTAATAGGTACTTATTAAATATTCGTATTAATAATGACTTATGTGATATCTTATGACATTCGATACAGTCAATACTAATGCGTGAAATATTCAAAAGATCTAGTTATTATATAAAATAAAGGAACTTTTTAAATAGAGTTGTTGGAGCTTATAACCATGACTCAAACCGTACACACAAGTACGTAAATATACACAATACTTTTCTACGAATTACTTTTTTTTTTTAATTAATTAGTAATCCCTTCCTTACCAATTACTGTATTTAGAAAAATACTTGGTAATATTTTATTGGTAATTACCAATTTGTTTGGAATAATTAGAAATATTTTGTCACTTTACTAATTTTTTTTGAAAAATTGGAAATATTTCCTTGCTAATTACTAATTTTTTAGAAAAACTACTAACATTTTCCCGCTAGTTACGAATCTTTGTAAAAAATTAGTAATATTTTCTGACTAATTATCAATTTTTTGAAAAAATAATTGATAAAATCAATATTGTTGACGAAAAAATCGATACTGCCGATCACTGCTGTCTAACCATGGAAAAGATTTTTTAAATATTAAACATCCCTTCTTAGGTAAAGCTCCAAACATTTTCATGATAATTCCATCGATAAGATCCTGTTTGGAAGATCGTACTAACCGGAAAAGATGGAACAAGTCGAAAAACTCCACAAAATCGAGATGCAATACTTTAAATAGGGAATAAAATTCCTAAGAATAATCTTTAACGCTTATATCTATAGTACTTTTTTAACCCCCGACACGGTTTTCAATGTCCACACTGAGAAAAAAAAATGTTTGAATGAACAAAATTTGCAGTCAAATACGTTAAACTAGACATTTATTTGGTCTAACTGAATAATTAGTTTTTTGAACAATTCTGCGCTTCGGTCGACTAGAATATTATTCAGGCAAAAAAATGTTGAATTGTACTAACTAAATATCTAGTTGATCGTATTTGACTGCAGATTTTGTTCATTCAAACATTCTTTTTTCTCAGTGCATGAATTTGAATTTGTCTGCCTGTTCAACCTCGATGAAGATGCAATCGACATCTTGAATTTACGACTCCACCGACGATCACAAGGTGTCGAGATAATTGGGGCAGACGAAAAGTAACAAAGAGACATCCAGCGAAGGAGACGTTAATATTGGGTTTACCAATAAAGCGTAGGATTCCAAGGATGTTCCGTCGTACGCGAGAAGTCACATCGACTGTCGTAGAATGAGAAACGCAGGAAGAAGGTTGATGAGAAACGTACCAGAACCTAACAGTTGGAGGGAGAGAATTAATTACCCGAGAAGCCTTGCGAGAAACGCTTTGATGTCCGAAGGGCTTCCGGCGAGAGAGCCGAGGACGTAAGGTCCTGGGTAATCGACTTTGCTCGTTTGAGAGACTACGAGTTGTCCTTCGAGTCTCTATCGCGTCTATCAACGATCCTAGGAGATGTCGAGAGCCCCGTGAGATTCTCCATTGGAACAGCACAAGAATTGCCCATGTACCATCTTCGAGAACCCACTCGACAATGACGCAAAAACAAAGGGACCATCTTCAATCATGCACGGAATAAACCTAAAATCGATACAAACTCCCTATTTAATCGATGAAGTGACCTGACCCCAGAAATCTCTTCGAATCAGGCCACCACATTCCTCCAAGTTTAATTGAGGATTCCCTGAATCAACGTCCATCCATTTGAACCCTGGAATAATGACGAATCCCAGTGTTGGAAATCGCAGCGTCATCATCCAGCGCAATCAAGATGGCGTCTTTATATCAAACCCAGAGGGTGAAGAAAAACCATGTGACAAATGGGAAAGAGATAACTGTGAAAGAACGTCAATCAGATTGACGTTGAACATGCTCCGCGTTTAACATTTTCCTTTAAACGAAGGACCAGCAGGTATATAAAAAGCAAGGGGAAAAAAGGCCAGATTAGAGATAAGAGTCGAGTGTGTCGCGTTATATTATGCATAATCGCGGGTTTTGCTGAGGGGTTTGGAACGAGAGGTCGAGCCGAGGGGAGTAATGACACTGGCTAAAATATATATTCCGTTTCCTGTTCACATGTTGTGTATACATTTCTGACACGAAACTCTTCTCTATCTCGCACGACGAAATCAATAAAATAAATAGCGTCGAGTGTCCGACGTTCGTTTGTGTTTGTGTGTTTACCGAGTCCCGCAGACGTAATAATCCAAGCGGCGGACAACGAGGGCCACGCGAAACGAATGACTCGAGACACGCGACGTTTTCGTACACACGAGAGTGGAAACTCGCCCGGTCAAGCCTGGATAATACGGCTACAACGTCGGGTTAACCCGAGACCGAAAAGAATGGAAAAGCAACGTGTCTCGTTGGTTTGGTGAAACTATAACGCGGCTCACCTGAATAGACGGACGCGTGTTTCGTGTCACGGGATAAGTAGGCATTCTCGTGACTCTCGTTCACGTTATAACGCGGTTGTACCGCGTTCGGAAAAGCCACCCCCTCTGCACCGATAAGGGTCGAGAAGAGGCCACCTCGGGGGTCAACGACGACATTTCTTCCTGTAAACCACTTTTTTCTGCCCTTTTTTTGCCTCTTTATCTCTCCATCGTTCATAAATGTGTGTTCGTCTCCTTCCCCAGATAATGGCGTTGATCCATCGTCGTTGATAAATTGGACGAGATCGATGAGGGTCACTAGGAGACAAATTCAACTTCTCAGTTATCTAGACTCGAACTTTGCGTTATTGGGGTGGTTTTATGAGAAAACACGGTTTCGGTTGTCCGCTTCGGACTTTTGTACCCTTTTTTCTGGATCTTCTAATAAAAAGTTCATGGGATCGATATATCGAAATATCGAATCTTTGAAGCCTCTTTATTCGTGCTGTGAAATTGGTTCTTATGCACGAGAATTCCGAATTATCCGAGTTCCACTGTCAGTTTGACAGTTGCGCGTATACGCGTGTGGTTATACGCTACTGTCGGGATGAAACATACATATTTTTATTTGTATGCATAGATTTGTAAGGAGCTCGACGGGTCCAGGATGACGTGGTTTTCATAAATTTCTTTAAATTTTAGTATCCAGGTCGACGATGCTGCTGTTATCGAAGTTCAGGTCGACTTCGTCTAGACTTCCAATGTCCAGATCGATGCCTCCATGATTTTCTATTCACAGGCTTCAAACCTTGAAACGTCGAAAAAAAAAAACTTCTTTGTGGAATGGAATGGAATTTTCGATTCAAAACACAGGCTTCAAACCTTGAAACGACGAAAAAAAACGTGTTCATGGAATGGAATGGAATTTTCGATTCAAAACACAGGCTTCAAACCTAGAAACGACGAAAAAAAACTTGTTCGTGGAATGGAATGGAATGGATTGGAATGGAATGGAATGGAATTTTCGATTCAAAACACAGGCTTCAAACCTTGAAACGACGAAAAAAAACTTGTTCGTGGAATGGATTGGAATGGAATTTTCGATTCAAAACACAGGCTTCAACCTTGAAACGACGAAAAAAATCTTGTTCGTGGAATGGAATAGAATGGATTGGAATGGAATGGAATGGAATTTTCGATTCAAAACACAGGCTTCAAACCTTGAAACGACGAAAAAAAACTTGTTCGTGGAATGGAATGGATTGGAATGGAATGCAATGGAATGGAATGGAATTTTCGATTCAAAACACAGGCTTCAAACCTTGAAACGACGAAAAAAAACTTGTTCGTGGAATGGAATGGATTGGAATGGAATAGAATGGAATTTTCGATTCAAAACACAGGCTTCAAACCTTGAAACGACGAAAAAATACTTTTTCGTGGAATGGAATGGAATGGAATTCTCGATTCAAAACACTTCAAATCTTGAAACGACGAAAAAAAACTTTTTCGTGGGATGGAATGGAATGGATTGGAATAGAATGGAATTTTCTATTCAAAACACAGGCTTCAAATCTTGAAACGACGAAACATACTTTTTCGTGGAATGGAATGGAATGGAATTTTCGATTCAAAACACAGGCTTCAAACCTTGAAACGACGAAAAAAACTTCTTCGTGGAATGGAATGGAATTTCCGTTTCAAAACACAGGCTTCAAACCTTGAAACCTTGAAACAACTTTTTCTTGCTATTGTAAAAAAAAAAAAACTATGAAAAAAGTCGAAAAACGCCTTTGTTTGTTCAGACAGCCGCCATTTTGCAAAATTTTTTTTCCCAATTTCTCTGAGGTACGGACTATAACGACATTCTTACTAATTAACAAACTCCTTTGAAATTTTGTATCGGATAGCTAGAAAAATTGCAATCGTGTCAACCAGCACATCCCTTTTTTACCCCCAACTTTACCAGCGTTTAACTTGATAAATTTTCATTTTTTTCTCCCAATTTGTTTTGTTCATTGTCAAAATATTAATAAATATGTTATCAAAAAAAATAATGGTGAAAATATATATATATATTTTTTTATCGAGCTCGACAAAACGCCCAAAATGTATATCTCTAGACCAGAATACCGCCTTAAGGGTTTAGAATTGCTAAAAATTTGTAATTTTTATAAACTAATAAATACTTGGCAAGACTTTGCGAAATCTGAATTATTTATTCCATAAAATAGCCTAATATTCCCATATTTAATTTTTTCCCAATACATTTAACATAAATTGTATTTAATAATAATGTAACGAAATATATTCAAAATATTCGAAACATTTTCGAGGTTTATTTTTTGAGAAATTGATAAAATTATTCAAATTAAAAAATTAAATATTCTATTTAAATTAGTACTATCCAACGGCAGGAAAAATTAAAGACTGTCGTTTTTTTTATTTTGCAAATAGGAAATCAAAAGTAACCGTGATTCTCGATGAAATAATTATTTCAAAAAAATGAAAATAAACAATATTCAAAACATTTTCGAGGTTTATTTTTTCTCAGGAAGGAATAAAATTATTGGAATTAAAATATTAAATATTCCATTCAAATTAGTACTATCCGACGACAGGAAAAATTAAGAAATATCGTTTTTTTAGTCTACAAATAGGAAATGAAAAGTAACCGTGATGAAATTTTTTTTTGAACTCTCAATTTTTTTATATCTACAATATATTGAAAGCAACGGAAACAAAACGAAGTTTATTGATAAATATTTTTTTCATTTGTTTAAAAAATTGTTTCTAACAGAATGTTAATTATTTAATAACGAGCTTCCCAATTCGTCGTGAAATTTGTACACCTCTTAAATACTTCATACAAAAACGTACCAAATTTGCAAAATTTTCTTATCATTTTTCATTTGAACCCTTAAGGAGGTTGAAGTAATGATGATAGAATTCTGAAAATTTGGTATGTTTTTACACGAAGTATTCAGGAGGTCGTGTAAAAATTTCACGACGATTATGAAACTATTTATTTAGCAATCAACATTAACAAGTTTCATGGGGACTCAACATCCTTAACTGCACATTTCTCATCGATATGATGTTCCTCGGTGCTTTGAACGTGCCAATGAAGTGGTTTTGCCGTTTGCCGAAGAAACATCGTTCGATGTTTGTGTTAAATTCGCGTGGAATCCTAAAACGACCGCTTACGTTTTTCTGGCCAGGTAAAGAACAAACACGGGGGTCTCTTCACGAGGATACTCGAAAGTGCGAAAGAGAAATGTGGCAAAAAGGACTTGATAACGAGGTTGGGAGAGGAAAGCCTCACGAGGAGCGAATATATATTCTCGTGTCAGCAGGGAAATATATAAAGCGGGCGCGCGAGAAAAGGTCTCGACGTACGAACGGACGAAAATCGGACTTTCCATTTGAAAACGAGAAATAATTACCCCGGGCAAATATTCCAAGCGGCCCGAAGTCGTCGTGGGGCGGTAAAATCGTTGTGCACACCTCGAAAAGCGAAAAACCGAGAGGGAGAGAAAGAGCTTGGTCAAGATTTACATAAGAATAACCTGAAACAACAATCCTACGAACAATTACGCCTCTTTTTAACGGGTCACCTCCGCACATTTGCTCTCCTTCCTCTCCACGTGAATACGTCTACCATTGATAAATATATGCATGTAACCTTCTACCTTCGTCGTTTTACAATTCACAGTCACGTATTATTTCAATAGCCGACTTCACGACCGCCCACGCCCACGTGGGATGAGCACGTGAGGATAAAGTATAAGGGTCATTCCATGTCAAATCGACCAAGAGTTGGAATCGACCGCTTTCAATTTCGATGAAATTTGGTCAGAAATTTTCGTTTTCAATAGAACGAAGTTTCACCAAAGGAAAAAAATTGATTTTTTTTTTTTCGAAAGTTATGCAAAATTCAAAATTTCACAATTTTCCAAATCTTTCAAGTTTATTTTTTAAATATCTCGAAAACTATTATAGTTACGAAAAATCGTTCTGAATTCGTCTTAAAGAGTGTACTTAGGACTACGAAAAAATATTCCGACAATTTTTTTTTGAAAAATGAAGAATTTGGCGAATTTTGAATTTCAAATATCGTGAAAATCCTAGTTTCGTATTAAATTTTTGGTTCAATTTTTTTTATATAATACCTTGTACTGATCTTAGAAGATCCTGAAATTTTTAGAAAGTTGTTTTTTTTTCAGAAATATAAATTATGAAATTTTTTAAAATCGTGTAAATCCACGATCAACATTAAATTTTTGGTTAAATTTTTTTACATATATACCTTGTACTGATCTTAAAAGATCCTAAAATTTTCAGGACGGTGTTTTTTTTTGTTTCCAAAATATACATTTTTGCATTTTGGTAAAAAAAAAAAATGTTTACCAAAATATTGTTACTTTCACACTTTTTTTACTACTCAAAATTACAAAACTACATGATTGCTCAACTTTACTTAACTGAGAGGTAACAAAACAAAAATTTCTCTACCAAAATTCAAAAATGTATATTTTTGAAACAAAAAAACACCATTCGGAAAATTTCAGGATCTTTTAAGATCAGTACAGAGTATTATATAAAAAAAATAATAATAACCAAAAATTCAATGTTGATCGTGGAATTACACGATTTTTTAAAATTCAAAAATTCATATTTTTGAAAAAACAAAAACACCTTTCCGAAAATATTATGATCTTTCAAGATCAGTACAAGGTATCATATAAAAAAAATTGAATCAAACATTTAATACGAAACTTGAATTTTCACTATTTTAAAAAATTCAAAATTCTCCAAATTCATCATTAAAAAAATTTTTAAGACCAATCCAGAACGATTTTTCGTAACTATAACAGTTTTCAAAATATTTAAATAATAAACTCTGAAGATTTGAAAAATTCTGAAATTTTGCATAACTTTCGAAGAAAATTTAAAAAAAATTTTTTTTTTTTGTGCAACTTCGTTATATTAAAAACGAAAACTTCTGACCAAATTTTATCGAAATTGAAAGGGGTCGATTCCAACTCTTGGTCGATTGGACATGGGATTACCCATATATTTTGTAAAAACAAAAGGAGCAAGAGAAGAAAAACTGAGGGAGAGAAGGGAGGAGGAACGAGAGAGAATGGCGAGATTCAACGTGTGTTTTTACAACACGTGTAGATCCGCTCCGAAGAAGAGTCTCCCCTTTTGTTATTACACATTATCTCGAGGCATTGTTCGTCGGATTAAAAAAAATATATCTAACCATTGTGGCCATTAAGGATACGAAGGATAAAGCTTCCTGGACGATTGTACCTCGTGGCTCGTTGTAATAAACAACGATATTTGTTTAACAGAGTATTTGTTAAATTACACATGTCGTATCGATCAGTTTGAGTGGAAAATTGATCCGTCTGATGTGGAATTTAAGGGGTTATACGCAGTCACGAGGTCGAAAAAAAACGATTTTTCAAGAATTTTTTCTGAAAAGCCATTTAATTAATTAACGTAAGAATTTATATACGTATTTTTATTACTTTTAACTTTTGAAATTGCTCCTTTTAAAAAATCATGATTATTCAATCACCGAAAAAAATGGATCTATGGGGTATTCTAATGATACTTTCCGGGCATAGGTTCAAAAAAAGGGCACATTTGCATCTCTATCGATCTAATATCGATAAATCACTACAGGTTCGCAATATTTACCAAAATATATTATGACAATTTTGAAAATAATTTTTGGAAAAATACAAAATCGTGTCATATTTGTGTGAATGAAATGTAGGAAAATTAAAGATCAGAAAACTCACCATACGAAGCGATCTGCGGATCATCGACGAGGAAAATAACGGGACACGAGAGTCTACCGTGAAAACGAACGTCGTACGATTTTTTAAATAAATAATTGAAACTCAACAAAAAAGCACGCGTATCGCGACGGAAATCGCGAAATTTGATCTCGGTCGATCACGATGATTGAAAATAAACTTTTGTACGTGTAAAAAAAAAAGTGGTTAAAAAATACTTCGACGTAATCCAAAGGCACTGATAATCCAAAGGCACTGATAATCCAAAGGCGGTGTAATCCAAAGGCGATGTAATCCAAAGGCGATGTAATCCATTTGACGCACTTTATAACCAAGAAAATATTTTAAATGGCAATGAGCACCGTTTGAAAAAAAAAATCGACAAATTTTCACGAATGGAATAAATATTGTTGAAAAAAAGTCATGTACTTCACATCGATTAATTTTTCTTTAAAAATTAAATTTGTGAATTTTCACGTTCATCCGAACGTTCAAAATTTCAAGTAAATCTTGAAATTCCAAACAAATTACAAATCGATTGCTTTAATGAAAAAAAATCCTGACTGAATTTAATGTATGTCAAGTATTGTGAAGATCTTTAAATTTTTAGTAAAAAGTATATTTGCTAGTTTTCTATTTAACTGAACTTTCAAATTCTCAAGTATATTAACAATACACGAATACTAATCGAAGGAAATGACTCTAAATTGATTCAGATAAAAAAATGTCTTTTTTTTCTTTCGAACGAAGCGCATCACTGTTTTTCTTGGTGAAAAAAACAATTACACTTCTCGTTTGTATCGAGACACTGCTTATATACTAAAAAGGCCATGGAAAATATCACTTATTCACGTTAAAAACACTGCACTGTATTCCAAGACACTGTAATCCAAAAAGTGGTCCAGCTCCTTCAGAGATGACGATTACTGAAACAGAAAATTAACGAAATTAAAATTTTACGAAAAAAGATAGAAAGAAAAAGTGTCGGCGCCATTTTTTTTCGCCTTTAAGTTATTCGAATTCCCGATAGAGGCGCTCGTATCGTTAAACTTTGAATCACTGGCGCCACGGAAGGGCGCGCGGCCGTTTTATTTCAGAAAAAATTCAGAAAGAAAGTATCGAATGGATCGATGGTCGAATATTAAAAATCTGCCAAAAATCGAAAAATAATCGGAATCGGATTAACCAAGCGAAGGTTTTGAAGCCTAGACGATTACAAAGTGAATAAGCTTGTGTCCAAGCCGCAATTTTATATAAAAACTAACTTACAGCCATTTTAGTGGACCGATTAAATTTTGGCCAAAATGCAAAAAAAAAATCAATTTTTTTTTGCGGGCCTCATATAGATGTATTTTCTCCCCCTAAACACGAATCTACCAATATTTTTTTTTTCTATTTCAAAATTTCTTAGAAATTTTATCAAAAATCTTTTTTCATCAATTTGGCCCCATTTTCGAAAACCTCAAAATCGCAAAATTTCAAGTGCTCATAACTTTACCTCGGTTCAACCTATTCCAAAATTTCTTTTTCGTACTAAAAGGCTGTCACTAAACTTAGAGAATGGCGTTTGGTTCATTCCGATAACTCAATTTTTGCAGAAATGAGAGCACTTTGAAAATCACCGAAAAAAATGGAAAGGGGTATGCCTTAAAAAATTGGCAAAAATCGATGGTCGATCTTTAAAAATCTGCCAAAAATTCAAAAATTATCCGAATTAGATGAACCAAGCGGCATTTTGAAGGTTCAACGATCCCGAAAATAATGAGTTCAAGTCGAAACCGGAATTTCGTCTAGAAAAAAAGCTACAGCTATTTTTGTGAACAGATCTAGTTTTTGCCAAAATGCGAAAAAAAAAATGATCAATATTTTTCTTTTTAAACCTCATATGGATGTATTTTTTACTCCTGAACCCGAATTTACCAATAGTTTTCCCAAGAAATCTAAATTTCTACGAAATTTCATCAAAAACCTTTTTCGTTCAATTTTTCTCAAAAAAAAAATTCGATTTTGGATGAAGATTGTGATGAAGATTTTGCCTTAAATTGTTTATAAAATAAAAAATATTTATTGGTAAAAAAACCTTTGATTAATTATTAAAAAATATATTTATAAAGCTTGTGTAAGAATTTGAGACTGTTTCAAAAGTACTTTCACATAGTAATTACGGGTTTACAAGTATGCCTATAACTTCAAAAATATTTGTTCGATTGACATGAAATTGAATTGAATTGAAAAAAAAAAAAAAAATCGATTTTTTGAAAATTCTAACTGCGTATAACCCCTTAATGTGCGAGGAAGTCCGATTATTTCTCTTCAGTTATTTTGTCCGCCATTTTGTCTACAATATTTTTAGAAACGATTCCCAGAATTCAGGACTGATTGTGAGAGACGCTTTGACCTTTTTAACAGTTAATTCCGCAAGATTGAGAGGTTAAAAATTGTATCAATCTTCAGAATACGGATTACGGAGTGAAGAATATTTCTCGCATGCTCCATTTGAGGTTGATATCACGGATTCAAAGGAAAGAGAGAGATAGATTCGTGGTCTCGATTCTTCCGTTTCACAAAGAGCTCAGTCTGCCGTGAGACTTTTTTTGCCGGAAGTCATGCGGCAAAAACAGCCAGCGACTCTCAACAGATCCCCTTAAGCCCGCGCAATCTTCCACATGCACTTCGATGATCCACCGGAAACAGGAGTGACCCGCGAATGCACGATAAATCCATCTTTATGATTCATACACGCGGAACGAGCTGCGCGCGGACTCTTGATCCTTCAACTATTTTCCTATATTTCCTGGCTCGTATAATTTCCGAGTTTGCTCTGCCTAGTGAAGGATTTTAACTTCAGAATTTGCTAAACATTTCGCGAATCTCGATTTGTCCCCAAATGTACGAAATTTGCAAAACGGTATCCGTTAAAAATATAATTTTTTAAATATGTACAAAATTAACTAATGGGTCATTCCATGTCAAATCAACCAAGAGTTGGAATCGACACGTTTCAATTTAGATGAAATTTGGTCAGAAATTTTCGTTTTCAATAAAACAAAGTCCTACCAATGGAAAAAAATTTAAACAAATTTTCTTCGAAAGTTATGCAAAATTCAAAATTTCACAATTTTTCCAATCTTCCAAGTTTATCTTTTAAATATCTCGAAAACTATTATAGTTACGAAAAATCGTTCTGAATTCGTCTTAAAGAGTATACTTGGGGCTACAGATAAAAAAATATTCCGAAAACAAATTTTCAAAAATATGAATTTTTAAAATTTTGAATTTTCAAAAATATGAATTTTTTAATTTTAAAAAATCGTGTAAATCCACGATCAACATTCATTTTTTGCTTAAATTTTTTTTTATGTAATACCTTGTACTGATCTTAAAAGATCCTGAAATTTTCAGGATGGTGTTTTTTGTTTCAAAAATATTAAATCATAAAAATCTAGTTTTTCACCGCTTTAATTTTGTCCGTAATTTTGATAATGTTTGTAATTGATAATTGATGGATAATTTGTGAGAATTAAATTAAAATAATTGTTGCAATGTGATAATGTAATGTTTCCAAATCTAATTTGGAAATTTTTGTGCTCTTTTCAAATGTGACTTCTGGGAAAACGAAAAGAGCAGCAAATCTTTCGATTTGAAATAAAATTAGCACCTAAAAAACACAAAATTCTGGTACAATTAAAATTCCTTTTGGAGACTTGTCTCTGCTAACTTTACAGAGGTGATATTTTATTTTCAGGCTATTTTTGACTTGATAACGTAAATCTAGCCTAACGCAAATCTGATATTCTCGATTTAATTTCTTAACATTTTTTTCAGTACACTCAATTCGTACAAATTAATTTCCTGAAATTATCGACAGAGAAGGGACCTCAACGAGATTAAAAAAAAAAAATCTCACATTGTATGCACGAAATTTTATTGAAACTTTTAGATGACGAAAAAACAACGAAATCTACTTTCAGACCGTGTTTTTTTTTTTTATAAACGAAAGATCGCGAATCTCCGGCTGGCTGAATCCGACAATGCAAACCCCATCGTGAACCTTTCAACCCCTAAACGCGATACGGCCTCCATATTGTCTGCATGATTCTGAAAGACGAGGATGAAGTCGCGCGAGCTCGGGCAACCTCTGTTATTCTACGCTAAAGCGGAAAAAGGCACGTTTCAATTAGTCCCTAGCTCATCACTTATTGTTTCTGCGCTGGCATTTTTTTCTCTCTCTTTTACCGCTGATTTCTTTTTTTTCTCCTTCTCATGCCAAACGTCATGTTCGCTGGCTCGTGTCTTACCGCGGATGTAGAAGGGGCAAAAAAAACGAAAAAAAAAAAAAAAAAAATGAAAAATGCACTCAGCCTACGACGGAAAAGCACCGACATGCATCCGACAAAAGCTGGCTTCACCGAGTTCGCGTTAAACGCGACCGCTTTAGATTTTTCTACGCTTCGAGATCGTCGACAAAACGACGAGGAAACTCTTTTTCTCTCTCTTTCTCCAGCGAGCCTCGTTGCATCGAAACAAAACGTTTGCGCAAATAATCCTAATCGTTGGTGTACCTCTTCAATCTTTTTTTACCTCCTTTGCTATGTATATAAGGACTATTCCGAGTCAACTGGATCAACATTTTATAAGCAATTTAGAGAATTGAATCATGAGGAATAATTAAAAATGCTGAAATTGCAATATTGAAAAAAAAATTATTAATTCATTACTAATTAATTTTAAAAAAATAATTTCAGAAATTTTAGAAAATATTAGAAAAATTAATAAAAAATTCATTCGTTATTACTATTCAATTTTCAAAAATTTCAAAAATTTTCAAATCCTCCCATGAATTAATGGATTTTTTAAATATGATTGGATTGAAATTAAGAAAAAATCAGAAAATATTATTAAGTTCGTTATACAAAATATTTTAAATCGTTAGTCGACAGGATTCTTTAATTTTTTAAAATCTTTTAAAATTAAATAAAAAGGGTGCTTTTTTAAAAACTCTTTAAGAAAAGTGCTCATGTCTGATAAATTTTTGTACTAAATTGTACATTTCTGAAATTTCGCGGAAGGAAAACAGGGCTGATTGAAAAAATCTATAAAAATTGGGAAGCTACTGGAGTACGATTTTCGGGAAAATCAGGAATAAAATTCGTGCAAGAGTTTGAAATTGGCAAAATTCACACGAAGGAGCCCATGGAAATGTTTAAATGAGAGTACGAAGACAAACGTCACTGCGATCGTCCAACCGGGCTATTTCGTAATTCGCGACTTCGAAAAGTTGCTCGTGAAGGGTGAAAAAAAAATGTAGGACGAAACAAATGGAAAAGCTCCCGCAACGTATATCGAGGAAAAAAAGAGCACAAAATATTTCAAAATTCCACTGCGAGAGGATTTTTTCCGTCCAACTCTCGCGATAACTCTCGTAGAGATTGCGATTTAACAAAAAAAAAAAATATATATATATATATATATATATATATATATATATATATATATATATAACAATAAAGCTGCACGTTGGCGAGAGAGGCCCATAAAGCTTTTCGCATTTAATTCTCGCTACGTTCCAGTTAGCTGAATACAGTATAAATATATATACGTGGACACGTACACGTGTATATATTGCTGATTCCCGCGGATTAACCTCCGCGAAATATCACGAAAATATGTAAATATATCGAGATAGGCACAGCGCTGAAAGATCAGCTTTCGAGGGTTGAGTAGAAAGCCCAAATACGAGGCATTTTTCACGAACTTATTTTTTGCCCTCCATCGACATATACTATTTTTACATTCGTCCTTTATCCACCCAATTCGATTTTCTACAAATTTTTTTATAGCGCCTCCTCTTCGAGTAATTTTGGAATATATTTGGATATATCCGGAGTCAAAATTCCTTTGGGAGATCCAAGAATCCGTGGAAAATGCCTCATACATGCGCACACGGTATTTAAAGAAAAAAGGGGTGGAGGGTAATAGTCGAGGGTTGTTTTCGCTTCAAGAGGGATAAAAAAGGATTCGTTCGAAAACGGAAAAGAGATCCGGGGAGGTCTCTGCATCTCCACGAGAGACTCGATGCCGGGACGAGAGAGCGCGAGTGCTATTCAGAGAGATTAAAAATTAAAGAGGGAACAAAAAACAATATAATGATCGCGGATTTATCCCGAAAACTCGCCCTGGCTCGTGCACTCTTCGACGTGAAAATTCCTGCGAATAATTTTACTCTCTCTCACACACTCTCTTTCCCTCGTTTGTATTTCGAGGCGTGTATTTTGCCGATATTTCACGACTGAAGCATTTAGCACACCGGTAAAACGTACACTCGAATCGGATGATCCCGCATTTTGATGGTTAATCGCGAAACGAGAAAACCCTGGAATTGGGGATGGAAAATAATACCGCGTTCAACTCCTCTCTAAGTCCCAGTTTAGAGAACATAATGCAGTCTCGAAAAAAAAGGTTCTGATAATTCTGCCATTTTTCATATGCCCCTTCCCTCAATATAATATAATAAATATATTGAATATATGATATTTATTATAATGATTATAATAATGATTATTCATTATTCATTATTATAATGATGAATGATTATTATATAATATAATATTTATTATGAATGAAAAATATTGCCTGCACGAATTTTTATGTAGGATACTCATTACAATAAATAAGGGTTGTTTAAGCGGTTATACGCAGTCAGGATTTTCAAAATATCGATTTTTTAAATTTCTTTTTCGTTATGTATTTTTAAGTCTATATACACAGAAAATTTCATGATAATCCGACAAATATTTTCGAAGTTATATTGGCATATTTGTAAGCCCGTAATAACCGTGTGTAAAGTGCTTTTGAAACTTAGAACGCGTTTTTCTCAAAACTGTTTTTAAAATCGGTGACAAAGACTTCTCAGAAACGGCATAACTGATCAGTCTTAACTTTTTACACAAATATATTTTTTAGTAATCAATCAAATATTGTTTAATAAATATATTTTTTAGAACTTAATCATGAGGAACGAAAATGCTGAAATTTCAATGTTTAGAAAAAATATATTTATTAATTTATTACTAACTAATAAAAACAAAAAAAATAATAATTTTAGAAATTTTAGAAAGTATTAGAAAAATTAATAGAAAACAATTTAATTTAATTACAATTTAATTAAAAAAATATCTATTGCAATATTTAAAGAAAAAATCCTCCCATGAATTACTGGATTTTTTTATATGAGATTGGAGAGAATTATTAAAAAATTTGAAAATATTGTTAAATTTTTGATACAATATATTTTACATCGTTAGTCGACAGGATTCTCTATTTTTTTACAATCTCTTCGATTTAAATAAAAAAACGTGTTTTTTACACTCTTCAACAAAAGTGCTCATGTCTCATAAATTTTTGTACTAAGTTGTAGATTTCTCAAAGTTCATTGAAGGAAAAAAGGGCTGAGATAGGTAAAATATGTAGGGACAGGATTTCTCAAAAACGGCATAATCGATCAGTCTCAACTTTTTACATAAATATATTTTTTAGTAATTAATCAAAGGTTTTTTTTCATTTTATAAACAATTTAAGGCAAAAAATTCCATTAAAAATTGCAATTTTCTTTGGGATCCGCAGTTTTGTTAAAAATAAATATTTTGCTTATTCCTTCGATCAAATACTAGATTATACCATATAATTAACAAAATCTTTTTTATTTTTCGATTTTGGATGATCCAATTCAGAGATATCGTGCTCACCGCGAGACGCCTTTTTTTAGAGGACCTCTCGAAAACTTTAAAAATAATCATTTTTTTTAAACAAAAATTTCAAAATAAAGTTAAAAGTTACAAAAGTGTGTATACAAATTTTTTCGTTAGTAAATTAAAATGTCTATCCGAGAAGAATCTTGAAAAATCGCTTTTTTCGGCCTCTTGACTGTTTATAACCCGTTTAAAAAAAACCATTTTTAGCCATTCTGTTTCTCGAGATTTTTCTACTAATTTTTTTCCTCAATATTTCTCGTTCGAGCGATTCCGGGCGACAGTCAAAAATTGCAGTTTAATGCGTTTTATTTTATCGGTGGGAGAAGAAAATTTTTTTTAAAAATTTCGCATGACCCTCGTGAGAATATTTGACGTGAAAAAAGGGTACTTCAATTCGCGTGTTGGAGCGAGACGGCGCTCGTAAAAGGGGGAACACCTGCTCGGGGACTAAAATCTCGTTCATTGTTCTTTCTCGCATGTATTAGCTTCTATCTGCGAATTCTCCCTTCTGTCTCATACTTTTTGTCGTCTCTTTCTCTCCGAGGCTCGAACCGAGAGAGGAGACGAAGAGCTTCCGAGATCGGTGACCATCGCCGCCGGTGGCTTTGGTTTACACGGGATAAAAAACGCGATATACTTTTTCCCGACGAGAATTTTCCATACCACGCTTATGCCGTAATATCTTCCTCTCTCTCCATTCGCCCATTTCCCTCCCCCGAGAGATTTTGCTTGTACGTTATAAACGCCGGGAAATACGCGAACGAGGGGTTGTATTTTTCGAAGGGATGATACTCCAACTTTACGTTTTCGTGCAAAACCCGCGAGAGAATTTCTCCATATCTCTGTCCTTCTTGCGGCGAGATATTCACGGACATACATTCCTAAAACCCTTCTTTACCGTTCCTCCCTTCCTCTGTACTCGCCTCAATCCTTTTGTCCCCGCTTCCCTTCTTTTCTCTCCTGGCAAGAAAATTATGTAAAGTAGGGAGAGAGAGACTATAGCTTTGGAACAGTGCGGGTATTTAAGTTTCCTGCTTTATGCCGGAAATGAGAATAAACTTTGAAAACAATGGTTACAAAATCCTCCACCCTACTTATACTTCCACCCCGCGTTATGTTTCCTGCTCTGCAAAAGGGGCTTGAACGGTTCTGAAAATGCCTGATCCTTCGTGCATTGTAGACGCGATTATGCGACAAGTGTCCGGCTTTGAATCCTTCAAAAATAAATTTCATTTGGAGCGCATTTCTATTTTTAAATCTTGCTAACATAATTTAATGTTTTTTTTTCAATCCATCATTCATTTAATATTTTGACTCATTTTTTAGACGATCCTACATCCGGCAAATTGATAAAAATTTTGAAAAGTTTCAAGGACGAATAGAGAAAAGTAGTCGTAATACTCAAGAAATGGGAAAAAAAAAAATTTCATCTCACAAATTTTATTCGAGTTTTAGGTTCATATGATATTATGTAACAAAAATTTATTTTTAAGGTGAAAAAAGTAATAGTTCAAGTATAAAACCTGGAAATTATAAGCCTTTAATTTGCCTCGATCATCTTTGAATTGTCTAAAAGCTTTCAAACTGATATCTAGAAAATTGAATAAATAAAAACGTTTACTCAATTTTGAAAAACGCCTAATCTCGCGAATTAAGGGGTTACATGGTTTGAAAATAATTTAAAAACCTTGTTTTTATCTAATACAATGTGTCTAGAATATTTTCCTAAAGTTTCAAGTCAATCGGACCAAAAGTCTAGAATAGAGAGCCTTTGGAAATCCACTAATTATTTTATTCAAAAACACTATTTTTCAAATCGGTGGACACGATTTCTCAAACACTAATGCACCGATCTTATTGAAATTTTGCACACTTCAAAATAAAATCGACTAGTCATTGAACGAAGATTTTTTACCGCGAATACACCTAATTTTATAAAAGTGTACGTAGTAAATTGTACCAAAAATTGTTTAATATACAATTATCCTAAAATTGAAATTTCAAATTTTTAAAAATCCTTCGTTAATCGTGAGATATACTCATCTAATGATAAATAAAATTTGGTTTCTTAATTTTTGTTAAAGTTATTACAATACATAATATAATATGAACTAAGAATTTTCCAAATTTTTTAATAGAAATTTTATAAAATATTGTTTAAATGCTGCTCTTTTATATGCTTAAAAATTTTGAACAAAATAATTGATACATTATATTTTAGATAGAAAAAAAATATATTAATACCGAAAATTGTTTTGCATACGACTCTCAAAATTGAAATTTCAATTTAAAAAAAATCCCTCCTTTAATCATGAGATATACTCATCTATTAATAACTAAAATTTAGTTTCTCAATTTTGGATCAAGTTATTATAATATATAATATGAACTAAATAAGAATTTTCCAAATTTTTCAATGAAAATTTTGTAAATCAGTGCTTAAATGTTGCTCTTTTATATGTTTAAAATTTTGAACAAAATAATTTATCCATTATATTTCAAAAAAATTGAAAAATATTGCTTTCTTTTAACTTTCGAAACTCATGTAAACCCTCAACATTGTTCAAGAAAAAACCTCTTTCGTACGTGAGCGCGATTCAACGAGTCGTGAAATTTCGCACGTTCGACAAAGCGCGCACGCACCCAAAAGGTATTATCAGATTCTCAAGACACGAGCTCCGCTTATATCGCAATGAGATAATCGAATTTCATTTGTACGAAACTCGGACGTTACGGACTTACGACTCAATATTCGTGTGTGGAAAGACGATTGGGAGAAACGATAGGGGATGAAGATGTCACGTGACAACTGTTTCTGTGTGCGAGAGCAATCTGCGAGCCTGGGACGCTTTTGTGTTGAACAAAATGTCTGCACGAAATTTCTGCTCGGAAGAGGGCGCGGCTGAATTTCGAAAGATCGAAATCGCCGCCCGGGGCGCTAAAACGCGTCCACGTATATCTCTCTTTTCCTCTCGCACGCTACAATTAAAGGACTAAAATGCCAGAGGAAGGCCCATCTCATCGTTGTACGAGGAAATTGGACGCGTGAAGCTTCGAACGCTGATAATCGGAAGGAATCGTCGTGGCTGCATTTATCGTCGGGAATCGCGCTCAAGACACGTTCCAAGTCCCATCGCACGACTTCACGAGTCGTATCACAACTGTAGGAGTATCTGATGTTGGAAAAGGGGTGAGAGAGGGTTTGATGGGTGTAATCACGCCACTGAAGAGTATCGCAACTCTCGTTTTATAACCGTATTTCTCTCTCGAGTTGAACCGAGGCGTAATTACGAGGTATGCTCTTCGATTGCGGAAGCTTTTTCCTTTTTTTTAGTGAGATGTATATTCAAGGAGGAAATTACAAAATCGACGTCCCCGACAAACACGCAAGAAACGCGCGTCACGGATGTCCCTTTGCAACCTGCAAGAAATTCACGAATGCGCGCACGATCATTGAAATTTCTTCTTGATCTGAATGAGGGTTTTTTTTTTTATACACGCGAGTCGTCGAAGGGCGTTGTTATTGCGCCCTCGGGCTTTATCAACGTGTTCGCACGATGTGGCGGCTGATATTAAAATGTTGCGAAGAAATATTTACACCTGCTTCCAGCACCTTTATCAAGCCTATCGATTTTCGACGCTCACGATTATGCTGATTCGATAAAGAAGATGCACGAATTGTAGCGGCGAATCGTCAAATAAGTGGAAATTATTGGCAGCGAGGATAAAGGAAGTTGAAATTATCGGCGACAAATGAGAAATTAATGGAAATTACGGGTGACGAACACAAAAGTCAAAATAATTGGCAATGAGCTCAGAAGTTAAAATTGTGGTTAGCGAATTCGAAATAAGTGAAAATTATGGGAACAAACGCAGAGTCAATTTAATTTGAGGGTGTGAACCCAAAATAAGTAAAATTATTGCCAACAAACACGAAAGTAAGTTAAAGTTGACGAAAACCATCACAAAAAAGATAAAATAATGGGCCTCGAACTCAAAAGTAAAATTGTGGGTAGCCAATTCCAAATAAGTGACAATTATGGGCTGCAAATTGATAATAAATGACAATTAAGGGAATGAAATGCAAAATAGATCAAATTTGAGGGTGGCAAACCCAAAATAAATGAAATTATTGCCGACAAACACGAATGTAACGTTGAATTGTAAAAAACGACCATTGAAAATTCAAAAAAATGGGCACTGAGCGTAAAAATTTAAATTGTGGGTGGCAAATTTAAAATTACTGAAAATTATTCGCTGCAAACATAAAATAAATAAAAATTTTGAGTGTCGAGCCTAAAATGCGTAAAATTAATGCCAACAATTTTGAAAATAAGCTAAAATTGTAAGCAACGGACTCAAAAATTGTAAATAGAAAATTTTAAAAAATTGAAAATATGTCAAGGATTATCGGCAACGAAGCCAAAATAAATCAAAGTTACAAACGGCGGATATAAGATGTTCCAAAATGATCGAATGGCCAGTTTTGACACTACCGTCACATCGAGCTATAATGGATGTCGCGCTTATCAAGCATCGACAATCTTTCGCCCGTTACTTGAAAGCCCGCGAGGTTTATATTTCGCGTTCAGCGCAAGATGATGATACGGTCGAAGAGGTATTATACATGTTACGTATACATTTTACGTTTATATATATGTGTATATGGGGCATTCCACGTCAAATCACGCAGTCATCGGCCTGAACCCCTCGGATTTTGATGTCCAATGAATTCTGGGTTTTGTTTGGTCCAAAATATAACCTCGATTTTCAGAATTTTTTTTTTAGGGGTTGCCCGAGCAAAAAAATCATTAAATGAAGGGAAAACATAAAGAGGGACCTTTTTCAAATCAATGAAATTTTTTCACATAAACTAGGCCCCAAAACAGTTATTTTCGTAATAGTTCGATAGTAGGCCAAAAATAATTACTACTTTTATTTAATTTTATTTTTTCAATTGTGCTTGAATCATTCCTTTTATATCAGGTCGTCGAGGCTAATAAATTTTCGAAAAATGTTATCGTTTCGCTCTTAAACCAAGAAAAAAAATCAAGTTTCACTACAAAAATATTTTTGTTGTTATGCTCACTACAAGAAACAATCGAAAAAAGAAATTAAGTACAAAAAAAATAGTAATTATTTTTTGCCCATTATCAAACTATGACGAAAATAACTGTTTCGGGTCCTAGTTTCTGTGAAAAAAATTTCATCAATTTGAAAAAGGTCCCTCCTTATGTTGTCCGTCAATTTAATGATTTTTTAGCTCAGGCGATTCCTAAAAAATGAAATAAAAATTTCTAAAAATTCGAGGGCACATTTTGGGCCAAACGAAACTCACGATTCATCGGACATCAAAATGCGAGGAGGTCAGGCCGATGACCGCGTGATTTGACGTGAAATGCCCCATATATATGTGTATATAGATGCTCAATTCGCGCAAGGAGAGCTCTCTGATCATATAAACCGAGACAATAGCCGCTCCGGGCGATTTTCTGGGGAGCGCGGAACTGGAGAACGCACTTTGGCCGAGCCAGAGGAGCCATTAGGAGGAGAGAATAGCCTCAAGTCCAAGCGCATATTCTCCACGTCAGTTACTCCCCCCCCCCCCCTCCCTCCCCGCCCTCTCTTCCTCTCTTCCACTCAAAATATGTATGCACGTCTCTCCGAGTCGTTGTCGTATAAACCGGCATGTTTTGCCCAGAGGAAACCAAGCATAGTCCTTCAGCCCACTATTATCCTTCAAAATGTCTCACATATAGTTATATCTCGCGTGCAACACCGTATCCCGAAAATTGCAACGAATTTATCGCTCCTAAAACATACGGCGATCGAGTCGTAAATATCATCCGCGCGTATTGTGAAGAGGAAAATTCATCGTCGTTCATAAATCACCCAAATATCTCATGGAAAAGTGCAAGAATGTTGATTCCAACAGGAAACCCTATAAACTAGAAACTCACGCTTTCTCATTTTTTCATAATTCGCCTTGTAGGAAAAAGCTTTGGAAAAACTATGGGAAAGACATCAGAAAGTCATAAAATACACGATTCTAGTTTTCACGGTTTTAGACTTGAATCAATTTAATGTGACTCGACAGATTTGCAACGATGCGAAAATTCTTACCCTTACTTGACAAACTGGGGTACAAAAGACCCCAGGCCTAAATTTCCTTTATTTTAAGTACCTAAATTTTAAAAAAATCGGACTTATAGCGACATCTGTCATTAGTTCGACTGTTGTGCAATTTTTTTTCCTGTTATATTATTTACTACTATTATTTTTTCTTCTTGTAAAGTTATATATTAAGCAAAATTCAGATAAATTTTTAACCTTTTTTGTCGAAAAATAAAAAAGTTATTATTTTTTTCATAAAAGTTGTCATTTTTTAATTTTTTTTTGTATTCAAATTTTTGTAACACATTTAACTTTGATATTTTACTATAAATCCTGTATAACTTTGGAAAGTAACCGTTCAAGGTCTGAAAAAATTTGCAAGGTAAAATATTAAATGGTATATTTTTTATCAGAACTTTTATCGCCGGGTTACAAATGACCCTAATGTTTCAAGTTATTCCGCAGAAGTGTGTCAAATAAGGGCTAATATAATAATTCACAAAATGTTCGATTTAAACTGTCATAAAGCGCTACTGCGTTTATCAAAAAATATAAATAAATGAAAAAAAAATCGACTTTCATAGAACTTTGACCCTCCTGTAAATTCTTCGCCTTGTCAATATTTCTTTTGGCAATATTTCCTCAAAAACGCAACAAAAAAATGCCAATTTCCATAGAATTGAAATTAAAAGAAAAAAAACAATCCGCCAGGAAACAAAAAGTCCAGAACGACTAAAAAAAAATCGAAAAATATAAAAATTCCAACACCGAATAAATGTTCTTTTTGCAATATTTTCACAAAAACGCGAAAAAAAATGCTAACTCTCCCTAGAATTAGAATTCCAAAAAAAAAATCGACTTTTAAAAAAATCGAAAAAAAAAAAAAACAATTCCAACACCGAATAAATTTTCCGCTGCGCCCCAAATTATCGCCTTGTTAAAAATTAATTTCCCATAACTTCCGGCTACGGAAGACTCTTGAGAATGACGGAATAATTGCAAAAACCGTATGATTCTCGCGTCAAATTGTTTTGATCACTGTAATAATGTTTGCTACATATTTTTTTTTTCGAGGCAATTTTGCGTTGCACGCGACTGCATCCTCATAATGCAAATATCAAGGACAGTGCGCGTCGCGGCCGAAGATTCGAACGGATGCACGTTTTTTTTTTCAACGTTGACTTTGATGCGTTAAGGGGTTGTGGGGAGCACGGTCGAAAGTACATGTAAGAATCGTCGAACGATCGAAAATTACCGCGCTCGGCATTCCTCGATGGGCATTACGCACACACGAGAGGGGCCCGAAAAGAGAGCGAGAGGGACGTATCACGATCCACGAAGCGAAGAGAAGGTGGAATAAACAGACGAGGGAATTTTGTATGACCCGAGGGCGAGGGAGGTTTCCTCGCGAGAATATATGGAGGGCGGGTGAGAATCGTCGGAGCATATCTCTCTCTCTCTCTGAGGTGCATGGGCGATTCAACGTCAGTTTGACTTCGTCAATGTGTGAATGCCGAGAGAATACAAGCGCACGCCAAGAGCGAGAAGTCTGAAGGTCAAAAGGGCGCAGATTGCACGAACTCGAGCCAAAGAAGGCCCAAAATCGACGCGACTCGGATCCGACTGATCCTCAGAGGTCCTCCATATGAGCCAAACCTACGCAGTCCTTGCTTGAGGACTACGTTTCCGCAAGCCGGAGAATGAGGGGGAGGGCTGGAAGAATGGCACCAAAGAGTGGAGCAAAGGGTTATCCAACCAAGTAAGTAATAAGCACCTGCCCGACTTGGAAGCAGGGCACTTGATTCATTTCACGGTAAGTACAGAGAACGCAGCGCCGGTGCCTCCAGCTCTCGATGTCGAGTTTTCGTACGAAGCATTCTTCATATGAAGAGCTTTGTTTTACTTCCTCCGCCTCGAAGCGAGAATCACCGGTCGATTCGAATAAGGTCCCAAAATGGCTTTTGCCGTTACTAAGCAAGATCCTTCGATAATTCAACATCGGAAATAGGATATTCGTGTTGCCTGAATGATTCCCGATTCCAAACTCACCCGATGAACCCTTTAAAACAAGAAAAAAAAACAATTTGTGCCCAGAGTCGATCGATCCAAGTAGATTTGAAAAAAAAAAAAAACATTCACAACATTTTTTTAAAAAGACAAGCTTTTATTAGTTAATAAAAAATAACTAAAAAGTTTAAATCATTTTATTCCGATTGGAAATAAGTTTTCAAATAAAAGCGCGTTACACCCTCTTTTCTTTCCTCTTCTGTTAAAATGTAACACGCTTTTATTTGAAAACTTATTTCCAATCGGAATAAAATTATTTTCAACTTTTTAGTTATTTTTTATTGACTAATATAAGCTTATTTAAAAAAAAAAAATTTCGTTTATTTATTTTTTACTTTTTAGTATTTATGATGTTAAATAACTAGTTTAGTAATTTTTATCTTGTTTCGCATAATTTTTTGCAAAAAAATGTTTCGAAAAATTTTTTACACAAAAATAATTTTGCAAAATTTTTCTGCAAAATTTATGCAAACCAATTTTTTCACAAATTTTTTTTTAAAAAGACTGTTGCGCAAAATGTTCGTAGAAAAATGTTGCAAATCAATTGCTTAATTTTGCGAAACATTTTTTTTGCAAAAAAATTTATGTTGGTAAAAACAATTTTTTCTTAATTCGTCTACCTTTTTCAAATTTCAAGTGGTAATTTGCAGTAAAAATTTTCCGCAGATCACGATTAAGCAATAAAAAAAATCAAATTTCACGACGTTGTCAAAAAATATCTCATTTCTACGAAATTTTCAATAAACAAAATGTTTACTGATTTTTTAGAAATAAAAAATTATAACATCAGCAATAATATAACGATAAAACCTTTCTTGACGATACTTCATTTTACTAATAAAATTTCTGGCCCAATCAAAATCGTCCGATGATTTGTTTACCCCTTTTTTTCTCTGATCGAAAATTCTGAGTGACTACAAATTTCAAGAGGCCATTGTGCATTTTTGCAAATATTTTAGTGTCATAAATTTCTATGAAGTGTAATTATTATTCAATAGAAAAAAAATGCATTTGTAGAGATTTTTAGAAAAAAGAAATCAATCAGAAATAGTTTATTCGAACCTGCGCATTTTCCATCGTCATTCCTTCTCTTCGGGTTGTTGATCTGCAATCCATTCCCATCCGAGCAAGCTATAAGAAACTGGTTAGCACGATACACACGATACACATTCACGATACACTTGATCCATTCTGTAGTTTCGACATTCTAGTTAAATTGGCTTGTGGAATATAGAAAGTAACTTTAGAAAACCAACGATCAATTCAAGAATTGCAAATAATTTGTTGGATCGAGAAGCGTGAATTGAAAAATTGTCAAAGAGACTCTGAGGTATATCAGAGTCACCAAAAATACTACAGAATAGATAATAACAATGAAAATTTCTTGCATAGTGACGAAAAAATGATGACTGTCCATTTTTTGAAAAAATGGAGCGCCATCGATAGTTGCCCTCTTCGACTCCGGCGCGCTAGACCGGAGGGGCCTCTTCGGCACATGGCCTCTTCTTTTCTCTTCGAGCTCGTCGAATCCTTCGATGACCTGTAAAAATCGGAGATTCCCAAAATGTGTCGATCGAGTCAGAATCACGTTTTAGTGATCGATTCGCATGTCCCAGCGATCAACAGCGATCAAAATTTGATCGCTGCTCTTCCTCGTTCGACGGATTATCTCCGATTCTTCATTTGCCCTGTAAAAAGAGAGAAAAACATTTCAAGCCTGCCTACTTTGTCAAGCACACACGAGAAAGCTCTACGTTGCTTACAAACTACGCGACCTTCCTGACTTTTGTCTAAGACTGAAAAACGGAAGAGGCAAATTTGGAAAAAACCGCATTCGCACAATTTACGTTGCTTACGAGCTACGCGACCTCCCTCAATTTCGTCTAAGGCTGAAAACGGAAGAGCAATTGTCAAAAAAAAGCCACTCCACGGTTCTCAATCGTACCACCCGGGTGCAAAACCTACTCTAGGACCTTGAAACGTCCCGGGACGCGGTCGTCACCCGAGTTCAGTATGACCTTGCGCCACCAAGGAAATACCCTTTCAAACTCGTTAAAAGTATTCAGCATTTTCAATGATCATTCATCCATCAACGTCAGTGGGACTGTACAGTCACAGTGACCTTGATGGGACACAAAAGGATTCAAGCTTACAATAAGAATCTGAAAATCCTATAATTCTAAGAAATAGCTTTTCTGAAAAATCGTTTAATGTAACTACGACTCGAATTCATCGAAAATTACAGATGTCAAAGCTTCGCGATAAAAATGCACACTAATCGCACGAGCAACCTTGCCTTTCCTAAAGCGGATAGAAATAAAATTACGAAAAAAAAGAGAATCCCGAAAACGCGCCCGTGATTGTTCTGCTTTTCTGAAGCTTCGATATTTCGTTCAAGTGACTGTAATTTATCGCGATGAAATATTTCTAAGAGGATGAAGCCCTCTTGGAATAAGGTGAGACGTGCAAAAAGACAGATAGGAAAAAACCGGCGCGAGTTTGTTGAGGCTCTCGTTCTAATTTTCCAAAAACGCGTAGACTTTTTTACGAATATTGGTGAAAAGAGAGTCAAAGATTTCGGAGGGCTTGGATGGGTGCGAAATAGAGGGCATGATATCGCAAAGCGCATGCAATTCAAGAATTTCGTACAATTGAGTGAAAAAATTGACAAAGTGACACCAAAACGGCGTCACGTGCTCGAAGAGCTGAAAAATCCTCGGTTTCAAACTGCGTCAAAGCGCCATTTTGAAAATGGAAAAAAATGAAATGGCGCAAGCTTTTGAATGAAGTGGCCACTTCGACGCAACTGAGTACCGTCGCGAATAACCTTCTTGCCCATATCAATTGACAAACAATATTTCGGGTGTTCCATCCCAAATCGGACAGTTTGAAAAACTTTTTTTTTATTTTCACAAATTTTTTGTATTTTTCAGTACCCGTCAAAAAACCCTTGCTGGTAAATTTTGAGACTTTCTATATTACCCGTTCAAAAGATCGTTCTTTTTTTGGTATTTGGGTCATAACTGCTTTAATATAATGGTAGAAATTAAAAGTTTTTCTTACATTCTTGTTTCTTTATGGCTTTTTTAGAAAAAAAATACAACAAAAATATTCGGCGTGTTTTTGAATGAGTTTTTTCGTGGGTCTTCCATAACTATTTTTTTTCGATTTTTGAAAACTAAAAATTTTTTTTTCAATTAAAAGTTTTATAAAAAAAAGTGTCAAGCTGAATACTAAATAATGAAAAAAAAATACTATACAGTAACGAAAATTGGTATTCATAATAATTTATAGAAGAAAGAAAATTTTTAATTTTGAAAAATCGAAAAAAATAGTAGTTATGGATGGCCCACGATCGGACTAGTCTTAAAAGTTGTTGAATAGATAAATGTTTAAAACAAAAAATTAAAAAAAAAAAAAAAAATATACACTGACTTTTAAAAACACGATTCAAAGTTTGAAACTCAAAAAACTCATTTAAAAGCACGTCGAACATTTTTGTTCCAGAAAAAAACTTTCAATTTGGACCATTATTAAAGTAGTTACATGACCAAAATACCGAAAAAGAGCGGTTTTTTGGTCTTTTGAACGAGTAACCAAACAAATTTGAAAATTTAACAGCAAGGGTCTTTTCGTGGGTACTAAAAAATATAACAAATTTAAGGACATAAAAAAAAACGTTTTTCAAACTGTCCGATTTGGGATGGAATGCCCTATTTATATTACGGTGTAATAGAATCATTTAAAACGCGTTGAAAGCTTCATTGGTCCATGAAATCGGAGGGTTATCCGACTTCCAATCTATCGTGAAAAACCGGCGTGTAAAAAAGGGCAAGAAGAACCTGATCCTGATCTATTACACAAAAATGGTACGCCCAGTCGCAAGTCGATGCGAAACATTTCGAATCGAGTCTTCGACTCGATTCGATTGATTTAGCATCGAGTTGCGGTCACTATGCAAGTGGGCTATTAAATTATCACAACCGGAAACTCGTGTCGGTTCGGACCATTTGTCCTGCGACATGATTGAGTTTACCGGAAGTATCCTCGGACCTGACTCACTCATTCGTTTATCCTCTCAGCAATCTTCTTCGACGTTCATCCTGATGCGTTGACGAAATCGTTGTCGCTTCCTCGTCATTTTCTCTCTCCCGTCGTTTTCTCTTTTTTCCAGGATCTACGAATCCATAGTTGATCCTGAAACTCTGCTATTTTCTCATCTCCGTCGTTTTTTTTTCCTTCCAGGATCAACGAATCCATAGATGATCCTGAAAGTTTAATCAGAATAATTAAAGTGAAGCTCAAGCATATTCATGATTTTTCGAAATTTTGTTCAAGTCTTTGTTTTGTTTCAAAAATTTATATTTTTGAAACAAAAAAAACACCGTCTGGAAATTTCAGGATCTTTTTATTTTAATTTAAAAAAATTCCAAAAAAATTCCAAAATTTACATTTTTGAAAGGAAATAACACCATCCTCAAAATTTCAATTTCTTTTAAGATCACTCCAAAGTATTATATAAATAAAATTGAACCAGAAATTTAATGTTCAACTTGAATTTTCACGATTTTTGAAAATTTAAAATTCTCCAAATTCATCATTTTTCAAAAAAAAATTTCGGATTTTTTTTTCATAGCCCCAAGTATACTCTTTAAGACGAATTTAGAACGATTTTTTGTTACTATAATAGTTTCAGAGATATTTAAAAAATAAACTTGAAAGATTTGAAAAATTGTAAAATTTTGAATTTTGGATAACTTGCGAAAATTTTTATTTTATTTTTTCCCTTTGGTAGAACTTCGTTTTGTTAAAAACGAAAACTTCTGACCAAATTTCATCGAAATTGAAAGGGGTCTATTCCAACTCTTGGTCGATTTGACGTGGAATGACCCATATGTTATTAGAATTTTTTTCTGGTAATTGATGATTTCCCCTCGGTCAACTCGGTACAAAATTAAGTTTAAATCAATTTTGCGTGTAATTCTAACATCTTTGATTCGAATGAAAAATCAGGAAATTTTTGAAAAATTATATCGAATTTCCATCAAAAAAATTTGAATCATACGCTGATGCACGAAACATTAATGATTTCATTTTTCCAAATAGGATTAAAATATGGCAACTTCGAATCATCAAATTTTCGCATGATAATTATTTACAATTTTCAAAAACGTTTTATAAATTTCTCTGTAACGTAATTGATAAATATTATTTAAATTTTAAGGGACAGTAACTTGACTTTTGAATGTACCCCACTAATTTTTATGTAATTTTTTTCAAATAGATTAATAGGATTTTTTTTATAATTGATAATTTTCCATTAAGATAAGATAAACTCGAAAAATCATATGTAAATAAGTTTTGAGTGTAACCTTAAAATCTTGAGTTTAAATTAAAGGCGAAAAAATATATAATCTCTAAAACATTTGAATCAGACTCTAATGCACGAAATTTCAATGTTTTCCAATTTCAAATCAAAGTAATATATGTGGCAGTTTTGAAGGATCGAATTTAGCAGGATTATATCTGATATAGAGCGAATAATCCTCGTGCAAATATCGCAAGGATCTCACGTATCTCGGGAGTACTTGGCAAATAAATCGATGTGCGGAAAAGATGTTTTTCCTTTCCGGTAAATTCGACTATCGGGACGTGACACATTCTGCTTGTCCGAGGGTCTAATAACTCGTGCATGTGTGCCAAAACGATTGTGTATCCTGTTTGACAAAATACACTCGTAATTCCCACGACGCGCGCACGTTTCTCGATAATTCAACAGACCAGCGAGAACCTCGAAGGAAAATCAACTAGATTGTCTGTAATATAAGTATGGGCGATTCCAAGTCGACTCGACGTACCTCTGACGAATGTCCTCCAGATTTTGAATGATTTTTTTTCGCCAAACGTTTTAAGACGCTCCCGCATTGAATTTCTCGATGGAAACTGCAACAATCAGTGGAGAAGTTTATAAATTATTTTACGAAGCCTACGGAATCATAGAAAAAAATGGAAAAAATATACGAAAGGTCTCGAGTCTCGATAAAATCGCGGGGAAAAATTATCAAAGAAATTTCAAGGTGATCAGACGATTCTCGCCTTGAACTGGGTTGCCCCATACGCAAGACAGGAACACGAAAGCATTTTCTTAAGGATTTCCTCCTCCCATAAGCGGTCACGTAACGAATTTTGACGTCATTCGGAGGTTTCTCCTCGCGAAATGCTAACCGCTGTTTCCTGTTTGGAAAGAGGATCAACGAGTCTCGCGTCCTCTCAACGGGAAGCGCATGAAACGGACGAAAACGTGATTCTCTGATTCAATTGTGCCCAATTCGTGGTTTTCTCATTGAGGACAGACGCGTTTAGCCCCGTCGACGAAATAAAATTCGGAGAGATGAGAAAAATTATCAGAGAAGAAACGCTCAATGTTGTTTCACGAGAAGCAAAAAATTGATTTATTCCCGGGATCTGGAAATTTGCTCGTTCTCTTAACGAGCTTATCAATTGACGTTTGGCTGAAGGGCGAAAAAACGAAGTTGCACGAAAACGATAGCGAAATAATGGCGGGGAAGAAGAGAGTTGGGAGATAAAAAAATCGAGTGGAAAACGACGTGGTTGGTCAGACACACGAACGAAAGTTGACGGGTAAAACGTTTGACGGACGAAATATACGAAGTTTTTGACGTCGAAAAGAGCATGATGCGAAACATCAGAGCTTTTATATAAATATATATATAAATTGGGAATACCGGAAGTCAATAGGAGAGAGAGAGAGGACCACGTCGCGCATGAATTACGAATGGTTTCACGTTTTGTGTTGTACCATTCCATATCGGTAAAAGTTTTTCACGATGGGGAATAGCGTGTGCTCTTTCAAGAGAATACATAGCGAGAGATATCTCGAAAACGAGAGAAGTATTTATATGTATACACTGGCAATTCCACGTCAAATTAGCAGCTTTTATCTTCCACCTTTTTTCATCGTTTTTATGATTTCCATACCTTTTCATTTGTGATTTATTATCGTAATTTATTTTCGAATATTATTGATTATTTTTCATGACTGATCATAAATATTTAATATCATACAACTGTCCTTTTTCAATCATTTCAATCTCGATTACCGATATTTCCGATAATTAAATGGTCATAATTCTTTCAGATATTAATTTAATTTTTCTGACAAGGATAAAAATGCCAGATTTATTAAAATTATTAAAATTTCTGTTAGAAATAGTAAATATCGAGTTTCAATTCGGTTTGATTCACACTTAAGGAGAAAAGCCACGGTGAAAATTGAAAAAAAAAAAATTACATTTCCTACCGAATACTCAAAAATGTATGAACCAATTTTCAATATTCCTTTTTTTAAACATTTGTAATCGCCGTGTGAAATCTGAGGGTAGGTGATTTCTATATTTGACAATTACTATTTTTAAAACTTGCTCGAATAAAAAAAACCTTTAAAATTAAACCTTGAGAATTAAATTCAATACGTCGCTATTTTATAAATAATTAAAAAAATAACTACATTCGTATGATATTGATTTTTTCTCAAGATATCAATGGAACACTAGGAAGGAAATTTTTTGTCGTTAGAAAAATATCTCTGATAAGCCAAATAAAAATTGCTATGAAAAAAAGTTCAATATATACTTAATTAAATAACAATGGCGACTGTGAAAAAAATTCTCCAACATTGACAATTTGTTTACCCTCCACTAGTGACTTTTCTCCTTAAATCTTCACGTTGATAAACAAATTTTTAAAAGTAGCGTTTTCGAGGAGGATTGAGAAATATTGGCTGCTGATTTTACATGGAATGTCCCATATCCGTGTATACATATATATATATATATATAGCTACAGCGTTGTTTCGCGCACTCGCGAAATAGAATTGCCCGAGTTCGTTCTCCTCTCTTATTGTGGTTATTCGCGTGGTCGATTTTTACCTCTTCCTTTTCTTCATTATATAAACATTCGCTCGACGTTGAACGGAGAGACGATTGGGCAATGCACACGAGCGTTTTTCGTTGCGCGACGTTTTGGAAAATCCGATATCGGGACAAGAGCTCTTCGTTCATCCCTCCTCCGTGTCTCCATCTTTATTATTTTCCTTTTTTACGCCTGACTGAGTTGAGAAGTTGAGCTTTTTGTGAAACGTTGACCGGAAAACCTGGAAGTAACATTAGAAGGTTTACTTGTCAATTTTTTTTACCACGAAAATGTGAATTTTATTTCAAAGAGAAAAAAATGGTGAACGATATTTTCCACAATTTACGACTCTCTAAGAGAAATGGAATTAAAAAACTCCAACTCTATAAAAATGTATAGCGAAATCCGATATCGAGTTTCAAAACTTTAATCTTACAGTTTCATACACGAATTATAAATTCGTGTATTTATTTTTCCATTGGATAGGAAAAAATAGTCCCACGTTTATCCCAAGAGTCACGCTTTCGTTTTTCCCGCTAAGGAGTTATACGCAGTAAGGATTTTCAACAAATACGATTTTACGAATTTCATTCTCATAATGTGAATATGAGGCATTCCACGTCAAGTCAGCCACCCCATTTTTTTCAATCACCAAAAATCGCATACAAATTTTTAAAAAGTAGTTCTCCCTATCAAGAAAATTTGTAATTTTTTCAGATTTTTAAATTACATTTTTAGACGGGAGTAAATACAATACATTTGTATGTCCCATTTTGTAACTCGAAAATTATTCATCGTACGAAAAAAAAGTGGAATATAAAATTTAGGTTTTTCAACGTGCTTTTCACTGAATTTTTTTACAAACTCCTCCGAAAACTCTATATGCCACTTTCGGAGCAAATAATGTTTTGATATTTTTTCTCTCAGAATTGACATCTTTGATTCGTCTGTAGTTTCAACAGTTTTTTACTTGATATATTTACAGACTATAAAAAATTGGCGTAGTGGAGAATCCATTATTTCAAATACATTTTTATTGACACAATCTATCATTTAGAGTGATTCAACGAAATAGTGTAGATATTGATATTTTATCATTATTAATCGTAGACAGGGAAAAATAATAAAATAATCTCGTTTCGATACTGCGATGACGATTCCAGGAACAAAGCAGTATCGTTGCTTCATTCCCAAAAATCATGCCCAGATCGAACTAAAAAAGTACTCATTGGCCATAGAAACGTCAGTGTATCCAAAAAGGGTGAATCAATTCTTTTTTGCAATCGCGAGACGTAAGTAGCCTTTGACTTTAATTTAAATAGACTTTATCGGTGTCCATGGGTCCATTGATAAAGTTTATTAAAATGTACAAAAAATATTTTAAAAAATAAAAATGGAAAAAGTTAAGAAAATTGAAAACGTACAAAAAATAAACAAAAATTCGGGCTTTAGAAAATGTCTATAGATAGTCTTAACCCTGTTAATGCACAGAGCAATTTGTGTATTCGTTTGGGATGAAAAACGCATGGGAAAGAATGGATTCTCCACGACGCCAATTTTTTTATAGGCTGTAAATATATCAAGTAAAAAACTGTTTGAACTACAGACAAATCGAAGATGTCAATTCTGAGAAAAAAATATCAAAACATTATTTGCCCCGAAAATGGCATATAGAGCTTTTGCAGGAGTTCGTAAAAAATTTCAGTGAAAAGTACGTTGAAAATCCTAAATTTCATATTATACTTTTTTTTTCGTACGATGAATAATTTTTGAGTTACGAAATGGAACAAGAAAATTTTTTGTAGTTTTTTCCGGCTAAAATGTGTAATATAAAAATCTAAAAAAAATCGAGAATTTGCTTGACAGTTAGAACTACTTTATACGAATTTGTATGCGATTTTTGGTGATTTCAAAAAATGAAGTGGCCGACTTGACGTGGAATGCCTCATATATTTAAGAAAATTTCATGTTAATCCGACAAATATTTTTGAAGTTAACGGCATATTTGTAAACAAGGATCAGTATTAAGAAAAAACATTCAAAATAGAATTAAAAAGTACAAAAATATTTATATAAATTTTTATGTTAATTAATTAAAATGTCTTTCCAGAAAAAATTCTCAAAAAATAGCTTTTTTCGACCTTCTGACTGCGTATAGCCTTAAGACATGGAGAATATTTTTTTTGTTGAAATTTTCGCACTCCATAGAATCGACTATACCGCAAGGACGAAGTTGAGGGAGCAACTTGACGCGAATCGTGTACATGAAGACAGAAATATAAGCCCCATGGTTGGATAGTCCGGATGAGAGAGAAGCGAGTCTTCACTTTTGATCCCTTCGAGAGGAATAAAAAAGAAAGGATGGGTTGCGAGAACTTTGCTCCGGGAGTAATCGCGTTGCAAGAGTGCAGGAACCGGATGTGTATACGTATAAAATTATGCTGTTTGAGTGTCTTGTTAAATGTTCCATGCAGTGTGTATATCGCGGCGAGAGCTTCGCCGAAATATTTCGGGAAATCGCTCTCGGAGCGCTTTTATTTCCCACCGTAAAGTTACGATTAAGACGAGCGCGAAAAACCGTGTATTTTCATGCCATTTCCCTTCTCGCATTCGACCCGAAACTTGCACCTTTGTACATGCTTCTTCGGCAATGCTTTTTCACCACCCAAACCACGATTCACGTTACGGCCATGTATAAAGTATGCTTTGTGTACAAGGGGGGATGAAATTTTCTCGATGGAGACTTTTTATCTTCGTCGAGTTCACGGGAAAATACATTTTTTCGAACATGTTAATATTCTCCAGTCTGGAGAAATCGCTGGTGCCATTAAAAACACATTTTTCCACACCGTAGTTCCTTTCTCGCGGTGTTCTCGCTCGTTTTTATCGTAGATAAAGATTTTCCGAGTTAAATTTTGCAATTGCCGAGGAAGAATTCGCCCGTGAGACTCTGCCGATCTTTCAATAACTGCGAAATACGAGAACGTGCAATATAATAGAGTTGAGATACATTTTTGCTCGGATATGTCTGCATTATTTTTGGTAATTTCATTGTTTTCACGTCCACGAACTCAGAACAATGTTTTTAGAGAAGATTCTCAAAAATGTTGAGGTTTTTGGATGAATTAAAAAATTGCTGAGTGAGAACGTGCGAGGAAGAACTAAAAGAAAAGGTTTTTGATGAAAATTCATGAAAATTTTAATTTTCTGAGAAAACTATTGGTAGATTCGTGTTCAGAGGGACAAAATACATCGATATAAGGTCAAATAAAAATAAATAGAATTTTTTTTTGTTGCATTTTGGCCAAAATTGGATTGGTTCACTAAAATGGCTGTAACTTTTTCTCTAAATGAAATTTAGAGTTCAACTCGAGTTCATTCTCATCGGGATCCTTAAGGCCTTCGGCCACCCTTAAATTTTCGAAAAATCCTTTTTTTTTTTTAATTTTAAATGGTCCCCTAGGACCTCAAAGATGAATCTGGAAGGCTAATTGTATGGTGCAGGCATCGCAGATTGAAGGTATTGCAAAATTATTCATGATTTTCTACTACTAAAAACTTCAAACGCGTTTATCTAAAAACTGCATTTTTTAAGTTGGCCGGACTCATAACTCAGACAATTTTCAACCGATTCACTTGAAATTTTGAATATGTCTTGAAAAATACATTGTCTATGGAAGTACGTAGGATTTTTTTTTATTGCATAGTTCATTTTTTATTAACAATTATCTCACGATTTTTTAGGCAAATTTATCACTTTTCACTTTAGAAGTGCGCCATTTGGCCAAAAATCAATATATCGCAAAAATCCTGCGTACTTCTATAGCAGTTATTATATATAATCGAAAAAAATTCATTGGATCATTATAATTGAAAAATTACAGGAGCCGTTACTCCGGCCGTGAACCCTGAAAAAACGGAGACGTCATGCCGAAAACGCTGCACAGCCGCCATTTTGAAATTAATCGTTTCAAAAAAATTATTGTGAACAGTCACTGATATGTATGATAACACCCCGTTTTTGTAATCTCGATTTCTTTTGTAGTATTTCTGAAAAAAAAATCCCCAAAAAGCCTATGTTCCGGCCTCTAGAGTGGCCTAAGACCTTAAACCATGAAACCCCCGTTTGGTTCATCCGATTCAGATGATTTTTCGATTTTTGGCAAATTTTTAAAGTCAGACCATCGATTTTTGCAAATTTTTGCATTTTCCTATTTTTTTCGGCGATTTTTAAGCTGCCCCCATTTCTACAAAAATTAAATTATCACGTTACCCAAGTTAAATTAAGTTAAGTTTTCGTTCAAATGAATTAGTATTGAAGGAAAATTGGATATTTTTGTTTTCATAGAGCCGTAACTCCGAGTGAAAATAAATATGAAATGAAAAGGATCCTAAATGGGGGTTTTTGAGGAATATCGTCGGAGGTCACGTCGAGATGAAACTATCTTCTTCTTGCCGACCTCGGAAACCCCAACCCAAAAGATAGAAAGTGAGAGAGCGAAAGAGAGAGACGTGTATCGGACGATTCATAAATAACTGAGACGAGAGTTTGACACCCTGTCGAGTGTGTATCGCAAAAGCTGCCACTTTTTTCCTACACTCGTCTCTCAAAGAATCCACCCTCAAGCACCCTCCCATGGGACATGAATCTTTCCTTTTATTTATTTTGTTTGTTTTTTTTTTTTTTTTCATTTGCCAGGTCTTCAACTTTTTTTCATACGTCTTGGCATTTCTTGTGAATGAACCATCAAGTTCAAACTTGAAGCTGAACAAGTAAAAAATTACTCTATATGTACTTTATTCTATATTATTTATTTAGTCTTCACATTCCGCTATCTATATTTTTTTAACTATTTCGGGAGGAATAAAATTCCGCGGATTTTTGAATTTTTCGAATATTCAAAACTGCGTACATTTCCAACGTAAATCGTGAAATTTTCGTTGATATTTTTCAATATTTTGCATTCGCGTTTACGCGTATGACTGTAATTTGGAAAAAAAATTATTATTCCCGAATTCGTCGTACGAGCAAAAATAATACAACTCGTAATTCCGATTAATATCGCGAACGTTAAAGAATGAATTTCCACTATTTATGACGGACGATTTTGCGTTCTCGTTGCATTTTTCGTATCCGCGGTAATTAAATATTGAAAGTCCTCATTCCTCGTAAAAATAATCGCAGATGCGTGGAAATAAATATCACAAAGTGCTATTTTTGTAAATTGATCAAAGCTCCATTTAGAAGCGCAGAGATTCAGTTTGAAAAAGAAATCAAAACGGCTCATTTAGCGTTAAAGATATTGTATAAAATCGCAAAAGGGAATATTTCATGAAATCATGAAAATTTCATACCCCGATGAATCCAACGAGCGTCGAATTTGGATTATTTTTCATCGTTAATACGGCGTCCGGGGATTTTTCCCCAAACGAGGGGTTTTCGTTGCACAAAGGATAAAATTAAATCGCGTTTCGAAACGCCGATTGTGCATAAATAAAAAGGGAAACCAGGAGGATAAACGTGGCCGCAAATTGCTTTTGATATCGCACAGCCGATTTGATGCGGTGATTTTTCATTTCAACGAAATCTCGGCGAAGCGATCGAAATTTAATTCAAAAGAATGAAAGAAAAATTCTCGAATTTCATTCACAGCACAAATTAGTTATTTTCATTTTGAAATGACAATTGTAATTTTCAATTGACCTACTTTGAGATCCTGATAAATTAAACGAGCGAATTTGGACTACTTTTCCTAATAAAATAAATCCTGAGCGATTAAAATAAATTTTCAACTCATACGCGCCATTTTTTTATTCTTATTTTTTTTAACCATTCGCTTCGATTGAATCAATATAGAGAACCATTCAGTGAGATTTATTCCAGACGTTGGAAAATAGAAAAAAAAATCGAAGGGCGAGAACAAAAAGGAGAAAAAAAATATATTATTTATTTGATCCAAGGGGATCGTAAATCGTGGCTTTGTGTGCCAATCGATTGTGGATCAGCCCCATCTTGCGAGGTTCCTCCCACGTTCGCCAGGTCGAGAAAAATATAATAATAATTCGCCTATAGATCGTGGGTATTCGCACTGGGGCGAGAATTTTAGCTCGATCGCCCACAAAATACACATACACGGAGAATGAGAGAGAGATAAATAATGCAGTAATGCAATTATTATAATTGACCAGGGGATCTTAATTTACCTGGTATGGTAATATATCGCGAGAGAGTTTTTCTCGCGTCTAACCATCGCGTGTGTTTGTGTGTATTTTTGATATATTCGTATAGATATATGAGGCATTTCACGTCAAGTCAGCCACCCCATTTTTTGAAATCGCCAAAAATCGCATCCAAATTTTTGTAAAGTAGTTCTGACTGTTAAGAAAATTTGTTATTTTTTTCAGATTTTTAATCTACATTTTTTAGCTGGAAAAAAATACAAAAAATTTGTTTGTCCCATTTTGTAACTCAAAAATTATTAATCGTACAAAAAAAAAAAGTAAAACATAAAATTTAAGATTTTCAACGTGCTTTTTACTGAAATTTTGTACTGACTCCTCTGAAAGCTCTATATGCCACTTTCGGAGCAAATAATGTTTTGATATTTTTTCTCTCAGAATTGACATCTTTGATTCGTCTGTAGTTTCAACAGTTTTTTACTTGATATATTTACAGACTATAAAAAATTGGCGTAGTGGAGAATCCATTATTTCAAATACATTTTTATTGATACAATCTATCATTGTAGAGTGATTTAACGAAACAGTGTAGATATTGATATTTTATCATTATTAATCGTAGACAGGGAAAAATAATAAAATAATCTCGTTTCGATACTGCGAAGACGATTCCAGGAACAAAGCAGTATCGTTGCTTCATTCCCAAAAATCATGCCCAGATCGAACTAAAAAAGTACTCATTGGCCATAGAAACGTCAGTGTATCCAAAAAGGGTGAATCAATTCTTTTTTGCAATCGCGAGCCGTGAGTAGCCTTTGACTTTAATTTAAATAGACTTTATCGGTGTCCATGGGTCCATTGATAAAGTTTATTAAAATGTACAAAAAATATTTTAAATAATAAAAATGAAAAAAGTTGAGAAAATTGAAAAAGTACAAAAATAAACAAAAATTCGGACTTTAGAAAATGTCTATAGATAGTCTTAACCCTGTTAATGCACAGAGCAATTTGTGTATTCGTTTGGGATGAAAAACGCATGGGAAAGAATGGATTCTCCACTACGCCAATTTTTTTATAGTCTGTAAATATATCAAGTAAAAAACTGTTTGAACTACAGACAAATCGAAGATGTCAATTCTGAGAAAAAAATATCAAAACATTATTTGCTCCGAAAATGGCATATAGAGCTTTTGCAGGAGTTCGTAAAAAATTTTAGTGAAAAGTACGTTGAAAATCCTAAATTTCATATTATACTTTTTTTTTCGTACGATGAATAATTTTTGAGTTACGAAATGGAACAAGAAAATTTTTTGTAGTTTTTTCCGGCTAAAATGTGTAATATAAAAATCTAAAAAAATCAAGAATTTTCTTGACAGTTAGAACTACTTCATAAAAATTTGTACGCGATTTTTGGTGATTTCAAAAAATGGAGTAGCCGACTTGACGTGGAATGCCTCATATATATATATACGTCTTGGCCCACCCATAACGTGCTTATGAATTATTAATTGAGAATTATATACGGTGTGCGTTGGGACCCCGATATTATTTATTAAAGCTCAAACTCTTTGCGCGTGCTCTTCGGGGTCAAGACGAGTATATGCGTTATTATCCCTTATAACTGAATCATCGAACTCTGAACCCAAATAATAAACACGAAAAATCTTCTCAGTTGAATTAACGTTAATAAAAATTTAAAAAAATTAGATTTTTTCCA
The DNA here is from genome assembly GCA_946863875.1 of Alloplasta piceator. Lineage (NCBI taxonomy): Eukaryota > Metazoa > Arthropoda > Insecta > Hymenoptera > Ichneumonidae > Alloplasta > Alloplasta piceator. The sequence goes on along the minus strand of OX333077.1, from coordinate 3,137,739 downwards.
ATGTTTCAAGTTTTAATGCCGAAAAATAATAGAGGTCGCTGAATATTGAATTTATTTCGAAAAAATGATATAAAATTTTTTTGATTTTCAAGGAATTTTATAAAACTTCAACGAAGAACATTCAGGGAAATATTCCCAACATTGACAAACCGAAATAAACACGAAAATTCTTCTCATTTGAATTTACGTTAATAACAAAAAAAAACAGATTTTTTTTTTAATGTTCCAAGTCTCAATGCTAAAAGTAATCGAGGTCGCTGAATATTGAATTTTTTTTCAAGAAATTTATATAACTTCAGCTATAATAAATTCAGCAATAAAAAATTCAACGAAATATTCCGAACATTGACAAACCGAAATAATAAACGTGAAAATTCTTTTCATTTGAATTTACGTTAATAAAAAAAACAAAATTTATATTTTTTTCAATGTTCCAAGTTTTAATGCCAAAAGTAATCAAGTTCGCTGAATGTTTGATTTTTTTCAAAAAACGATTAAAAAGTTAAATTTTTGAGGATTTCTGATTTTCAAGGAATTGTATAAAGCTTCAGCGATAAAAAATTAATACAATTTAATAAGATTTGCAATTTATTGAAAAATACGACCAACGTTGTAACTTTGTCAATGTTCGAAATATTTCGCTGATTTTTTTTGTGCACTTGATACAGTTGTCAAGATTGTTTAGTACTGAATTTCGCAAAAAACGATCCAACGGTTAAAGTTTTATGAAATTCGTTAATCTTCTTCAAAATGTAGCATAACTTTGGCAATTCTTAAAATCCGTCTCACTTTTCCGAGCTCAACATCCCATTAATTGTATATATATAACTAATTATTTTACACATCAATTGTATCTGGCTCGTTTGTCAGTCTGAAAATAATCTAGTGAATGTTGAGATTGCTCTTTCAGCCTCGATACTTGAATTTTAAAAAAATTATGAATCAAGTCCAAGAGGGTTGATCTCTGATCAAATTGACTTGGAATACCTCATATATATATATGCACAAGGAAAATAAATGAATGTATGTTCATAATAATGCGAGTGGTAACGTCGAATCCACGAGACTCAAGAGTCGCTAATTACGCTCGCAATTAGCTTTGCGACCCGCACGAGAACGAAGAAACGTGCGCGTATATTTATATACGAATAAATCGGGGTGGAAAAAATAAAACGAAAAATAAAAAGACACTTGATGTGTCTGCGACGCGAGCAAGGGCCCTCGAACGCAAAGTATTCTGTGGAACGCACGCACGTTTTACGATTGCAAATTAGAATGCGCATTGAGCGCAGAACGAAAAGGCTTGATTCGTATGTTTCAGCATGAAAAACCGTCGAATTCTACGCCCTTTCGATCAAAGGGTGGATTCGATTAAATGTTTTGTGATTAAAATTATTAGTCAAAAGGGCGTATGTGGCAAGGATGGAGAAGAAAGAAATGATGTTTTATTTGGGCCATACGGAGAATAAAAGATACGCTATTTCCAGTATCGCGATGTACGTGTTATTTTGTAGTTGGGTCATTCCATGTCAAATCGACCAAGAGTTGGAATCGACCCCTTTCAATTTCGATGAAATTTGGTCAGAAGTTTTCGTTTTTAATAAAACGAAGTTCTACCAAAGGAAAAAAATTAAAATAATTTTTTTCGAAAGTTATGCGAGATTCAAAATTTCACAACTTTTTAAATCTGTCAAGTTTATTTTTTAAATATCTTCGAAAGTAATTATAGTTATGAAAAAATCATTATGGGTTCGTCTTGAAGAGTTACTTGTGGCTACAAAAAACAAATATTCCGAAAAAGAATTTTGAAATGATGAATTTGGAGAATTTTGAATTTTTTTAAATCGTGCAAATTCACGATCAATATTAAATTTTTGGTTCAATTTTTTGTATTTAATACCTTGTACTGATCTTGAAAGATCCTAAAATTTTCAGGACGGTGTTTTTTTGTTTCAAAAATATAAATTTTTGAATTTTGGTAGAATTTTTTTTTTTTTTCAACCTCTCAATTAAGTAAAGCTGAGCAATCAAGTAGTTTTGTAATTTTGAGCAGTAAAAATTTCAATTAATGACATAAGAATGTAAAAAGCAGAAACATAATTTCAATTTGCGTTTTTATTTATTTGATAAAGCGTTTAAAGCGTAAGCTTAATATGCATCATGCATATTAAATTTACCCTTGAAACGCTTTACCAAATAAATAAAAATGCAAATTCAATTATGTTTCTGTTTTTATATTGTTGTCATTAATTGAAATTTTTACTGCTCAAAATTAGAGAATTACATGATTGCTTAACGTTACTTAGAGGTAAAAAATAATGTTATATACCAAAATTCAAAAATTCATATTTAAAAAAAGAAAACACCATTCTGCAAATTTCACGATTTTCTAAGATCAGTACAAAGTATTATATAAATAAATTGAACCAAAAATTTAATGTCGATCGTGGATTTGCAAGATTTTTAAAAATTCCAAAATTCATATCTTTCAAAAAAAAAAAAAAAAAAAAAAAAAACAGCTATCCGAAAATTTTAGGATCTTTCAAGATCAGTACAAGGTATTATATTTAAAAAAAGTTGAACCAAAAATGTAATAGTGATCGTGGATTTTCACGATTTTAAAAATTCAAAATTCTCCCAATTCATTTTTCAACAAAGTTTTTCGGAATATTTTTCTTTTTCGTAGCCACAAGTATACTCTTCAAGACGAACCCAGAATAATTTTTTCGTAACTATAATAGATTTCGAGAGACATATTAAAAAAATAAACTTGAAAGATTTTAAAAATTTTGAAATTTTGAATCTTGCATAAGTTTTGAATTTTTTTTTTTAATTTTTTTTCTTTGGTGGAACTTTGTTTTATTAAAAACGAAAACTTCTGACAAAATTTCATCGAAATTGAAAGGGGTCGATTCCAACTTTTGGTCGATTTGGCATGGAATGACCCAGTTGATAAATAATTGTGTACTTATATGCGTGTATATTTGTGTTTACGTGTATGTGATGATCGAACGAATTGAGCGAGCAAGCCGAGGGCAACGAGTGAGTAATTACCATCGAGGGAACGCGCGTACTTACGCGTAACGAGGTAATCATCAAGAATCAAGGGATATGGACGTCTATCATACATATATATACTCATTCTGCATTAACCGGCACGAAAACAGGAAAAAAACGATGCTATCGACTCGGAGAATTAAAAAAAAAAAATTGAAAAATATTCGTCCCAATTATCGTTAAAAATCTTCGACGAGAATCGCGCGATAAATCTTCGCGAATGAAAGTTTCCTTCTGGCAATTTATCATTCGCACGATATATCGTTACCCCAAATTGCTCATTATCTCATTTTCGGCTCTCGGAAAAGTAAATTTGCTACAGTTCCATTTTTTAAACAATAACTTTTGACAGATTTAATGGGATGTTTTAACTAGGAAAAGTGACACGGATCTTAAAAATCAATGCAATTACATTAAATATTAAATTTAATGCAATTGCAATGTTAAATGCAATTCCTTCTAGCGTTCCAATCTTAAAGGAAAAACAGAAAAAAATTATAATTCTCAAAAAAAAAAAATGTGCATTTTCTGACAAGAAATTTTCACTCAAATTTGCTTAATTATCTAATTTTCCATTTTCTTAAAATATTTCTTGTAATTGACGAATTAAAAAAAATTAAATTCTCAATCTACCCTTTTGATATCAAGTATTTTTAGGCTCGATGGGATATAAGTAGATGTTGAAGCTTACCGGACAATCATTGATGTGTAAATTCGCAGAAAAAGTTCAGTCTGATCTATGGAAAGCGTCGCTGTGCGTTAAATCACTGCGATTCCCTCTGGTGTTTCAATCTTGAATGGAAAACGAACAAAAGTTGTACACAAGTCTAAAAAAAAATTATTTTTCAAAGAATTTTCTGAAAATAAATTTTCACTTAGTTAAATTTACTTTATTACTCAATTTTCAATTTTTTAAACATAATTCTTTTATTTAGCCAATTTGAAAATTGAATTTGTAAAAAATGGAAAATTGAGTATCGAAGCAAATTTAAATATGTAAAATTTTCAGAAAATTGAATTTTCAATCTATTCAATTTTCAAAAATTGAATTTTTGAAAATTGAATGTGTAGAAAAAGGAAGACTGAGTAATTAAGCAAATTTAGATATGTAATCATTTTTTTAAATTGGCCAAAATAATTATGTTTAAAAAGAGGAAAATTGAGTAATGAAGTAAATTTAAGTACGTAAAGACTTCTTTTCAGAAAATTCTTTGGAAAGTCATTTTTTTTAGATTTGTGTATAACTTTTGTTTGTTTTTCATTCAAGATTGCACCGCCAGAGGGAATCGCAATGATTCAACTCACAGCGACGCTTTGCACAGATCAGACTGAACTTTTTCTGTGAATTTACACTTCAATGATCGTACGGTAAGCTTCGTCATCTACTTGTATCTCATTGAGCATACAAATACCCATCAAGCATACAAATACTTATATTTGTATGCTTGATGGGATGTAAGAAGATGAGGAAGCTTACGGACATCGTCGATGTGTAGATTCGCAGAAAAAGATCAGTCTGATCCATGTAAAGTGTCGCTGTGAGTTAAATCACTGATTCCCTCTGGCGTTGCAATCTTCAATGATAAACGAACAAAAGTTATACGCAAATCTAAAAAAAATGATTTATCGAAGAATTTTCTGTGTCAGAAATATTCACGTACTTAAATTCCGTCATTTACTAATTTTTTCTAAATTTTTTTATTATTTCAACATGAATAAATTGAAATTGCGTTTAAAAGAAAAACAAAATTTTATTTCTCATGACAAAGAACACCCGTAACGAATTTACAAGCGATTATTTAGTGAAGAAAAAAACATGGCGGGGGACGCCGTCACGTTGCGCAAAAAGATGGCAATCGAGAAAAAAAAGCGACGCGGCCGTTGCAAAAAATCGGTCAATTGAAAATTGAAAAATACCTGTAATATACACTGCCGATCGAGCTGCCTCCATTTCCCCGCGTTCTCTTGCATCTTCTCTCGCGAATGAGTGTTCTTTTTCGATCCATCGTGATGATATTGATGGAATATTGATGTTGAAAAAAGATCCACGCCGGGCACAATGCACATCTTGCCGGCTTGCTCACGCCATTGCGCCAACCGTCGCCGCGTGCGCAATAGCGCAATGCGCATCCTTTGTTCTCAGAGATTTCCGCTACACTAGCGCTATCTATACACCTTCGCCTCTGTTTATTGCGAAATAATAATCGACGCTTCATAAAAAAAAATAATATTTTTCGCGTTATCGTTTACTCTATTTATCGCGCTATTATTTACATTATTATCTGCATAAATAAATATGTCGGAAACGACATCGAACGAATTAAGGGGAAGCTGAAATCCTCTCTCGCTCTAGCGCGACCCCCATCGAGCTATCTCTCTTGCACTGACGAGAGCGTAAAGACAAAAGAAAGGGGGGAGGGTAGCATAACCTTGATATCGCGTTTTAACGCCCGTAAAAAACTGAGGAATACAAAAGAATTGAGGCGCATCTCACTTCGCGATTCTGTAAGCGCCGTCAAAGAGTTTCATGCAGCCTCGTGCCAAAAAAATCCCCCGGCCATGAAAAAAAAAACCGACGCGTCACCCCGAACAATTGTAGGAGTTTAAATCGAGAAATACCTGTAATATACACTGCTGATCGAGCTGCCTCCATTTCACCGCATTCTCCTGCATCTTCTCTCGGGAATGTGCGTCCTTTTTCGATCCATCGCGATGACATTGCTGGATTATTCACGATGAAAAAAGATCCACGCCAGGAACGACGCACATCACTCACTTGCCGGCTTACCGCATCATTGCGCCAACCGTTCGTCACTTCCTTTTCGTCACTTCCGCTATACTAGCGCCACCTATAAACGCTCGCCCCAATCCATTGCAAAATAATACTCGAGGCTTCATAAAAGAAAATAATATTATTCGCGTTATCGTTTACGCTGTTTTGCGCACTATTATTTACATTATTATTTGTATAAATTAATAAGTTGGTATAATAAATTGGCGTGTTTCACCGTCACCGGAAGAAGACGGAAGTTCGAAAAACTAGAGACTAACCTAACCGTCGCAATTCTCTTCCGTGTGTAAAATTCGCATGCAGCGCCAACGGCTTTTTCTGTAACTACGTTCACGCTCTGTGTTGATCGGTAATATAGATGGCGCTGTTATCGAGTTTTACGCAGCTTTCCCGCATTTTCTCGTGCTTGTCGTCAGCCATCTTGCAAGTTGCAACGAACGTAAACAAGTATCAGCAGGATTTTTGATGGGATTTTCGTTGTTCCATCGGAAGTTAAGGCAATAATTCCGCGACATGAGGAGAAATATCGCTAGATCGTCTGTCGTTTCAAGATATCACGAAACAGAATGTAAGTTAAAAAAATCTTCAAAAAGTATGACATTTTTTTTCTGATATTCAACATCTACAATTTGGTGGACTTTTTTAAGATGAAATACACACTTATCGATATTCAACAGACTTTCTTTACTCGACTGTACACGTCGTCTTTCCGTGCGAAAATCGACAGGTGTTTTTCATCATATATCTCCTCGGTAAGTACTTCTTAACGTGGAATTATACGTCTCCCGTTTCTCGGCGTTCCACCGCAAATTTTTTTTTTCATGTCCTTCATTTCACATCGTCGACCCATTCGTATCATATTTTCGTTCTCTCGCGTCTACATTCTACTTTTTTGCCGTACATTCTTATGAGTTTTGTCAACGTCCGGGGCTCAGAATCAATCGGAGCGTGAGCTTTTACACCCTCGAAAATCTCCATCATTCATCATATAATGATAACAACAATTTCCAGTTCATTTGGCGGAATAGACAGGCTAAACGCATTTCCAAATCGTTCGAGCGATATACTGCAAAGAATTATTTTCTTTTTCAAGGGTTTACTCTTAGTAAAAATTCCAAAAAAATCATGTTTCGGTATTCCAGTGCTCTGCTTACTACAAAAAGTCTTGAATGGAATTCTTTACGAAAATGATGATACCTCGAGCATTTGTAGATACTTTATGATTAAAAATATAGAAGATGTACTCAAAAACAACCTCTTTAAGATCCGGAAAGAATTTTTGAAAACATTTACTCACCTTTTTTCAAGCAAAATTGTTGAAATATTGTTTCTGTAAAATTTTCGACTGCTCGAAAAAAGTCATTACCGAATCACATCAATTTTCATTATGATCTATCGACATCTACGCTATTAAAATTAAATTGAGCAAATATAAATACATCGCTCAACACAGAGGATGCGTATCATTATTTTTTTGTATTCGCGCTACACTGGCATTTTTCCTAATACCTGATTTTCTTTATTCCTAGTTATATCTGCGCTTGTCCCAGTATACAATCATCAACGATAGATAGCGACTCCGTGGATTTACTCATCCTGTTCTACATCGAGGATGAATAATTTCTACGACGATTCTTTTTTCCACCCTTGAAAGACGAAAGAAAAATTGTAAAAGTCTCGTTGATCGGAATGCACACGTTGATCCGGAAAGCTTCGCCAAACGGAGAAACGAGCAGGAGAGACGGACGGAATAGCGACTGAGGAAATGCTCCATCCATTAGAGTAATTGCAATTTATTTAGTAATTACTTTAATTAGCGAGTAGTCGAGCTTCGAAAGGTTTGCCAGAGAATCGTGGATACGATAAAGAGGGAGAGCGAGAATGAAGAAGATGGAAAAGAAGAAAATTGCAATTGGAAAGTGTGCGGAAGAAAGAAAGACAGAGAGAGAGAGAGAGAGAGAGTGTGTGTGTGTGTGTGGAAGCTCGATGGAATTAATTAATGAATTAGCCTCGAGGGATAAGGCGTAAAAACAAGCGAAAATCGGTAGGAGCGGGCGATTAAAGTAAGTGGAGCAAGAACGCAAGTTGAGTTAAGTTACTAAGTTGGATGGCGCGAGGGGAAAAAGGAAAGTCCCACGACACTCATGGCAAAAGGGTCGAGATGGAAGGCACTCTCTCTTCTTATTCCAATCGTCGACGTGTCGCGCGAGCGCGAAAATGAAATGAATTAATGGCTTGCAACCCTCTCCCCCCACTCTCTTTCTCTTACTCTCACTCTTTCGACTCGTCATTACGTTTTCCCTCAACTTATTCTCGCTTTTAATTCGTTTGGACGATTTGATGCAAATTAAACAAACATCGTTTTCGTTCGTCTCCGCGTCGCCCCCTCCCACTTTCCCTCCCAATCCACTTTTCAACCCTTTTCACTCGAAATTTAATCACCGTGTATACGACAAACTTTTCCTCACTTTTGTTCGATCGAAAGTTTCATAATCGCCCTCTTTTACTCGTCGAAAAAGCAATCACGCTTAGCGATATTTTAATTTTCGAATTACAAACGGAAAAATTATCATTGATGGACTAGTCGCGCTCTACTTATCCTCGTTTATTCGTTCAAATTATCGAGGAGAGAAGAAAAGTTTTTTTGAAAAAGATCCTTTATTCCTTCATTCTTTGTTTCATTCGTTCGACTTCTTCCAGATTTTGAACCGGGTTGCGAAGTTTTTAATGAAAAAATAATGCATTAACCATTACTTTTTTAATGGCTAATGAAATTTAATGGTTAATGGAAATTATTTTTTCTAGAACTAGAAAATTTTTTCTATTACACACTATATTGAAATGGGCAGCGTTGCAAATAATGCATTATTTTTTTTAATGCAATTGCATTTTCATTAACCATTAACATTTAATGATTAATGAAAATAATTTCCATTGACCATTTAATTTTAATGGTTAATGAAAATAATTGCCATTAACCATTAAATTTTAATGGTTAATAAAAATAATTCCCATTAACCATTAAATTTTAATGGTTAATGAAAATAATTTCCATTAACCATTTAATTTTAATGGTTAATGAAAATTATCTCCAATAACCATTAAACGTTAATGGTTAATGGAAATGCAAATGCATTAAAAAAAGTAATGCATTATTTGCAACCCTGATTTTGAATACGATTGTATCATCAGGATTTTTATTCTTCAATTCTTTAGAAAATTAAGAGACCAAATTACACGTTTATAAATTTATGTTTCGACGTACAGGAATAATTTTGTAAAATTATGTTTCAGTAGGGAAGAATCAACGATGGATATTCGCCCCTCGTGTCATTTTACTCGATGGACAGCAGTGAAATTCGCGATTCGTGCTGGACGAGTCCAAAAAATAAAACATCAATTCGACGTCGAGGGATGGAATACGCGAGGGTTCATTTTGTTAGGCAACGCATGCGAATTAAACGACGAGCAAATTTATTAATATTCTACACGTAATTTTCTCCGTTGATTCCATTATTACGTTTTATTTGTTATTTTCGAGACTCTGGCACTTTATATTTAATTCTCTCGGATATTCACACGGATCTTGCGACAGAAGGGAGAGAGGGGGGCAAATAACAGTCGTGAAAGAGACGAAACAGTAAAGAATCGCCGAGGAGTTGTCGGCCAGTGTCTCTTTCGGACGAGCCTAAACGCTCCGAGGGGAAACCCTCATGAAAATTTCAGACTCTCTCAATTTCGTCCAATTCGGCGTGGCTTTTACCCTTTCGACCCTTTTTTTCCATACCACTCTGTTATGCTCTCTTGGAGCGAACCCTCCGCGAAGCTACATACTGCAAACTACTCCCTTTCGACCGGGTCATTTATTAGTCTCAGGGAAATTAAAAAAAAAAAATTCTCATTCCTCGATTTCTCATGAATTAAATATTTTTTTAAAATTATCTTTTAGCATACGCAATGTGTGAATACATAATGCCGATTTTTATCCAAAATCTTGTGAAAAAAAATCCAATATGCTATTTTTAGTCCGTTTGGGCATGGAAAAACGTGGAAATCTAACATTTACATTCTCGTAATTTTTAAACGTTCATTAATTCTGTATGGACAAGCAACTCTCAATTTTAACAGATAGATAAATTTATGAACGTGTAAAATTCAAACAAAATTATTCTAATCATTCGTATACATTTCCTTAAGAAAAAAAAATCGCTCTTTTTTCAAAATTTTATAAAAAATTAATACCATACAAATTCATCCCCCGAACCAGGGTTGCAAGTAATGCATTACTTTTTATAATGCATTGCCATTTTCATTACCCATTACAATGTAGTGTGTAGTGGAAAAAAATTTCATTACAATGTAGTGTATAATGGAAAAAATTTCATGACCTATTACAATGTAGTGTGTAATAGAAAAAATGTCCATTACCCATTGTAATTATATAGACCCATTGTAAAAATATAGATAAATAAATTATTGCAATTTTGCATTACATTTTAATGACTTAGGTACCTCAAATTCTAAAAAGCATCTATATGCATACAAAAAGTTGAACGTTGAACTGCACTTCTAAATATACTTTTTTCAGCGTTTGCTTTGGCCAATATCCTTTGCTCAAAGTGATTTTCTGTGAGCCTATTGAATTTGGGAGCGTTCATCATCGTTGCGTAGCTGAAAAGCCGTTCCAGCTGGGCAGACGATGGCAGTGACGTATTATATCATCGTTCAACTTTTTGTATGCATATATAGATGCTTTTTAGAATTTAAGGAACTTAAGTCATTAAAATGTAATGCAAAATTGTAATAATTTATTCATCTATATTTTTCCATTCCCAAAATTGCAATCAAAGTTTTGTCCATTACACATTACATTGCAATGGGTAATGGAAATTTTTTCTATTACACACTACATTGTAATGGGTAATGAAAATATTTTCCATTTCATACTACATTGTAATGGATGATGGATTTTTTTTTCACTACACACTACATTATAATGGGTAATATCAATTCTTTCCATTACACACTACATGGTAATGGATAATGAAAATTTTTTCCATTACATACCACTTTTTAATGTGTAATGGAATTTTTGTTCCACTACACACTACATTGTAATGGGTAGTGAAAATTTTTTCCATGTAATGAATAATGCATTACTTTTACATCACAAATTTCGCAACCCTGCCTCGAACTATCAGCCTAAATTGTAGAAACTGAACTAACAAAACAGACGTTTCCTTTCAGATCAAAATCGCTCCACGATGAATTACGAGAAGCTCCATGAGACTGACATCCGAATCTGCAAAGATCTTTCCAATTCGAGAAAGAACAACGCGACAGCTGACACGGCGCTGCAAAATATATCCAAAACTGAAGTTTTACAACGTGCGAAGGAAACGTTGCTCGCTCGCGTCAGGAGATTTAAAAAGACAGTATAAATGACAGACGGGTATGTATCTCGTGGAAATTGAAAGAAATAATACGAATGTGAGAAATTAACGTTATTCATGAAAGTCGCCTAATTGAGTCGTAATAATTGGTTGCCTCATTAGTATCCTCGAGTATATTCGTACCATTTATCCAAACTGTACATATATATATATGTATACGTATATGCATATATGTACATGTCGAAAATGTTACTCGTCGTTGCTTGACCATATTTGCCAGAGTCGAGAGAGCGTTTTGCGAAATGACATAATTTGCGTGCGGTGGGCCAATTTGCAGTAATTAAAGGAGCGAACGGACGAAAGTGGAGTGCGGAGGTAGAGAAATGAAATTAAGTCGACGTTTTCTCTCCCTGACTCACTGTGAAGAGGACCAGTTTACACGGTTTTGCGCTCTTCCTCTATTCTCATATAACAATAATAATAATAATATACACAGATGAGACAGAAGCGACGACAATAAAACGTAAATTTGCATATACGTAACGACTCTCACTTATACCGAGTCTTCACGAAAGTTCATGCACACATATATTTCATGACATACTCTGAGACTCACAATTTTCTAAAATTTTCGTTCCGACAGTCATGAATTTTGTACACGACTATACTTATTCCACAGTTTCCGTTTTTTATTTATTTTCAACGTCGTGGGATTAATCAAATTTCGATCGTTGATGAAAAAAAAAATTATGAAAAACGGTTTAATTTTTTTCACGCCAAGTTCGCCATCTTAAATATCAATGAAAATATATGAGGCATTCCACGTCAAGTCGGCCGCCCCATTTTTTGGAATCGCCAAAAATCACATACAAATTTTTATAAAGTAGTTCTAACTGTCAAGAAAAATCGTGATTTTTTCAGATTTTTAAATTACATACTTTAGCCGGAAAAAAATACAAAAAAATTTTCTGTTCCATTTTGTAACTCGAAAATTATTCATCGTACGAAAAAAAAGTACAACATGAAATTTAGGATTTTCAACGTACTTTTCACTGAGATTTTTTACAAACTCCTCCGAAAGCTCTATATGCCATTTTCGGAGCAAATAATGTTTTGATCTTTTTTTCTTGAAATTAACATCTTCGATTTGTCTGTAGTTCTAACAGTTTTTTACTTGATACATTTATAGACTATAAAAAAATTAACTCAGTGGAGAATCCATTCCTTCCCATGCGTTTTTCATCCCAAACGAATACACAACTTTTTCTGTGCATTAACAGGGTTACGACTATCTATAGATATTTTCTAAAGTCCGCATTTTTATTTTATTTTCGTACTTTTTCAATTTTTGTCAACTTTGTCCATTTTTATTTGTTTAAATATCTTTTTGTACTTTTCAATAAACTTATTTATCAATGGACCCCTGTACACCGATAAAGTCTATTCAAATTAAAGTCAAAGGCTAGTCACGGCTCTCGATCGTAAAAGAGAATTAATTTACCCTCTTTGGATACGCCGACGTTTATATGGCCAATGAATACTTTTTTAGTTCGATGCGAAAGAATGGGTTGTCCATCAAGCCAATTTTTTGTATAGTCTGTAAATATATCAAGGAAAAAACTGTTAAAACTGCAGACGAATCGAAGATGTTAATTCTGAGAAAAAAATATCAAAATATTATTTGCTCCGAAAATGGCATATAGAGCTTTCGGAGGAGTTTGTAAAAAATGTCAGTGAAACGTTGAAAATCCTAAATTTTATGTCCTACTTTTTTTCTCGTACGATGAATAATTTTCGAGTTACAAAATGGGACAAACAAATTTTGGTATTTTTTTCCGGCTAAAACATGTAATTTAAAAATCTGAAAAAAATCACCAATGTTCTTGATAGTTAGAACTACTTTCTAAAAATTTGTAAGCGATTTTTGGCGATTTCAAAAAATAGGGTGGCCGACTTGACGTGGAATGCCTCATACATTAAAAATTTATTTATTTTTCATGGCTAAAGGTTTAAACAGTCGGATATGTGAGATATATTTTAACGTATATTCTATTTTCATGCCGGATGATTAATTCATTGGTCCGTCAGAAAGAGAGATCGGAAGGAGGGAAAAAAAGAGCCAACTACAAGAAAGTAACGTTTTCTTGCGTTACGTACATCAAGCAACTTTATCTCTACCTGTCTTACGTTTGGAATGAGAAAAGGACGAAAGAGCAACGAAAAATAGTGGCCGGAGAGTCTTTTGCACGAGAAACTGCGAGAAAACGTTAAGAGACACGTGCGTCTGGAGAAAAGCGAGCTTACCCGAGTTTGGTGCATTTTTAATGCTTGGCGGCAAAAAGGCAGCGACTCGCAAACTTTTACTCGCAGTTTTCTCAGTATTCGGGACCTTTTGTTTCTCGGCCGAAGATTTTTATACACACAGCGTTATGCAGACTGCAACGTCGCACACGTCGCGTGTAAACTTCCGGTTGTCGCGAAACAGCGCAGACCGAGAAAATCCCACACCTGATGCGCGAGTCCGTTTTTTGTTCCCTTCTTATTCCCGACGATTTGCACACATCCGTTCTGAAGCTTTTTTTTTAACCACGATTTTTCACACAACTCTAGTTTGTTCTCCCACTCCTGTTTCCTCGTTTGCGTGCGAGCTTATTGTCAAACATTAAATGGTGATCCAATGGATATATTTTTTAATATTTTTTTATAAATATGGGTCATTCCATGTCAAATCGACCGAGAGTTGGAATCGACCCCTCTCAATTTCGTTGAAAAGTAATTTCAAAATTTCACAATTTTTCAAATCTTTCAAGTTTATTTTTTAAATATCTCGAAAACTATTATAGTTACGAAAAATCGTTTTTAATTCGTTTTGAAGAGTACACTTGGGGCTACGAAAAAAAAATTTTTTAAATGATGAATTTGGAGAATTTTGAATTATGAAAAATCGTGAAAATCCAAGTTCCGTATTTTATTTTTGTTTTAATTTTTTTTATATAATACCTTATACTGATCTTAGAAGATCCTGAAGTTTTCAGGATGGTGTGTTTTTATTTCAAAAATAAATTTTTTTGAATGTTGGTAAAAAATTTTTTTTTTTCAATTTTTCCTCTAAGTTACGTGAAGTTGAGCGATCATGTAATTCTGTAATTTTGAGCAGTAAAAATTTCAATTAATAACAATTTTAAAAAAAATTTTACCAAAATTCAAAACTTTATATTCTTGAGACAAACAAAACACCTCTCTGAAAATTTCAGGATCGTTTAAGATCAGTACAAGGTATTATATAAAAAAAATTAGACCAAAAATAAAATACGGAACTTGGATTTTCACGATTTTTGAAAATTGAAAATTCTCCAAATTCATAATTTTTCAAAATTTTTGTTTGAAATATTTTTTTTCTTAGCCCAAAGTACACTCTTTCATACGAATTCAGAACGATTTTTTGTAACTATAATAGTTTTCAAGATATTTAAAAAATTAACTTGAAAGGTTTGAAAAATTGTGAAATTTTGAATTTTGCATAACTTTCGAAATGAAAGTTTCGACTATTGAAAACGAAAACTTCTGACCAAATTTCATCGAAATTGAAAGGGTTCGATTCCAACTCTTGGTCGATTTGATATACATATATTGTTAGGCTTACAAATTCTTTATAAATTCAAGAAGGGAAAAAAATTCAAGAACAATTCGGAAAAGGTTTTGAAATATGGTTTTGCTTTTTTTTCCGCTCAGCATTGAAAAATAGTGAGACTGTAGAAAATTCAGCAAAAAATTGTGGCATTGTTGGAGATAGCCCATACACGTTTTTCAGGACTGAAAACAAAAACTGTTTGGTCAGAGAGTTGGCGGGAAGGATGCAAAAAAAAGCGACGAAAACCTCTTCTGCATCGATCGGTTCAATTGAATTACTCGTTGGCAACCCTTTTCAACCCTCCCATCGTTTTTCAATCCCTCCCCTCCCCCCTCCCTCGACTCGTGGGTAACAAACCGAGGCAATTAACAATCAATCACAGGTGTCTCTCGCGTCATTGAAATGACGTCAAACATTGTATTTGTGTAATTGTCCATTTATTCCCGTCTCTCGGTCTGTCACCTGACAAATTGCGAAACTCCACTGGTGCCACTAGCGAGAGAGAGAGAGAGAGAAAGAGAGGGAGAGAGGGAGAGAGAGAGAGAAATTCAAAATGTTCCATTTCTCTGTCTCTCTCGGTTGTTTGTTGCAGTTTGCACTCTCTCCTCCTCTCTCATTGCATTCTCGGACACCCTCTGGTATCAAAACCTACTCCCTATGCTACGAATGATACTCCACCCCTTTTATGAATATACCGTATAGATATATCACTAAGTTGGGTAATATGGCCCACCGGGGTAATTCAAGCAATTTTTTTTGTTCCACGGCCCTTGAGCAACAAAAGTTGTTTTCAGCCTGAAGCAAAAAAAAAAACTTTGACCCAAGGGGGGGAAATAAATCCTTGTGAGAAAAAAAACACTTTCCAATCGCATTTTCTGAATAATCGTTTCAATTTAACAATTTATTTTTGTTCCATTCTAGAATGAATGTTTTTCAATATATTTTTGACCATTCAGTTTTATTGAAAATGGGAAAAACTATTATTTGAACTCAAAATATTCATATAAAATGGCATGTAAAATTTTTCTGAGTGTCGTTCCTTGGAAAGAATTTTGTTGATCATATTTCTTGTTTGAAAACTCGAATCGATTTTTTCACACAACTCTAACGACTCAACCGAATTATGTCGATAACATTTATCAAGACTTGTCAAGGAATAAAATCTAAAATGACTGGAGGAAAAAAAATTGAGCTAATTAAAAACAAAGCCTTGCGGTAATTCACCCGTTCAGTCCATTTTTCCTGACTCTCCCCTAGAAGAACTTATATTTGTATTCAATGTACGTGCGGGGATTCGAATGATGAGGATCGGTTTCGCGATGCAGCCGCGAATTTTCCTGTCAATCGCGAAACGACAGTCGCTGGTTATATTAATTAGCGTTAAATTAGCCTCGCGGGAATCATTCCTCCCGGTAATTGCGATTGTCAAAACGATTGACGATAAACGCGTAGATGCGTGGATTTAGCATTTCGAATATAACGCCGTGTCGTGTAGAGTTGAAAGCGAAATATAGCGAGTAACAAACGATACGGTGATTCGTCGATCGACTAAAACGAATAAAACGGTAATTGATCATTGTCGCTTTTCAGAAGAGGACTCCTCCGCGAGACTGCCAATGACCGGAAAATGCACTCGGGCTTCGGCCATCGTGCTCGAAATATCAAGGAAATTTTTGGAACACATTGAAATACCGACTTCCGCTACTGATGATGACGTTCGCTCGACCGGAAGTTCGATATTTTATCGATTGATATCGAAACGGAGACACAGTGAGTGACTGGAACAAACGATACATCGCTTCTGGACGTCGAGGTATAAACGTGAAAATCTGTATTTTACGTTGGCTCAAGCTATTGTTGCCTAACTCCATCGATACCATTGCCAATTAGAATTTTACCTGCTGTGGCTTTCCGACGGTTGATGTTATCGATCCGATGAATATAGACTACGAATATAGGGGCAACGTTTTTTCAACAACATTTATTATCGTCCAGGATGTGATTCAGACCAACGTGGCAGAACCTAGATCTATGGGATTTTGTGGAATATATTCCATAGATTAAAATAGAGAATCGATGCGGGGTATCATTTCAAAGAGCTTTGTTTACTCATTCCAAATTTTTTTATTTATTTCAAATCTCCGAAGGTTGCAAACCAAAAAACCGAAAATTCTAAGTCTGAATTATAATAATTCAGACTTACAGAAAATTGGAAAACCCGCGAAAAGTTTCCGGACAAAACTTCAAAAAAGGTCTGGAACGTTTTTTTATGTCATTTCGCCGGAAATCAACGTAAACTAATTTAACAAACGGCATTTTAAAGGGGACAAATTCGGCATCATTTCCTTTTTTTGAAATTATTTTTACAATTTGTTTTCAAATTTGAACTCTATTTTGAACACAGCTGTTTTTTGCCTCTTTTCCCCTCCCTTCAGGTGCACCCATCTTCTAGAGGAATTTTTTAAATACATTTTTACGATTGGATTCATAAATTCAATTTCCTTGTTAAAAAAACTGAGCGATTTTTTTTTTCAAAGTTATTCTGTTTTTTGTGAAATAAGAGGAAATTCAAAAATTCCTGTATAACACGAAAACGAAGAGGATTCATGAAAAACTTCAAGATAGCAAAAAGTTGCGTCTGTTTTCGTTGAGTTCAGAGGAATTTTTTCCGATTTTTTTTTTCCAACATTTTTTTTCTCATTTTCTGGGTCGCAGCTCGGATCATTCAATTACCATAACTCGAGAACTATAGGAATATTGATAAAATTTCAATAGGGGAAAATACTTTGTTTTACCATTTTCAACACATTGAAATTTTTTTTCACATTCTTTTCCCAAATGTTGTTTCTTCTATTTTCGGTCGGAAAAAATCTGAAAAAAAATCGGAAAAAATTCCTCTGAAGCCAACGAAAACCGACACAACTTTTTGCTGTCTTGAAGTTTTTCATGAATCCTCTTTGTTTTCGTGTTATGCGAGATTTTTCAAATTTCCTCTGTTTTCACCAAAAACAGAATAACTTGGGGAAAAAAATTGCTCAAAGTATTTAAATAAAGGGAATTGAAGCTCAAACTTTCCCCTTTATGAATCCAATCGTAAAAATGTATTTAAAAAATTATTCTGGAAGATGGGTGCATCTGAAGTGAGGGGGGAAAAAAGGCGAAACACAATTATTTTCAAAATAGAGTCCAAATCTAAGAACAAATTGTAAAAACTATTTAAGTTCCAGACCTTTTTTGAAGTCTTGTTTGGATACTTTTTGCCGGTATATTACATGAAAAATAGAAGAAAATTCCAAACATTTCCAGTTTTAGGTTTCATTTTCGATACTGTCGATAATCCTCATCGCGCGAATTTCACTCGCACTTGACAAGTTTTTTTTTCTTTTCTCTCCACCTCTTGGAATCGCACGATCCAATAATTATCCATTTACTGTTTGCATTGTTTCTTCACGGGCGGTGGCCAACAATTTCAGTGAATTTCCATAATAAATTGACCCTGTGCCACGTTCAGCGTTCTCGTGTGGAATCCGTGAGAGTAGTTTACATACGTATACATGCAAATCATATAAATGCACGTAATGTTAACCGACGGGCATAAATCTCCCCATTCTCGTCACAGTTTGACCTTTGCCTTTCTTCGTTTCTCGCTCTCTCTTTCCTCGCGACTCCTTCGCCTTGAATGAACCCCCGTGAGCGATAGAGATCGACCAGGGCTTTTTTTCTTGTTCTTCTCATCCATATTTCCATACGAACGATTATATCGACGATATATGGTAAAGCGAAGTGCCGTGTCCGTTCCGGATGGTATATCGCGCCTGTTGAGACTCCTCACACTCGTACACGCATTTTTTCCATAAACAACACGTCTTGAGACACAAAATGGCGTTTCCGAGTGTGTTATATGCATAATTTTGTAGCCTTTTCTGGCGTCGAACAAACGTTACACTAACACCTGTAACTTACGATGAGTTATACCCGCTACAATTTTAATGGCTCCCTTATCAGCATCTTAACAAAGAAATCATGAACCGTGACTCGTATAAACGGTGGGCAAAATCGTCGGTCGGGCGAATCAGCAATTTGAGGTTTAAAGAATTCTTTTTTTCTAATTTATGCATCCCTGTATATGAGGAAGTCCTTTTTAGTTCTAATAATCCAAAGTATTAGCATGGTAGACATCAATCAGGAAACACTTAAAAATGTCGGGGAATCCAAAAATAATCGGAGTAAAATCAGGAAATATTTTTGTAGACCCAAAATTTTTTTTTAGAGAAACAAAGATCTGTGATTAATTTGAACAACTGTCCTTTTCACATGCCCAGAAATTCTTTAGCAAACGAGATGAAATGCAAAAATAAAGTTATACATTTTAATCTTGAATTCGGGAAATTCGGACGATTCTGGTATTCAATGTAAAATGGTTCATCCGATGAATCGGTGACTTGGCGTTTAAGGGAAAACAGGTTTATTCGGGATCCTTGCAGATACAGACAGCATCACGAAACGCACGAGAGGGAGCTTTGGTTATGCAAATTCGAAACGAGAGACTGGTGTATTTGACTAAATTCCCTCTTCCAGCGTCACCTTGAAAGGGTTGTCTTCACGACGTATTTATAACTCCCTTCCTTTCCGTTAACATCCACATCGCAGTTCCGGGCCATGCGTTTCTCCTTCGATGAATATATCCTTTTACCTTCCGCCCCTTTCAGCAAAGCAAGATAAACTTTAAGCTCACCTGAAACTCGCAAACAATTCTTGCTACTTTACCTGCTGAATTATTTTTGTCCATTTTCCATATTTTCTCCATTACGCTAAGACATTGTGGATACTATTTCTCAATCATAAAAAATTTCAAAGTATATTAAATTGCTCAAGTATACAAAAAATATATTAAAA
Organism: Alloplasta piceator; assembly: GCA_946863875.1. NCBI lineage: Eukaryota > Metazoa > Arthropoda > Insecta > Hymenoptera > Ichneumonidae > Alloplasta > Alloplasta piceator. The sequence goes on along the minus strand of OX333077.1, from coordinate 3,117,971 downwards.
AATCTTTCCCACACATTTGACCTTGATCTTGATTAAAATTTAACGGATTGTTCATGCAGTTAAAACGATATTTCTTTGCTCCCTTCGCGTTGTATATTTTCATAGTTGTATCGGTGAAGGCATTCATTCACGTTGTACAAATTCATGCAAATTTAACCTTCAATTCTCCACCGTGGTTGATTATCACACGCAACGGATTTCAAATGACAAACCAGAGGAAACGCGCAATTCGCGCATGCTGTATCTCTCGTACAAGCCGAAAAGCACACTCTGATGTTTGCCTTTCCGTTTTAGGGATGAATCCTTGCGAAGATGCTCCCTCGAAGACACGACTTTGGAGTTACTCGAAATATGCAATTTCTCCCGACAAATATTAATGCTCACGTTGCTGCAAAGTGTCCTGTACCGACGCTCATTCCATCTGGAATTTTCTAAGTGACGAATATTGAAATTAGAGGGTGGAATGCTTAGAAATTTCTCGACGCATTTCTTATTAATAACTATTGACGCATTTTCCATAGTCCAATTATAAAAAACCCTGGAAATTGAAATTTGCACGTTGCTTCCTCATCTTTATCCATAATCGACACAGCTTCCTTTATCACAAATGTATGGCCATCAAATTTGGCTTCCTGATAAAGGAAGCTTTGTTAACAATCGAAAAACATGAGTAATCAATGTGCAAATTTTTCAAATTCTTTCAAATTTACTTTCTGCCAAATTTGATTTTTGCTAAATTCAATAGCGAGCAACCTTGATCACTATTTTGAATGTGGACAAAATTTCAGTAGAATATCTCGCAAGTAGCCGAAGTTGGTGTACGCTATTTTTGAAAACAACCAAAATTTGATAAAATTTTAATCATTCGATCGATTTTCGCCAAATTTAATGGCGAACAACCTCGATAGCTATATTAGCTCTGTGCAAAGTTTCAGTACAATATCTTAAAAATTGCACAAGTTAAAGCGTTTATGCTATTTTTTACAAAATTAAAAATTTCATACAATTTTAATCCCTCGACGGATTTTCGCCAAATTCAATAGCGAACAACTTTCATAGCTATACTAGTTCTGTACAAAGTTTCAGTGCAATATCTTGAAAATTGTGCAAGTTAGAGCGTTTACGCTATTTTTCAAAAAATTCAAAATTTCATAAAAATTTAATCCCTCGATCGATTTTTGTCAAATTCAATACCAAACAACCTTAATAGCTATACTAATTATGTACAAAGTTTGAATGCAATATCTTAAAAATTGCAGAAGTTAGAGCGTTTACGCCATTTGTGCAAAAACGAAAAAAGTCGATAAAATCTAAGCACCCGTTAGAATTGAAACAAAATTTTTTCATAATGAAGAGCAATTTGTGCTTGAAAAGTGTGCCAAATTGCAGCTCGATATCTCAGAGCGTTCTCGAGTTATTAATTATTTGCATCTGAACCTCAGGATACACACACAGGGTGGGTCAAATAAAATGATTAATTTTTTTGTCCTTGATATAATGAAAAATGTATTGTTTGGCATCTCAAAAAAACCCTCTGCAAGTATTAGCCCTTCATATTTAAATTAAGAGGTCTCTCATCGCAAGTTTTTATTTCCCATCTAAATATTGGAATTTTTTTTTTTTTTACTTTGGAATTTTATTAGACTTCGACCGTTGAGGTTAGGAGAGTTTGTTAGAACACTTTTTGTAGATTTGATGCTCTACAAAAAAGCTCTTTTGGGTCTAATCGCTAAAACTAACCGTTCAAAAAATAATCGGTGATAATTAGTGATTATTATCACCGATTATTGTTTTAACAGTTAGTTTTATCGATTAGACACAAGAGAGCTTTTTTGTAGAGCATCAAATGTTCTACAAAAATGTGCTAAAAAAAACTCTCCTAACCTCAACGGTTAAAGTCTAAAAAAATTCCAAAGTAAAAAAAAAATCCTGTTTTTTAAATGGGAAATAAAAATCTGCGATGAGGGACCTCTTACGTTAATTTAAATATGAAGGGATAATACTTGCAGAGGGTTTTTTTGTATCGACGAAAAAAAAAAAAAAAATTAGTCATTTTATTTGACCCACTCTAACACACACACACGTCTATCCGGACATTTTTTCTAAACATGATTTATCAATGTTTTGGGACATTTTGAACACATTGGCATAAGAATCCCGAAAAAAAAATTTAACGAAAACAAAGCTTCCTTTATGAGGAAGTAAAAAATAATACATTTTTGTTCCTCGTTAAATAAGTTTTCTTAATTGAAATAAAAGTTTCTAGATTTTTATGGTAGTTTGTATATTTTTGCTCGGAGCCACCCTTAAATTCCATCGTTTGCTCGTTAGGGTTTAAATACAGCGCTCTATTTCCACTAGCATAATTATCAATGTAATTTAACGTAACGGACGAAATATTCGAGAATATCGTAGTATCAAGCAAACACATCGAGAGGGTGGAGGAGGGTGAAACTATAGAACGATCGATGGTTTCACTGTATATATACATATGTATATGGAGATGCCATGCCGCTCTGGATTTAGCTTCTCGATCTCTCTCGCTCTTCCTCGTCACGAGAACAGAGAGGAACCCGGTTACAACGCTGCGGATTGTGATTAGGGGACGGTCGGCAAACAATGCCTAATTACATAATTATTGTGCCGCGGGCGATAATTAAGACACATTACTACCGTCCCCTCCTTGCCCGTTTCGCTGGTAATTCATTACGCTTAATGTCTTCCCTCAGCACCGACTTCCCTCTTCCTCATCTCTCTTCCACGTTATTCCATCCTGTATCCGACGTTTCAACGTCGCATGACAGTCTTGGAAAATTATCATCCCTGTGTGATGCACAAACGAAATTTCTTACTATTCAATCACTTTTTAACATGAAACAAAAATTTCATTTCAGTTCTCGAAACTTTCAGCAACTCTCGAGATTGAGGCGCAAAATTGTTGCATCACTTCTCATCGATTCCTCCCATCTTCGATATCTGAGAAACATTCAAATATTTTGCCACGATATACATGCAAAGTACCGATTTTTCAAACTTCAAGAAATCCCATTTCAGCTCTTGAAGCTTTTTGCAACTCGTAAGATTTGCATGCCGAATCGTCAATTGCACAATTTCTCAGCAATCTCTCTTCTCTTTCATATTGGAAAAACATTGGAAATTTTGCAACGATTTATATGCGCAGTACCGATTTTTCAACCCCCAAAAATGGCTTTTCAAATCTTGGAGCTCTGATGAGCAACTCGTAAATTTACATGTCGAATTTTCACTTGTATTATTTCTCATCGATATCTGGGAAGGGTTGAGATATTTTGCAACGATATATATGCGTAGTGCTGATTTTTGAAACTTCGCTTCACTCCCCGGGATGTTTAAATACATTGAGCCAGGTCACCCGTCCTATTTCTCTCTCTATCACGAGTCGTTATTTGCACGAGTTTGCAAATAGTCTCGGAAATCGAAGCCAACCGAACCGAAGAATTGATAAATTAGTTATTCCGTCAGTAGGAGTCGGTGTAGAGCGTACCTCTCGTCGACCTCGTCGTAGTCTCGCTGTCGCTTAAGAGCCAGTAATATATATAGAAGACCGCAGTAACCTTTTGCTTCCCATCTCTCTCTCTCTCTCTCTCCTCTGCATGCGATATCTCGCTACTGCAGTATTTGATCTGAGGTTAACGTGAATATACGATGTTGTACATTGACGATTCCAACATCCGATGGTTACTCTTCCAGAATGGAAATGCTTACCCATCGTCGATCTCGTGAATAGTACGCCAGGGATGACTCGTGAAAATTCATCTTTAAAAAATAAGTCTAGAAAAAGAAATTCATATCCTCATTATTTCATTACATTTTTTTTTAAACGACCTTTTTGCGTTTTTAGATTTTCCTATTTTCAGCTTTCATCCCTTTTTTAGCCTTTCGTCCCTAAAATATATTTCCTCTGACAAAAATTCTTGCCAAGAATCTAGCAGGACAAAAAAAGTTTAGAAGTGACTTTCAACGTTCAAAGATTGACATTTCTTCAATTTTCTAATCTCATTATCTTTTATATGCGGCATTCCACACCAATTCGACCTGGGTCTGACCCTCCACCTCTGAAAAGCCTTCAGGATTTTTTTTGTTATAGACGGAAAAAAACCCTTGCCCACTTTTGCTCAACACTTGGAATCTTCCATATAAAAAACTGCATTTTTGTGATTTTTTCAGATTTCTAAATTTGGGCTAAAAGTAATTAATTATCTGAAAAAAATTTCATAAATGCAGTTTTTTGAATGGAAAATTTCAAGCGTTGAGCAAAAGTGAGCCGGGGTTTCCTTTTGTTTGTGAAAAACTTTTTCGAAAAATCACCATAGTTGAGTTAAATCGGACCAAAAAAATCCTGAGTGCTTTGCAAATGTACTATACAAACCCATGAAAAATTGCGGACAAAATCGGAGAGGTGACGAGTCAGACCCAGGTCGAATCGATGTGGAATGTCTCATATACATTAAATTGGTGAAGGTATTTGAAATTTTTTTTAATATGCGGAATATCAGGACTGATATTTTAGAATTACTTTTTATTTTCTATTATACATTCTCTTACATTTCAGAATATAATATTTCAAAATGTCGCGGAGGTTATTTACAATGAGAGAAATAGCGTTGAAATTGCCATAGTCAGTTTCCACGCTGGGAAATCAACTTTTCGGTTATTAGTGAAACGACAAAGGCGTTTGCTGACGTAATTATAGATGCAAAGACCGTATAAGCGAAAACCGAGTCTTGTAGAATTCAACAACGCAAAATAATGTCCCTTTGGGTAAATATGTCAAATGATATATGTGTGTGTGTTTTGGAACTCGCCTACGAATAATCCGGCGTTCTTTTTTGTCTCTAGGGAAACTTGCTTCATCGTTCTTGCACTTGCCATTTATAGTGCGTATAAGCCTCAACGGCATCTTCCTTGCTCGGTGCGTTTTATACGCCATCCAATTAACACTCTAAGAATCCAATTCTACGCTTAGATAATTCCAAGATGGTATTACGATTTTCCTCCCTCGTGTGTCGTTTCTCCCTATCCTGCGGGATTAGGGAGGCTAATATTTGTCGTGAGGATCTTCCCCTGCGCGAGAGCCCCGAATCTTCCTTGCGGATAACTTGTAACGTTTGTGTGTGTTACGTTTTACCATATCTATAGATATCGTCGCCACAGAGTATCCTCCCGGATTTTCTCCATTCCACACACTCGCGCGCACACACGTCGTTATTCACACACGAAAATTTCCACTGTAAAGACCGTAAACCCCCTTGAATCTTTGCACGGAAAATAAACCCACAAACTTGACTAGCTTACGTCCCTTTCTGGATTAGCATAGAGTCCTTGCGCGATGATAAATACATCGATCCGCTGAAATTTCACTGTACAATCGTTCAAGTCTATTTTAACCATTTCGAGGGCCCTTGTTAGTTTAGTGCGAAAGCTTGTTATTTATTTACAAAAAAATTGAAATAATTTTTCTTGATTTTTTATTTTTGCAGGAAAGGATTCGTGAATTCGCAGGGAAAACCGATAATTTCGTGCAGTCGATCGTTAAAATCGTTCGTGCTCAGGATTTGCAAGATTCCGCATTCGACCGATTGCTAAAGGATGTATATAATGCGACGTGTGATTGTAGGCCCGGCAATCGCGGTACGATTGTGCTCCTGAAGGCCCGCTAACTATCTCAAACTAGCGCCATTCAAACTATCGACCTCGACGTACACATATACATATATATACGTATGTACATATCCTTTGCAATCTCTTGCTTGTGGCTTGCCTCATCGCTATCTCGATTTCTCTCCACACCTATATCTATAGATTCGTTACCGTCCATATGTATGGAATATATAGTCGCAATGACTGAATCGTACAAAATATACGATGAATTCAATGCAGATTCAATTCAGTCTCCGAACAAAACTTCGACAAATTTTTGGAATGTTTTTTTATGCCATTTCGCCGGAAGTCGACGTAAATTAATTTAGCTAACGACATTTTAAAAGGGAAGGGATTTTTTCCTTCTCTTCAGGTGCACCCATCTTCTAGAGGAATTTTTTTTCATATATTTTTTCGTTTGGATTCATAAAGGAGAGTTTGAGCTTCAATTCTCTTTTTTTTCAACTTTGAGCGATTTTTTTTCCAACGTTATTCTGTTTTTTGTGAAAAAAGAGGCAATTTGAAAAATCTCGTATAACACGAAAAGAAGGAGGATTCACGAAAAACTTCACGATACTAAAAAGTTGCGTCTGTTTTCGTTGAGTTCAGAGGAATTTTTTCAGATTTTTTTTTTCCACAATTTTTTCATCTCATGTTGAGGCAGGGAGAAAAATTTGGGAAAAAAATTTGAAAAAATTTCCAATGTGTTGAAAATGGTAGAACAAAGTATTTTCCCCTCTTGAAATTTTATTAACAATCCCATAGTTCTCGAGTTATGGTAATTGAATGATCGAAAATCCGACCCAGAAAATGAGAAAACAAAATTTTGGAAAAAAAAATCTGAAAAAATTCCTCTGCACTCAACGAAAACAGACGCAACTTTTTGCTATCCCGAAGTTTTTCATGAATGCTCTTTGTTTTCGCGTTATACGGGATTTTTCAAATTTCCTCTTTTTCACAAAAAACAGAATAATTTTGGAGAAAATACTCGCTTAAAGTTGAACAAATAAGGAATCGAAGCTCGAACTTTCCCCTTCATGAATCCAATCGTAAAAATGTATAAAAAGTGTCCTCCAGAAGAAGGGTACACCTGAAGAGAGGAAAAAAAATGCGAAGAACAGTTGTTTTCAAAATAGAGTCCAAATCTAAAAACAAATTGTAAAAATAATTTAAAAAACAGGAAATGAAGCCGAATTCTTCCCCTTTTAATATTGTTAAATTAGTTTACGTTGACTTCCATGTAAATTATGAATGCAAAAAATGTTTATTGCATTTATTTAAATTGAAATTTCCATGATAGAAATAGGACCAAATTGAAATCTTTTTTTTTCTGCACATTTCAGAGAAAGAAGTAACGAAGAAATTCATCGAGTCTTGACCTTGAAACTTCACAAGACCTTCGGGTCTCTTAATTTCACAAGACTTTGCCATCGTCTTCGACGCTACGACGCGCACGACCTGGCAATTTCTATCGAACGGTTCAGCGGACTCCTCGTCGCTGTCGACCGACCGCCACTTTGTCCTGGCGAAAATTAAATTTCACCCTCTTGACGCCGTTCCTCAGCAAGATGGGTGGATAAACGCGACGGTCGAGCTATTTGCGCGTCCTTAATAAGGATGTTTGACGTCGTGCGCCGACGAGGCTTTTGACTGAACAAACTAAATGTCTTTGCGTCGCCCCGAGGTGGGAGTTACAATTTTCACCCCTTTCTCGTTGGATAGAGAAACGCATCAAACCGCGACGCCAGGGTCTATTTTACCCTATTTTCATCTCTCCGCCAAAAACAACGACGCCGAGAATCATTGGAGCTTGATAAATGAAACAAACGTGGTTACCAAATCGGATTGTCAAACATGGAAATCAGCCTTGTGGACGATTGGGACTTTTGAGAGGTAATGCCACTCTGGCACTAATTGTTCAACTTTACTTTTCAATAAATTTATAAGCTTTGATGTATAAACCAAAATCATATGAGTAAATTTCGCCAGAATGCGTTTTTATTCATCAAAAACATTTTTTAAGACGTTTTTACGCTTTCTCTCATCAATACATTTTTTTACAATAATAAATCCGCAAGATTTTTGTTCAGCGGTATATTTCCCATCAAAATATGATTTTTAAATGATAAATTTTTTTTACTCATTTTTGGGCGACGTCTCAGAGGGACTTCTCAGAAACTTTAAAAATCTGTCGAAAATTAAAAAATGATCGGAATCTGATAAACAGGGCGGTATTTAAAAGCTTAAATTATTACGAAGAGAATGAGCTATGAGTGAAGTCGACATTTTATCTATAGAAAATAAATTACAGTCCTTTTAGTGAAAAGGTTCAATTTTGGCCAAAATGAAAAAAAAAAAATCTTTAATTTTATTTGTTTAAAACTTATTGATGTATGTTTTCTATACAAGCACATCCGATCGATGTAGGTTGCTTTTTTTATTGGAATTTGCTATTGAACAGAACGTAAAGCTCGCCTTTAATTAATATAATCCCATGTATAGATCGCAGGTTAAAAGAAAAATATTGCATAATAAAGTTAATTAATTATATGAAATTATTGTCCGGCAAAAAAAATGATGACGGCGAATGAGATAGGAAAACAAATCTACAACCCTTTCAGGACGTTTAATACTTAATATATAATTTTTTTTCAACGATTAAGAATTATAAAAATAATACATATTATTATTCTACATTTAAACATTTTTTGAACGCAATCAGAATTTTTCATCTGCGATGTAAATTCAATGATTTATACACATTTTTTAATTATGAAAAATTAGTAAAATAAAACACTCTGTAACAGGATTGAGAATTTTGCAGTAAAAGTCAATGACCTGTGAATGATAGATTCCTATCGTTAATCATTTTTACGAGAAACGATCAAACGTCTCGATTCTTCACGGGCTCTCGATTTTTAACGATTACATTTTCTTTCGTTTTAACGCAGCACTGAATCTCACAATTATTTTTCGCAGTCGCACGAAACTTTGTTCTCGTTAAGTGGCAAGAATTTTTTGATTATCGGAATTATCAATTGCAATGATTTCTCGTATCCGGAGAGACTTTCAAGTGGGTGAATTCGATGTGCTGCCATCAGGTTTCTGAAACATTTTTTAATTATTGGTCAATGTTTTTCATTCGAGGTGTGAAACCAATTTTCACTCACTTTTGTCGATAGGACACTTCCTCGTCGTGTCTTTATCACGCTTTCCTTTAACAAAAGGTTCGAGCTTGCCGGATTGTCCATCGACGATCTTTGTTGCCATCTACCCGCCACCTCTATATTATATTTCGGCTGTGGCAACCATCTGTTCAATCGTTTATCAGAGTTGTAAATAATGCATTACTTTGATAATGCATTATTGTATTTATTACCCATTACACTGCATAATGTGAAATGGATAAGTGTACCATTACAAAATACAAAGGTAATGTGTAATAGACGCATGTGCTATTACAAATAAAAAAAGTAATGTGTAATGGATGCGTGTTCCATTACAAATGAAAAAAAGTAATGTGTAATGTATGCATGTTCCATTACAAATAAAAAAAGCAATGTGTAATGGATGCATGTTCCATTACAAATAAAAAAGTAATGTGTAATGGAAGCATGTGCCATTACAAATAAAAAAAAGTAATGTGTAATGGATGCGTGTTCCATTACAAATAAAAAAGTAATGGTAATGTATGCACGTTCTATTACAAATTACAATTTAAAAAAAAAAAAGTAATTTGCAGTGGAGAATATTCCATAACAATTAGAAACTTGCACATTGCTGTCTCATTATTTTATTTCGCTGACTAAAAGTTCATCCACAATTATCACAAACGGTCCATAAATTTAAAAAATAGAAACAAAAAAAACAGACAGTTCATCGTTGAATATGAAGTACGAAAATGTACTCAACCCCAAAAATTATCCAACTTTACATTGAACTGACTTTTACACGCGGTTACCCATAATTATAAGCAATCTAATAAAAATTACAAGTTACTGATACAAAATTTGTCGCTTTATTGAATCCCTAAATAATGCGCATGTTCTTTTTTTTAATTTTGTGATAATTGTGGATCAACTTTTAATGAGCGACATAAAATAATGAGACAGCAATGTGCAAGTTTCTAATGCGAGCACGGCAATTTTTCTATTTGTTATGGAATATTCTCCACTGCAAATTCCTTTTTTTTTTTTAAATTGTAATTTGTAATAGAACGTGCATACATTACACATTACTTTTTTATTTGTAAATGGAACATGCATACCTTACACATTACTTTTTTATTTGTAATGGCACATGCATCCATTACACATTACTTTTTTTATTTGTAATGGCACATGCATCCATTACACATTACTTTTTTATTTGTAAATGGAACATGCATGCATTACACATTACTTTTGTAATTTGTAATAGAAAACTTGTCCAATACACATTGTTTAAAGTAATAGGTAATGAATTACTTCTACATTACTATTTTCACAACTCTTTCGTTTATGCAATTTATTAATTCGTCACATTTCCTTCTTTCTCACAGAGCCTCAAGATGGAATTGGGGACAAATAACCGAGATTCGTACCTGTGAATCACCGGCGAGAGCAAATCTCTGTCTATCGCCGAGGGATTTCGCGGTCCTGTTATCCATGTGATAAAACCACCGACGATGATAACGACACTGGCACCCAAACCGGTTATCCAGTGATACGAGAGACGATAGAGGGGAAACACATCATCCTCGCTGAAATTTCACACAAATTGCAAGTTTTGTATATAAATAAGGTCCATTTTTTGGCGAATAAAAAAAATATCTCTAAAATCAGAGGAAGCAATTTAATCTAAAACTGAAACACAATATTTAGCATAAATTAGAAAAAAGAACTTCGTAATCATCGGGCCAATTTACACTGAAATAGAATTATGCTAAAATATTCATTGCTGGTAAAGGGGTATTTTTTTCATGGATCTAACGTTTTACTGTTTTATTCTCACGAATTTTAAAGAGCTTTGAGCTTCAATCAAATCATTGTTAAATTTTGAAAACCGTATGTACAAGTAATTTCGAATGAATCGATCGATCTTACTTTGGGTTCACGATGAATTGTTTGAGAAAACTTTCGGTCAAGTTTGCGGGACAATTATCGAGCGGAACCGGAAGTTTCTTCGGTATCAATAATTCCGAGCCTATTGCGAAATTTGCACCGAGACTCGCCCATCCTGCTACCACGAACCCTGCAACTGCACCGACAAATGCACCCTACGTTGCATAATAAATTTAAATAAATCGATAACACGATAATGTCCTATATTAAAGTCTGTCGCGTTCGAAGTGACATGAATTTTACCTTGGAATTTGTCCATGGGACAAGCATACCCAGTGTGAAAACACCGAAGGAAGTTCCCGCGGCGATTGCAGCCAGACTTCCAGTTACCTGAATAAATATATCAAAATTGTGCAATTCGAAATTTGCTCCTAACATTCTGATCATTCTTCCGGTGTTCGCCAACCTTTTTTATGAGCAATTGATTAATCCTAGCTTCCTCATGAAGGACTCGCGTAATACTGCATCCACTCACCGCAAGTACACCGCCCAATTTTTCAACCAGAAAAATAAATCCAAGTGCCACGAGGCCAAGAACAATAACGATGGTCTTCACAAAAATATTTGCTGCCCGATCACTCGGTTTTAGTCCAAAGCAACCTTTGACGAAATCCTCGAGAAGCACGACCGATGTGGAATTGAGACCAACGGAGAGAGTGCTGAAAAAAAAATTAGAAACGAAGGGAAATAAAGCTGCACAATGTAAAAAATGTTATTAAATATGAAATTTTAATAACAAGTATGCGAAATCAAAATTAATATACATGGTGTTGGAAAATTAACAACTTCACCTTAAATTTAATATTTGTATATTAAAATTAAAAAGAGTGAACATTAAAAATTAATATTCCCTTTTATGAAAATGGTTTTTGTATACTTTTTCGCAATTTCAAGATACATTATTGAAATCTAATACACTTATTTCTTAAAATTCCAATCAATCACTGAAAAGAACTTCAAATATAATATTTACAAAAAATACTTATGAGAGGGTCACGGTTTTTTTCAAACAGTTTTAGGGTTTTACATAACTACTGAAGGATCAGGGACTCTGAAATTAAGTTATGAGGGGTCAGGAATGCTGGAATTAAGTTTTTCGCGGCTTTACGTAGTCTACGAGAGATCAGGGGTTGCGAAATTAAGTTATGAGAGGTAACTTAAGTTACAGGGGTCACTTAAGGTATGAGGGGTCGGGTATTCAGGAATAAAGTTTTGACAGTGCACATCATTCATATGTCACACAAGTAGAGGGAGTTCATATGTATAGTCGGTAGCGTAATAGGTAGCGTGTTAGGTAGTTAGGTTTAACAACGTTTAACAACAATTAACTCCAGTTACGGTAACGTAATTTTCATAACATGAATATGAAAATTCAAACATGTAGTGTAAAATAAACATACGAAAGAATATTAATTTTCATAAATCTTTTTTCATGATTCTGCTTTAAAAATTATACTATGCAATGGAATTTTAGTATACGAGCGTATATTAAAATTGAAAGAAGTTATTTGATTTTTAATATACTTGTATTGTAATATTACTGTACCCATGTATATGAAAATTAATATACTGTATATGCGTAAAAACTTGATATTTTTTTATTAAATTTAATACAAAAATTTGTTACAGTGTGAGCCCTTGGAATTTGCGAGGGTAAGGAACGTGACAATTTTGAGGAATCAATTTACCTGAGCGCAGCGCCGAATATTCCAGCTGTAAAGAGGCCAGGAATACCGTGAAGATTACCGGCAATTTCCATAACGTAAGCTGGCAACAATTGATCATCGGCCGTTATTATTCCAGTCGCTCGTGGATCACACTTTGGCGGTGCCCACCAGGCCAACAAAACGAGACCGCACCAGCAGCAAACGGAAATGAAGATCATCGCACCGACGGTAAATATTCCCAATACTCTGAAAAAAATTATGTCAATAACGAAATTTTTGTTTTTAATTTTTATTGTCTTACTTCAACTTACAATTGGCATCTCTTTTCAGTTGCCTGTGAACTGTAGCGTTGAACCATCGTTTGATTTACCGAGATGTACGAAGTGCTGTAGATGAAGGAACCAATCAGAACCGTCCAAACAGTGTGTCTCGTGTATGGCGAGGGATCCATGCTAAAAGTAAGAAAAGTAATTTTCAATTTAAGAAAATAATAGTCCTCGACGCAAGCTTGGCTAATTTTTCTCACTTTTCTCACATGTCGCGCTAATTGCGAACAAATTTTAATTATTATTTATTTATTATTAACTATGCAATTCAATTTCAGGAAAAAAGGATCTACTTCAAAAAATGAATTCTATCCATTTGCGAGGATATTCGCCAAACTTCGGCAGGTCCGCCGATCTGATAAGTGCCAAGAATAGTGACCGTCGAAACAGCAACCATCATTATGGCCACTTGAAAAGCATCCGTCAGCACGACAGCTCTGAGACCGCCCTGGAAAAATAAAAATTCGCTGAACCAAGAATTCTCCCTTTTTTTATGGTTCCGTATGTAAGAAGTAAGAAGGAACCCTTAAGGTCAGATTTCGACTTGAAAAATTTGGCATACTTATGAAATTCATTTGCCTGCGACTATTCCAGGTAAAATAATTTCAGAAATGTTTTAATTTATATATATGGGGCGTTCCATAAAAAATCGGACAGTTTGAAACACTTTTTTTTATTTCCTCAATTTTTTAATATTTTTTAGTACCCATCAAAAGACCCTTCCTGTTAAATTTGGAGATTTTTTTGATGACCCGATCACAAGATATTAAATTTAAAAAAAACCCGCTCTTTTTTGGTTTTTTGGTAATAACTTCTTTAATAATGGTCCAAATTAAGTGTTTTTTTTTTTCAAAATTTTTCGTTTTCTGGCCTTTTTAGGGAAAAATACAACAAAAATACTTGACGTGCTTTTAAATAATTTTCTAACTTTGAATCGTGTTTTTAAAAGTGAGTGCATATTTTGATTTTTTTGAATTTTTTTTATTTCAAACTTCTATTTATTCAACAACATTTAAGACTAATCCGGTCGTGGACCCTTCAAAATTACTATTTTTTTTCAATTTTTGAAAATTAAAAGAAACAAATTTTCTTTAAATCATTATGAATATCAATTTTTGTTACTGTATACAGGGCATAGTCTTTTTTTCATTAATTAGAATTTACTTTGACACTTTTTTTTATTGTTAACAGGTTCTTGAAATTAATAATTGATCGTTAAGTCTGTTTATGAACAATAATAACAGTTTTTATTTATTCACGTATTCTTTTGAAAATCTTACACATACGATTATTTCCTAAATTAGAATATTCCTTTGCCAATACGTTTTCGTTGCTCTTGGAATAATTTAATGAAATTTTTGTGTCCCTGTGATTGACTTAGCAGTATTGTATCGCAAATAAACTCACTTTTCATACACTACTCACTTTTAAAAACACGATTCAAAGTTTAAAACTCAAAAAACTTATTCAAAAACAAGTCGAATATTTTTTTTGTATTTTTTTCAGAAAAGGCCATAAAATAACAAAAAATTTGAAAAAAAAAACACTTTATTTGGACCATTATTAAAGAAATTATGACCAAAAAACCGAAAAAGAGCGGTTTAAAAAAAATTTAATATCTTGTGAACGGGTAATCAAAAAAATATCAAAATTTAACAGGAAGTCTTCTGATGGGTATTAAAAACTATAAAAAATTTAAAGAAATTTAAAAAAAAGTTTTTCATACTGTCCGATTTGGGATGGAACGCCCTATATACAACATATATATAAAACATATATACAATATATGTTTTTATTTATATAGAAAATAGAATCCAAAATAAGGGGCTGAAGTTTGCAAGCCTAAAAATCTAAAACAGTTCAGACTTATAGAAAATTGTTGATATCTTACAAGAAAAATAGAACAAAGTTCCTGACATTCTCAGCTTTCTGTTTTATTTTCAATATTTTACGAAACCCTCGCCCTTGGTCGGGTTTTTTGAAGTTTTTTTCAGCTCGACAAAACAGCTTCGTAACTCGAGACATTTTGTACACGAGCCCTATCTAAAATTCTCTGCCACAAACAATTTTACCGCGGTTTTCATTCACGATAAATCTCCATTTATTCGTAGGTTAACAAATTTCGTTGGAACAATTACAGGAGAACGAGCGGAGTTTGCGAGGAGGTGATAGTGACGACAACGAGGCCGAGGACATAACGAGGTAGCGATTAATCACTTTTCCAACGAGGCTTTTGTGCGACCAACGAATATACCAGCAACGAGCCACTCGATGCGCCATCAGCCATTGTCTTTTCAACCCCTTTCCTCGCCATTGTCAGGCGTTACGAACTCTTGCCTTCCTTGCCCTCTCCTATATGGCTTCTCCTTCCATAAACATTTCCTCAAGTTCAAAGGGAATTTCCACGACATTGTAGACATTATGGACTGTATGGTAACATCGCCTTTCATATCTCATCGAGGAAAATAGTTTTACCGTTGTTTTCCATTCGTGAAAGACACTCGGGATATTCAACGGCGATTCACAAGGTGAGAGGGTGACTCTGCACAAGGACGAAGTCATTTTCGATGAAACATTACCACGGGCACAATTAACGAATGTCGTGTAGAGGATCTTTGCTGACGTTAACGGGGCAATTAATCTGTGATAATTGAACGAAGCGATGAAGATACATTCAGCCAACTATATCAATCCCTTATAATTACTCGTGTAATCACACTGTCCGCGTCGCCTATCGCGCTATATCAATTGTCATCAATGATTCGTTCGGTGAATACGGAGACAAATCTTGAAAGGGATTCGACTGCAATGCAATTTTTATTACTCCAAATGGGGAATTAAATCGTTTGAGGAATTTTCTGATAACAATTTATATTCAAGCATTTATACAGAGAAAAAAGTGCAACCTACATTTCCTTATTGAGAATTTTTGAAATTTAGAACAAGATCTAACCCGAAAATAATAATTAGTAATTTTCGCACAAACGTTCGACTTTTTACTTACCAGAACTGTGTAAAACATACAGACGAAACATACGATTCCTCCGATCAAATGAATATTTATCCCACTAACTGAAACAATTCAATAGTGAAAAAGTTAAAGTAACATTATTAATTTGCAAGTTAATGATTAATTATTTATCGATTAATCGATTATCAGCATTAATAACACAGGCCCACAAAAAAAAAGTTGTGTGTGCTGGGTGTCCACTACATTTTTCCTACGTATTTTGTCCCGCTGAACCCGAATCTGAAGTTAGAATTAGGGGTCGCGCATGAAATGCTCGAGAAAATTCATAAGAACTGATAAAAATCATGATCTATTGCACAAAAGAAAAAGTTGTGTATGCTGGGTGTCCCACTACGTTTTTCCTACGTATTTTGTCCCGCTGAACACGAACCTGAAGTTAGAATTAGGGGTCGATGAGGAAATGCTCGAGAAAATCCATAAAAACTAATAAGATATGATATTTTTATCAGTTTTTATGCATTTTCTCGAGCATTTCCTCATCGATCCTTAATTCTAACTTTAGATTCGTGTTCAACGGGACGAAATACGTAGGGAAAACGTAGTGGGATACCCAACACACACAACTTTTTTTTGTTGAGAAAATCCATTAAAATATCATGATACTTTTATCAGTTTTTATCGATTTTCTCGAGCATTTCTTCATCGACTCCTAATTCTAACTTCGGATTCGTGTTCAACGGGACAAAATACGTAGGAAAAACGTATTGGGACACCCAGTATACACAACTTTTTTTTGTGCGAAGATTGCTAGATCATGATTTTTATCAGTTTTTATGGATTTTTTCGAGCATTTCATGTGTGACCCCTAATTCTAACTTCAGATCCGTGTTCAGCGGGACAAAATACGTAGGAAAAATGTAGTGGGACACCCAGCACAGACAACTTTTTTTTTCGTGGGCCTGTGTAATTTATTAATTTAAACGGTTTGTGGTTTTTGAATTCGATTACCTTGATTAAGTGCCAGTGAGGGCACGTAAACGACTATCGATTGGTACAGAACGACGTCGACGACGAATATCAGGGATATGAGAATTCTAACGCCACGATTAAATCTGATTTCGAGATACTGAAAAAAAAAGAACTCAAAAATGATATTAAAAAATTATTTAATAGTTAATAAAATTGTGCAAACCTCGTAAGCTGAATTGAGTTTTAGGCACGTGAATACTGGCAGATAGACATTAGCAACGACGATACCGGAAAACATTAACGATATTATCGTTATCCAATATTGCGTTCCAAAATTGTAAATCTCAGCTGGCGTACCCAGAATCGTCACACCGGATATGAAACTATTAATGAGAAAAAAATATAATCATTAAAATTCACATTTATGATAGAAAAGAGTCTGCAATGATATTTTCATAATCTTGATGAATCAAAATTATAAACATATAAATAATAAAATTTCATTCAATTATCAAGATTTTAAATCATGAAAATTAATGAAGATTATAAAAAGAGTTATGGCAATATTACAATTAATTATTATGTCCCACCTCGCTACAAGGGATGCTGAAACTGGATAAAGTCCCATATTACTACCCCCGAGTAAATATTCGATTGTGGTGGATTTTCTGGCCCTTCTGAAGTGCCACAATCCAGCTCCGGCCGAAAATGCGAGCATGGCACTGAACACGAACCAGTCTATCCAGTGAAAGTACCATCGTTCAGCTACCTCGATCATTCTATGCAAATTATTCTTCGTCCCGACTATCAAAAACAGATGGAAAAAAATATACATCTATGTCACGACTCCACGTGCCGTCAACGCTCGTGAATTTTGCCTCCACTTGACACGAGCCAATTTTACAAACAACAAAAAAAGCGCTGAAACTCACAAAGTGTTTTTTTTTTTCAGGTCGAGGAACAGTTTAATTATTTTTCCACTGCAGCGACTGTGCGAAATGGAAAATTCATTCGTGTGAAGAGTCTTTGTGCGTCGAGACAAATACAACGCCATCGTATGGAGTGGCAACTTTAACGAGGCAAAATTAACGCAACGCGTGTCGAGTAAAATGAACGGTCATGGGGTCAGTGAGTTTCTATCATATGAACATCAACAATAATATACTCTTGTATATTATACACTGAGCGAGAATGAACGCGATGATTTCATTGCGTTTATTGAAAGTGCATTTTATATTTAAAAAAAAAAACCGTGCAAGGTCTTATTCTGAATTGTATATCAATTTAGGTGATCTCACTAAAAATGATGAACTTGAAGTTCCGAACGTTCGGTTGAACGAAAAGTCCGAAAAAGTATTGACTTAACGAAAAATTAGAAGAGCTTACGAATAGTTGGTCAATAATGTAAAAAATTCAAAGATATTCCAAGAATTATTTCCAAATTATTAACAAAGTCCTAAACGTGTTCTTCAAAAGAATAAGTTTGTCAACTTTTCGCTCGGAACTTCAAGTCCATTAAAAATGCTAGAATCCAAATTTTTTAAATGGCAAATCACTCGAATCGAAAATTCGTTTATAGTCAATTGCAATTGCTTAGAGTAATTATATATTTCTTGTGAGAACTCTACACGCGAAAAAAATTTATTACGTCCAGAAAAAAATGAGAGAAAAATTGCAGAATAAATTGAACAAGATGAAACGTGACGATTGCGCAATCGTTTTTTTCAGGATAACATTTAAGTTTAATAACTGTGCAAGTTTCGGACGATTGCGTGAATTTAGAAATTTAAAAATATTTCCAAAAGTTTACAGTATATTACAAAAAAAAAAATTACATTTAGTAATAGATAAACAAATTGCTTTTGATTCTCGAATTCTTTCTTTTGCTTACAACTGTATTTGTATTGCTTCGAATAATTTTTTTTCACCAAAACTACGAAAATTAAAAAAAAATTAGAATATATGAGGAGTTCTTTTTCAACTGGGCCACTTTATTTTTCACCGGCTCCAATTTTTTTCAAAATCTGCCAGTTTGAAATATTAGTCAAAAAGAACGTCTGTGATTTTTTAAAGATTTTTTTATGCGTCCGTTCAGGATTTTCAATTTTTCATTACAAACACTGTATCTCAAAAGATATTCATCAAACAAAAAAAAACATAAGAATAAAAACTTTTTTATTTTTTCCACTTTATCGAAAAAAATTAGAATCATAATTTTTCTGCATTGAGAAAATGGAAATTTGGCAAAAAAATGAGAATAACATTTTTTTAAACCTAATAACACACTTTCGATTTCGAAACAAATTTTACAAAATGTCTGTCATTGGGTAAACAGTATGTGAAAATATATCGAACAAGTGGAAAAAAGTTGCACTGTAACTTTTTTTTTTCGTTCGCAATTTCCACCACCTAATCGTCGTTAAAGTTTGCTCCGTTGTATCTACCGCCTCGAATTTTATAAATAGTTTCCTTTATATTTAGTAGCAACGCTGTTGAGTGTATAGTAGTTTAGCTTCAACGTGAGAGCCGGTTACATCGGGTCAATATAGATCTCTCAGAAAAAAAACTCATGTACACATTAGATACGCGTATCTCCTTGTGGATCTTGTTGAACAATATATATATATATCGGCATCGATTATTGATTTACTTTTACACACGATCGTGTCGCGAACTATAATTAAAATCGAACTCGTCGCAATTCACCTTGACCTTCATTGTATCGTCGATTGTGCAGCACACGGTATAATTAATGTATTTATATTTTAATATTATGTATACTTACACAATTTCACTATTTAATACCTTCACGAACACATTTTGGAATTATCGATACACACTGTAGAAAAATTGTTAATTTTTCGCAGGCAATAGATGTCAATAGTTTAAAGATTCTCTCCGAATGCGCCGATCTACCCGATTGATCTACAATAGTTTTATTTTTCGCACCGATTCATAGATCATTATTTTATGCGGTGATCGTTGCTTGGTCTCACATCGAAGGTCCTCGATATGAAATTATCCGGATTTAGTCGATCGATTGATCAGGACCCTAAATTTAATATAACTTGACTAAAGTGTTATCTTGAGACTCTGAGAGACAATTGTGAACCGAATGTATATCGACCGCGTGTGAAACACGAATGTCTGACACCGAATGTTGTTTGACGATCGGTTTGACTACGATATTCTCGCCGCGAGAGCTTGAGAAAGTTTTCCGCTCTTCGATCATTGAATATCCCTTCCCAACAACCGAGAGTCTCTAATCGAGTTTATACCGTGTCTCAATCGTGAGATCTACGATTCGTAACGATCACGATCGGTATTTCGGACTTAGGGTCGATCTTGCGGTATTTAATTCAATTTCAATATTCTGGAGTGAAAAGATCCATAAATTATTCGAGTGTACTTCAAGTTTGAGTCATGCTTTTAAGATTTTAGTCTACTTTACAAAGCCAAAAAAGAAAAAAATTTTAAGATTTTTTTTCTCAGCTCCTTTATCAGATGTAGCGATAAAATTGTTTTTACAACATTCTTTCATCCTTCGAAAGTACAAAAAAAAATTATTCTTTATTTTTATTTTTTGAATAATTTATAAAAGGCGCTAAAGTCGAAAATGTCTTTTCCCATGGCCAGGATTGGCAAGTGTAAAACAAAAAGTTAAAAAAGCATTTTAAAGAGGACGGTTTCTTACACAACAATTTACCACCGTTAATGAAGAAAGGATAACAAAAAATGCCTCATGTTTGAAATGAAAATGAACCATTGAATTTTTCACAATTTACTTCAAACATCCGCCATTTTTTGTTATCGATTTTTCATTAACGGTGGTAAATTGTTGTGTAAGAAACGTTCGTCTTTAAAATGCTTTTTTATTTTTTTGTTTCAGACTTGCCAATCCTGAGATTGACTGTCGGCCATGGGACGAAACATTTTCGAAGAATGGATTTTGGCGCCTTCTATAAATTACTCAAAGAATTAAAATAAAGGATGAAAATATTTTTTTTGTATTTTCGATTAAACAACGTTGTTAAACACTAAAACTACCGAGAGGGGTCAAATGACTCTCTTGAATTATTATTTTTTTGTACATTTTACCATATTACCATTTTATTTTACCACTTACATAAAAATATAGATTTAAGTTGATCGTTAACATTGCCTCATCTTCGGACTCTTTTTTCCTACGAGAATTACATATAAAAAATGAAGACATAACAAATATCGGTACGTTTAGTGTTAAACAGTTTTATAACCATATCTGATAAAGGAGCTGAGAAAAAAATCTTAAAGATTTGCTTTTTTTGGCCTCCTAGAATAGACGAGTACCTTAAAAAAATAAAAATTTGCACGTAGTTTCCTCGTTTTTTAAATATCAAAAGTCTAATCCTACATCTAGAAAAAAAAATTCTTTCACGAAAACAAAGCTTTTTCTATAAAGAATTAATTATAAATAGCGGCATTCCCTTGTAAAAACTTTGAGTTGCGAAAATAAAAGGATGTATCTGATATAATTATGCTGCAAAAAATTTATTCTCCTTTATCCAAGAATACAATTATCCCTAATGACGAGTCGTTTTGCACGAAACGTCGCCAATTAATCGTCAGATAGTGTCGAATACAGCTGGTAATTCACAAACGTTGCATGTCGTATAGAACAAAATATTGCTAACTCCAAATAAGAGAGAATATAAAATACGAAACGTCCTTTTTTTTCATAACGCTTTTGCTTCCACAATTTGGAATGGTTTTTTTTCTTCATTCGACACTCCCGCAATTGACACTGATTAAACGCATATGGTACAACGGATTTACAGCATAGACGGGCACAATTAAAACTCCACGCAAATAATTCATATACAATATCGTCCGAAAATTCGGGATGACACTTCCAACTTTCGAACGGGACAAAAGGTTTTTTAATTCCATTAAAAAAAAAGAAAGATCAACAAATTATCCTGCGTAATTATTTTCACTTTTTACTAAATTTTGCCTCTTCGAAGTACTTTCAAATAATTCGTCTCTTTCGTTTTTTCTTAGCTGAGATCAACTTTTTGTCCCGATCAAAAAATCGACAAGGGATTTCAGTGTTTTAAACTACATATATATATATTTTTTCATTTTCTTATTTTATACCGAATGAACTCACTTTACATGGGCCATATATAAACTCTATTACACTACAATTAAACCTCTTGTTCTCTATGGGTGCTTATCGAGATTCCACGTTGAACAAACTATAAATTGCGTCGATACATTTCTCACGTAAGACAGATCTTTACGATCGTACGTTTTCAAGAAAAAAATAATAATGAAATTGAACATTTTCGGTGTACGAGGAACAATGAATTCGTGAATCGTTATAAGACGAGGGCCATGACACAAAAAACACAATCCCGAATACGTAATTATCATTAATTCACGAAAATACCGAGCGGGGTTTAATTTTCTCTTTCCTTTACGCCCGTTGCTTCGATCGTCTCTGCAAGATATTTATCGGATAATCAATCGGCATATCTACATCCGGAGCCACACGTCGAATCAGTGGAATGTAAGAAAAACAAAATTCATATAAATTTCTCGCAGATATTCTATTTTAATATGTACTTAAAAAAAACATATCTTGAGCGCACCCCATTGAAAGGATTTATTTTTAAGTAATATTCGTAAAATTTCAATGCGAAGGCGGATTTGGTTCTTGCGATTCTCTTTTTCAGCAATTTACCCCGTACATAAATATCGTCAATGTTACACGGTAACACAATCGATGATTCATAGAATTGTTCCGCTTGGGTTAGACACTTATATCTATTTTAGGGTTGAAGGCAGGGCTTATCTGAAGAGAAAAAAAGGAAAACGAAACACGACAACTGTACGAGTACGAAATTGTTTTTCGCTGTCATTTTACCTCAAATGTGTCCCTTGCAATAATTATTATCGCAGGCGACGAAAAAAAAACTTTTCTCCTGAAGAGACCATGCACTCACGTACGTTTAGTCATTCAATGTAAATGAATATTTAATCATGACATAATGTTTCCGTTTCGGCGATGAGTGAATGAATTACAAGTCTACACTTGTTTCGTACTTTATCGTGAATTGAGAAAAGAACAGAAAAAAGAAATCGATTTTCGTGTCTCGTCGAGACAATCACAGATTTTGTCCTCTAGTTTCGCCGAATAGCCACCGACAAGCCCTGTCGACTGCCCAGGCTGCGCTAAAGTCCACGATTAGCACGGTTATCAGAATAAGTCGGAACTGCGAGAAAAGAATTTTTTTTTAAATTAACGTTCAATATTTGGGTCATTCCATGTCAGATAGACCAAGAGTTGGAATCGACCCCTTTCAATTTCGATTAAATTCGGTCAGAAGTTTTCGTTTTTAATAAATTTGGAGAATTTTCAATTTTCAAAAATCCTGAAAATCCAAGTTCATAAATTCTTGGTTTAAATTTTTTTATATAATACCTTGTACTGATCTTAAAAGATCCTGAAATTTTCGGAAAGGTGCTTTTGTTTTTTCAAAAATATGAATTTTTGAATTTTTAAAAATCGTTTAAATCCACTATCAACATTAAATTTTTCATTAATTTTTTTTTCATGTAATACCTTGTACTGATCTTAAAAGATCCTGAAAGTTTCAAGAGGTGTTTTTTTGTTTCGAAATTATAAATTTTTACATTTTGGTAAAAAAAAATTTTTTTTCACCAAAATACTGTTACTTTTACGTTTTCTCACCGCTCAAAATTACAAAACTACATAATTGCTCAATTTTATTTAACTGAGAGGGGAAAATTTTTTTTTTTACCAAAATTCAAAAATTTATAATTTTGAAACAAAAAAAACACTACCCTGAAAAATTCAGGATCTTTTAAGATCGGTACATATTAAAAATAGAAAATAACCAAAAATTTAATATTGATCATAGATCATAAAAATTCAAAAATTCATATTTAAAAAAAAACAAAAAACATCTTTCTGAAAATTCCTGGATCTTTTAAGATCAGTACAAGGTACTATTTAAAAAAAATGGAACTAAAAATTTACTACTGAACTTGGATTTTCACGAATTCCGAAAATTCAAAATTCTCCAAATTCATCATTTAAAAAAAAATTCGGAATATTTTTTTTTGTAGCCACAAGCATACTCTTCAAGACGAAGCCAGAACGATTTTTTCGTAACTAGTTTTCGAGATATTTAAAAAATAAACTTGAAAGATGAAACAACTTGTGAAACCAAACAACCTCATTGAAAAATTGTGAAATTTTGAATTTTGCATAACTTTCGAAAAAAAAAAATTAATTTTTTTCCATTCGTTTTATTAAAAACGTAAACTTCTGACCAAATTTTATCGAAATTGAAAGGGGTCGATTCGAACTTTATCGATTTGACCCATTTTTATTCTTTTGTCGTCGAATAAAATCTTACCTCATTAGGGAATTCTAGAATTTCCAATAAATACGCTACGCCAGGCATGAAGCCACAAGCAAGGCCAAGTATAAGCGCTGAACTACCGACCAACGAGTACAAAAGCCCCTTGTTCTCCAGTATGCCCTCCATGAAAGGTCGACCCTGTTTAAATTAACGTATCTCATTTTTAGCAATTTCCATTTTTCCCCCTATCTCCGTTCCATCGCCCTACTACTTACCCGGTAATTTATGGCGAATGTCGATATTTGCAACGTCATCGAGATTATATAAACTGTGCTGTTTATCAAATTTATTTCGTAAGGCTCCTCCGTTTCCTCGGCGCCGTTCGTGCTCGTCGAATTAACGACATCCGTGACATTTTTCGTTACCAACTTTTCAGACAATCCGCTATCGCTACTGCAACAAACAAGAATATTCGCATAGAATCAATGGTAATTATGAACCATCCAGAAAGTCAGTTGATTGGGAATCTTTTTTTTTTTTTAAGAGTCCAGAATTACTGAAACCGCGCGAATATCGTGAATTAATCTTCATTAATCATTTTTAGTCAAATATTCTTACAGACGATTTGGATAAATTTACAGTGACTTTACGAGTGCACACGAAGCTCTAATAAAATCCCGATACTTACTTGGAAGAGAATAGTGTAGCTTCGTTGACGAGATATATAAGGCAGCAAAAGTGCACGGCAAATTGAAGCAAAACCGTGAGAATGGTATAGAGATTGAAGATGTTAGGCAGCGGCCTCTGTTTTGAAAGTGTCTTCAGGGGTTTCGATCGTGATATGAACAGAAAACAAGCTGCCAATAATAGTCCCTGCACGGTTGCTTGAGCATCGCTGAATTTTATGCCATTCATGTAAAGCACCGATTGACTATAAGCCAGTACAAGGGCGTTGAGAGCGAGAATCTTGAACATTTGGAGAGTCGTGACCAACGTGCATCTTCCCTGTTTGATCACGTGACATACTAAAAAAAAAGGTACAATTATAACATTTCAAATAGCTTCTCCAAAATTTCGATTATTCTAAAATTATTTACAAGAATTCTGAATTTTTCAAGTTACTGAAATTATTTAGAATTGTTCTACATTTATTTTGAGATATTACAAATTGTAAATTTTTCAATAAGTGTAGATAAGATACTCACTGCACAATATCGTCGATAATTTGCTCGTAAATGGCGCCGCTATAGATGCATCGCCCAATTTTACAATGTTAGCTTCATCCTGCTCTTTCAATTCTTTCAACAAATTTTGCATCCTCACATTATTCGCGTTATGCTGTCGTCCGTGTCTCGGTCCGTTACCCGAGTTTTGAGAATTGCCACTCGACGTATCACGACGTTCTGGATTATTCTGTTGCGGAGGATTCGACAGAATCGCCACACCTGAGGGACAACAAAATATCGTTGAGAATCCTCCGCGAAAATCAATTTTCTCTCTTTTACTTTTTTTAATGATAATTTTTAATGAAATCGAATGATTAGTTCCAAATTCATAAGTTTCCTTCTATCTCTTCAAAAATAGACTATTATAAGATATTGTTCCGGTATGAGGTCACCAAAACTGCGAAAATCGAATTTTTAGACGTCAATAGGGACAAAAGAAGAATCAATGGACAAATTTTAATTCACACGATTTCACGAATATTAACTCACCAACTTGCGAGTGTTTCAAGGCTCCGACGTCGTTTGTACCATCGCCGCACATGAGAGTCGTATAACCGAGATCTTGTAACGATGTTATTATGAATTCTTTTTGCTTGGGCGCACAACGGGCGAAAACGACAGTGTGAGGTAATAATTTCTTCAAAAGTTCCGTATCGTTGTCTTTCAGATAGGCCAAACCCTGAAAAACCAAATCAAAATATCAATTTTCGTTGTTAAAATATCTCCAATGATAAAACTGAAATTACACATTTCTTTTAAAATTATATTGAGCAAGAACTGATAAATCTGTGAATGCTTGCAAATTATGAGGAAGCAATGTCCAAATTTTGGAGCATTTTTGTTTCAACCAATTTATTATTCATCTGATATTTAAAAACGTACTTCACCGGTCATACAGAGCGTGTACGTGTTCCAAATTTCCTTTCCCTTCGTAGCGACATTACCCTTGCCAAGTGGAACTCTCTCCTTCTCATCTACGCTCTGCCAATACCACGATGAATCAAATTTCGTCAATATAAGCGTAACGTCCTTGTCCGTGAAGTGCAATTCGCGACTGACGTGACAAGCGGTCAGCGGATTGTCGCCCGTTATCATTGCGACCGTGTGCGAGGCGTTCAAAATTTCTTTTATAACGGCTTTGGAATCGGACTTGAGGGGACAGCTTATGCTGACAAAACCGACGAACGTTAGGTCACGCTCGAGCTCGTCTCGCGTTAATTCACGAATTTGCTGACTCGTTATTCCACTGCGAAGATGTCGATGACCAAGTGCCAAGACACGAGCACCTCGACGCGACAGCGACAGATAAGTTTCGTCGTAATTTTCCGGAATTTTTGTGAACTGAAACAAACGTTGAAAGTTATTAAATTCATAATGTGAGAAAAATGACGAAAAAAAATTATGCAGCTCTCGAAACAGACGTACCATACTCTTCAGAGTTTCAGGTGCACCTTTTACAGTCACGATATACATCATGTCCGATACGTTTTGACTAAGCGCGTATCCGGAAACGACGCACATGCGTTTCAACGCCGAAGAAAAATGATGCCTGTGACAAATCTTGATAACCGTCGATTTCCCTTTCTTAGGAATTACAACGTCACCTGTGAGGGAAGCAGAGTTGTAAATAATGCATTACTGTATTTATTATCCATTACACTGCATAATGTGAAATGCATAAGTGTACAATTACAAAATACAAAAGTAATGTGTAATGGATGCACGTGCCATTACAAATAAAAAAAAGTAATGTGTAATGGATGCGTGTTCCATTACACATACGAAAAGTAATGTGTAATGTATGCATGTTCCATTACAAATAAAAAAAGTAATGTGTAATGGATGTATGTCCCATTACAAATAAAAAAGTAATGTGTAATGGATGCATGTCCTATTACAAATAAAAAAAGTAATTTGCAGTGGAGAATATTCCATTACAAATAGAAAAATTGCCGTGCTCGTATTAGAAACTTGCACATTGCTGTCTCATTATTTTATTTCGCTCAGTAAAAGATCGCCCACAATTATCACAAATGATCCATAAATTTAAAAAATAGAAACAAAAAAACAGATCATCGTTAAATATGAAGTATGAAAATGTACTCAACCCCAAAAATTATCCAACTTTATATTGAACTTGCTTTTACACGCTGTTACCCATAATTGTAAGCAATCTAATAAAAATTACAAGTTACTGATAAAAAATTTGTCGTTTTATTGAATCCCTAAATTATGTGCATGTTTTTTTTTAACTTTATGGATCATTTGCGATAATTGTGGATGAACTTTTAGTGAGCCAAATAAAATAATGATACAGCAATGTGCAAGTTTCTAATACGAGCACGGTAATTTTTCTATTTGTAATGGAATATTCCCGACTGCAAATTACTTTTTAAAAAAATTGCAATTTGTAATGGAACACGCATCCATTACACATTACTTTTTTATTTGTAATGGCACATGCATCCATTACACATTACTTTTTTATTTGTAATGGGACATGCATCCATTACACATTACTTTTGTAGTTTGTAATGGAAAACTTGTCCAATACACATTGTTTAAGTAATGGGCAATGTATTACTTTTACATTACTATTTTCACAACTCTGGAGGGAAGTAGAAAAATATCTTTATAGCTGTGCTGCGAAATTGACTTGTTCCAAATTTACAAACAAAAAATTTCGATCCATCTGCCATTCTTGAATTCTGTTTGATTTTAGATTCAAATATTTGAACGAGTCGCGCAGCTAAATTCCCTGACTTTTCCAGCTTTTCAAGGCATAAAAATCTCCATCCATAATCAGAATTTTTTAAATTTTCATCCCGAATTGCCAGATAATGATTGAATTATGATTTCCATGGAAATTCGGCGGTCAATTTTTCTTTGCAATTTTGAAGGTATGATTAAATTTTGATTTTTGTGGTTTACTTTTCGTCAAATTCCAATCAACGGCTTTCAATGTCACTTTCTCAAGAGGATCACCGACGATGCCCTCGTCGATTTGAACGAGCGAATGACACGTCGCCAATACTTGAATCGTTTCCTGTGGCACTTCAGCGATTGGCTTTACTCTTGAATCGCCACTGAAAAAATTATTGAAAGAACGAGGATAAACTATTCCGATGCTCAAGGTCAAACGCTGTAGGATTGTCATTCGGCAGAAAAAAAACTCACTCGATACCGGCTATTCCTTCAACGATCAATTTGTCGCTCGTCAATGTTCCGGTCTTGTCGAAACAGCATATTTGAACTTTTCCAGCGAAGGGAATTCTGAATGGTTCCGTACAGAATACGCCCAATTTCGTGAGTGCCAAGAGCGACGTGTTGACCGCAAGTGACAATTCAATCGGCAGTTCCGGCGGAACTACCGACGTTAGAATCAGCGTACATTCCAAAAATAATTTGTATCTGTTTCTCTTCGGATCCTCGCTCCCTGCAAAAGTTCAAAATATTCGTATCAGGATCGTTTTGATAAAAAAAGAAGAGGTGTTTTCATAGAAATCCTTTCTCACCTTTGACCCAGAGGTAACCGGCTGCCGCGATCGCGAATACGAGAAGAAAGAGAATGAAACCAAATGTCTCGAGATTGTTCGCCGTAACGCGTTTAGCACCGAACAATATTGTCCTCAAGAGTTTTCCCTGTGACGTTGAGAAACCCGTTCGTAATACATAACCGACACATCCGTTGTCGGTTGCTGCATATTAAATGAAGAAAAAAAAAATTTTAACAGAAAACGACGATTCGAGAATTTCGCTGAATCACGATATTTGCGATTGTAATCAGGGTTGTGAAATTTTTAATGAAAAAGTAATGCATTAATCATTACTTTTTTAATGGCAAATAGAAATAATCTTCATTAACTATTAACATTTAATGATCAATGGAAATTATTTTCACTAACCATTAACATTTAATGGTTAATGGAATTTATTTCCATTAACCATTAAATGTTAATGATCAATGTAAATTATTTCCATTAACCATTAAATGTTAATGGTCAATGGAAATTATTTCCATGAACCATTGAATGTTAATGGTTAATGTAAATTATCTCCATTGACCGTTAAATAATTATTTCAATTAATCAATAAGAGTTAATGGTTATTGAAAGTGTAAATGCATTAACAAAAGTAATGCATTATTTGCAACCCTGATTGTAATGCGAACCTCTGAGACCGGATGAACTTTTGTTCGGTGGTGTGTGCTGGACAACTTTCGTTCCTCCGAAGAGCACGTGCAATTTGTGCTCTCCTTCTATATCCAATTCACAATCATCGCTTATTTCCTCGATGGGCTCCTTCATCTGCGGCACCGATTCACCTGCAAATGTATATTTCATCGACTATACAATGCGAAAGTGCATATTTTCTCGCAGATCCAAACTTTTTCGTTAATAATTTTCCATTTAAGTCACAAATTAGCAAATTTTTTTTTCAGTTGGACGTTCAGTTCTTTAAGTACGTAGCTTTTATCAAAAGATTCGCATTCACTAGGAAATATTAATTGACAATAATTACCGGTGAGCATACTCTCATCGACGACGCATGGACCTCGCAACAGAAGAATATCGCACGGCACAAGATTGTCGTTTTGTGATCGCGTTATCGATATCACGTCACCGGGAACCAATTCATTGCTAAATGTTGGTCGCCATCTTCGATTACGATACACCTGTAATTTTTTAAAGATAGAAATTTTTATTCATTTCTTCGATAAAAGAACATCGATTTTTCCGAGAATTTGAATTTGATTTTTAATTGATAGTAAAATGATTATTTAATTTTTTGTGAATTATAATTAAATTTTTCATAAACGGCGAAGTATTTTTTTGTAAATTACAACGTTATATTTTGTAATTTGGAAATTTTTTCACTAACCATAATCATGTACGGTTTGTTTCCCATTTTACGAATTTCCGCCATATTTCTCATCTGCTGTTGTACCAAAGTGCACTCGAACATTATCAGCATTATCAGAGTGAATATGCTGTAATACCAAAATTGATCGAGACACCAGAGAGCCACGCAGAATACTTGAAAAACGAAAAACGGTGCGATCGCTCGTTCCTTGAATAGTTCCCAAAAATCGGGCACGACCATATCCAACCTGCGTGAAAAAAGATTGATCGTCAAACGATTGCGGATCGATTCTGTGACTTTCGATTTTGTTCGTACATTTATGAATTATTATGGGATACTTGGACATTCCATATTGCTAATTATCGAAACGTACTCATTCTTGCCATATTGTTCCTCGGCGGTGGTGACTTGCGCCTCATCCTGATAGCCCTTCCAATCACGATAAGTCCGAATCGTTTGGTTGACCGGAAACTCGAGACCCCGAAATTGCTTTTTGTCCGGTATCCAGCAGTACTTGGTTTTTTGAAATATGAACCAAGGTTCCTTGTCACTGTCGCGATACAGTTTAACGAGTTCCGAACTTCCATTGTTCGGCGTTGGCACGACTTTGACGATACGAGCGCTGTACGGATCTTTTGTCTGAAAAAATAATACTAAAAATATCATGATGCTCAAAGTAATCATTGTTGTTCAATCAAGTTCATGGAGTTTTGAGACAAACAAATTGGAATCGAAATAAATTCTGTGTCAAACAGGGTTGGGCAAATTTGTGATTACAATTAATCGATGATAAAATATTTTGAGCATGGAATGGAATTTTAATTTTGATGGTAATTATTTTCAGCATTGTATTTAGTACAGATTTCCATTACAATGCGGGATGTAATTAGCATCAAAATCGAAATGATGCCCGAAAAAATCGTTATTCAATATAATTTAATTACATCCGTGTAATGTAATTATACAAATGTGATTCAATTATACTGTAGTACTAATTGACGATATTGTATTTAAATTACGAGGATGAAATTTAATTACGTGTATTGGAAAATGTTTGGGTTTCAATAATTTCATAAACGTTTGTGCTTAAAAATATACCAATACCAGTATTTGTATACGCTCTGTTCGCAAAGAGCTCGAAAGATAATGATTTTTGTATGAAATTTTATGAGAAACGCTCGAGGCACTCGGATCAACCGCAAAATAATTAGCTGAACAGTAACCAAGAAAAATGAGTCGAAACATGCATATTGTTCATTGGAAATAATGAAGCGATCGCTTTAGGTTACGCAAGTTTTACAATATCGACCTACATTTTTTTTACAGAGATAATTTAAGAATTCTATGTTAGGCGAACTCATCAAGAGCATATAAATAAAGTTAAAAGAATCATTACTTGATTATTGTACCGATGTCATTTTTAATTAACCCCCATAATTTTTTAAACCCATACCTCATGGTTCTACCTTCATATATAGGTGCCAAAGAGATGATCATTGTTTTAGAAATAGTTGAAAAATCATAAAAACTGAAGTAATTTAGTAAAGTAAACGGAAAAATAATTGGCCAATTATTTTGCTGAATTGAATTAGTTCTAAAGTTCTAACGTATCATAGGAAACCATCCTCAGAGTATATAACATTGAAATTTTTGAATCGTTTCTGTATTTTTAAATACATCAAGTTTTTCGAGCATCGATTATGGATAATTGAATTACTTTGAGCATCAATTACAAGTAATTGTACGATATGCTTCTAAATTACATGTAATTAAAATGAATTCTGTGATCAATGACTGAAATAATTAGCAATTGAATCCAATTCAATTACATGGCTCAAAATAATATGTAATGAAATGTGCAATTTAATTGAAAATGTAATTGATGCCGCCCAATTCTGGTGTCAAAGCGTGCTCATGAACTTCTCAGTGCAAGGTGAATTATTTTTGTGCAAAGTCATTGAGCATTTTTAGATATATTTAAAAAAAAATCAAATAAGAAATTTTCAATTCAAATTCATAATAATATGCACTGATTTCTCTTTCAAAGCGTGAACTCCATTGACTCGACCGCAAGGACCCACTTATACATGATATTCAAAGGATTCAAAGAACCCGCCACGTGATTGTCTAGCAGACGATTTTTTTGAGTGGCTGCCACGTTATCGCTACATATTGGGCTCCTCCAATTAAGATCAACGACGAAAAGGAAAAGTCATTGCAATATCGCCGGTAATTATGTTTGATGTAATCGACGAGATTTAATTAAAGAGATAAATAAACAATTACCGAGCTGCAATTTAGAAAGCAATGCACGTGGACCGACCACTGGCAGCAGAGACAAGTGAGAATCTGCAGCACGCCGATAACCGCTATCCCGACGAGACCCTCGTCATAATACTCGTCCGTACCGTAAACGAACAACCAACCGTATATCCATATCCCCTGTATCAATGCAAACGGCAATACGTAACCGTTGAAAAATAATCTTCGTGAATTGTGCAAACTGACAGTCTGTACGAGATCGTCGATTTTCGGCGATGATAACGTCGCCATTATTAACGCGTCGACGATATCGTAGAATCGCGGCCCGACTGCATCATAAAACCTCAAGAGTGGGGGGAGCGCCGATTGACGCGCCCTCTCAATACTTTTGCGGAAAACTCGCGGTCGGCAAAGTAAAAACTTCACATACCAACGTGAGATAATGCCGCGCGAAAATTGGATTTAATAAATCTAATTTTCAATTAATTGCTTCTATAAATTCGAAATCAAATTAGAGTTTATTTACCGTTAAATTTCTTAATTCTATACATTATGTACATTGGGGGCAAAACTGTAAATGTCAAATACCATCGATGACGATAATAATAAACAATAATGAAAGTATCAATGAGAATGAAACGTCGTATCTTATAATCTACTTGACATATTTTTCCATAAACTTTCTGTGGAATTCACTGCGCAGAGAATCATTTATAAACACTTCATGCTTCTTTTTTGGCTCGGAACGCGCGCAATTTTTAAATACAACATCGTCGTCCCATCGTCTTCTGACCTTCATGTCGGTTCTACTGGGCTGAGCCGCATAATTCAGCAACGGATTGCCGGATAGTATGTTTTCCATTCGAATCCTTTCCTCCTCTTGACGCTTTTCCAATTCCTGATGAAGAAATAAAAGAATTGTTCGATTAATGATTTGAAATTAATTAATTTAAAAAATTTAAGTTGTTGTTTCTGATTCTAAGGGGTTTTTTATTCTAGCTGGAAAAATATGCGTCCATATTTCTTTGCATTTACAAAAATGTGATAAAAATTGTAAAAGACCCAAGGACAATCTTTAGATTTTCACCTTTTTTGCCAGATCCGTGGCCCTCTCTTTTTTTATACGTTGCAGCTCCGCCAAGAGCGCCGCTGTATCATCCTCATCGCTATCCGAATCGGAATCGTCTTCATCGAGAGGATCGTCGGCGTCCAAACTTGCCACCGGAGCTTGATCGACTTTCTGTCTTTTGCTACCAGGTGTGGCTATTTCCCTGGCTGGTTCTATCATACGACGATTGGATGGTTTCTCTTTTTCTCTCTCGCGTTCTTCCAGCTCTTTGCGAAAATCGCGATTGCGAAGCTCTTCCGCAGTTCCTTGGCCATGTTCTCTACGAAAGGATAAAGTAGAAGTGACCGTATAACAGGGTGGAAGTTTGAAATTTTTGCAGGTTAGGATCGTAATTTTCAATAAAAAATGCATCTTGCTCGCATATGGATGATAATTACATCATTCAAGGATTATTCATTTATCGATGTTTATCAATGAACATTTTGTGGATTGCTTTACCTGTATTTCAGTTTTGTGTGCGATGGCAAATCGCGGCTGCTGTATTGTTTGGAAATAGCGCTGAGGTCCTTTTCACCGCGACCTTGACCTCCGCGAGCACCGTCAAACGTTGGGCGCGCGCTCGTAGACATTTTTCGATAATTACTCGGACTTTATTAACTAAATATAAAACAGATTTGAGGAAACTTTTAATAAAAATATGAATCTTTGTTTTCACGACACAAGAAATCGTGGACGACGCAGGGCAGGAGTTAAATGACTCTGAACATAGTCTAATATCGATGACGGCATCGATGATTCGGAGTCGCTCGGTCGCGCTGCTAACTTCACGGCGCTCAGGGAGAGAACTTCACATGAAAACGCGGCCATAATGTAGCAAAAAAAAAAGGCGCGAAACATTGTGAAGTATCTGGATGGAAGAGGAAGTATCGCGCACAATGGCTGGCTTTGACGATGGGTGGCGAGCTCCATTGTGTTCCTCAAAGTAATTTTCTCGAAGCATCGTTTCCGAAATCGCTAAATCCGTTCGTCGAAAGCTCAAAAAACATTCATAGACATAAAAAGCGCGAAGAATCTCGACATGTCACTCGATTTTAACCGGTAACTCCGAAGCCTCGACATCGAGCAAAAAGTGACGCGTCCTCTTTGTTCTTCGTGCTTTTTGTCTCTCTATTATATTTATGTGCAAGAAATGGACTCTCCAGAACAGAACGGTTACTCTCGTCGCTCATAATAACGATAACGAAAACTCGCCGTGATAAAAACAAAACACAGCTTTTTAACGTGATAATCAATCGAGGAAACGAGGTAATCGTTTTCTTGCATCCCGATCGATAAACATAGAGACATATATGTGTAAAATGCGCCATAGAAAAGCCGGTTGAAATATTCGTCGAGAATTTGCGGGCTTTTTGCGTTGTAGCTTTTTTGCGGAGCGGCGACTTGTAAAATTCTTTTTCCTTTACTCTCCGCTTTTTTTCTCGAGACCGACGATGATACGAGCGTAAACTCCATTATTTGTATCCATCTTTGTTCGGCGTTCCAATCGACGCGGAAAATCAACGGGGAAATGGCATCCAATCCTCAAACAATGGCGAAATTATTGCGAAATCTTCGTGACAATGGCAAGGTTATGTTGCAGTGCGGAGCCTTGACTTACATTCGCAGGTTAGATATTAAAAAATGTCAAAACATTTCTCGAAATTTCATATCTTTTTTCTTTCAATTTTAAGAACAAGAAATATCATGTATCTTTATTCTAATCATTGCGCAATCGCGCTGCCATTGACCTTGCAGTAATGCTCAAAAATTGGAAACTGCGACGACTCTGACCAAAGAGGAGCGAGCGGAAATATGTAAACTAGTCATGAATATGGCAACCAGCGCGAATCAGGATATCAGAAGCGAAGGTATCAAAGCGCTGTACTCCATTCTCAAATTCTTCAAAAGCGACGAGCTCAAATTCTTCGACTCCGCGATGCAAATAAAGAGAAGTTGCAGGTAAATTGTAGAACTGAAATTAACTAATTGCAAGGGATATCTTCGAATATTTTTGTTGCCATGAAAGTTTTGTTAAATAATATTTATCATGGGAATAGC
The DNA here is from genome assembly GCA_946863875.1 of Alloplasta piceator. Lineage (NCBI taxonomy): Eukaryota > Metazoa > Arthropoda > Insecta > Hymenoptera > Ichneumonidae > Alloplasta > Alloplasta piceator. The sequence goes on along the minus strand of OX333077.1, from coordinate 3,082,367 downwards.
TATAAATTTAATCCATACAATAAAATTTCAATTGTTCCTGAATAATAAGAGCAAATTTGGTTTACTCCGAAGTATCTTAAAACTTTAAATATGCTGGATGTATCGTCAAACATTGTTCACCCTGAAAACAGATCCTGGGATTTTGTTCATCCTAGAAAAATCAAGTATATTCTGATAATATTTTGAAATTTTAATTGTCGTAAAAATATATTGATTTTTTATTTTTCCTTCTTTCATAAAATTGAATCGTTCGATACACAATTATTCTTGTGATTGCAGAATCGAGCTATTTAAATTTTTGGAAGGAGCAGACGACAGCTCGATCGTCGCAGCTGCCCACGATCCAGCTACGACTATTTTTATGGAGGATTGCTTGCGCTCCATCAAAACGAGCACAATGCCGTGGCTTTTGCCAACGTCTTGTTCGGACAATCTGCAGATGCTAGTGGAGGCGGAAAATGCATCGATCTCCGAAAGTGACGAGCTGGAGATGGTTATTGTCAACAAAGCCCTTGCACTCTTGCAGAGATTCTACAAAATGGTGTTGAATAACAGCGCGAATATCGAAAGTTTAGACAAAGTACGTTTTTTATACTTTTTAAATCATTTTTTTCACATTTTCGATCTTAACCCTAGAACTACAAACACATTTTTGTTACCTTTAAACTACAAACTGGGGTAAATATTTGCCCCATGGTTTTTTGTTCGTGAAATCGTTCGGATCATCTGACTCATAAGTACGTGAAGAGCAAATTCAATTTCATCAAGGTTTAGTTGGTGAAAAATCGATAAATGCCTAAAAGTGCTGAGAAAGGTCAAAACGTCATTTAACAAACAACAATTCATAACTATTTTTCTAATCAACCGATTTTCAAATTTCACACGTGGTTATAAAGAGGACACGTGAGAGTTGAAATCTCCTTCACTCCGTCACAGTGAAGGAGGAACTGAGTCGTCTCGTGACCTCGCCCTACTGTTAGAACCTTGAACTGAATTATGGTGCAGGTCCTGAGTCGATAATGTCACTGACCAACTCAGGAACGTAGCTTAAAGTTCGCCTGGGGTAGATATCTACTCCGGTTTGTAGTTCTGGGGTTAAATTCGAGCGATTTTTACAATTTGTTATAACGCTGTGTTTTCTCGTTGCATTCTCACGCATCTCTGCAGTTTGACCCGCTCGTCATCGACAAAGTCATGAAACTCGCTTATCTCGGTCATAAGAAACAGCGCGAACCAGCTATACATATGCTCAATCAAGCCATCGACACTGAGCTAGGATCGCGACTCAAGACAAAATATCCGGACGTCTGGCTGAAATACAAGAACGATTTGCAAAGTTCCTACACTGGACGTATGACGCTACTCGTTAAAGCCTGCGAACACAATTGGTCCAATCTTTGGTGCATAAGTATCAAGCTTCTTGGTACTGAGCTTCATCGAGGAGCAACTATGATCAACAATTTGCTGAGCGTCGAGGAAAAAGCCTTTAAATCGACCGACACCGTCGTGCGCAGGTTCGCGAAACATTTGTATTTTAAATAATCGTGCAAGTTAGAATTTGCAGTTTCATTATTTATTTTCATTTTCCGAATTTTTCTCCATTGGAATAACCATTGTTTATAAAGAATCCAAAATCTTGTCTCAGTCCTCATCTTTCATGGTCACTGGGTTCTAACTAGCTTTTTTTTTTTTTTGCTCTTCACAGAGACGCGTTTGTTTCGTGGAAATTGTTGATCGACAATTTTGCTCTTGATATAAGAGAGCTTGCAACGCCGAGACGCGTTAAACTTCTTTGCGTTCCACTGACGGCGAAAAACAGTAAGAGCGAATTAATAGCGCTTACCAAACTCGAGGTTTGGTGGTATCTGATCGTCAAGATATACGAAAATATCACGAAATTCGCCGATCCCGTTGTAACGCAATTTTTAAACTTCTGCTTCGGTCCGTTGGGCGACACGCCTCTGCTATCGTCGACCTTTGACGTTATCGCCTCGCCCGGCAAGAAATTCTACAAAACAAAACTCATCGCTATCGATGCCTTGCTACAGATGCTCGTCTTTCAGCAAAAAGATAGAATATTTTTCGCCCCGATATTGCAGGAGAGACTGCCACGCTCGATAAGCGAGATGCTCTTCAAGGAATTTCACAAGACGTTTCTCCACAGCGTCGGCGAGGCCGTTATTCTCGTGAGTCAGCTTCAAGCTAACGAGTTGAGACATCGTGAGGAGATTTGCAAAGTTTTGTGGACGAATCTCATGCATTACGTTAGAACGACGAACAGCGAATCAAAGGTTCGTATTTTACGAAAAAATATATATGGATCATTCCATGTCAAATCGACCAAGAGTTAGAATCGACCTCTTTCAATTTCGATGAAATTTGGTCAGAAACTTTCGTTTTTAATAAAACGAAATTCTACCAAAGGAAAAAAATTAAAAAATTTGGTTTCGAAAGTTATGCAAGATTCAAAATTTCACATTTTTTCAAATCTTTCAAGTTTATTTTTTAAATATCTTGAAAACTATTATAGTTACGGAAAATTATTCTGAATTCGTCTTAGAGATACTTGGGGCTACGTACAAAAATATTCCGAAAAAAAAAATTGAAAAATGATGAATTTGGAGAATTTTGAATTTTCCAAAATCGTGAAAATCCAAGTTTGACATCAAATTTTTGGTTCAATTTTTTAAATATAATACATTGTACTGAACTTAAAAGATCCTGAAATTTTCAGAAAGGTGTTTTTTGTTTTTTCAAAAATATTAATTTTTGAATTTTTAAAAATCGTGTAAATCCACGGTCAACATTACATTTTTGGTTCAATTTTAAAAAATATATATAATACTTGTACTTTATATAACCTTGTACTGATCTTAAATGATCCTGAAATTTTCAGGATGGCGTTTCTTTGCTTCAAAAATATAAATTTTTAAATTACCTATCAGTTAAGTAAAGTTGAGCAATCTGTAGTTTTGTAATTTTTAGCAGTAAAAAAAGTAAAAGTAACAGTATTTTGGTAAAAAAAACTTTTTTTACCAAAATTCAAAAATTTATATTTTTGAAACAAAAAAAAAACCATCCCGAAAATTTCAGGATCTTTTAAGATCAGTACAAGGTATTACATAAAAAATTGAACCAAAAATTTATTGTTCATCGTGAATTTACACGGTTTTTGAAAATTCAAAAATGCATATTTTTGAAATAACAAAAAACACTTTTCTGAAAATTTCAGGATTTTTTAAGATCAGTACAAGGTATTATATAAAAAAAATATAACCAAAAATTTCATACAGAACTTGGATTTTCACGATTTTTGAAAGTTAAAAATTCTCCAAATTCATCATTATTCAATTTTTTTTTTCGGAATATTAATTGTTCGTAGCCCCAAGTATACTCTTTGAGACGAATTCAGAACAATTTTTCGTAACTATAAGAGTTTTCGAGATATTTAAAAAATAAACTTGAAAGTTTTTAAAAATTGTGAAATTTTGAATCTTGCATGACTTTCGAAAAAAATTGTTTAATTTTTTTCCTTTGGTAGAACTTCGTTTTATGAAAAACGAAAACTTCTGACCAAATTTCATCGAAATTGAAAGGGATCGATTCCAACGCTTTGTCGATTTGACATGGAATGACCTACATAGATCTATATTTATATCGACTTTCCCAATATCCAGGGTCTTTCCGGTTTATCAAACATCATCGTCTCTTATTTTTCCTTAATTTTATTCACTCTCATTTCTGCTTATGATGAATATTACAATTAATATCGTTTTTGCATCGGAAGCTCAATTCACCTTCTAATAAACCCAATTTTATAATATTTCAGAGCGTCGTTTACAAAGAAGTGCTATTGCTCGTTAAGGAGCTGCTGATACGCGCCGCTGATGTATCATTCGTGAATGCCTTCATTCGCGAAGTTATCATGCCGGAATTGGCCGCAGTAACGAGCGAATTGATCTATCATGACAAAACACTCGTCGATCTAATGACGCAGCTGATGGTACCGTCGATTTTGAGGAATCTACAGGCGAAGCAATGCGACGCGATGAAGAGTCTGATGTGGCAAACTGTGAGGCCGCAGGCACAGAGCAACGATTATCATCCAGAGATTCTAAAATTTCTCCACTCTACGTTGAATAATCTTCGCTGCGTCCCACTAGACGATAATACACTGTTAGTAGAAAAACAATCTTTCAAAGATCGTTTCACGCGTTTAACATCGTTCATCATTAATTCGCACGAATTTTCAGAACGGATTGTTTCGAATTATGGTTCGTTCACGCGGACATTGCCTACAAGTACATGAAAGCCCCGCAGCGTATTAACGAGGGCACCGATAGTGAACCCGATTTCAAGACCATCGAGTCGATTATTATTTTTCCTCTCACTCACATGCACTGGGCGAATTCTCTCCAGGTTGGTATTTTTCATAGGTAAAAGCTTTCTCCATGGCAAAGCCAAAACTAAAAGTTATGAGGAATGCTTGTGCAAGTTTCGTATTTGCACGTTTTATTTTCCATCTTTGGATTTCATTTATTCGTCTAATACAATCGATATTGTTTTCAAAGGCTCAAAGAATAGCGGCTCAGTGGAAAAACGTTTACAAAAAATTCGAGAGCCAAGCTGATTCACTACTGACGATAAAGAACAACCAGGTACTCGAGAGAACGTCGATGATGATCGCGGATTGTCTCTCGAAGAACGAAAAGTGTTATCGTATAACCGTCTACTGTCTCGATGCGCTATTGAGCACGATAAATTACAAGTTTTTATTGACGCAGAATCAAATTCCATCGATCGTGCGAATCGTCGGTGAACTAACGACGATAGCACTTCACGAGGGTTCACCTGCTGAGGCCGAATGTTCTCTGAAGGCTTTCTCGTCGTTGCTGATCACCGTTTACGGACACAGCTCGGAAAAGTCACTCTTTTACATGCAAGCCACGAGTAAAACTGTAGAAATGATGCTGAAGATGGATGCCGAGGATAGGCTCTTGAAAGAGATCACCAGCACGTGGGAAACGATCGTGAGCATACTGCGAGGACTCTGCAATCAGTTGGACTCGGGTTTCTTACTTTCGTACAAGGAAATCATACTGTTATCATTGAAACACGCCAATCCGGAAATATCGTTCCAAACGCGCAAAGTATTGGAAATGAAGGAAAATATGAAAGAAAGTGCGAGACTCGTGCTCGTGGAATTGGTCCAAGAGTCGGGTATACAGCCGACGAGGAAAGATACACCAAAGACGAAAGTCGACAAGAACGATAGAACAGCGAAACAGACGAGAATAACTGGCAGTTTTTTGAATCGCAAAATTCCAAGTCCAAAACCAACGAGCGCAAAGGCTCGGGACAAGGATGAACGAAAAATTGGGCCATTGCCACCGGAGCCTGATTCGCAGGATTACGTTTTGATAAAGAGCGACGTTAAGGTCGACGTTAATCGTTTGACCGAACATCAGAAAGAATCTTTCAAGAGACGACGCGACGATATACCGGCGATGTACAACGATTTGTCGCAATCTTCGTCACAGGATACCCAAGATCTACAAAAATGGTTCGGTGGCAAGAAAAACGATGCAAAAGTGTCGTCCGACACTGAAAAATCCTGCAACACTCCCGAAACTACTCGATTGGATGATAAAATCGAGGAAATCGTTTCTACGAGCGAGGAAAAAATTATTAACGAGCCGATTATAACAAACGAAACGACGGAAAACATCGTTGAATTGTCGATACCGGAAACCATGCCGAGCAGCGCTCAGGATCCAAATATCGAGTCCGTGTCCATCGAGCTAACTTGCGAAAAATCAATATCCGAAGATAAAGGACAAATGGGAAATACGAACAATCCCTCGGATAATATGACTCCGGCATCCGACGATTCCTACGTCACCGGAACAAAATCACCGCAAATCGATTCACCGAGTAACGAGACAACGGATGTATCGAAAAAATTGAATTTCGAATCGCGCGACGAGTATCCCGAGGCGAACAAGAACATGGATGAAGATAAATCGCCGAGTTTGATAACTAGCAGCGGGAAAACGAATCGTGGATTGCGAAGCGGCAAAAATGTCGGAGCGAGTCAAACGGACGAGAAAACACCAAAAACTGTTGGCCGAATTCGCGCCAAATCGACCGTAACGGAAGGAGAGAGCGTGAGCTCGGAAATGTCGGAGGAAAGGAACGAAATTTTGGCAAAGTCAAAGGATAAAGCTAAATCGAGTACAATGACGCGATCGCAAACGAGTGTGAGCGTTGAACGGGGAACAAAACGAAAAGCTGTCTCTGACAGTGAGAACGAGGCAAACGAGCGCGAAACGAGAAGGAGAAAAATGTCGAGATCGCGATCGCGAACACCCGAGAATTCGGAAAATTCGACGCTCTCGTCGAAGCAGAGACGCCGAGAATGCGAGATGTCCCGTTTGCGCATTGACATGGTTTTCGAGCCAATACCGTCAAAACGTCGATCAAAGTACAGCGAGGATTTCGTGTCAACGGATACTATCGGCAAGAGACAACCTTCGCCAAAATCAACGCGCGCTAAAACCGCAAAATTGGAAAATTCTCTGAACAGTTGCAGTTCAACAAATAGCAAACCACGCAGAAGCTCTAGAGGCATTGAAAAAGACGTAGCTCCAGATCCTGCGAAAAAGCGTAAAAAAACTACGAAAGAACCTGAAAACGCGGAGGTGGAAAATCAAACGACGAAGACTGCCGGTAAAAGTGGCAGATCGAAGAAGAATCTTCCAGAGACTGGCTCGGCCTCGGAATCGCAGATAATCGTCGATGATGAAGAGAATCCCGAGAATTCGACGATGAACGTCGACAGCGAGAAATCGATGAATATCGCGATCAGCGAGACTCAGACGAACGTCGGATTAACGGAGAATGTTTCATCGCCGAAAATCTCGGAGCTTCCATTGGCGATAATCACGGAAGTTCCGTTGATGGAAACCTCGGAACTAGCGACAGTCGCGACGGGCGATGTCACGATGGAAAACGACCTTGACGAGGTCGTCGAAAGTTCACAAGATTCCACCGTTTTCACTGGCGGTCACAAGAGATCATTCGCGAAAATTGTAAAGTCAAAAATTGCGAACGACCCGCCGCGCAACCATACTTTAGAGATTTCCATGGAGAAGAAACAGCCACGAGCTTCGTCGCCGATTTGTCCCGAGGGTGTCGCAATTGCCGATAATAACGAGGTGGCGATTGACAAAAATATCCTCGAAGATGCGGACGAGACGTTTTTGGACATCAGCGCTATTCGCCCGCAACTCGCGGATGACGTACCGTGCGAAGATGCCGAGAAGAAGGTTCCTGAAGCTAGTAAAACCAGCGCCAGTCCCGTTCCCATGCGTGCGAACGAGGTTAATTTCAATTTTTCATCGCCCAAGGGAAGCTCCAAGCGTTTCGTTAAGTCACGAAGCTTCGCACCTCAAGGTCGTGCCGCTCACATGCTCGGTCTCGTGACAAAACTCGCGACGATGGAGAAGGACGTCGAGAAGAATCCGATCGAGGATGATTCAGCAGTGACAACGAAGAGAACGAAAAATCGTGAAATCGACGACAAGAGATCGAGCATCACGAAAGAGGCCGAGAGAATTGGCAGTCCGGGTGGAAGTCGTCAGGAGAAGATATTCAACAATATGAAAGCCGTCGATTACGCAGCATCGCCGCCTGGAAAATTATTCGGTAATTTGAGGAACGACGGTGAAAAAGTATCACCGAAAATGGAGAAATTCCACTCAAACGATAATGATAACGATAGTTCACGTACGAAAGACGACGATAATGTTTCGGGGATCAGCGAAAAGGACGAATTGCCCATATTGGAATGGTCGAGCGCAAATCCACCGTCTTTAACGGCCTCACCGAGCGCCAGTATATTAAAGAGAAATCGTTCGATCGTCAATGAAACGGATATCGATCAATCGAACAAACTAACGCGCAAACGTGTGAGTTTCGCTGATCCACCGGTATCCAAAGAAATGGGCTATGAAATTGAGGCTTCTTCGCCCCACAAAGTCAACAAACTCGGCACACCCCGAGGTTTATTGGGACGTCGAGATTCACCGATAAGAATAAAACAATCGAGATTCAAGATGATACAGATTGATCCTGAGAAAACAGAGAGGGACGAGGAGCCAAGAAATCTGAGTTCCATAAGCGACCTTGACGTTGAGTGTGCCCGTGACAATGAATTGTTGATGAAAATAGCCGAGGATCTTGAAGAAACGGTGGATCTTCAGACACCGGAAAAAATCGAGAGTAACGAATATTTCGGTGCCTCAATGAGAAACGAGATTAACGATGAATTCGCGATCAACGATATCGACACGAGTAAGCAAGTTCAGGATGATATTACGACGCAGGAAACGGAGGAGAAGAGTGAAAAAATCGGTCCAACCGTCAAAGTCATCAATGCCGAGGAAGCGCCGACTCAGGACGATTTGTTCAACAGCAGCGACGAAAAAGTCGACAGTCCAAAGATCGATCGTTCGATCGTTATCAGCGAAAAATTCAACGATTCCGAACAGAGCAGCGCGATGGATTCGTTCAAGCTAAACGTCACTGACGATTCCGTTATCGGTAATATTACCGATTCGTATGGAGAAGATGCTGAAAAATCAGAATCCCTCGAGGACACGATAGACGTTCGTAACGTTACGAATCTCAATATGACGACGAATTCCGATGAGGGACTTGACGAGAGACCACCGCAAACAAGTAACCAAGGTGGCGACAGCGTGAGTCAAATGGATACTTTAACGATCACCGAATCGATTTTAGCGAGTTTACCGATTTCTCAAGATAGTCAGGGACCGAGTCAGGTACAAGTGGAAATTCCGCGACCCGAATTGCTGAATTCGACCGAGCCGATTTATCCGACCTTGACGGAATGTCAAAAATCCATCGATGATCTGATACCCGATTTGGCGGATCAACTTTGGCGAAGAAATCTCGCCAAAAATATGGAAACGCGAGGCATACGTACGATTGGCGACCTTGCGCGATTGTCTGAGCGCGAAATCGCACGAATTCCTGTAAAGGGAAGCTCGAAAATTGATTTTGTCCGAAAAGTTCTTGCAAAGTATGAAAAAAGGCTTCGTGATTCCGAGGATAAAGTCGCGGATAATAACGACGAAGGTGCGGAGCGTTTGGCGGTTTTTCCGGTGGTGAAAAGTACAACGACCGTTACCGAGGATCTGGAACTTCCACAGGAAATTCAAAAATCATTGGGCGATATTTCCTTGCTCGCGTCTAGTTTGAAACTGAACAGTAATTTGGTGATTTTCGATGTTTCCACTCCGGCGACGCGGATTCCAGATTGCAGCGTTTCCGACGTTGATTTTGATCCTCACGCGCGACACACTCTTGGACGCACGTCCACGGGCATTTCTGGCTTAACGATCAATCTCGATCCTACCGTTTGCACGGTACTCGAGGATACCTCGAACGTATCGCAAATCAGCACCATCAATTTATCGTCCGATACGATACCCTTGACGACGAATTCAGTTGGAACTTGCACGGATCCACCGCCGAAAATTTCCACTAATTCAGTCGCATTGCAAACTATTGACGAAGATCTATTGGACGAGATTGAAGGTTGTCCCAAGGGTACCGCCAGGAGATCGAGAGCCGAAAAGCTTTTGAAAGATTACAAGGTAATATCTCTTATCGTGTTAAGCTTGCGAATGCATATGGAATTTATTTAAAAAAATCCTATTCAGTTGCAATCAGAGTTGTGAAAATAGTAATGTAAAAGTAATGCATTACCCATTACTTCAAACAATGTGTAGTGGACAAGTTTTCCATTACAAATGAAAAAGTAATGTGTAATGGATACATGTGCCATTACAAAGAAAAAAAGTTAATGTTTAATGGATGCATGTACCATTACAAATAAAAAAAGTAATGTGTAATGAATGCATGTTCCATTACAAATAAAAAAAAGTAATGTGTAATGGATGCATGTGCCATTACAAATAAAAAAAGTAATGTGTAATGTATGCACGTTCCATTACAAATTACAACTTAAAAAAAAGTAATTTGCAGTGGACAATATTCCATTCCAAATAGAAAAATTGCCGTGCTCGTATTAGAAACTTGCACATTGCTGTCTCATTATTTTATTTCGCTGACTAAAAGTTCATCCACAATTATCACAAATGATCCATAAAGTTAAAAAATAGAAACAAAAATATTTATCTATTTGTAATGGAACATGCATACATTACCCATTACTTTTTTTTATTTGTAATGGAACACGCATCCATTACACATTACTTTTTTATTTGTAATGGCGTATGCATCCATTACACATTACTTTTTTATTTGTAATGGGACATGCGTCCATTACACATTACTTTTTTAAATTGTAATGGAACAAGCATCCATTACACATTGCTTTTGTATTTTGTAATGGTATACTTATACATTTCACATTATGCAGTGTAATGGGTAATAAATACAGTAATGCATTATCAAAGTAATGCTTTATTTATAACTCTGGTTGTAATTTAAAAGTTTTTCAGTATTTTTTACATGAATTATTTCATTTTTCTGAAAAGGTAAAAATGCAAAGCCCATCGGACTTGGAACTTACCGAGGACACCATGAGATTATTGGAAATCGATGCCGAGACGATGCTGAAGGTTGCCTGTCGGGAATGCGGCTTGGACAAAGTTTTCTGCAATCTTCCCGATATCTTCGAGTCGGAGAAGCAATTTTATCCGAAACTTCTGAGCGCTTATAGGAACAAGATAAAGATAAGTCATTGCATGGAATTGCACGAACACGAGGATATCAAGAAAGAAATTTGTAAAAGGTGTTCTTCCGCCGAACTTTTGGAAATGTTGTCGAGAACGTTGAAGGACGAGGAGCAAAGAGACGTTAAGACACCGATAAACGAAGCGACGAGTTTGAGCGGAATTTTAAGACGATTACCGATTAATCTAATCAGCGAAACGATAGGAAACAACGAGCTCGTACCTTCGTCGGTCGTTCTCGACGTGGGATTGCAAAAAAACGACCCCGAGATCGTCACGAAGAAGCTCGAAACGGAATATCCTGAAATTATGAAAAATTTATTCGATCGAAGAATCGCTACGTTGTCGCGGGAAGAACTTTTGAGCGTTAATCAAGCTATTGCGGCGAAACTCAGCCCTCAGGATCTTCTGGATTCCTTCAATACAGCCATGAAAATGAAATTGAACGAAAATTCGTAAAGAACGAAACGCAGAGACAAAAAAAAGTCCCCGCTGATAATGACTCGAATCATTGAGGATTATTTATTTGCCATATTTGGACATAGCTCCTTAAGGAAAAATTCGTGAAGGGACTACCGTTTCTAGTAGCATCAATCTTGCACGAGAGTCGAAAATCTTTCACGATATTTACTCGCTACCTCCGATTTTTTCGTATTTTACTCGAGGCTGTTTTTTCTTTTCACACCAAACTCCATAAGTTATTGTCACTTGTCTCTCGTGGCTGACATCCCGATTGTTGAATTGTCATCGGGCAATGTAAATATGACGTTAGAGAAGTCGGACGTATCCGAATCGAAAGATGACAAATGTTCTACGATTTTAAGTTCACTATATATATATGCATTGTTTTTTTATATTTTTACACTTGTCTCAAATAATTTCATTACGTTTATTCGCAAGTACTATGAATGTTGTGTATGCATATACAATACACATTGTGTACGATAATTTTGTTCTTTGCAAGAGGAAACAATCAATCTTCTAGCGATTACGCGCAGTGGTCATGAAAAGAACGAAAATAATGACTGATCGACCGAGAATCAATATACATTACAGAAACTCATTTCATTAAGTGAAATAAATAAAAAAAAACGATTATTTTATACAGAAAGATCTTGTGGTTGAGTTTTAGCGGCGAAACGGGGGAAAATTTGGATCAGGGGGAAAATTAGTAGTTTCGGAAAACAATTTTTGATTTTTTTTGTTTTTTTTTGTTTACGTTTGTCTAATTGTGCAATTCTCGACACGTTCGTGGACGAGCGAGTATCGCGCAACTACATTCGCGGGCATTCCGGCGACCCTTGTTGCCTTCAAAGTGTTTCATAATCCACGTTGCGCGTGTTCTGGATTTCAATCGAGCGTCTTGTCGTCAGAGCAAAACAGAAGGCGCGAGTTACGATAATTAACTTGCTCGAAAATTTTCGACATAATTTTTTATTTTTTGCTGCTTTAGTGATTTCATGGTTGGAATTATTTTCCGTCTGGTAATGACAAATTGAGGCATGGATTGGACGCAAAATTTTTGAGCATTCGCTGTACCGTACAGTCTCGATGAACCGAATTAATTTGAGAGAGCGAAATAACTCGGCGCCGTTGACGATTATTTCAACGTATTCGACGTGTGTCCACCTTGACGAATTCCCAATTCGGAAGCGGATATTGCACGTGCCCATCCGATGGCTCTTCAACTTACGCCTATCCTCGTCGTTGATGTCTCGTTATTTTTCTTCCAAATGTAAGTATATTTCAAGCATTACGTTGCACAATGAAGAAGCAACAAAATTGCTCGGTTGCAAAAGTAACACAAAATTAAGACTGAAGTTTATTTTTCAGATTGTAATACGGCGCGAACATAGGCCAACTTTTTGAAAGATGTTTTCGAGGCGATGATTCTTCAGGAAGTTTCCAATTGTACAAACGTGAGTAGACAAATACAGAAATAAAAACCCTGCAAATTGAAATTTGCACATTGCTTCCTCATCTTAATCCATAGTTTACACAGCTTCCTTTATCACAAAAGTATGGCCATCAAATTTGGCTTCCTCATAAAGGAAGCTCTGTTAACTATCGAAAAACATGAGTAATCAATGTGCAAATTTTTCAAATTCTTTCAAATTTACTTCTTGCCAAATTCAATAGCGAATAACCTTAATCACTATTTTGAATGTGTACAAAATTTCAGTACAATCTCTCGCAAATAGCCGAAGTTAGAGTACGCTATTTTTCAAAACAACCAAAATTTGATAAAATTTTAATCATTCGATCGATTTTCGCCAAATTTGATAACAAACAACCTCGATAGCTATGCTAGCTCTGTGCAAAGTTTCAGTGGAATATCTTAAAAATTGCACAAGTTAGAGCCTTTACGCTAGTTTTTTTAAAATTATTAATTTCATAACATTTTAATCCCTCGATGGGTTTTCGCCAAATTGAATAGCGAACAACCTTGATAGCTATACTATTTCTGTACAAAGTTGCAGTGCAATATCTTGAAAATTGTGTAAATCAGAGCGTTTACGTTATTTTTCAAAAAATTCAAAATTTCTTAAAAATTTAATCGTTCGATCGATTTTTGTCAAATTCAATACCAAACAACCTCAATGGCTATACTAATTCTGTACAAAGTTCGAGTGCAATATCTCGAAAATTGTGGAAGTTAGAGCGTTTACGCCATTTGTGCAAAAACGAAAAAAGTCGTTAAAATCCGAACACGCGTTAGAATTGAAAACAATTTTTTTCATAATGAAGAGCAATTTGTGCTCGACAAGTGTGCCACATTTCAGCTCAATATCTCGAAGCCTTCTTGAGTTATTAATCATTTACACCTGAAACTCAGGATACATATTACATACATACACACACATTTTGAACACATTGGCATAAAAATGTAAAAAAAAAAATTTTTTTCACGAAAGCAAAGTTTCCTTTATGAGGAAGCAAAATTATAGTGTTTCATACAAGAATATATGAGTATGAAAAAATAATTACAAAAGAAATTTTGATATCCTTTTTTATTTTTTCAGGGAAGGAACAAAGAGGAAACGAAATCCTTTTGATCACATAATCGCGCGATACGTGAACGAGCCGGAGTTTAAAGGACTTTACAGAGACCCTGTTGACTTTCGTTCTGATTTTTTTTATTTATCATAATTTTGCGCCTAACGTCATCCCTTCTTTCTCCTTTCTCTCGCCTCGTATAATCCGACGTAACTTCGGCGAGGTGTATTCGGCGTCACGGTGAAAGTCGAAGGATCTCGAATCTGTTGTGACGCTCGTCTCGAAAATTCACGCGGGGAATTCCCCCACAGATGGATCGTTCCTTTTTAACCGTGCAATTTTGTAACAGGTTGATGTTGCACACGAGCATCGTATTTCACGTCCGGGAACGATTTTATAGAGCTTCTTATTGTCGTCAATGATGTAGGATTTTTTCGGTTCTTGCTTTTCTCATAAAGGAAGCTTTTTTTCGTGACAGAATTTTTTTCTTTAGATTTTAATGTCAGTGCATTTAAAGTATAAACGTAGAGAAATCATATTTAAAAAAAAGATTCAAATGGAGAAAATCGCTCAAGGGCTTTGGATATAAATGAATTTTTGAATTTAGGAAAAGCCCGAACCGTCCAACTTTTTCTATGAACTGAATAATTGCATAATTGGTATTGAATTTTGAAATGTTTGAGGGATATTAGTTTTATTAAATAAAAAAAAGAGTAGCAAAAAATTAAAGAGGAATTTAAAATATAAATTCCAATTTCCACGATCACTAAAATCATTTTTATGCCATAGATCATCAAATTGAATATTAAGAATTTTTCGTCTATTAGAACGCACTATCGAGTTAAAGTGTGAATAATTTTATAGCTTATTACAACAAATGCTGGAAGTGAAAACGTTCTTGACGAGCGTGAACTCGAACTCAACGCGAGGTCGAGGAAAATTTATATTTACGAATTATTCAACCAGGAAGTTGAAAACATTGTGGCGATCCTTTATATATTACGAGCTCATGTTGCCGGATTATGGCTTCGGGCAATGCACGCGATAAACATTAAGGCAACGGAAAAAAAACCAAAAAATTACTTCCTTTCTCGGACTCGTCACAATTAAATAAATTAATGGGAGAGATCAGAGTTTAAAAAAAGTGCAAGCATGGACATTTAACGCTCCTGATAGAAATTTTTGTTGCGTGGACTTTGTGCTTTCTTCGGGTGAAGACATCATTTGGATTTTTTTTTGTTTTTCACCGTCGATAACGATTCTTTGCATACAATGCTGGATAAGTGGAGAAAAAGAGAAAAAGAGAGGGAATAAAGAGAGATGGATATCTATGCCTCAATGGACTCTGATCGTCCGGAAGAAAGTTTTTGCTCACCACTTTTGCCTTTTACCAGTTTTACCACACAGAATCACAGGGTGAAGGCTCCTCTCTCTCTCTCTCTCTGTCTTTATGCGAAGCGAAAGATTTTCGTTTATGTAATTTGTCCCACAGGTCATTCGGGAGTGCGGGAAAACGATGAGAGGCGGAAAGAGAGGCGTTTCTGTGTTAAAACGTGTATAATAACAGACATAAAAACACCAGCGATGACCATGATCGTCACAGAAGAGATTGGAGTCATAATAATTGACGCTGTCGTCTTAGACGGTCATTGGCAAGGAGATAAGTCCCTAAAAAAGTACATCATGCCTTGAGACGTAATCATCGGCAAACCATTTTTTTTCCACTGGGATTTTACTTCTTCGTACATAATACCTTTCGTGCGTAAATTTACTTTCAATTCTCAGAAACGCAACATCCCGAGTGAAAGTACTTGGGTTTTTTTGTTAATTTCTTTTTTCTCCTCTCCTCTTATTCGTTTATTTTCGAAACTTTGTGACTGATAGATAAAAAAAAAATGCTCAGTGCTTGAAGAATTGTTTTTTAAAATTTATTTTTTGTTTTCTTGCGATTCGTTTGCTTTTGAAATTATTTTTTATTGCTCAGAAGAAGAATTGTCAATAGTTGTGGGCTTTTTTGTTTTTTTTTTCTGAATAAAATTTCGGATGATTTCGGACGCGTTTTTTAAATTTTATTTTATCAATTCATTAATTAAAATTATTTTTCATTGCTCAAATGAAAAATTGTAAATAGTTGTAGGCTTTTTTTGTTTCTTTTTTTTCTGAATAAAATTTCTGAATGACTGAAGGCGTTTTTCAAAATTTAATTCCATAAATAAATAAATAAATTAATTAAAATTATTTTTTATTGCTCAATAAGAAAATTGTAAATAGTTGGGGGTTTTTTTTGTCTTTTTTTCCGAATAAAATTCCTGAATGATTGCGGACGCGTTTTCATCCACGAGTCTACATTTCTGGTTGCTTTGTGGCAGATTTAAAAAAAATTGAATGTGGGAAAAAAGTATTTTCTTCCTTGTATCGGGATAAAAATTGACTTTATGAATAGGGAAGAAAAATTGCTGGGTCATGAAGCGTGTGCACACGTTTTCTGTTCAATGAATAAAACACGTGGTCGGCCAGACTTTGTATATATCTAGGTTTTTTTATAGTAGGAAACCGATAGTAAATCGATCGAGAGACTCTCGCGAGTGACGCTAGACTTTGTGCAGTAATAAACGATGGACTTGCTTCATTTCTTTTACCGTTAATTACCGTTAATAATTAAGCGCCGATACTGAAATGCGCGTGAAATTCGTTTGACCGTGCGACGCTCGGAAAAGAATACATAGATATAAAATCGTAAAAAAATAAATTGAAAAAAAATGTTATTAACATTTTGGCATGAATTGGATTTATTTATTAAATGGCCGTAATTTTTTTTCCGTGTTCATTGAAATGGCTAAGTTTGTTTATAGATGAAATTTCAGCTTCAATTTTAATGCACTATATTCTTATATAATAACAAATAATAAATAACAGTTTTCGTACGATAATAAATAAATCTAAAAATTTGTATAATAATAATAATTAAAAGGATTTCATGTAGACGAATAAAAAAATTTAATCATTGAAAAAAAAAAAAAATTGTTTCCGCCCGGGATCGAACCGGGGACCTTGTGCGTGTGAAGCACACGTGATAACCACTACACTACGGAAACTAGTTGCAATGATGTAGCCAAGAATTTGTATTTCAACACAGTTCGTATAATAATAATAGTGTATAAATTCGATTTTTGCGGTGCTGAGAATCTTATTCAAAGTTTTTTAGGTTCTCTTGACAACTTGGACTTATTCTATCACGATGAATGTGAAAATAAATCATAGGACAGTTTTTCATATTATATAAAGAGTTTGAAAGAATTTTATCGCTGTTGAATTCATCAATGAATGATAAGTGGAGGGAAAAAAATCTCTGCTAGGAAACAAAACAGATTAAGGCCTTAAGCCAATCTCGAGGCCGAACAAAATAGGCTTTTTGGGAATTTTTTTTTAGAAATACTACAAAATAAATCGAGATTACAAAAACGGGGTGTAATGCATACATATCAAATGACTGTTTACAATAATTTTTTTGAAGCGATTAATTTCAAAATGGCGGCTGTGCAGCGTTTTCGCTATGACGTCTCCGTTTTTTCAGGGTTCACGGCCGGACTAACAGCTCCTCTAATTTTTTAATCATAATGAGCCAATGAATTTTTTTCGATTATATATAATAACTGCTATAGAAGTACGTAGGATTTTTGCGATATGTTGATTTTTGGCCAAATGGCGCACTTCTAAAGTGGAAAGTGAAAAATTTGCCTAAAAAATCGTCAGTTAATTGTTAATAACAAATGAACTATGCAATATAAAAAAAAATCCTACGTACTTCCATAGACAATGTATTTTTCAAGATATATTTAAAATTTCAAGTGAATCGGTTGAAAATCATCTGAGTTATGAGTCCGGTCAACTTAAAAAATGCAGTTTTGAGATAAACGCGTTTGAAGTTTTGAATAGTAGAAAATAATGAATCATTTTGCAATACCACCTTTAATCTGCGATGTCTGCACCATACAATTGGCCTTCCAGATTGATTTTTGAGGTCCTAGGGGACCATTTAAAAAAAAATAAAAAAAATCGATTTTTGGAAAATTGTAGGGTAGCCTAAGGCCTTAATGGTATCTCCGGGCGACTCTCGGATTGAGCGTGATCGTGTGGGTGGCCACGTTGATCCAGACGATCACGAATGTACGACAACGTTGTACAAAGCGTACGTAGTTTAACAAGAGGGCGTCGCGGGATTAT
This sequence comes from Alloplasta piceator, assembly GCA_946863875.1. Taxonomy (NCBI): domain Eukaryota; kingdom Metazoa; phylum Arthropoda; class Insecta; order Hymenoptera; family Ichneumonidae; genus Alloplasta; species Alloplasta piceator. The sequence goes on along the minus strand of OX333077.1, from coordinate 3,064,359 downwards.
CAACGTGAGTGGCCGTAAGTTGTTGGCGAGACGATGACAAACGTGCTCTTTAGACTTGGCAAACGATATGCACACTATTTCTGCTCTGTGTCAAGCAAAAGGGCCTTTGTCGTCTTAATTTTCATCTCAAACCTACCAGTTTCACGCCTTGTCGTTTCCAAGAGCATAAAATTAGGTAATGTGACCGGGGCCAAGGTCCTCGAGCGTATTTCCTCGCACCCGGACGATTTGCAAATGATCCGCCTCCACACCAAAAGGTCACAGTAACTTTTCCCTTCGTTTCTTCAATCTTGGACCATATTCCAAAAGCCGCTTCACTCATTATAGAAACCACCGCTTTTCGATAGTTTGTCGCGCTTTCACGTCATCACAGTGATCTGGTCTAGAATTTTGAAAAAAATAACGACATTCTTACTAATTAAGAATACTTTTTTGAAATTTTGTATCGAATGACTAGAAAGGTCAGTCAGCACACCCCTTTTTTGTTGCTCCAACTTTACTAGTTTATAACTTATTTAATTTTTTTTTTCTCGAAATTTTTTTATTTATTGACAAAATATTAATAAATATATGTTGTAAAAAAATGGTAAAAATATATATATATTTTTTTAAATCGAGCTTAGTTAGATAAAACGCTCAAAATGTATTTCTTTAGACCAGAATACCGCCTTAAATCGTATTTCTGCATCATTTCACCATGTTATCGTGGGAGTTAAATTTTTCTGACTGCATATTCGTGCTCAGCGAGCAGTAACCGATGAATATAGTAATTAATATTCAGACAAAGTCCAATAGAACAAAGAAGACAATTTTGTTTGCCCATCATGGAGTCGTCAATTTTCAAATTAATATTTTTTTCACCTTCATTGAGTTGATTCGAGTTCATTGAGTGAGTTTGTCTGGAGAACACGAAAATCCTATTTGCGATGCTAAAATTCTTCCCGGATCGTTGTAAACAACGTCGAAAGACATTTTGGTTAGATCTGATCAACTTTTAAGAACTGCCGATATTTCGGAAGCCCATTGCTCCGATTATTTTTATCTAAACGGAAATTTTTATATTGGAATAGCCAGAGCGTGCGATGACCTGGAGAGTGGCGCAAGTTTCATCCCAAAATCTAATTTTTTGACGGCGCTGGAGAAGTTTGAAAATTGCAAGAAATTCAATCAGTCTTGAAATATTTTAGGAAGCGAAAAGTTGTTTAATTACATTAATTACGTGTTTTATATATAAATTTATATTTAAATATTAATTTAGACTAAAAGTGTCGTAACTAACAGTGCGTGTTGTGCATAATGTAAATATCGTGCCGGCGACAAACCGAGTCTGATACCAGAACCGAGAGAGAAAGAGAGCAACGTCAACCGCACGAACAATCTAGCCATCAGGCTTAAATGGAATATTTACGGGTGGATGTACTGTCCAGCGACTTCTTCATGACGGATTACCGCCTCTCTCTCCCCCCTCCCCCGCCCGCTTATCACTCGTTAGATGATAGTACGAATGACGTCAGCATCCGCTCTCGTGTAAACTTACTTTGTCTTTACTTTCTTCCTTTGCGCAACATCACACATAATAACATACATAATTCGTTGTAAACCCTTAAGGGTAGGGTAAACCCTCCCGCCCCCGCAGTTCCGCTCTCGTGAGTGCGAGAGCGATAGAGCTAAAACTTTTTACACATTTTTTTCGGAGATGGCTTGATAGGATAAAAAAAGAATAGTGGGGCCACCTGTACACATTAATTACGCAGGCGGCCCCACCCTTCTTTTTTCATTCCATCAAGCCATCTAAGAGAAAGATGTGTTAAATTTTTTTTGAGGTTATGTTGACATTTACACTCTCCTTAAGAGGAGGCTAAATACCGACATTTTTCGTGCGAGTGCGAGAGAGAAAGGATGATGGGGGCCGTGTGAGAGCGAGAGAGAGGGTCTTTAGCCTGCCCTTAAGGGGGAAAGCCACTGTGAGGGGTGAAAAAATTTTCAATTGAGCATTTTTTTCGTTTCCTCTCCTTGATTATTTAAAAAATAGCGACGAATTGAAATTTTTTTAATTTCCCAGACTATTTTTTTTATTCATGCAGGTTTTAAAAATAGTAATTATCAAAAAAAATTTAATCGGCTACGAACAGACTTAGCCAATGCGATTAATATTTGAAATATTTGAATAATTTGAATAATTTGACTAATTCGAATAATATTGAAAAATATTTAAAAATTAAAAAAATTGAAAATCGACTCATAAGTTTTCGATTATTCGCTGGGATTGTTGTCACTGGGAAGGAGCATTTTGTAATTTATATAGTTACATTGGGATTTAAATTGGCCTGCATGTGAGTGGCATTGGTTTTAAGCTTCAATCATCGTTCGGATCTCGTTGCAAAAAAAAACTCGATACCATTTGCGTTATTGTCAATTGGTACGAGAACGCTTTCGCTCTCGTATATATTGAGTTGCGTAAGAATAAACGTATGGGCAGATCCTCTGAGCCAGATATCCAAGGATCATGTTGTCTTCCAACGTCCATAATGATGAACCGTGCTGTACGACCTTACGATATCATTGAAATCGTCATTCAATGCCAAATCAAATCCAATCATTCCTTCTTATCCTGAGGGTCATTGCCGATCTTTGCAGTTAATTCGTAACACGACCAAATTTGTAACGCAGACACGCGAAATAAAAAAAAGCCTCATTAACCTTCCGTGGTCACACTCTGGGTCAAAACGACCCCACGACTACTTTTCTTTTTTCTTCTTTATGAATTCTTTTTTTAATATATAGTCATTTGATTTTTTATAAACCAATTTTTAATACATCGTCTAGAATGTTTGAAGGATGTTCTATAATTTTTTGAGTTTTGTTTCAACCGTTAGTTTGGTTACGATACTTGTTCAAAAATATACAAGGTCAAATCGACCCACCTCGATTATGACCAAAAATAAATGAATTAATGAAATGGGTTTTTAAATATTTTTTTGACCATAAAAGCTCACGTTTTCAAAAATCTTAAACTTTTTTCAAAATCAAGAAATATCGATAAATGTCAAGCGTACAATAGCTTTTTTCGAGTGAAAGTCATTGGAGGAAATTGCCAAAAACTGTTAGGAATCCGTGAAAATTGTGAAAGCAAATAATACAATTATTTTCATGTAAATAAAGTATAATAACACGTTGAAATGTGAAAGTCAAGGCTCACTGTGCCCTTCGCGCCTCCGTAATTCTCGCGTTAAGCGCGATGAAAAGTTAAATTTCCATTTTACCTCCTCCTCATCGTTGCAGCGTTTACGAGAGTCATTAGTAAATTGGTCGATTGTCAAATACATACATTTGGAATGAGGATAATGCCGATTTCACTTGGAAACCCCCTTTTACCGTTGCTTTCCGTCGATTTTTCGTTGAAGATAATACACTCCGACCATTCGGGACATTTACGAAGTCATCAATTTTTCACTATCTCAATAAAATCTGAATTCAAATTAAGAACAAGGGCGACGGGCTGTTGATACGAAAATTAGCGCTTTTATTTCTGCCCTTTCGAGTCGCGGGTTCTCTTTTTCAAGGTTACTAAAATTGACGAATATCCAACTGTAAAATTATATTTTGTATGATAAGACAATTAGTGATACGATAAATCAGGAAAACTTAACTCGAGAATCTTCACGAAAATGAAAGTGGCATTGCTCCAAATTCCAGACTAATGGAGAAATTATATTCAATGTAAAAACGTCGACGTTGGAAATAAAATCACTTACCGGACATACATTTTATTTCGTTCGAATAAACTGTATTGTCCTTCGTGGATAATCACCGCGTTGATAATTCGTCGCTTCTCGGCGAAATTTTTAATTCGCGCAAACTGCGAGCGATGCAAGAATCGGAGAAAGCAAAAATGGGGGACTTTTTGTGGGATATTTTTGAAAATTCGTACATCCTCTTCTTCCTGGAATTTCAACATTATCCGGACTATACCTGTGGAGCGATGAAGCAGGTAAAGATTGGATAAATGGTCTCAAAAAAAAACATATGCCGAGACGAACGACACTTGTAAAAAGGGGATCTGGACCATCAGGTAGATTTTTCATATACCTAGATTTCGGATGCTGCGAGCGAAGAGGCATCTTTTGTTGGTCAACCTAAATAGACGGTTTCTTCGCAACTCCCAAGACATGGGAAAATCTGTTTTTTTCTTCATTTCCCCTGCATGATTTTTTCTCCCTTCGAATCTCCGCCCTCTTTTTCCCTTCGAATTGTGAAGCGAGAGCGGGCCGCGATGATGAAAGAGAATGCGAGGCAGGTGTTTGAAAAATGCACTTTTTCCCAGTCTCAGAAAAATGTGATTTTCTCGTACATCTTTGATATTAGCATTCTTATTTCCATCCGAGATCTAAATTGATTTATTTGCCGGATTTATCTTGCAAGGAACTGCACTGGGAAGTGTTTTCCAATTTGCCAATGGACGATTTTCAATGGTCTTGATTCGAGAGCGAGAAAATTATGCGTTTCGAATTATCGTTGGTACGCTGAGTTGAGTTTTATCGAATCGCGAATCGAAGCGGGAATTACGTGTCACTCGACGTGCCGAATTCGCGGTCACGATTGAAAAATATTATCGTTTTAATGTATAACATAACAGAGAGTCGACGTTTCAACGTGCAGCACGTATGTGAACAAATTTTTCAGGCTTTGGCTTGCCTCGGGTAACTTCCTACTGAATTTATCTTCGCGTAGAGAGAGAAAGAGAGAGGGAGAGAGAGAGAAAGAGAGGAAGAGAAAGAGAGATAAGAATGCGAGCCGAAATTCTGGTATGAACGTCATGTACGTGTCACAAGGCAAAATTCATTATATTTCGAGGAATAAAGAATTTCCTCAATACAGTGCCCAACGAACTTTCTTTGTTTGAAATTTTATCGTATGAAAATAAGGAGGAATCGTCATGATAAAACCCTCCGAGTAACAAAGGATTTCCTTAACAGAATGGATGACAATTTTTCTTTCCTCAATATTCATTGTACAATTGATCGTACATTTTTTTAATTCTTCAGAAATTTTTATACTTTACTTATGCTTGTTGATTTTTTAAGCTCTCCTATTAATTGGGTGATGAATGTAGAGAAGCTTAGCTGCAATTATAATTTGCGTAATTCTCGTATGATACCTAATAAATAAAAAATTCGCAGGTTTTTAAAAATCAATCTCCATCGAAAAGCAAAGAATTTCCTTTACAGAATGGATGACAATTTCCTGAATATTAATCTTACAATAACAATGAATCGCATTGAGGAAATTTATAAATTCTTTTTTTTTCTCAATGAATCTTTAAGCAAAACAATAAAATCTTTGGGCACTGGTAATGACGTTTTATCGTCGATTAAAAAATTCTTTCCATAAGTACCGAATAAACGAAACCGCGCTATAAATTTTTCTTTTACGATTACGATCAACTTCGTCCGGTTTAACGATTTTATTTTATTTCAACCGTGCATTTGCCGTGTTCGTTCGTTGATGCCCATTGGCTCGTTTTATCACAAACCTTTTTTTTAACTCTCCGATCGATGCGCTTACCACGATGAGCCGGACTGAAACGGAGCTTAATTTATATATATAGAATTTTTTTTAACACAAATTTCCCAACGGACCGACGTCTTTCATGAATGTCAGAAGATCTCGCGCATTTTCACGATTTGCAAGGCGCAATAAGTGGGTCAATTTCGGTGGGATTCGCGCGCGTTTGAAATTCGCGATAACGGAATTAAAGGTAGACGAGTTTCTCGTTTCCCCTCAGGAGCTTCGTACATAATAGCTGCTGCTTAACCTCGATGTAGAGTGATGGTTAATTATTCCGTCGCAAAGAGGGGACCAGAGGGCCCAGAAAGGGCTTTTGGCTCGCGAGATAATCATAATCGGTAAAATAGAGCGATTAAAAATGCAGGCGAACGATAATCGATCTTGCAAAGATGAGGGAAAGATCTTTTTTTCACCACGAAATTGTCATTAACGATAATCAAAGACCTGGGATTTTGATAAAACGAATTATTAATCGATAAAAATTAAAAACTTGATCAAGAAATCTTGATTTATCACTTTATCAGACTGCAATACCTTTTAAGTTCAATTATTCATCCTCTCGAATTTTCAATGATTTTTCAAAATCAAATCTCGGTCATATCGAGCGTCACAACTTCCATTGTGTATTTTTTAGTGTGCCTAAATATAGAAGATATATAACGAACTATATAGGAAGGATGTCACAAACTGGATAAGTGTCGTGCCATTGCGTCGCACATATTATAAACCATGGTGTGTGCTCGAGGGCAATAAAGAGCTTGCCCCCTTCGCTAATATCAGTACAACAAGAATATATGCATTAAACGCAATGCATATATGCATATATAGATTAGGGCGATTTTTGATATCCACTTTTTTTTTCTCACTCCCCACCTGAAATTTTGCTTAATATGTCTGAAAAGAAATTCCCTGAAAGTTACAGCCCTTAATATTAATATTAAGTACTTTCACTTCGCGTGAAAAGGTTTTCCATCTAAAAACACGTGAAATAAAATCTTTTTTATTTAAAATTCTATAACTTAGCGGTATTTTATGCTATCACATTGTTCTTGGTCGCACTTTATGCAGAATTGAACTATCTTCAAAAGATTTCTGAACAGCGTAAGTGGAACTTACACTGGAGAGATGGTACGGGTCACTAAAGTTGATTTTTATCGAAAATTCTCGTCTTTTTGTTGTTATCTGGTTATCTCCGAAATGATTAACTGCACCGAAAAAAAAATGTAGAGGGAAATTTTGTTGGAAATTTAATTTTCTACAAAAAAGATTCTCTACACCTAATTGCTAAAATCAATATTTCTTGAGATATTGAGATATCAACAATTTAAAACGTTTGGTGCAATAATCCACGAAAATTTTATACCACAAATTATAGTTAAGGTTCAATATCTCAAGAAATATTAACTTTAGCAATTAGGTCCAAAGGACCTTTTTTGTAGGAAATTAAATTTCCAACAAAATTTTCTTTTACATTTTTTCGGTAAAGTTAATTAATCATTTTGGAGATAACAGCAAAAAACGAGATACGTGTATTTTAGATGGATAATCTTTTCACGCGAAGGGAAAGTACTTAATATTAATATCAAGGGCTGTAACTTTCAGGAAATTTCTTTTTAGATATATCCAACGAAATTTCAGGTCGGGAGTGAGAACAAAAAATAAGTCGGAAAATAATCGCCCTACTATAGAGATACATATTCATATTAATATAGGATATTCCGAGTCAATTCGATAAACCATTGACTCGCACTCTGTCCAATCTGGATTATGATTTTTCCTATGATTGTCACTAATCCAAAGAGCACTCTCAAATTTTTGGAGATTTTTTTTTCGTCACCTTCATTATTGCTTTCAACGACAAAAATACAAGAAAATTAAAATTAGAAACAATTTTTTAGAAACGTTATTTTCCCACGATTGCATCCTTTTTTATATCGTCAAATCAAATAAAAAATTATCGTTTATCAATTTTCTGTTTTAAAAAAATAGAATCTTTTATTTTTATTTTTATCTCCATTTTATCATATATTTTTCTTCTTTACTATTACTTTCATTATACCTATTTTTTTAATGGCAATACAAGTCTACTCTTAAATATCTCTATTCTTAAAATCTCTCTACTCTTGAATAACTTTATTATGAAATGTCTCTATTTAAGAGTAGAGATATTTACGAATGGAGAAGTGAAGAGTAGAGTTATTGCATTGCCTTTTTAATTGTATATCAATTTTCCATTATTTTTTTTTACAAAATATAAATATTTTTAATTTTTATCTCCCAAATAATTTCTTTCTAAACTTTAGCGGATCTGCATAAATATCACAACCTGAAAATTCCTAAAAATCGATTGATCGGTAGAAATCGTTGGGATTTTCCATCAATGGCGAAACGATTTTTCGATCGGATCGTTTGTATACGACAGCTTGGGAGCACACACGTGGTAGAGGGGGTGGGGGCGACGGGGGTGGGGGTAAGATTATCGTTCACTAAGCTCGGACAACGGTGACGATGTTCCGATGGTGGTGCAGCAGGGCTTGAGAGAGACACGGAGAGGCCCCAAGATATTGAAGCCGAAGGTGGAGGAAGCGAGAGCAGCGTCGAGGAGGCGCGCGTCCGTACACACTTTGAAAGTCCACAGGAAGGTATCCCCCTGTGTGTGTCTGAGACTCTTGAGCACGAGCTCAGTGCAAGTCCACACTCCATCGAGTTCGGGTGCTTTCTCGCGTCGGCAAGTACCTCGGAAAAGTGGTGCAAAGCACCGATTTCGGTGCAACGAAAGAGAAAACCTCAGATCTGTATCACTCGGATCGTTCGACGTCCAAGTTCCCACGAAGATTTGAGAGAATTTTGCGCTATAAGATCAGAGAGAAAAAAATCGGCAAAACTCGAAAGATCGGTTGATCGACCTGCAACGATCGCTCGAGCGGGATTTCTTCGTCCGGGGAAAAAAGTGTACGAGGAATTCGGTGAAGGTCGATTCTTTTTTCCTCAAAGTTGGATTTTAAGAAAATCGTTATCGTTTCATCGTTATCGGTAATCCGGCGAGTGATCAATTACCATGCGGTGTCGTGTAAAGACGTGCAGGTGATATTCGCGAGTGATTCTGTGTGAGATCCTCAAAGAAGAGAGGAAATTTTGGACCAGCGACTGGGAAACCGATTTTTGATTAACGATTTTACGGACCAACAACGAAACAAGGTGAGATTTGTTTGCAATGTTGTTTGTTTGCAATCTCTGATCGGAAGATTGAATTGAGTCAAGATTTGGAGAGGAATGGAAAGTTTTTTTGGGCTCATTGATATTTTTGTCGATCTACGATGATAACGATCAGTCGCGGCCAGTCAACCTCAGTTTTCGGAGTTCCTGATAATCAGCGGATCCCTCTCTTGTGCGGAGGCTGACATCTCCCATATATAGAGCAATATTCTCCTCTTCTCCCTTGTTATAACCATCGCGTATGACTCTGATGGTTCAATAACTGATGCACTTTGCGAAAGGGGAGAGAAACACAGTGTGTGCTCTCTGTTATTAATACGCCTATGCCAATCTACTCGTGGATCCACGAGGGGGAGCCGTTTTATTAGACGCGCGCGCGATTTCGATCGTGACCGCGAGATTCGTGCAGCTCGAGATTATAAAACCCACGAGAAATCCTCCGAGAAAGATTTTTTTTATCACTAAATTTGCGATAAAATATCTATAATAAAAATTATAATTTTAAATAAATAACTATCTAGAAATTATTTTCCTAATTGAATTATCGATTCTCGTCGATAATTACCGTAATTTTTATTCAGCTACCAAAAATTGTAAAAGTTCCAACGAACCATAGTTTTTTTAGTGTTGAATAATTGATTGATTTTTTTTAAAAATTGAATAACTAATTTTAGTCAATAATTAATTCAAATTGATTTAAATTGACGGTTAATAGTGATTATCGTAATTTTTTATTCCGGCACAAACAAATGTAGGGTTTCCAAGAACCCACAATTTTTTTTAGTTCAATAATTGATCGAAAATCGATAAATTGCATGGATTGAGATTAATTATAATTATTCGGAGCTTCGATAATTATTAATGCAAGGAATCACTGGTGTTTCTTTTTTAGAAGCATCCTTCAGAAGTAGCTCGTTCCAATAATCATTTTTGGGCTTGGAAATTTTGATAAAATTCCAAAGTGTTATTATATTCATGCCTTGTTTCGCATTCATGGTGCATCGTTTCGGCGCGCGTCGCCTTTATTTTTATTGCGTGGCGACACGTGCCACACCATTTTTACAAAAACGTGCGCAATTCGAGTAATTTTCGGTGTCAGGGACATTTTTTTGTTCAGTTCTATTATCGGCATTCACGTCGAAAAATTTCAGTCACGTTTCGCGGTTTTCTCGTCATTGAAGGATTGAAAAATTAATTTTCAACGGTAATTCAATCGGGGAAGAGGAATAATTGTTCTCATAGAAAGCCGATCGTGCATCGAAATTTTCTCGCCGATCGCACACGCGATCGACAAGGGAAGAGCGCTTTCAAACCGGAAGTGTTACGGGCTTACAATTTATTCGTTACCAGAATCGTCGTCATCCACGATGAGGAAGTATACACTCGACATTTTCACAATTTCAATGTACGCGTTAGTTCAGCGTTCTTCGCTCTTTTCGAGATGGTCCACATGCAATCCCCAGAGCGAGGAGATCACGTTTTTCTAATTTAAATGCAAATACATTCTTCTTGCATAATAGCACGAGCGAAGGATCCGAGAGTACCTCGTTTTGGTTATATGCTCCCGTAAATTTCATGTGACACACATATATTTTATATATATATTAGACTGATTCAAAAAAGTGACTATTTTTTTTTTCGAAATCCCCTATTAAATACTTTCGGGGAGGTGAAAAAAGATGCCTGTAAAATGCAGAGCTCTTAATATTAATATTTAGTATATGCTCATGGCATATTTCTATATCTATATCTATATCTATATATCTTTCCCATTTAAACTAAACAAGAAAAAAAATTCAAACTTTGAAATTTTATACCTCGGCTTCGAGTCAATGTACCGAAATGAACGATACATATATCCTTGTAGAGCTAATTGAATGCTCTACAAAAAAGGTCTCTAATGATTTTTCGATAAACTCACTACTTCGAAAGTTATTCACGGTCTCATATTGATTGTGAATATGGGTGAACGACTGTTGGTCGTTTTTTTTAAATTAGGTAATCTACGTTAATGCAGTTTAAACTTTTGTTTCAAGAAAGATTTTACGATATTTAGTAATAATTTTTGACATTTTGCCGGAAGCTAAAGAAAAAAGTGAATTTACTCTAAATTTAACTTTAACCTTGAATAATTTTTAAAGGAGTGAGTTTATCGAAAAGTCATCAGAAACCTTTTTTGTAGAGCGTTAAATTCCCTACAAGAATACGTATCGTTTATTTCGATACATTGACTTGAAGCCGAGATATACAATTTCAAAGTTTGCATTTTTTTTTACCTTTTATTCAAATGGGAAACAGAAATTCGCGATGAGCCATATCTAAATATTTATATTAAGAGCTCTGCTTTTAATAGGTATCTTTTTTCACCTCCTTGAAAGTATTTAATAGGGGATTTCGAAATAAGAATTCTTTCTTATCAAACTTAACCCAAAGGCAATGTACCATTCGGAAAGATCTTTGGGAATTTATTTCAAATTTTTTAACCCACTCCCTCGGAAATTTTCTATTTAAGCAACCATATTCGTGAAAATAACTTTTATAACGATAAAATCATAGAACAATAAAAATCATAAAATTAGACAGTCCACTTTTTGGAAAATTCATCGCTGATACTCAAAAAATGCTTTTGACCGTGGTGAATTTTTTCACACAAGAGATTAAACGTTGTGCAGACCATTTGAAAGAGCTCGGGATAAAAGATCACATCTACGGATAAATATAATTTTGTTTTCTGCATTTGCGTTGGAAATATTTGTTCAATAATTCTTCCGGGGTTAATTAATCCGTGCCGTATCTCACGTTTGATCTTGTTTCACGATAGCGATGCCGGAACTTGTCGAGAGTTCACACGAAATAAAATCATTTCAACGAGACTCGGTGATCAGAGTCTGCACGAATATCTCGCTGAATTGCGATAAAAATTCATTCGAGAAAAATAATTCTCGTTTTTCTTTGTTTGGTAACGATAGAGACACGATCTGGCTCATGTGCAAAAAGGAAAAGATAATCAACTCCTGGGGCACTGGCACAACGGACGAATATATTAATATAAAATGACATTCTTTCGCTTATTTCTCTCTCCCGATGAAAAGTTAGCTTTGCGGTCCTTTTCAACAATCAAATCCGAAATTCAAGGCCTTCCCTTCTCATTTTTCCTTCCTCTTTAGTTTCTCTTTCTCATTCCAGATAAAAATTTCATCAATAAAATCGCCAATTAACATTTTTGCCAATAACGATATCGTGAAATAAACCAAAAGGAGTATTTCGTGTCCTCGTGCATCGATTGAAAACGCCTTTACGACGTTGGCAAAGAGAAATTGGAATCGAGAGAAAAAAAATAATTAAAAAATTTAAATAAGTGAGAATTTTATCAAATGGGCTCTTGAAATGCCAGGGAGCAGAGAAATTCAAGGTGAGGCTGTCTTGGGGACCAGTCTTCGATGCATCTTCTATGAGATAGCATTCTCTGGTCTGGAATACGATATATTATGCATTTTTTGTGAATTGAAAAAAAAAACATCAGCAAGGTTTTTTCGGACAAAGTTTTATCCCACTCATTTATACATATCCGCCACGATTTTGACTGTTCTGATCATTTTATAGCAAAAAAAAACATTCCTTATGATCGGGAGTTTGATTGAGGTAAGCATCAGACTGATAAAAAAACTATGAGAAAATAAAATTACGTCATTTCAACTAGTGCCGGTTTTTGCAATTTTATGATCAATTATGGGAGTCAATTCATCAAATTTGATCGGTTAATTTTGGAAATCGGGTAATATTTTTTGCAGACATATCTTCCATCCCAAATGCTTAGGAAAAGGCGATTTTCCGAACAAGCAGACTCCGATAGGGTCTTAAATCATTCCAAAGAGTGTTGCTTCGTGATTGATGATCCGCGAGAATTGCCCGCTGGGAATGCGAGAGTACGAGACGTAAATCGCGCGAAATAAATTTTCTCTCGTGCACGTTGATTTGTGTGCATGTGTGTATTATTCCGTGAGGCACCTGTTCCGTTATAATCGAGTACAAAAAAAAAGGTGCATGATGCTTTGGGATGACCCATTCGGTCTGCGATACGCGATCTCGATTTTCACGTGTGTCTTGTCACGTGTTCCTCGTAAAAAGTCCCACAACGACGAGACGAAAAATACGAGACAGTCAACGTATAATCGGGTCAGCGGCGAGCGCAAGAGAACGAGACTCCATGTGCGTTCCCTTCAATTTCTTCTCGCTGAAATTTCTCAGATACTCATCTTCGATACTGCCATACTTCGCTCGATCGAACGATGCTTGTTGGACCAAATTTTTGATCCACTTGATTTCTTCGGAGATTAAAAAAGGGCAAGGCTTTCCTTCATTCCAATTTGCAAACTGGTGACTTGCAAAAGGTGACAAGGGAAATGGATTGAAATTGAAAATTTACGTTTAAGTGTTTACATGAGTTTCGAGGGGAAAGAAGTAGATTAAAAATTTTTTTTTTGTATAACCAATAAATTAATTTATTCAAAATTTTAAGCATATAAAATAGCAACTTTTAACCAATATTTTATAAAATTTTCATTGAGAAATTTGGAAAACTTAGCTGGGAACCTGGTTTTCGGAGATCCCTCAAAAAAAGGCCTTCCTCATGTCGGGTAACTCATGACAGCTTTATCTGAAATTAAAAAAACAAATTTTATCTGTTGGTAAATAATTGTCGGTCGTTATTGAACGAAGGATTTGGAAAAAAATTGAAATTTGAATTTTTAACAGAGTTGTATGCAAAACAGTGCACTTTTTGGTGCAATTTATGTTTAGCCTATTAGATAAAAAAAACCCTGCAAATTGAACCTTTGCACATTGCTTCCTCATCTTAATCACATAGCTTCCTTTATCACAGAGTATGGCAATCAAATTTGGCTTCCTCATAAAGGAAGCTTTGTTAACTATCGAAAAACATGAGTAATCAACGTGCAAATTCGCCAAATTCTTTCAAATTTACTTCTCGCTAAATTTGATTTTTGCCAAATTCAAAAGCGAACAACCTTGATCACTATTTTGAATGTTTAAAAAATTTCAGTACAATATCTCGCAAATAACCGAAGTTAGAGTACGTTATTTAAAAAAAAACTGAACTTAAGAATTGCACAAGTTAGAGCGTTTACGCTGTTTTTCAAAAAATTCTAAATTTAGCCAAATTCAATACCAAACAACGTTAATAGCTATTCTAATTCTGTACAAAGTTTGAGTGTAATATCTTGAAAATTGCAGAAGTTGGACCGTTTACGCCGTTTGTGCAAAAACGAAAAAAGTCGATAAAATCTGAACATCCGTTAGAATTGAAAAAAAAAGTTTTTCTTAATGAAGAGCAATTTGTGCTCGACAAGTGTGCCAAATTTCAGCTCGATATCTCGAAGCGTTCTCGAGTTATTAATTATTTGCATCACAAACTCAGGATACATATACACACACGTACCTACACACACACATCCATCCGGACATTTTTTCTAAATATGATTTCTTGTTGTTTTCGGACATTTTGAACACATTGGCATAACATTCTCGATAAAAAAATTTTGTCATGGAAACAAAGCTTCCTTTATGAGGAAGCAAAAATTGAGAAAAGAGATTTTTTTTCAATTTTCAAATCCATGTAATCCTTAGAGAGAGAGAGTGAGAATTTTCAAGATTTTTCTACTATCTCTTATCGCTCGCCGACGAATCTCGACACGGAATTTTCACCGCACGTTCATTCGCGCAAATTAATATCGAGGATTGACCGCAGTTTTCTTGAGCAACGCGTACCGAACCGGACCAGCGTCTCTTATATCGCGCGTATATGTTTCTCAATTATACCGGTTTTTTTTCTCCCTCGATCGTACGGTATAAGACGCTATCACTGCGGTGCATTTACGCGCATTTATATTACTGGACGTATAGATAGTCCGAGCATGTATTGCATCGTCCACGATTTATCGCCATTCGAATATACACAGGGAAAGGCGAGGAAAAATGGCCACTATAAGAAGATAACTAGGAAGTTATGCATAGTGCAAAACGTTTTTGGTGATTTTAAGAGTCGAAAAAAGGACCTCTCGCGGTCAAAACAGCCATAGCTCTAAATTTCTTTCTTCAAAAATTCGAGTAAATTCAAGTCCGCGAATTATCCAAGTATTTTAGAGATCAGAATTACATTTTTTGTAATTTTTTCAACTCTTGATAGACTATTATCATGAAAATGTCCTAATCTAGATCTGATCTAGCTTTGGGACTTTAATTTTGGAATATGAACTCCGATTGTATTATCGATTCCTCCATTTTCTAGATTTTAGAATTTTTAATGTTTTATGGTCATTTTTTAGGGGGACCATTTTGCCCTGCTTTCCTCCGTTTGCTCGCAACTTTTATGCTGATTTTTTATTTTAATTCACAATCGCATCGCTACTGTTGCAAAATCTCATCCCTTCCACACAAACACGCTCACGCCCTGGCTTTGGCATCTTCACCGAGGACACGTTCTCAACGCAAACTTGTCAACATCGGGATTACATTTTACAGAGATAATTGCACGTGATTATGACACTCGAGGGATTGCTGAATCGAGAAAAGGTTGGCGGGATTTTATTCAAGTCGAACGTAATCGTTACGATATTTCGATGTCTCAAAAATCGATTGATCCGAGAGAGATATTGATTTATTTTTGAAGTTCGAGATTGAAGTACAAGGTTAAAAGGATCTTCGCTGCTGAAAAGTCGTCAAGGCATGTTAATAATTTAGCTAAATAATGGCATGTTTACACGGTGCAGAATATTGCTTTCAAGGATATCTTTGCAGTCGCGGAAAATCTTTATTCATGGAAAAATTTAATTCCACATCTGCAGAGGAACTAAAAATAAAATAAATACACTTTGTGTTAAAAGTTCTCTGAGTTCTCTTTGAAAATTAACAAATCCCATTCGTATACTCCAGAGAGAAAAAGAAGGATTAGAGAAAAATGATCGATTTTTTCGAGCCGATCTTCCAAGATCGAGATACGTCATTTTCTTTTTCGGCATCTGCGTTCATCCAATTTTTCACCCTCGAGGGTTGAAGTATAAAGCAGCAGGGGTTTGGGACGAGCAGGTAGTCGCTGACTGTATATATTCGCGGTCAACATCTTCCCCTCTGGTCGAAATCGAAATATAGCTCAGCATCCCCATTATTAAATGGTCCCACAGATGCTATCCAACGATTTAGACATTTTAAGTGTCAGCATGTGGTGAAACCACTCAGACTGAGGAATGGAGTCTGGAGAAGTCGTTTTCCTCGATGATTACCATCTTCGAGGATGATTTTTCCATTTTTTCCCTCCCTCTTCTCGACTTCTCCAACTTCTCAAGCCAACTCAAGTCTTTCAGCGTTTTCTCTCCTTTCTAGCTTTCCCCTGATACAAATTTATTTTGAAATGTCAATAAATGAGAGTAAGAATCATCGTCGCAGTGAGAATGCAAGTGAGAATTTTCTCAAAAACATTCTCGAGATGTAAACTAGACTGGTTAAAAAAAAGCGACTATTCTTTGTTATTCGAAACAACCTATTAAATATACTTTTGGAGAGATGGAAAAAGATGAAAAGATGAAAAGCAGAGCTCTTAATATAAATATTTAGATACGTCTCATCGCGAATTTCTATTTCCCATTTAAATAACACAGGAAAAAAAATAAAAACTTTGAAATTATATACCTCGGCTTCAAGTCAATGTACCAAAATGAACGAGACATACTTTTGTAAAGATTTGAATGCTTTACAAAAAAGGTCTCTTATGATTTTTCGATAAACTCACTCCTTCAAAAGTTATTCAAGGTTAAAGTTAAATATAGAGTAAATTTCACTTTTTTTAATATTCCGGCAAAATGTTAAAACTTGTTACTAAATATCGTAAAACATGTCTTAAAACAAAAATTTAAATTGCATTAACATAAATTACCTAATTCTTAAAGAAATCACCAACCCATTGTTCACCCATATTCACAGTCTAATATTAGACCGTGAATAACTTTTGAAGGTGTGAGTTTATCGAAAAATCATAAGAGACCTTTTTTGAAGAGCGTTAAATTCCATACAAGAATACGTATCGGTCATTACGGTACGTTGACTTGAAGCCAAGATAGAAAATTTCAAAGTTAAGAACTTTTTTTGCCCTGTGTTATTTGAATGGGAAATAGAAATTCGCCATGAGACGTATCTAAATATTTATATTAAGAGCTCTGCTTCAAACAGGTATCTTTTTTCACCTACCCAAAAGTATTTAATAGGTTACTTCGAAAAATAAAAAATAGTCGCTTTTTTTGTATCAGTACGCTTAAATTACCATTTTGGCCATTTTCCATGCTTCCCGCTATTATTGCCAATGTCACGGTCAGTTTTACTTTTTGTTAATTTATTTTGATTCACTTTTCGAAACAAGTTTATCGAACGACAAGAGCAGTCCAACAAGAAGATCGTTCTCCGATCGAAGTTATAAAAATTTACGAATGCACGCACAATTTAATCCTCCTAGTTGAATCGTGAATTTCATATCTATGCTCTGACGCCGTGTCTGCCTCATAAACGCATAACATCTATGCACATATATGCGCGTGATAACTGACTGATGGCGGTATAAATTTCAATCTCGAAACGTCGAGGGAAGGCGCGCTCTCACTTTCGTTACGGTCAATGTAACGCGCACGAGGGAACTTCTACAAGCCGGCCTTAATGAGCAGCGGGATAAAGCGTAAGTCTCGACGTCACTGTCAGAAATTTGCTGAAACGCGCGCAGAACGAAAATTGACGAAAAATTGCGCATGGAAAGAAATTGATCTGTTTCTCAACGATTTCCTTCACAAATTGGACGCGATATTTCCATCGTAAATTAAGAGGTTCGTTGATCAAGCGATTCGCTATCTGCGGGAGAAATTCCATCAGCGAGGGACGAATTGCATCGTCATGTAAATGCATTTTTCTTTATTATTCCTTTTTTAGTATCGCAAGGATTTAAATGAAAGTTATCAATTAGTCGTTGCGTTAATGGAACGTCAATGACGACCAGAAATCACTCTTGGCCTCGGACATTATACGTTAGCATAATTATTGGAGAAAAAAGGAGATTAAGAGGGACGAAGAATCATAGTTTGGATCGGCGAAGGATCGTTTGCGCCGCCGCAATGTCATCACTCTCACGTTTGCGCTCGATCTCTCGCGCGTTCTGCCTTTTCGCGCTACTCAGCTGTCTCTCGATCTTCTCCTCGCTGCGATGAGCTTCTTGACACAGAAGTCTTTTTTCTTCTCTTGCTTTTTCTTTTTTTTTACGATTTTCACCAGTATGCAAACGCCCGGCGTTGTGAGCGCGAAATGAAATTTTCTTCGAGCAGATAATATATATATATATATAGGGCATGGGGGGCAAAATGGACACCATAAGAATATAAGACGTCACCCTAACAAAATTTTTTTTTCCAAAAAATCAAGCAAATGAAGTAAAACGTCGAAATAACGATTTCCCTCGATGTTCACATCACCTTAATATTCAGAATACTTGGACAAGCTGCTTGGAGTATTTTTGTAATTAAATTTTTGGCGAAATTCAATTTTAATCGTTGTTCCATTATCTAATTTTTTTTTTCAATTATGGAGTATTATATTAGAGTATCTTGGGGTGTTTATTTTCTAATAAAATTCGAATCACAATTTTTTTTTATTTCCACCTGTTGTCATGAAAATGTCAAAATTTAGATCTGTTTCTGTCTGGGTGAAGCTATTTAGGGATATCCACAACAAATATAATGATAATTCTCTTGTTTTCAAATTTTTTGAATGTCTATATTTCTTTTGATCATTTTTTAGTGTGTCCATTTTGCCCCCCGTTTCTCTCTATATATTTATATGGGATAGACTAACGTGGATGGTCAAGATCTCATCGGGCTATCGAGTTTACTGAAAGAAAAACACCTCAGTTTATTCTCGTAAGCGTGTGTTTGTGTATTACATGCGAGAGACGCGAGAAAGCATTTCGCGCGAGAAAGGATTTTTCATTTTATCATTATTATGCGAGAGTGCATTCGCACGTGTTCCCGTTCGATGCGCGTATATATAAATAAATGAATGAAAATTAATTTTACAACATTCGCATTATTTAAGTTTCATAAAATCTTTTGAAATTTATTTCAAAAGAAAATCGTGCCGACTACAAATTCGCAGACAGTTTCCTTATTTTTTCCGATTATTTGTCGTGTCTCCTCTTAATTAATGTTCAAATTTGCATCGTTTCAATGCAAGGCAAATAGTTAAGTTTTTTGATAAAATTCATTCTTTCTGCGAAGTTTTCAAAGTGAAAAATCGTTGGATTGAGTTTTGGGGTCTTCGTTGAGAACTTGTAATGCTAAATGCACGATCTAAGCGTAAATATAGTTAAATATTGATAAACTTTACTGAAATGGAAACCTCGAATTGCTCTGTTTATAATAAAGAAGCTTTATTTTTGAACCGGTAGAAAAATGAAAGTAATAGGGATAAGTAAGAAAATCGATGGCCATTGATTTACTGCGATAAATCGGTCACAGACGCTTCGTGGGACTGCGTTAAGGGGATACAATTATGCAATTGCACGAACGTTCGAGACGCAATTTGCTAGTCTCGCGTGCTTATTAATTCTATTCAACAATAGTTATCTGGCAGTGACTATTGAAAATAGGCGAGAGACGGAATAACGAGACCGGATAAACTTTACATGTCCATTTGCGTTTCTCGATGAAAATCGTGAGACTTTTCAGAGCAGCGCGGAAAATTCTCGCATGCGAATATCGCGCATTGACGTTGATCTCTCGTTTCATTTATATCGACAGAATCAACACGTGATTTTGGGAATTCCGCAATCATGATATTTCTGCTCTCGGATACGTGACGAATGTTCATTATCGTGTTGATGAAAAATGACACAATGAATACGACAATTCACTGTTATCGGCCGCGTTACATCCGCGAAAAGTGCGGAAAAACGAGGGCACACGTTGAGAATTTAATTATTGCGGGAAATAAACGTGTGCTTACAGGTGAAATGTGTGTGTATACGATGGAGTCACGGACTCGTTTCACGGATCACAAAACAGACGCGTGTCGAAGGCCGCAAAACTGCTTTCGTTCCTTTGCGACATTTATGTATATATATATGTATGTGTGTATGTAGAGCGCTAATTGGCAAAATGCAATCTTTCTTTTTTACTTTGAATCCTCTTACAATCGACAATCTGAATAGAATATAATTTAGGAACTGAATGAAATAGTCTAGATCTATTTTTGTACGATTCGATTTGTAGAATTTTTTAATTATCATGAGTGTGATTGTTCCAAATTGATAATTGAACTGAATAAAATCAATTTTACGATATTTATTAATTATTGTCAATAAAATAAACAAAATAAAATTAAGTATTGATAAAATGATAATTCAAAATGAATGATGATTCTATTTTTTTACTATTTAATTCATAGAATTTATGTATATATCACGATTGTAAATAATCAAACAAATTCCATTAAAAGTATCGTTTTTCGATATTCCAAGAAAAAGAAAAGAAATCTCTTGAAAAAATGTTTTTGATAATATTTGGAAAAATGTATCTCCGGCGTCGTTCACGTTATATATAAATGTATCCCATTATATAAATAATATATACACTGTCGTCCAAAAGTTTGGAAACATTCGTCCCAATTCCGGCGCTGCGTAAAAAGTTTCACTGTTCTTTTAAAAATCAAGATATTTCAATATCTTAACAATCGAATCTCTTACCTCATCTACACGGGATTTTCGATGAAAAAGCCATGTAGATGAGGTTTTCCGATTAAAAAACCATGTAGGTGAGGTAAGAGACCCGATTGTTTAAGATAAAAAAATATCTCATTTACAGGAAAAATGAGAAAAAAAATTGTTTGAAAAAAAATCTTAAAAAATTTCATTGAATCCAAAATGAATGTATGCAACTTTTTACTCTCTTAGTGATTTCACGAAAACCCAGTAGTTTTAGAGTTACGCTAAATTATATAAATACGGTCGTTTTTTGCGAAAAAGAATCGTACGAAACTTTTCAAAAAACGAAATTGAAACTTATACTCCCCTCCTCAAATTTTTCATGCGAAAAAATGTTTAAAAAAAATTTCATGGATCGTGCACTAAAATTTCGCCAAAAAACGACCATGTTTCACAGGACAAACCGGGTTCAAAAAAAATCGAAAAAAAATTTTGAAAAAAGCGAAATGAAGCTGAATATATATCCTCTTCGAAACTTCGTTTCTTGAATTGAAATATCTTCATTTTTAAAAGAGCAGTGAATTGTTTTGTGCGGCGCTGAATCGGGGCGAGTGCTTCCAAACTTTTGGACGGCAGTGTATATATATTTATTTATTTATATACAGTTTATAATGTGTAAAAAAAATATACATGTGTCTTGAAGCGAAGAGCACACAAGTGGCAGAATCGCAAACTTCTAGCCACGATATCTCGCGTAGGAGAGATCATCGACTCTCTCTTTCTCGCCTAGCCGAGCACGATCCATATATTTATATATCTATGTATGATTCTCCTAGATAAAACGTGAACCTTGAATATGTGCACTGTGTCGCGAGTCTGGAGGACAGGGTCAGGGGAACTCGTGGAGAATCTCCCATCGTTCGTGGGAGTAAAGAGAACTCGGAGCAAACATATAGATATACGGATATACTATAAGCAATTATAGTGAGATCTTTGACTCAAGATACATCGCATTGGTTAAATTTCCCACGAGACCGCAACTTTTCGGTATTACTATCGATGTTTGGTTGATGGTGGGACCGAAAATTTCGGACTAATTGAATTCCTTGATTAATCAACCCCCATAAATTTTGGTTTCCTTGCAAATTACGCCAAAAGTGCAGCAAACAAAAAAAATAAACAATTTAAAAAAATGCGAGGGAGAATTTTCATTGTTATTCAGAGGAAATTTTATTTTTTGCCATGATTTCCTAAATGAGGGAAAACTTTATGTTAGTTCATCTATATTTATGCATAATGAGAGATTCTTCGTGAATTAGAATGCTAATTATTAGAAATGATTAGAAATCATTTGAATGGATTAGAAAATTTGAATGCCCAATGATTTTTTATATAATTAACGCCAGATATGTCTCAATGATTTTTTCCTTCGACGAGATTATGAAATCTGCAAGAAAATATAAATTATCGAAATATTTCAATAATATCGAAATATTGTTCGCCCTGAGGCGATTTTTCAGACGTAAATTTTGATCCACTGTATCGTAAGCAATTGCGTATAAATTTATCTCTATTACGATTTTGATTCTCGAGGAAGTTGCCGAGATGAACGACGTTGAACCTTGAGGCGGATGTGCCCGAAGCGAGGGTCTCTCTGCAAGCTTGTGGAAAATATTTGTTACTTAATCGGTGATCGTGTCGTCTACGATAAAACGGCGACAGTGGCTCGTGCGTCGCCCAAGATATTTACTCAATCACGTTGAATAACTTTCTCCGCGACCGCACTGGTTTTTTTTTTTTTTTTTTTTTTTTTTTAACACCAGTCTCACGATCGCCGGAGCCTTTGAACTTCGAGAAAGAACCGCGAGTCTGATGAACAAAAAAAATGGATTCATCAACTTGGATATTTTTCTGAGAAATTTGCCAGGCTCTCTTCTTGAGTTTTTTTTATCAGTTTTAATTAAACTCGAAAGTTTTTATCGGGATATTTGCAACTGCCAATTAATCCTGCATCGATCAATACTCTGATCTGAACAGCTGGACGATTGATAAACAACTTTCAGGCTATTTTGTTCTTAAGTGCGAAATTAATTTCCACTGACTCGATTTTTCCCATCAATTTTTTCGAATCAATTAATGATTATGAAAAATTGCAACTAGCAAACGATTTAACGTCAATTTATTACACTCGTTAATTGGCTATGCTCCATTTATTGTTGATTGTACTAAAATTTATAGGACAGAGCTCGAAAAACGTTATTTTGAAAAAATGACTTAAGTTTTCGTTGCTCGCACTTTAGGGCCTCTCAATTTTTAGAATTTTAACTTGAAATTTAACCTACATGTTTTTTGGAAAATATATATGCTTTATTAAAGAGTTGCAGACAATTTTTATTTTATTTTTACAGTTGTTTTTTCCCCGGAAGTGTCTCTATCGAATTTAAGGATCTATTACGCTATTATCTTCGTCACGAAACCGAAGAGGAAGCTTCCTCCTCGTCCTTTTCGTTACTCGATCCTCAAGTACAAATATAGGGGTCCTCTGTTGAATTTCCTTCCTCGAATTTCCATGCCCTCGCCTTAAGAAAAATTGCAGTTTTCGGGGTGGTCGAAAAGTTTGATCGTGATCTCTCAGAGTGCGTCTCAATTTAGCTCGAAGCGACACGCTTTCACGATTATCAAATCGTAATTGGTGCCTTCGTCCATAATATTAGTAAGTGGGGTGAATATACATGAATAATTTTCACCGTTACACCACGATAATCAAGAACTCGATTAACCGTTGCGCATTCACGCGTTTCTTCGCTCTCATAATGCGAGCGTCTATTAGCAATTTTTTAAATTCAATCCGTCCGGAAATATTCCCACGAAATGCGATCACGTATGGTGAATCTTTCGTTCAACGTGCGCTCGTAAATCAACGAATATTGCTTCCCCCTTTTACCAGAATTAATTGCTGGATGCTCCGCGATTGAATGCAGAAATCGCGTTCTGATATGTGGAGCTTTGAAAGGTTGATAAGCGATAAAATGCGAGAACTATTTGGCTTTTTGAATGAATAAAATGCAACGATTAAATTATCCTTATTTGCAGGAAGGACTACTTAAAAAGAATTTAATAAGATGAAAATGTTAATATTAAATAAAATTAATATTTTATTAAATTATATTAATATAGATGAAAATAATTTTATAATATAATAACATAAAAAGCGGAAAACCAAGGATTGATAATTAGAAAAAAAAAATATATCAACTCTATCCAAGCTCTTAGCTAATTAGTGAAGTTTGAGTCACGGTGATTTTCTTTGATTAAACTCTTCTCGATCAAAATTTGAAAATTCTGTTAGTCCAAGGACGACAGATTAAGTCCTTATAATAGTGAGAATTTTTAATGGATATTTTATATCGGCAAAAAATAAATAAACAAAACGATGAATGAATTTGCGTAAATTCATAAACGTTTTCGCAATCGCGCGTGAATTAATGCGATCGTTGTCTCGATATATCGAGGATAATAAAGAAAAAAATAACGATAGTTATTGCGCAAAAAAAGAGCGTAATATGTGGGTCAGCGACATGTCGTCTGCCCGCTGTGATCGATCCTCGAAGCCCTTGAGATCTTTTTTTTCATCGCAATGCAACAGGACACGCATTATAATTGAATGAAATTTTTAAACAAGCAGATAAAGTTATCGCGTAAAACGAGATGCGAGATTTTAATGAGAATACATTATAATAAATAAATATGCGCAAAGAGAGTAAAAAATGTGCCGAGAGTTGGGAAAAAAATAATGAGGCTTCTTTGCTTCTTGAGAGTATGCGAATTAAATTATTTTATAATTCATTTTTCCCTCCACTCTCGAACTCGATTTTTTTTGTTCTTCCACCAGGGATCTTCAGCGTATTATTTAATATTTAATTTCGTACATTTGTTATTAAGAAAAAAAATCGATTATTTATTCACGTGGAGAATTCAATTTAATTTTGTTTGCTTCCGTATTTTTTATTTTGTAACTAAATTCTTGCGCTCAGAGGGCTTTTTTCCTGCTGCAAAATAATTTACATTGATTTGTGGGAGCGATTTCACCTTGATTTTATGAATTTGAATGTAATTTGTCATGGGAAAAAATGTAACGCTCCACAGTTCCGGATTTTATCGAACGTCAATCTGTTCGATCGTGATCAAAGTTCGCTGGAAGGCTCTTGAAACTGTCAGATTCGAGGGCCAAACCGATTATCCAAAATAATTTAATGTTCGCGTAGGCTTTGCTTCGATATTTCAACCGACATTTTCTCATTAACGACTCTAAAAAAAACTCTGTGGGTGAGCATAACGAATCGCCTTGTGGCTAACACTCATTACATCGTGTAATTTGTCGGCTACTTAAGAGAAAAAAAATTGCTCTTTTCCAATTCTCATAAGGAGCGATTTGTGGACAAGGCGTCGATGACCGCAATCTGGGGAACCAACGATGATCAAAGTGTCGAAGGAGTCGTAAATTCTTTGGGATTTATGATTTATCCCGACACATTCCCCCCACGGATTTACATGCTAATTACAACTTTAGATTATTTCAAGACGGAGATGCACAAAATCGTGGAAAAAAAGTCGAGAGCCACGCAATGGCAACCAAGATTTTACTCTCGAGACTTTGCCATTACATTTATAATGTATATGCGGTATTTCACGACATTCCGATCAAAATCTTGCCTCGATGATTTTGATTTTCCTTCAAAATTTTTATATAAAAAAACACATTGAAAAAAAATTTCCCAAATTCTTTCAGAATTTTTTAGTCACGCGTTTGTTGGATTTTTTTTTGCGAGAAAAGGGACCACTTTGTAAAATCTAAAAAAATGCAGAACAATCTAATAAAATATAACAAAATGTTTGAGCTTTGTTCCAAAACTGTTGTTATATTATATTAGATTATTCTGCATTTTTTCAGATGTTACAAAGTAGTCACTTTTAAAAAAAAGAAAATCAAAAAAATGCGTGACCAAAAAAGTCTGAAAAAATTTGGGAAGTTTGGTTTCAATGTGTTTTTTTATATAAAACATTTGGAGGAAAATCGAAATCATCAAGGCATGATTTTGATGGGAATGTCGTGGAATGCCTCATATATATTTATATATTCGTTCCGCTAGCTTTTGACTCACGCATTCGCATCCTTTTTCAACACCTGCACCGATATCATGATTTTCCACGATCTGCGAGAAAGACTGAATTTATTTATGGAAAATTATGTCTCTGGTGTGAAGAAAAATCATTTTAATTTGATTTTTATAATCGTAATTTAATTTAAAAAATAATTGAATGAAAGAAATTAACAGTTTATAATTTTAATTGATATTTTATAGAAATATAAGTTATTGATAATTGTGCTTGTTGTTTTTGAAGATTTAATGTTCTTCAATTATCAATTATCGTCTTGTAATTGATTTAATTGCCAAATATCGTTGGAAAATTGTAATTATGATTTATTACATTGCTTGTTTTTACTCTGTTATTCCACAGATGTGGTGCAGACTGACTTGCGTCGACGATTTTTTAAATCGCACGTTTCACAAGCTCGGTCTCATCGTCGGGCGGCATCCCGGTTATTTCGTAATTATCCCGGTATTACTCGGTTTCATATGCATCACCGGATATCAGAGGATCCATTACGAGATCGATCCGGAATATTTGTTCTCGCCGATAAACGGACCCGGCAAAACCGAGCGCGCCATTGCCGAGGAACATTTCAAGGTCAATTACAGCTATCACTTCAATGTTGGTAGAATCACAAGACCAGGTAAGAAATGGATAATTGATTATTTTTTAATTGACTTAATTATTAGATTTTTTTTTAATTCCAAATCCATGAGAGGCGCCGCCAGTTTGAGATAATCCACTTTTAGCGAATGATTAATTTTTAGGGGGAAGTAATTTGAGAATTTTAAGTGCGTAGGCAGTTTTTTATAATTTTTTTTCTAATTTATTGTAAATTAATTTTTTTCTTTCGTTTTTTTTGCTTCCTCGTAAATAGGAACTTTGAAGTTTTCCTTACGCAAACAATTTGACTCATTAAAATAAAAAAATAAAAATTACGATGATACTTCCTGGTAAAAGCGAGATTTTTTTCTTTTTTTTTTTTTAATTTTGTTTGTTCATCACGAGTTCTGAATCGCGATGAGTTCATCGATCGCGTCGTTCCGCAGGTCGATTCGGTCACGTAATCGTGATACCGAAGGACGGCGACAAGAACATGCTGAGGACCGTTATCTGGGAGGAACTCAGGCTACTCGACGAGATAATTAGAAACGCAACCGCGACTTACGAGGGCCAGAGCTTCACCTACGAGAAAGTTTGCGCCCGTTGGCTCGAGCAGTGCTTCATCAATGACATTCTCAATCTTCATCACGTCATCAAGTAAATGAGAGATTTTTTTGAACCCCCGATCAAATCATTTCTTGATTTCCATTTATCGACTTCCGTTTGTTAAAATCAACATTTTTTTCGCACGATACAAGCACAAAAAGTTTCACTGCTTTTTTAAAAATGGAAAATGAAGCTTAATGTGTCCCCTTTGAAACGCCGCTTGTTAAATTGAAATGTCTTTATTTTTAAAAGGACGCCAGTGCATACTCTGAAGAAATGCAAGAAAACAAATCAATTCTAATTTTTTTCAACCCAAAACCTTGTGATACTTTTATTTACAGCGACGTCGAACGAGGAGACTTGAATCTGACGTTTCCGGTAATGTTCAATCCCGTAACTTGGGACGCTCATCTATTTCCGGTTTATTTTGGCGGCAGTGTAATAACGGAGGATCTTACAATAGAGTCCGTGCCAGCGGTGCAACTTGCTTACTTCATCGCCGCTGACAACAAGCGTCAGGATTCCATGTGAGTGTTATTGACATTTCCGAGAGTTTCACTCGGACAAATTACGAAAGTGTCGCGATACGATGATGTCAAAACGAAAAAAGAAAAATCCGTCATTAAAACTAACCCGCGTTGACGCCATGATGGCGGTGAAATCTTCGCCAGGAAGGCACTTTCGGTTTCGTCCACGTGGAAATATCGTGAGGGCCAGTAAAAAATATATATGCGGGAGATCCATCCTTTTGAAGCCTCGTAAAATGATTATTTTTTTAATGGCCTATAAGAACTCTGCTTGCGAGACTATGAGGAACTCTATTGACGTTTAGATTCGTTCGTGATTGTCAGCAATGCATTTGTAAGTCGGAACACGTGAAGAGAATCGAAATTTCCACCTCTGTCGATAGACCGATCCCATGTAATGTTTGTGGTGGAATATATGCAAATGATTCTTTGGAATACGGTCGCATAGCTTCAGGAAACATCTCCTATTTTTTACGATTTTTTAATGAAGCCCTATTAATTTTTCCCAATTTTATTGTCATTAAAAAAAAACTATTTTTTTTAGCGAAAGTAAAAAATTAAAACTGCCCAAAACAGACCACGCTAGAAATTCTTATATTGCCGATGTTTCCATTTTTTGCCAGGGTTTTTGGAATTGTAAAAAAATTAATAACTTTTTGGTTTCAAAACTGAGATTTTTAATCTTCATTCCCCTGAATCTTTGATACTTTCTCCTCAATTTTCGTAAATATTTCACGAAATAAACTTATTTTGATCATTCAATAGTTTTAAGGACTTTTATGTCCGAATTCCTGCCCATATTCTGAAGAATAGGTCTTATAAACGCTAGCTGTCTCTGGCTGTCACTCTCGAAGGAAAAAAAAGCACGAGGGAAAAAAAACCAAAGCTGACGATGCAATTTTAATGATTCATCGAAAACGAACGATGATGAATAGAAAATCTTTGATTGTTTTTTTTCTCGGCTACTCTGAATCTCGATTGAGTTTCCATCATTTGTTCTCAGCATTTATTTTAACATTGCCTTTTTTTTAATTTTTCTTATTTATCGTCAATGTTGTTATCGGTTTTTTTTTCAATTTAGCGGTGCCGCTTGGGAGGAAGCTTTTCTCAATGTCATTGGTAAAGCCGAGGACGACGGTTTGTTCAAGCACATAAGCACAGCAAGATTCGCCTCGAGGACCCTCGAGCTCGAGCTTGAGGCGAACACGAGGACCGTCGTTCCTTATTTCTCGAGTACATTCGCGATAATGGGACTCTTTTCCGTTGTTACGTGCATGATGGCCGATTGGGTCAGAAGCAAACCGTGGCTCGGCCTTCTCGGCAATGTATCAGCTGCTATGGCGACCGTCTCGGCTTTTGGGCTCTGCATGTATCTCGGAATCGATTTTATCGGTATCAATCTCGCTGCTCCGTTCCTCATGATCGGTAAGACAAAGCAATTCTTTCCATTATAATCTCATTTAACAAATTACAGACTTTTTCTCTGAGGTAGGGGCTATAACGATATTCTTACTAATCAAGAATATTTTTTTAAATTTTGTATCGGATGACTAGAAGGGTTGTAAGCGTATCTACCAACATACCCCTTTTTTACCCCCAATTTGACGAACTTATTCAATTTTCATTTTTTTTCTCCGATTTTTTTACTATCGTCAAAATATTAATATATTGTAAAAAAAAAAAGAATGGAATTTTTTTTTTTTTTATCGAGCTCGACAAATCGCTCAAAATGTATGTCTCTAGACCCGAATACCGCCTTAAAAAAATTGAAATGTAATTGGAGAACGCTCTAAAGAATCAAGCTATAGTTTACTGTCAAAATTGCTGAAGAATTTTGAGAAATTTTTGGAAATTAGAATTTTTAGGCATTCAGAGAGTATTTATTCTAATTATTTTAACGTACTTCTTATTTAAAATAGAATAGAGTTGTTATTTAGAATTAATTACTTAGAAATTATAATTTCTTAGAAATTTTCTCATTTACAACGTATTTTCCATCCTCCACTGAGCTTCTTTTATGAAAGGAAATTTGTTCAATGTACGTTTTTTTTTACATACATTCGCTCGAGGCTATTCGCCACAGCGGCGTGAAAAGCATTTCCCGAGTTGCATAAGCGAGGCAAAGAGACTACAATCGCGATCGAATGAAAGGACGAAGACAAAAGTACACAGACGCGGAATACCGATAATTCCGCGAGTTTATCGGCTACGAACAAAAAAATGGAAAGTTAATATTACGCGTCGTAGGAGAGAAATAAAGAGAGAGAGAGGGAGGGAGGAGGGATATCAAAGCACAGAAAGAAGACCGAGAGCGAGTTCTTGCATGGCGATGAGACTTATACGGGTTAAACGTATTCGTGACGTGGATGCATCGTACGCGCATTGAGAATAGTAATGGTATCCGCCATTTTCTCCCTGTACAACGTTAACAAGAGGCGCAAACGATCGGACAAAATGAAGAAAAAGAAGAGAAAAATAAAGCATCCTTGATCGTTTGTGTACTCGCGTTGTTAAATCACCAACTATCAAGGTCTTCATTCTGGAATGATCGATCGATCTATTCATGCAAATCGGTATGTCAATTAGCTTCGATTCTGCCGAAAAATCGACGAAAGTAATAAAGCGCTGAATTCGGGAATTTCGATGCCGATTTATCGAATACTTAGAGAAGGCAAAAAAAACAAATTGACCTTAGTCCACTTTGGACATCGGTATAAACTGTCCCTGACGAAGCTTCATTGATATTGTACGCGTGATAATTCTTCTGACCCTCGATTCTCGGTTTTACCGCGTTATTCGGTGACGAATCGGCGAGAAGGATAATTGAAAATTGAATCCATAAACAGCGAGGAATCGGAACGATTTTTTTCACACATTCTTCTTCAAAGTAATCGGTAATTGAAGGACGAATAATTAAGTTACACGATATTGCGTGGCCGGAAATTTGTCGAATTTAAACTGTCGGATTGTCGGAATAGATGACAAATTTTCGATAATACGGCGCGTCCTTTTTCGAATCCCACACGTTCGTCCGAAAGTGCGAAGTTTTCATAACGATCGAGCTGGAGTTGGGAGCAAAATTCGCGTTCAAGTTTGTTTGCAATCGTAGTCAACGACCGAGGCGCCACCGAAGAGAGCGAGAAAGAAAGAGAGTGAAAAAAAAAATGTCTCGATGACTTCCGCTTTTCACGCAAATGACGGGGCTTATGCCATTCTCGCGGCGTCTTGAGAAACGCGTGCGCCCGTCACAAGTGCATTGCTCGTATTTGTATCGCACATACGAATCAATCACGTGCAGTCTCGCAAGCATCAAACGAAAACCCGTGAATATATATTAGACTGTTTAAAAAAAAAACGACTATTTTTTTTCAAAGAACATTGATAAATCGTCAGAGTATCCCTAAATAAAGATTCTGTCCAAATATGAGCCCTTAATATTAATATTTAGAGGTGGCGATTTTCAATTTTCTTCTTCCATTTAAATAATATAGGAAAATTTTGTTCTGAACTTTGGAATTTTATTACTTACTCAAAAACGAATCACTATACAGTAATAAAAAACATAGATTTTTGTTGGAAATTGAACGCTCTATAAAAAAGGTCTGAATGAAGATTTGCGTGAGGCGAGCCGTTTCGGAGTTATCAAGCCTTAAACATTAAACTGTTTAAAATAATGATATATTATTTACTTATAAACGCGAAAAAATCGACTCATATCACTTAAATACTCAATATCATCATCTTTAAAACAAATATCTACAAATTGTCAATAGAATGTTGATAAAAAATTGTATTAATCAACGATGAATGATTGATTTTATTGTTCATTAATAAAAAATACGGGAATATCACAAATATATGATGAAATTTTATATAATATAAATCAAGAATTTATTTCGATTTTTGATAAATTTGTTGAGTCTTTTAAGAATAAGTTATATCCATGAAAAGTTTTTTTCTTCAATTATTTAAGTAATCAATAATTAAGTTGAGTAATATAAAATTTATAATGAAATTTCATCATGTATTTGTGATATACCCGTATTTTTTTATTAATGATCAATAGAATTCATCATTTATCGTTGATTAAAAAACTTTTTTGATCAACATTCTATTGTAAATTTGCAGATATTTGTTTTAAAGATGATAATATTGGGTATTTAAGTGATTTAAGTCGATTTTGTCGCGTTTATAAGTAAATAACATCATTATTTTAAACAGTTCAATGGTTAAGGCTTTCCTACAAAAATCTATGTTTGTTATTACTGTACAGTGATCCGTTTTTGAGTAATGAAATTCATTAAAACAAAATTCTCAATAAGTCTCCACGTACCTTCGCCTATAAATAGCCTAAATTCACTGTTTTATTGCATTTTGCCTCTGTCTCTGTTTCTCTCTGCTCTGGACAATTTTTCGTTTACGCAAGTTCGCCGCTCAAAACTTCCGCAGTAGTGAGTTAAAAGCGACTTTCCACGGCCACTTTGCACTCGTGAAATATATAAACTCCCGCTCGGACATTCTCGCATTTCATATACGAGTCACGAAATTTTTTTTGAGGAATTTCTAAGCCTCTCGTAACTGTCTTAAGAAACGGCGCAATATAAAAGCGCCCGAAGAGAAATCATTCGAAATTATCCATCGAAACAGCGAAGGGGCAATTTTGTACGGTGCAGCAGGGAAAAAAAATATCGATGGACTTCCGTTGAATTTTTTTTTTTTGAGTCAATGACTGGAAAAATTAATGCCAACGTTGATGAACGGTGATTCAATCGATTTTTGTTTCAATCAGATCGAATTGTACGCGCTGTAATAACATCGTTGAGCCTCGATCGCGGAGAAGATCGGACATTCGTATATATATATATATATCGATGGCTTGATCACGTTTCGATATACACACACGAGTCGGTGAAAGTTTTGAGCGAATCAAATCTTCGCGTCATGAGAGTCTCGCAAGAGAGACGCAACGCGAGAACGACATTAAATTGCGAAGCCTCGGGCCATATCTATCGCCAGTTCGGATGTTTCTATTCGAGAAATCGTGAGGATCGAAGCAAATCAACGATGGGAATAATTACAAATCAGAAAATCACTCATTAGATGATGGTGCGAAAGAAAATCGTGCCGATTGAATTTCCACATTATTCGAGCAAAGCTTTTTTAGCTACACTCCCGTTCAAAAGTTTGGAAACACCAGTCAATATTTCTTGTCGCACTAGAAGTTGCATAACTTCGTCAAAAAAAAAGATAATCGAATATTAAAAAAAGAGTTTTGACCGGAAGGAAATCAGCTTGATTTGTTTTCTTTTTAAATATTTTTTGTGATTTTTTTTCGATCGAGTACGCATTTTATTACGTGAAGGTTTTTTGGCCTTTTTTCGACCATCGCGAATTAGGCACATAACTTAAGGACATTTTTTATGTCTTTTTTATTGATGGTCCATTTGAAAGGAATAGCAGACGCTCCATTGTCGTATTTTAAAAATTTTCGTACTTTTTTTTCTCGCAAAATTATTTCACTTTTGGCTAAAAAAGACAAATTTTGAAAGATGCAACGTAACTCAAAGACCATAGAGTTTAAGAGAAAATGTCAAGTATGAAAAAAGTAATGGTAAAAGTATATACGGAATTGCCTGAAATTATTTCAGATTTTTCCAATTACATTTTGTTCTTTTTACTTTTTTCGCTCGAAACTGATGATGACGATCCAGCGAAAAATTGCATCTGATTAAAATTGCCGTACTTCGTGATACAATGAAGATCTGAACAAAATCAGCAACGTTTGGCATACTATAAACAACAATTATCAACAATAATATTGCCCAAAAGTCATTAACAAATTGTTCAAACAATTTATTAAGCAATGGTAAACAATGATCAATAATTATATTGACCATTGTTGATCCTTAATCATTATCATTGTTGATCAATAATTATTATTGATCATTGTTGTTTAATAATTGATCATTGTTGTATAATCTGGCCTCCCGTGAAGGAAGTTTGGATTTTAAGAAACATAGAAAAAGTATAATGCTTAAATTTCTAATTTTCACGACTCTAATTCCTTACAATAAAATAGGAAATTCGCTGTCACGTGTAACAAGAACACTTCAGGCCTTTCGGAGAAAAGTTTCGAGAGCTTGATAAGAAATAACGTCAATTTTCGTTAACGGTGGTGATTCACGATCTTCTACCGAGAATACTAATTGAACTATTCGTGGAATCTTCCGTTGCGGTTGCTCGCAATGTTAAAATGAGTCTTTCAAATCTCCCGCTTCCTTTCAACGTACAGTTAACTCGGTATGATGAATCGTTTGGGGAACAAAACGATGCGACGAAGCTTTTGTTGAACCCCACGTGAATGAAAAAATCATTGGAATCAAATTATACACGCAGGTGTATATTTTATGCAAACGGGGAACGCTTGAATTGTGATACGCGAGAGGCTTCTCATTTCACGAGAGTTTTGTCAAAACTTTAGAAAAGTTTATCGGACATAATAGAGTAGTAGAAAAATCTAAGAGGTCTATGAATCATGACGAATCATATTTGATAGCCCAAGGATCGATAATGTCATCAAGATCTACCGGAAAATAATTGATCTCTTTATACAAATGATCGTCCATGAAAAGAAAACTCCCAAAGAATTAAATATGAATTATATTTTATAGTAGGTGAAGAGTGGCCGAATTTATCCCTTTGAGGGAAAATTGCTTTTTCTTTTCAATGTAAAGGATCAAGATAAAATTTTTTCCATCAATATGTGAAATTGTTATTTAACTTATACTCTTACAATTCTAATAAGTATTCGAACTTTCA
The DNA here is from genome assembly GCA_946863875.1 of Alloplasta piceator. Taxonomy (NCBI): domain Eukaryota; kingdom Metazoa; phylum Arthropoda; class Insecta; order Hymenoptera; family Ichneumonidae; genus Alloplasta; species Alloplasta piceator. The sequence continues at coordinate 3,030,120 of OX333077.1, read as the reverse complement.
GTTTTTAAGTTTTTGATAATCTTTTAACATATTTTTATTTCATTTTATGCTTAAAACTACAGTCTTAGACTTCAACACTAGAAAAGTCATATATGAATTTCCAACGATATTTACTACAAATAAAAATTCGTTGAGGTAAAATGATCCGGGCATCATTTTGTACACACGATTCGGGATCGTTTTGCCCACGCGACCGTGTTTTTGCCCAAGCCCACATTCTTACACGTAATGCGTTATACTAACCTATCTAAGTGGATTAGAATCAAATCAGCGTAAAATCATGCACTTTAAAGGAACTTTGTAATAAGCGTCAATGACAGTCAAACACTAAAAACAACGGCGACAAACATTTTGAAAGGATTTCGATTTTGTGCACTGAGAAAACAATGTACTACCAGGATTTGTTAACTGTGAACAAATGTAAAGTTGAATATGGCGAAATCAATTATTTTGTAACAGTTAATAAGTTATTCTGAAACAAATAAAATATTTCTCAACGACTAACAAATTTTGTAACAGTTAAGGAATATTTAAGTAAAAGTGCCACCTAAATATATTTCTTTACTACAAATAAATTGTTTTCTCGGTGTGCGATTTTCTCGAATGGGACTAATATCAGCAAATTTTACCTTAAAATGATCGATCTAGAATTCCCTAAAAACGATTATTGCCCAAAAGGAAAGTGCCTAACTTGATCTGGAATTTTTTTTTTTTATAAATCTTTTGGTTTCTCTTTTACAAAGGAATCGGAATCGACGATACTTTCGTGATGCTCGCAGCTTGGCGACGAACAAACATCATGCAACCGGTGCCCGAAAGAATGGCAGTGACACTGAGCGAGGCTGCTGTCTCGATAACGATAACATCGCTCACCGACATGATATCATTTTTCATCGGTATAGTGTCGCCGTTTCCTAGCGTGCAAATATTCTGCATATATTCAGGTGAGCAATCATAATCCATAATTATCCTCCGGAGAATAAAAATCGGATGTAGCATCGATGATCCGATTAAAGCTATGATCAATCGATTGATCGATCGTGATGTTTCATAATTGTTTAATATGTATGAAAATCGACACTAATAATATTCATGCTTTTAGGTTTCGCCGTTGTTTTCACATTTCTGTTTCACCTGACTTTCTTCAGCGGTTGCGTCGCCATAAGCGGTTATTGCGAGCAAAGTAATCGTCACAGTATCGTTTGCTGCAAAGTTCAACCATTATCAAAGTCCGGTAAGTCCTTAAACACTTTTTTTTTACATCGATTCCCTCGTAAATAATTGTTTGATTTTGTTTGCCAATTCACTCGCAAATAATTTATTTTTACCGCCTTTTTGGAGCCGAAAAAAAGACAGTCGCTTCTCGATGCACTCGGTCGAGTTTCGATCATTCTCCAATGCAAATTGGCGCTCCGCCGATTTCATTTGACACGGTCCACGGACGAATGAATCGTAACAATGAAGAAGTAAAATCAAACTATGAGAAATCGCGCTATGAAATACGTTTCGATACATTTTTATAGATTTTTTTTCGTCATCGGCGCTTGAATTTCAAACGATTTCGCCAATGTCCGAGCTCTGCTTTCACCGCGAACCCCGCGTTTTCCATCAACCGCGACAACACTCGCAGTTCCGGCAAAATTATATTTCCCAACTTCGGACTCGACGCCGAAGTCACATTGATCAATTCGACGGGAGGAAAAAATCTCACCGAGGATCGCGACATTTTTGCATTAAGAATTTATTACATACTCGAGGGTCTCTCTAACGATTTTTGTAATTATGATAATACAGGTGAGAATTTTTGATGTATACCACGAAGAGACTTCTAAAATAAAACCATAAATGTTTTTTCATAATGGACGCGAAATGTTGACACGTAAAATTTTTCACGCATTCGAGTTGAACAATTTTTTTACGATTTTTGTAATTAACGCGGTGCGGGGTCAGCCTTTATTTTTAATGGACCACGAAGAGATCGGTCAGACGAAAGCAAGGGTCAAAATTGTGCTACAATAATGGGCAATCGATGTTCTTTTCGGGTCACACGAAATTTGTGCGCAAAAAATTTTGTACGTACTCCAAATTTTAGGTTTTTAAAAATGAGTTTTCGTAATTAACGTGACGCAATCGAGGCCTTTTTTTATGGACCATGAACTGCTCGAATGCACACGCGATAATCGAGGACAGAAAAAAGTCGTAATCGAGATAATCGTTTTTCATACGCGGGACACTTTGCAACGTAAATAAAATTCTTGTGCATTAATATATACACGTAATACGTCGATGTGTGTAATCTATATGTTGGGGGCAAGTAAATTGCGTCAGAATTCCGGTGCTAGTTACGCGTTCGGGAACTCCTTTAATTTTGTTAGATCACGGCGAGGAAAGGGGCAAGAAAATGGCGGGAGGAGAGAGGGGAAACATTATGCAAGAAGAGTTTATATTACTTTCTCCGGTTGGACTCTCTCGCGGCTTGACCTTATTGGTAAAGTGTGCGCTTGTTTTTTGAATGGATCGCTCGTCGTCAATATTATTTGAAAGTTATAGTCATCGCGGTTTCTTGAGCAACAAATTAACGTTTTCACTGTCTCGCCCGAGGAATTACGCGTGTCTGCGTGCGACGCACAATAAAGAAAGAAGCTGTCTACGATCCTCCAAAGATTGGATAATCGTCGTGAGAAATTTTAGTCTTTTTCACAATTTCGAATTTTTTTCGGCATAAATTTCCCTCGACAGTGAGTTCAAACACTTTTTTTTTTAATCAACGGCTTTGGTGAACAATCGAACTGCATTTATTCGTCGAATTTGGGGTTGTTGGAATTTTTTCAATTATTTTTGCTTCCTCATAAAGGAAGCTTTGTTTTTCGTGAATTTTTTTTTCCGAGATTTTTATGCCAATGTATTCAAAATATCCCAAAACATCTAGAAATCATAATATGAAAAAATGTCCGGATGGATGTGTGTGTGTGTGTGTATGGGGCATTTCATACCAAGTCGACCTGAGTGTGATCCTCGACCTCGCTGATTTCGTTTACGATTTTTTATATGATTCTTCCAACTCAAAATAGCATTCAGAATTTTTTCCAGATTTTGAAAAACCAAATTTGAGTACGTTATGATTTTTTGAACATTTTTTTCGAAAACCTCGAGGGCCGCAATTTAAAAATCTGAAAAAATTCTCAAAAATCCGGTAGAAGAAATTGATCTACCGTGAAAAGTCGCTTGAATATTTTTATCGTTAACCAACTATTTTTGGATTTTTTTTTTACTTTTTTCAAAAAATAGTTGGTTAATTTCTGCATCTTTTTTTTTTACGTTTTCTTCATAAAGACCTAAAATCGAGGTGGAAGCGAAAGCCTGGACATAATGAATTTTGGGTCGAAAATTTTCGTTTTTGACACCAGACTTTTGAGAATTTGTTCAGATTTTTAAATTACGGCCCTCGAGGTTTTCGAACAAAATTCTGAATGCTATTTTGAGTTGGAAGAATCATATAAAAATTGAAAACCTGAATGTTGTAACTTCTGCCATTTTTAAGATATTGCACTCAAACTTTGTACAGAATTATGATAGCTATTAAGATTGTTTGGTATTGAATTTGACAAAAATCGATCGAAAGATATAAATTTTTATCAAATCTTGAATTTTTTGAAAAATAGCGTAAACGCTCTATAATTTGCACAATTTTTGAGATATTGCACGGAAACTTTGTAAGGAACTAGTATAGCTGTCAAGATTGTTCACTATAGAATTCGGCGAAAATCCGTCGAGGGATTAAAATGTTATGAAATTTTTAATTTAAAAAAAAAATAGCGTAAACGCTCTAACTTGTGCATTTTTCAGGATATTGCACTGAAACCTTGCACAGAGCTAATATAGCTATCGAGGATGTTCGTTATTAAATTTGTCGAAAATTGATCGAATGATTAAAATTTTATCAAATTTTGGTATTTTTAAAAAATAGCTTGCTCTAACTTCGCCTATTTGCGAGATATTGTACTGAAATTTTGTACACGTTAAAAATAGTGATCAAGGTTATTCGCTATTTAATTTTGCAAAAATCAAATCTTGCAAGAAGTAAATTTGAAAGAATTTGGCAAATTTGCACGTTGATTACCGATGTTTTTCGATAGTTAACAAAGCTTCCTTTATGAGAAAATCAAATTTGATTGCCATACTTTGTGATAAAGGAAGCTGTGGATAAAGATGAGGAAGCAATGTGCAAATGTCCAATTCGCAGGGTTTTTCGATCCTAGTTCCCTTGGAAACGTTGATTCACTTGTTTTCAAAGAAATTTGTCAAATTTAAGGGGGACTCGACGCTGACTCAATATCGGGGATTCTGATTATAATATTCAATTATTAATGATTGAAATCAATCGTAAAATTACAATCACGTTCGGACGATTCAACGTTGAATCATGCGGTGATGAGGAATATATGACAAGGCGCAGAAAACAATGAGGATTTGGTTTTCTTTTCTTTGTTTTTTTTTCGCTGCTCCTCACGTCCTGTCCAGCCCGATTATCGTGGACTTTGATCCACGTCCAAAGACATAAAGGCCATTATATTATGGTGGTTTAAAAAAAATATATACTTATATCACGAGGAGAATATTAAATTGCTATTTCGACAGTTTCATGCGCAGGTGCATTTTGATGGGTGTTCTTTCTTTTCAGCAATTACACGATCCAGCGATTTTTTCATTTTCTTTCCGCTTTTCAGTCTTCATTTTTAACACTCTCATCGCCTCTCGTTACAGCTCATCGATCGTGGTTATATCGGCTTTTGTGCACCGGCGGTGTCGATCCCGATGATCCTGACAATCCGATCGACAATCCCGAGCACGGCTGCATGACATGGTTTCGCGATTATTTGGCAGCCGCCCTCAATTGTCGTCCCGTGAAAGCAATTATCATAATCGTATTCGGGCTTTATCTTGCCGGCGCTATGTACGGCCTTACGACACTCAAAGAAGGACTCGACAGGCGCAAATTGTCGAAGGAGGACTCTTATTCCATCACGTTTTACGATCGCGAGGACTTCTATTTCCGGGAATTTCCGTACAGGATACAGGTGAGATATGTCATCGTTATTTCAACATTAATTTGATTTTTAAAATTTCAACGTTTCTATTTATTTCAAATTTATTTAAAGTAATTTTCAAAATTCAAATTTTTTCAAATTTATTTAAATTAAATTTGTGAATTCAGAAATTCAACTTTATTAAAATTAAATTTCTAAATTTCTGAATTCAAATTTATTTAAATTAAATTTGTAAATTTCCGAATTCAACTTCATTTAAATTGAATTTGTAAATTTCTAAATTCAAATTCATTTAATTTACCTAATTTTGTGAAAAACAAAAAAAAAAGATTATGGCGTGCTTTGCGGAAACAGCGAATGATTCAGAAATGATTAGAAGTCTTAGAAATTGTTCTTAGAAATTTTTTTTTCTATCCGCTTATTTTCCTCAATTCAAAATTTTTCTTGGTTTTAGTTTTCACATAACAGAAGCCTTCGTACATTTTTAAAATTTTTTAAAATTCGACAGAATCCAAATTATAGTATTTCAAGCGTTTACAAGCGTTTACCTAAAAAATTTCAACCAATTTCCTCGTTGTTTATTCAAAGAGAAAAATAATTGAGCGACTTTGTCCGGAGTGAAAAAAGACGATAAAAATTATGGTAATTCAGTTTTAACGTTAAAATCGTTACATTCGAGAGAAAATGACAATTGGGGATTCCAGCGAGTATTTGCATACAAATTTGCGGGGGAGGTTAAGTATTGGATAGTAAGAGGTAAAACGTCATGAGGAATGTGTTATACATGAACGTCTCGGGAATCTTCGAGTGTAATGTCCCTCGAACGTGAAATTATGTCACGTGTTCTCCGGTGTTATACATCGATGTGTATTTCGTGCAAACAACTTTCTCCGGAGTTTAGTATTTCAGAAAAAAGCCCCGTCGGCGATATTACGAAATCATCGGCTGTTATCGACTCGTGACGAAAAAGGCAAAAACGCAACCAAGAAGAGAAATAGAAGAAAAGAAGAAGACTCGGCGAAATGACCGGATGTTACGGTCAACGTGAATTATCCAATATTAGTTAATCCGCCGATCGTCATTGCTATGTTTTCTCGTCTTTTGTTCTTCCCATCGCTAATAATGATCGTTTTGACCCATATGGAATAATAACTAGACAAGAATTCCCAAAGTACAATGGAAAAAAAACATGACAAGTGTACACAGAGAGAGGAGAGTACCGGAAACGCCACGCACTTTTGCAAACGCGAATGGCCTTTCATAGTCTCCCTCTGATGTTTGCGTATGGCTACATTCGTCATTTCTTCAATTTCCGTGTCTCTCACGATGCACAATATGTCATAGTCGATGAATTAGTTGTAATTGCGTGGGAATTATAATGTCCTGAGAGCAAAGCTTCGGAAACAACGCGCCTTTTGAAACGATTCCCGATCTTCCACGAGCCCGTTTATTTGTGAAATAATGTCGAGAAAATGTACACTCCCGTCCAAAAGTTTGGAAAAACACCCCCCGATTCCGAATTAATTGGCTTAATTTTTGTTCTAGGTAATCGTAAGCGGCGAGTACGACTACAGTGATCCTTTGATACAGGGGCAAATGGAAAATCTGACATCGACACTCGAGTCAACGGTGTACATAAGTAGCCCGATATACACGGAAAGTTGGCTGAGAAGTTTCTTGAGTTACGTATCGCGAAACGACGATTACCTCAATGTTACGATCAATTCCGAGTCGGATTTCATCAAGACCCTGAAGGAAGTTTGGCTATTCCCAACGAGTACATTCTCGCTGGACGTTAAATTCGATGAGAAACAGGAGCACATTATCGCGAGTAGATTTCTGATTCAGGCGGTGAATATAAGCGGGACGAATCAGGAGAAAGAAATGGTGAAGGAGTTGCGACGTTTGTGCGCAGAGTCATCCCTAAACGCGACGGTATTTCATCCATATTTCGTCTTCTTCGACCAATTCGAGCTCGTGAGACCGACCAGTATTCAGTGCATGATATGGGGTGCACTGATAATGATGGTGATATCGTTTATCTTCATACCGAACGTTCTCTGCTGTCTCTGGGTGGCATTTTGCATAGTATCCATCGAATTGGGTGTAGCAGGTTACATGGCCCTCTGGGACGTTAATCTCGACAGTATATCGATGATCAATCTGATAATGTGCATTGGCTTCAGCGTTGATTTCACCGCTCACATATGTTACGCTTACATGAGCTCGAAGAAGAAAAACCCGGACGACCGGGTCAAGGAGTGTCTTTACAGTCTTGGTCTGCCGATAGTTCAGGGTGCCGCCTCCACCATTCTAGGTCTCGTGGCACTTTTGCTGGCGGGCACTTACATCTTCCTCGTATTCTTCAAAATGGTTTTCCTCGTTATATTCATCGGCGCACTCCATGGTTTGCTTCTGCTGCCGGTTTTGCTGTCGATTTTCGGGCCTGGCTCCTGCGGCGATTTCGACATTGACGACAAAGACGGCAAGATCGACGCCGAAAGATCAAACGACGATTGCAAAGTCTCGAAATTACCGATACCTTACGTCATACCGCATCCAACGCTGATGTACCATCAGCCAATTGGCGTTAAAAGCCTTCAGGGGAGTCCTGCAACGAGTCTCGCCGTTCTCGAGGATCGGGATCCTGGTCTTGGAACGAGCGAGGACAGCAATTCGACCGAGAGCGGATCGTCCCAAAGTCGAAGACGCCAACAACAACAACAACAACAACAACAACAGCAGCAGCAGCAACAACAGTTGCCGCAGAAACGGGAAGAAACCCGGGAAGAGGCTCAACAACGGAGAAGAAATTACGAGGGTTGGCGAAGATCGGTCGGTATGCTGCAGAATATTTCGCAGTTTCAAGTTGGTCCTGCGCCACCCCCTGATTATCCTGGTGCCGGCTTGATCGTCGCTCCGAGGAGCCTCGAGACACGAGGATTCAGGAGCATTCCCTATCCAGGACATTTTCAGGACAATGGCAATGGCTCGAGAGACTACAGACGCAGCAGATCACAGCACAATCTTCATCATCCAACGCCAGGAAGGTATCTCACTGATCCGAGATATCCCTAAAAATCAGTGAATGTATGGGAAACGTTTCACCGATCGATCGATTAATTCAGGACGATCGACGATCTATAATTTCGTCGAAAATCTCGTAATTGTGCCTGATGATGATGTTTGCCTCTGTCTCCACGTCCAACTGGCTTCCACGTTTCCCCACGAATGCACGATGGATTTTAATGGATTTTAACGGCAGAGAGTGAATTGTGTGGGGACATGAGTGTTTTTTTTAATTCCTCGTTGTCGTTGGCGTCAGAGCGACGAGTGGATCCTCCAACACGAACGAACACTATATATATAGATATATTTATATATATATATATTGACCAATAGTATTTTTTTAATTGTTAATCCAGACATATCTGATATCCTGCAGCCTCCGAAAGGCTTGATATTCTTTTTCCATCAATTTAGCTCACCGGTTCCCCCATGGAAACATAATATGATTGGATATCGTAAAATATACATTCTTGGTATATCTGCTGGATATATCCAAAAAGATATATCTCAGATATATTGTGAATATACAAAAAAAATTAAATAAACAATGCAGCGATGAATTCCATATTTATATCTCACGATATATTCTTTTTCCATGGGGATTGCAAGGTATTTCAGAGAAAAAATTGGAAATATAAATTCCAATTTGTCTTTGATGATGTTTTCATCAGTTTTGCCACAGTTAGGCTAGGATGTCGATCATCGATGCTCAATGTTAATCAAAAAAAACCAAAATATGTAATTCTTCGAAAGAGTCGAGAAGAGATGATCCTGGCAAAAAAAAAATTTCATCTTGATTTATCTTTTCTCTGTATCGAGCGGATCTTGAAACTTCACGAGGGAAAGAATCAAATGATTCTGATAATAATTGTAATGCAAAATATCGACGATGACTCATTTGAAAATTCATTGTGCGTGAGAGTGTTTTTTTCGTGTAGCTGATTTTTATACATGACTCCGATAGTTACTAGGACATACGTATTACGAATAATTGTTAAAGCGTGGGTCCACTATTTTTGTTTTCAATTACTTTTTTTTTTCGTTTGCCTGAATGTGCGCAAAAAGTGTTATTTATGATTGTGAGAGTGTGTGAGCTTGTACGAACGGCGCTGATTGTAGATCTGCGCCGATTTTTACGACGCTGTCCTGCCATTGGATTATCAATAAATAAATGTCATAAAACTTTGAGAATCATTGACGAAAATGTGATTTTTCTGAAATCATCTTTCTGAAATCCGTTCATACGATTTCGACTTCAATTCTCTACCGTATATGAAATAAAATTTTTAATTAATACTTCACGATATTTTTTTTATTATTAATTAGTCTTCATCCTATTCCTTATCGACTTTCTATTCTTTCCCAATTAAGAGGGAGTACTTTAAGTGCCATACAGTAAATTCAATTTTTATTTGAGACTTTAATGGGAGAACTAGAATGAGGACTTTAAAAAAAGGCTGCAAAAATAGCTTTCGGCTCCCTATTTCGATATTGAATAACATTTTTTTAATACAATTTTCAAATATCTACTTACAGAGTTCTTTCAAAGTGTTCGATCGATAAGAAGTCTTAAAATGCAATCTGCAATACTGACGAAGAATCTTATTCCGTGCGAGCGCATGTACCGACCGCGAGTCACGTAGATTTCTCTCGACTGACTGACGCCGCATCTCCGAATAATTCGCGCGAGCGCCGTTCGGAGGGCACTCTCAGTCTCGCTACTATGTTGACCCACATAATTAAATTAAAAAAAAAAAAACCAAAATAAATGAAACCCTCAAATCTTGCCATTCAAACGCGCTGATTTTGGAATAATTTGTGGGGAAGTTGAAACGCGTTATTTTTTTGTTATCTCCGTCGATAAAACAGTTCATTCGAATCCCAGAAGCCTGTGGGAGATTTTCAGCGCGATAGTTTGAAAAAGAAAAAGTCCGTACATGGACTGTAACGCGGAACGTTGCACTGTCGAGCTAGAAATTGGATTTCTGGGCGATATTTCACCGTCTCGAAGGAAAATCCTAATCTCTAGCCTCGAAGGCTCGCAAATAAGGATATCCCGGGCCGGGAGAGAGAGAGATTTTATTTTTCGAGATTCGATATAATACGCTCGTGCTAAGCCACGTTGCAGTACGTATAATCGCGCGGGCGGCGAACTTGGCTCGGCGAATCCGTGACATTACGCCGGATCGGCCAATTACCCTTTATCACAATCGGCTTGAGTGTCCCGCGAGCGAACGAGCGGTACGAATGGCCGCTTTGATCTCAAAGAGAGAATCTCCGGTCCGTCCTAAAGCCCCGCGGAAAACGAGAGAAAAAGACAGACGATGGGACCGTGGGCAGAATATATCGCCATTGGCAAAGGCCCGTGTGTTGTATACAAGAGACAAGGTAGTTTAAACTTCCAGAGCTTGCATATGAATCGGCCAAAAGCTTGTCGTTATATTCAAATCGGATATTGGTTTTTTTTTTTTTTTTAATGCATCAGGATCAAATAACGAACGGATGGAAAATCGTAAAGGGCACGGAAAAAGCCTTTGTGCATTTTTACAAGGATTTTCGCATCGTGGACTCTTTGAAAAGGATTGGTATTTTTTTTTTGTTATCGAGCAAAAAATACCGCCATAAAGATAGAAAAATAAAGAGCTCTCCTCGTTATTCTAATTAATACGCTTTGGAGAACAAATCATTTGTGCAAGCCGAATGGATCAAGGGAAATAATTGCATTGACGAAATACCTACCAATTGCGTTTTAGAAAAATGTTGTTTGATGCAAGACTCATTATTCGCAGTCAGGTTTGATAATTCGCGAAAGATAGGTTCCAATTTTTAGTAATGTTGACGTTTTCTACTTTTATCGGTAACCCCCTTCGATTTTTTATTTTTTAATACATTATTATTCATGTAAAAAGAAGTATTTATAGGAGAAGTATATATATTTATAAGAAGTATACATAAAAAATGTTAATGTCTTTTTGGCTGTTTTAAGCTTAAAAATTTGATTTTCTTTCAATGTGACCCCTTAGACTTTTTTCAAAAAATAAAATAAAATTCTAGTTTTAATAAAATGGTGACGAATGAAAACTCGAGCTGACAAAAATCTATGAAAGAAAATAATCGTTTTCGCATAACTATTAAAAAATGAAGATCAATTTTTTAAATGAGAAAAATACGTTTAAATTCATCGTTTATTATTTATTTAACTTATTATTATAATCAATGTAATAACGTTATTTATAATAATAATGTAAATTATAATGTTATGTAATTTATTATTTATTTAAATGAAAACGCGTTTATTTTAGAAATATTTCAATAAAACTTTCATGGAATATAGCTAAAGGGTCATGGAATAAAAATATTTTTGGAAAATGCAATTCGACGCGCTCAATAAAAAATCTTGCGACGAATTATGGTGATAAAAAATCAGAGTGCAATGTTCGTGTCATTTCTCATCGAACGACCTGCATTCTAAATTCAGTGTGCTTGTACATAGATACGACATTAGCGGTTTATTATAAGCACATTGGAAATAAATGTATGCTGGCGTGTATTTATTCAGGGTCTCTCGCTGTCTCTCTTATTTTTGCGGAGGAGGATGACCTCTGTCTCTCTCTCGCTGTATCGGTGCAAGTTTAAAGCACGCATGCTGCATTGCTGCATCGGGGTTTATATAACTCGGGCATTAGTGACGGTGTGACGTCATTCTCGGCCGACACACTGATCTGGGCTGCACACTGTTGCCGCATTATAAGTGTACTTGCTCAAGCCACACACGAAAGTCTCAGCGTGTGCGCCAAGTAAACGGTCGATAGTGCAGTCAACTACTGCATTTACAGCGATGCCATCCTCGTGCGAGGCAATAAGAGGCATCGAACGACAACATTCGACGGTCAAAATCACTGGAGTTACGCCCTTTTGCTTGTCACCGATCGATATACAAACGCGACGAGTTACGTATGAGAGAAGTCTCGTTCTATAGTCGTCTCGGGCTACTCTTGCATTGCCTTTTGCCATGTGTGGCTCTGCATTGCTGTGAAATGTGCAAGTGCATTAGGGCGGCTCACAGAGACACGATGTTTCCTTCCATTTTTTTTCTTCATCACCACTTTTGTAGTGTTTTGCTGGGGAATCGATCTCGCAAAAGCGGAGGCTTGTGCGATTTTTTTTACCACTGCCTCGATGACGTTGAAATCTGTCGAGCATTTTTAGGAATTACGATATTCAGAAAAATACTTTTTGACTAATCTGAACCATAAGTGCGGATTTTTTTAATGATAGATTTTCTGGGAATTTTTCTTCTAGTATTGTTGCTTTCTATCGAACGATAACTCGCGCGAAACCTGAACAATATGCGATGATATTCAGTAGAATTAACAAAACTTTTTATTTTTAGAGAAAAGAGAATTTAAAGAATATATATATGGGGCGTTCTCTCCCAAATCAGACAGTTTGAAAAACTTTTTTTTTTATTTCCTCAAATGTTTTATATTTTTTTAGTACCCATCACAAGACCCTTACTGGTAAGTTTCGAGATTTTTTTGATTACCCGTTCAAAAGATATTAAATTAACAAAGAAAACCGCTCTTCTTTCGGTATTTTTGTCATAACTTCTTTAATAATGGTCCAAATTAAAGGTTTTTTTGTTAGAAATTTTTGTTTTTTATGGCCTTTTTAGAAAAAAATACAACCAGAGTATTCAACGTGTTTTTGAATGAATTTTAAACTTTAAATCGCGTTTTTAAAAGTGAGTGTATATTTTGATTTTTTTTTTTAAACATCTATCTATTCAACAATTTTTAAGACTGGTCCGATCGTGGGCCTTTTCATAACTTCTATTTTTTCGATTTTTAAAAAATAATTTTTTTTTTATTCAAAAAGTTTTATAAAAAAGTGTCAAGCTAAATTCTAAATAATGAAAAAAATACTATACAGTAACGAAAATTGGTATTCATAATAATTTATAGAAGAAAAAAAAATTAGTTTTCAAAAATCGAAAAAAATAGTAGTTATGGAAGGCCTACGATGTTGAATTGTTGAATCGATCGATGTTTAAAAAAAAAGTATTTTTTCTGAAAAGACCATAAAAACAAACATTTTCAACAAAAAAACTTTTAATTTGGACCATTATTAAAGAAGTTATGACCAAAATACCGAAAAAAGAGCGGTTTTTGGGTATTTTGAATGAGGAATAAAAAAAATCTCAAAATTTACCAGCAAGGGTCTTTTGATGGGTACTAAAAATATAAATAATTTGAGGACATAAAAAAAAAAGTTTTTCAAACTGTCCGATTTGGGATTAGGTTTAGAATTGACGAAAATTTTTGTCTTTCGACGAATAATATGCAGAATACAGAATTTTGCTATATTTAAATTTTGGAATTCCTAAAAATGCCGTTCTGATGAATTTCAAAGTCGACGAGGCAGTAGTAAAAAAAATCTCACAGGCTGACACTTGTGTGGGATCTATTTTGTAGGAAAATCTTGCGGACATCTCGATGAGGAGGTTAAAAGGAGGAAAGGGTGTCTATTCGAACTGCCCTAATGTTGATGGGACAAAGATGTCCATGTTGGTGAGTTTATTTGTGTGTTTATGTGTGTGACACGGACTATCAGGCCTTGAACTGCGCTCTCTCGTTCCTTGGCTCACTGCTTAGCTGGACATAGCAATTTTCCGCCCCGAACTCACTTGTATTTTCCCCTCTTTCCTCTTTCCTCTCGCCGGCCCACTCACCCCCCCCCCCTCCTCTCTCTCTTCCTCTCCCTCTCTCTCTGGTACATTTATTTTTGCATTGCAAGCGTCTCGCCCCTCGACGCCGTCCACATGTCGTCAGCACGTCATGTATATATTAAACTGTTTCTCTTTCTCTGCCCATTCGCTTTTCCTTTCCTCGAACCGAAGCTTGCACTTTGCAACTCCGCTATTGACATGTTTATGCATTCGTGTTTAATATAGTGTTCGGCACACAAATATAGACATCGAATGCTGGAAAGCGAAAGAGCCTCGGTGAATTCGTGAGGATTCATTTTCACTTAAAGGGACTTGCAAGAGAGAGAAAATTGTAGAGGTGGAGAAAATCCACGAAAGGGCGAATTTAATTTTCGCCTTGAACTTTTATCATCGTGGAACATTCGATTTCAAGACCTTTGTGGAAAAGACGAAACCATAATTTTTTTTTTTTAATTTAAAACAGAATAAATAATTTTGCCTCTGTCTAGAGAACGAGGGAAAAGTCTCGCAGAATTTTGCTACATGAAAAACGCTCGGAAAATCCTCTTGTTGTATTTTTTATGAGAGTTTCACGAGGCGTGAAACTCCAATAAATAAAGTTTCTTACTGGAATGAGAAAAAAGTGGAAGCACAAACTTTTTGATACGCGAAACTCGCAATGCAACAATTTGTTTATGCCATTTCTTTTACATATTTTGTCAATATTTACTATTGAAAATATCTGTGTCACAAGATGTAGCGTTAAAAAAGGGGGAGTGTTTATTTGAGGGAAAAACGAAACCATTTTTTGAAAAACAGGGTTGAAAATCGCGATTTCGATATTTTTAGCGCTTCCTTATCGGTTTTTCACGATGTTCCACGCCCATTTTTTTTATAAAGGTATCGAGGCGTTAATCCCACGAACGCCCGAGAACAATAATTTAACCCTCCGAAAACTACCCTTCGAAGGGAGAGCCTCCCGAATGAAGGTTTGCGAGGGAAATTCGAGAGGGACCGTCGAAATGAAAATTTATTTTTAGGGTCCATGAAGCACACAATCCACTGACCGAAATAGAAAGCGTCCTCTTCATCCCTCGCATTCTTCACGCAGCGTTTATCAGGGGGTTGTTCTCAAAGTCCGATGGGGAGGATAACTTTATACGTGTGTATCCCGGATTAACGCAGGTTCATCAAAATGGATTGAATCCAATTTTCACGAAGAAACTGGGAGACGTATCATCCCCTCTGCAAACTTACCCCCAAAAAACATCCCTCTCAAAGTCTCTCCTCCAGTTTGCAAGCTCGTTTGAACGTTTCGTTATAATTAGACGATGAATTGAGCGACGTGGATGAAAATTTCACAATGTAAACATTTTACATCGACAATGTCAATGTCATCCCCTATTCATCATCCCCCTTGCCAGGACCGTTTTATATTTATCTTTATCTCGCGCTGGATATATCAAGTCTTTTCGACACACTTTTTCCCTTCCACGCACATCCTTCAACCCTCTTCGGACTCGTTTTTTTCCTCTCTTTGATTCCCTCGATATGCGAGTTATCGTTTGAAAGGGGTGGCTTGCTCGAGCGATGAACTTATTGCGCCGATAAATCATGGGCTCGTGATGATCATGAGAGATCTATAATGGGAATATTTGTCTCTATGAGGTGATGAGAAAATGGGGAAGCCATGTATCCAGTGTTGTCAGATCCGCAAAATGAAAATCCTCAAATCCGATTGCAAGAATTCCTCAAATTTCTTCAAATTCTGAGCAAAACTCTTCAAAATATCTTCAGTTTTTTTTTTTAATGCTCAAAGTTCGAGACTGATTTGGTGCTCTATTTGTTAACACATTATGCGGTGAAACATTATGAAATGAAGATGCAATAGAAAAAAAAATGGTATTCAAAGAAACAAAAATGTATTCCAAAAAAGTGTGATAATTAGATTCTCAATTCAATTCTTCAAAATTTCCTCAGGGTCTCACTAATTTCTTTAAATTTGGGGATATTTCCTCAGACCTGGCAACACTGCATGTATCCCCCTCGCTCTGCTGGACGCCATTAATTCATGTGAACCAAAATGGCGGCCGTTCCGTTCGATGGACAAAAGTAGAGATCGTTTGAGCTTGAGTCTGTGCAATGCAACGACGTGATTGACCAGTCGAGGGCGACGTTTTCATGCCCACGTGCTTAAGGGGTGGATGAGTATAAAATAATCTTTAGGTTTATAAATACGCCTCTATAATTGTTTATGTGCGACGATGCCTCGACGGGGTAACGCGACACACATCATCAACAACGACGGCCAATTAATCGGGTCATTAAGCGAGAGACTCAACCCTGACATTTCGTACTCAATGACGATATCAAGTCTCCTCAACGATGCCCAAAGATTTCTCAATCATTTCAAATATCCTACGGCCATCTTCCTAATTGGAAAACCCAAAACCTTCTTGCATGCGTCCTACATCCAGTGGTTTTTTTCAAAGTCCACTTTTTCTCAGTTCCAATGGATTTTAATGGAAAGCATCAAAGTTAGGCTCGGGGCGAAAAATATCGAAAGTATTTTGCACACAGAATCGAAGATTAATTCATCGGGGAAGCCGATAATTGGAGACGCTGCGGAATTAATCGGTACGATGAAAGGAAGAAAGGATTTTAGTCATGGAAGTGAATGGGAAGGAAAAGGAGGACGCAAAATGGAGAATGTTTTGAAAAAAAGAAACCCAATCTGGTTTTATGCGAATTTTGAGCGGAGGTTTCTCGACTTTGCGCTTAAAAGTTCTTTGATCCTGTGTATACTTATTTCCTGAACAAAAAATGCCTGAATTTTGGTAGGAATGGTAAATTTTACGCCAAAAACTATAAAAAAGAAAAGAAATCGCTATGAGGTCGATGAATTATCTCGCTTAGACATTCACTCTTTTCTCCCCTTCCTGCCATCCCTTTATTTCTGCTCCATGCATTGGCCTTTATTTTTATCGGCTTCAGCCGTATTTCTCAAGGTTTTCCGCGAGATATAGTGAGGCCGAAGGTCCGCGAGCAGGGACAAAGAGGACTATAAATAAAAAGGACATCAGTGGCGCGGTTCGTTGCACCGTCGTTCATCGATAAGGATCACTTCGAAGTATCACTTTTGTAGTATCTCTGAAAAGCACTCTGGATTTTTTAAAGATTTTTTTGGAGCGATTTGACTTGGTTTTATAAATATGATTTTATAAATAAATTATTTTTAGCCCAGATTTAAAAATCTGAACAAAATTCCGTTTTTTATGTGGAAAATTTCAAGCGCTAAGCTAAAGTGGGCAGGAGTTTCCTTCTGTTTATAACAAGCCCAGAATTGAGTGGGCCCTGATTCAAACATTTTTTTAAACACCTTCACTTCATAGAAAAATGTTTGGATAATGGCCCACTCAATTCTGGTTCCAATTTCTGTTGAAAAAAAAAATTGATAACGTTTATTATAAACAGAAGGAAACCCCTGCCCACTTTGGCTCAGCCTGAAATTTTTCATATAAAAAACGGGACTTTTGTGATTCTTTTCACATTTTTTAAATTTGGGCTAAATATAATTTGTAAAATTACAGTTAAGTCAAATCTCTCCAAAAAAATCTGAAAAAAATCCTGAGTGCTCTTCGGACGTACTAAAAAACCATAAAAAATTGCGGAAGAAATCGGAGACATGAAGGGTCCAACCCAGGTTGAATCGGTGTGGAATGCCCCATATATATTGATAAAACGCTTCTAAAAATAAGTGGTTCCTGGGGGAATTTCTAAACAAGGACTCCTCCCAAGGATTGTGAAATTTATGAGGAACGTCCACGATTCCTCTCGGCAGATTTATTCATCCTGTCGTCCAAAAAGAGATCGTGGAGTCGGATAATATAAAGGCAAGGATTTCGTTGACGTTGATAGAGAAATAGAACAGTTCTGCTCATTGTTTCTCTACAAGAAATTAAAAAAACAACTCTCTGGCGGAAAAACAAAGAGTCTTGACGATTTTTCGATCCACGACTCAATTTTCTCTCAATTTTCTTGCTCATAAAAAAAGCATCGCTATGCGAATTGTAATAAAATAGAAGAAATCTCACTTTCGAGTAAATACGAATTCAGTTGCCGTTGCAGGAGGCGAAAAAGGATTTTGAATGCGAAACTTTCTCAACAAGGGAGGGATTCGAATTTTTTGTTTTTTTTTCTTCATTTACGTGCTTTTTTGCGGAATAAAGAGAGTGGCAGGGAGAGTGGGAATATTGGAAAAGTTTTGAGAGAACGAGGGAATTGGAGAGGCGATATGGAGGAGCTTTTGACGCGACGACGATGACGACGACGACGACGAAACGCACTGCAAAAGCTCGGTGCGAGGGTGGCCGACGCCTATCGACCGGCAGAGAGAAGGCTTTGCATAAACCCTTCCTTCACGCACACCAGACCAATTTCCATGTACATATACTTATATATACACGACTATGCTGGCGTCGATTCACAAATGCCACGACGAACATCGAACGCACACACGCGTTATTCTGCAATATGTGTCCACATATTTACACGTATGTGTATGTGTGAATAGAAATGGGCGCAAGCTCGAAAATGTATGTCGCAATATGATACGCGTTCGGAGACCCTCCGCAATTCTCTTGCATTCACGACGAGACACGCACGATATTCACGGAGTACAGATTGATTCAAAATAATTTTTTGCCCGAAAATTTTTGCGAATTTTCAGCGTGTCCGAGATTAATTACAAATGTCCTTGTGCAGCACATTTCTCACTAAATTATGGTTAACCATTATGGTTAACCATTTTGAGATGAATTCCGGTACTTTCGTGTATCTCCATTTTATTTATCGATGCTGATGTAAATGAATGGTCAGCTAGATTATAATCATTATAAGTCGAACTATGAGAGTGATTTAATCATTTGGTTGAAGCGGTAATTTTAATATAATGTTTTATGAACTTGGGGGGTTCTGTAAATTGTTGGAGATAACGCAAATAATTTATTTTAGTATCTTGTAAATTTTAGAAAGCGCTGAAATTATTGATTGGAGAGAAATAAAACCCTCTTTTCGATTCTCCCCGGAATCGTTCGCTCTTTTCTCGTCCGTGTTCTTAGGTGTAAATATACATGTATATATGGGTCATTCCATGTTAAATCGACCAAGAGTTGGAACCCTTTCAATTTCAATTAAATTTGTTCAGAAGTTTTCGGTTTTAATAAATCGAAGTTCTGCCAAAGGAAAAAAATAAAAAATAAAATTTTCGAACGTTATGTAAGATTCAAAATTTCACAATTTTCTAAATCTTCCAAGTTTATTTTTTAAATATCTCGAAAACTATTATAGTTACGAAAAAAATGTTATGGGTTCGTCTTGAAGAGCATTATATGAATTTTTGTAAAAAAAAATTTCAAAATCTTTTAAGCTCAAAAATTCAAAAATTCATGTTTTTGAAAAAACAAAAAACACCTTTCTGAACATTTCAGGATCTTTTAAGATCAGTACAAGGTATTATATAAAAAAAATAAACCAAAAATTATATGTTGAGCGTGGATTTGCACGATTTTTAAAAATTCAAAATTCTCCAAATTCATCATTTTTCAAAAAAAAATTTCGAATATTTTTTTTTGTGGCCACAAATAAGACGAACCCAGAACGTATTTCTCGTAACTGTAATAGTTTTCGAGATATTTAAAAAATAAACTTGAAAGATTAAAAAAATTGTGAAATTTTAAACCTTGCATAACTTTCGAAAAAAAAAATAATTTTTTCCTTTGGCAGAACTTCGTTTTATTAAAAACGAAAACTTCTGACGAAATTTCATCGGAATTGAAAGGGGTCGATTCCAACTCTTGGTCGATTTGACATGGAATGACCCATACAAATAAAACTGAAAGCGTGATCGTGGTGAAACATTCGCAATCAAGTTGATATTTATTGAAAGCTCATTGCTCGATATAATTGAGTACAAAGGCAAGATGTATAAAAAGCTTTTGCACGATTTACCACTCATCGCCAGTTGCTGTTTCAATATTCATAAATATCTGAAAATATCAAACCACGAGACAAATAAATAAAAAATTTCATGTAAAATGACTCACCGGCCGATGGAACTTGCAGATCAGCCGCGAAGAATGCAACATCGTGCGTCGCTTCTTCTGTAAACGAAACTCGAAAAAAAAGACTCGCGTACCGCGACGAAACCGAAATTTAATCACGACTGATCACGTTTAAAGAAAACTTTTGCAATCCTAAAAAAATGGTTAAAAAATACTGCACTGTAATCCAATCGAGCGATGCGGTGTAATGCAAAAGGCGATGCATCACTTTATCACCAAGAAAAAAATACTTCCGACAGCGATGAGCATCGTTGGAGGAAAAAAATTATCTTGGCACGTTTCGAGAATGAAATAAGAGCGAAATGTTTGAGATAAATGCCAGTATTTAGCGCAAAAGAATTATTATTAAAAATTTATTGATTAGAATAGAAAAAAACAGTGTTTTAACGATAATAGTTCCTAATGACTTGACAAGCTCGTTGGGAGTTATTTTTTTTTTATTCGAACGATGTGCATCGATAGGTTAGGAAACAAATTTCACACTTGAACAGCGCTTACGTGCTCAAGAGGCATTCAAAGTTTAAAATTAAAAATTCATTCGACTCAAAGTTTAAAATTGAAAAAACTTACTCAAAAACACGTCGAATGTTGTTTATGTATTTTTTTCCGAAAAGGCCATAAAAAAACATTTGGAAGAAAAAACATATCATTTGGACCATTATTAAAGAAGTTATGACCAAAAAAACAAAAATAGAGCGGTTTTTGTTAAAAATTTAATATCTTATGAACGGGTAATAAAAAAAATCTCAAAGTTTAACAGGAAGGGTATTTTGATGGGTACTAAAAAATATAAAAAATTTGAGAAAACTGCCCGACTTGGGATGGAACGCCCCATACGACTCCAAAATTATGCGGGGGGTAACTAGAAATCGCGTTGTTTTTTTATCGCGATATTGGGGGGGGGGGGGGGGGGCGCCAACTTCACACACACGAATTATGAAGCACTTTCCGAGCTGGAGAGTATTTGGGATTGAACAAATTTTTTTCAAGAGACTTTTCTTTGTGAAGAGCAGCCTGTATAGTATATAGTTATATTGCAAAAGGTGATACATAAAGAGAGAGCAAGAGATGAACGTCCGGCAGGAGTGACCTTCTTGCATATCTTATAAAATAAAGCATGATTTTTTAAATCATATACATTGGTTATCAAAACGATCACGAGATGATGGTGACGGTTCTTGAAAATACACGAAAGACGGGCGTTTCCATCGGTTGAAATCGATTTTCGCGGTTGGTTTGTCACCCTGTCACCGACGATGATGGTGATGTATCGACATCTCTGGGTACGCGACACTTTTTTCTCCCAAGAGAGGAAAGATCAGACTGTCGAACAAAGAGGTATAAAAAAGGGCAACAAAAATTCTAAAAATATCATGATCATTCTAAATTCTTTGGGAGAATCGTTTTTTCAGAAAAACGTTGATTTTTATTTTGGGTTTATATTAAAGAGAAGATCACAAATCTACCGCTAAATATTCTTAAAAAGAATAATTAACATTTAAAAAATGTCGAAAAAAAATTAAAGGAGGTTTTTCATTACTTCTTCTGCATTGGCGAAGTTCATTAGTTGACGATGAGAAATACTCTTTTCCGGGCAACTTCAGAGGGTTCAAATTGATTGACAATGTAAATATACGTGAATTAACAGATCGACTGTGTGACGTGCAAAGTTCAAATTTCTTCGTACGAAAAGCAACAGAAGCGCGAAGTAACGAGCGAGTTAAGCCCGGCCAGCTGTGCCTCCCTCCCTCCAAAAACCTCTGCACCGCGCATACCGATCAATAATATCGCCGCGAATCGTATATATATATGGGGCATTCCACGTCAAATCACGCGGTCATCGGCCTGACTAATAAATTGTGAGTTTCGTTTGACCCAAAATATGAACTCAAATTTTTAGAAATTTTTATTTCATTCTTTAGGGGTTGTCCGAGTTGAAAAAATTATTAAATTGAGAAAAAACATAAAGAGGGGCCTTTTTTGAATTAATAACAAAAATTTCACAGAACCCAGGGCCCAAAACAGATATTTGATGATAATGGGCCAGATAATGGGCCAAATGTAATTACTATTTTTTTTTGTATTCTAATTTTTTTTTTAATAATTTATTATTTTGATTGTTTCTCGTAGTGAGAATAACAACAACAAAAATATTTTTCTAGTGAAACTTGATTTTTTTTCTCGGTTTAATAGTGAAACGATAACATTTTTCGAATATTTATTAGCCTCGACGGCCGAAAATAAAACGGAAATTCAAACGCAATTAGAAAATTAAAAACAAAATAGTAATTATTTTTGGCCCATTATCCAACTACGACGAAAATATTTGTTTTGGGCACTAGTTTCTGTGAGAAAATTTTTATTAATTTGAAAAAGGCCCTTTTCATGTTTTCCCTCAATTTAATGATTTTTAACTCATAACCTCTAAACAATGAAATAAAAATTTCTAAAAATTTGAGGTCATATTTGGGCCAAACGAAACCCACGATTCATTGGATTCGATGACCGCGTGATTTGACGTGGAATGCCTCATATATAGATGTATGTACGAGATGTCGCGAATCTTTGGGTCAGCGACACAGTTCTGGACTCTGGCGTTTGCGTCGTTATGCACGAGAGAGGGAAATCCTCTCGCGACCGCGAGCCGCGTACTCACGTGTTCGCAATGCATTTTGGGTCGCCAAATTGCCTGCACTCTCCCTTTCCCACGTTGTCACTGTTTTCGTTTATTTCTCAATCTTTGTGTAAACGAGTCAATACTTTTGTTCGTGAATAATGAGAGAAAAGGAATGGATTCAAATCCATAAACATCCTGAAAACATTTTCCATTTATGAAGAAAAAAAAGCTTTCTTCGATGAGGAAATATGAATAAAAACGTGGTAAAATAGAAGACGAATTCCACAATCATCTTTGATTTGTTTTGTTATTCGCGATTGATATTTATGAAGGAAAACAAAGCAAAATATTGACTCAGAAGAATCAAGTCGTGCTGGAGAGACATTTAACTGCAATAACAATTCTACAAACGTGTTTTCTTTAATAACGACATTTTTGTTAGACTTAATATCAATCCGTAAGCATCTTTAAAACATTTTGAATTTATAAACAGGATGTCTAGCCGACCTTGAAGTCCTTGAATTGTTTTTGGATTTTGTCTGTCCTTGAAAAGTCCTTGAAATGTTCTTGAATTTTGTGTGTAGTCTTAAATTTTCTATGATTTCATTTTATTTTCGTCTAATTTTTTTTCGGCATCCCAAATAATGTATCTATCCTATTGAAAACTTTGGAGAACTTAAACAAGCTTTATTGAAGCAGACATTTTTTGTTAAAATGTCGCTTGTCGAGCCAAATGATATATCGCAATCGGTATATATAATATACCTCCGCAATAAATAATATAACATTGTGATACCGATAGATGTAAAAGATAGATTTGAGTAAATTTGAAAAATCATAGATTCCAATAAATAATACAAATGTTCATCGTGTTTCATTATGTAGGTCTTTATGTAGGTTTTTTTCATCATGTAGGTTCTTGAAAAATCCTGTTAAGTCCTTGAAATGTTCTTGAAATGTCCTTGAAATTTGATTTTAAATTTTACTTGACATCCTGATAAAGAAAAAAAAGCTTCCCTCAATGAGGAAATAAACATGATAAAATAGAAGGAGAAATGCAAAATCATTTTTCATTTGTTACATTTTTTAGCAATTGATATTCATTCAGAGAAGCACAATAAGAATTGGGCCACAAGATTTGAATCAAGTTGGAGAGACATTCAACTTCAGTAATAATTCGATAAACCGGTTTTCTTTTGTAACAACGTTTTTCCTTCAATTTCGACGAATTTATATTCCCATCTAAGCTATAGTTCGATCGATAAGCATCCACAAAACGTTTTGTATTTATAAAGAAGAAAAAAGCTTTTTTCAATGAGACGATAAAAATAAAAAAATAGCTAAATAGAAAATTGCAAAAATCAGAATGAAGAAAAACAAACATCCCAGAAGATTTCCTCCAAGCTGGAGAGAAGGATCCAATCGTAAATATATATATAAAATGGCTTCGACTGCAGCCGTGACCTCGGTCTAGTGCGAAACACGGTTGGGTCGCGAAACTCGCGAGGAGCAAGTGAGAACGAACAGTTTCAGTACTTCCGCGCATATCGCGGAGAACGGTGGCAAGAGGGGATCGCAAAGAGTGGCGGGAGGGGGAGTAGGAGAAGGAGGGGGAGGGGAAACAGGAGAAGGAAGTGAACTGCATGCATTTATAGGCTATATAATGTGTTATATATGCATTCGTGCAGTGCACTCCCGACCTAGGCCTGTGACCGTGAGGCCAATAGCACCGTGTTGACGGCAGCACGAAATATATATTTGCCACCTCTATTGCCTTTCAAATATCGAGGAAATGAAATTTCCCGCGCATGTAAAATCGACCCACCATTTTATTTCAAGTCTCAAGCATTATATTCCATTTTTTTAAAACAACGAATTGCCATTCTTGGGTTTTAGAATCGAGACAAATTTATGCGAAGATAATTTATGTTGGATTCGTGAAATCGAGGAAACTTTTTTCCTCACGCAAATTATGGTAAAGAAAAAAAAAACAATCTTTTTCCAACCGAAGGATTATTATATTTCAAAATCGCGCACCGTTATCTCGAGTTTTTTCTCTTTCTCAATTATTTTTCCTCTCTCCCATTTTCCCGGTCATCTGGGAATAAAAATATACCACTCTCCTTCGCTCTTTACAGACCGGGGGGGTAGATAACAACCCCACAATACTAAATATAAGGGATTCTTGGCGAAAGAGGTGCATGGGATTCGACCCGGACCCGCCATTACAATTTTATCACCGATTTTTTGTACCTTTTGGCTATTTTTCACGATTACTTACATTTTTTTTTAGATTTTTACTGGTAAGCTACAATTTTGTTAGCATTTTTACATTTTTACGATTGGATTCATAAAGAGGAAAGTTTGAGCTTAAATTTCCTTTTTTTTTAAACTTTGAGCGATTTTTTTCCCAAAGTTATTCTGTTTTGCGTGAAAAAATGAGAAAACAAATTTTGGAAAAAAAATCTGAAAACATTTCTCTGCGTTCAACAAAAACAGACGCAACTTTTTGCTATTTGGAAGTTTTTCATGAATCCTCTTTGTTTTCATGTTATACGGGATTTTTCAAATTTCCTCTTTTTTCACAAAAAACAGAATAACTTTAGAAAAAAAAATCACTCGAAGTTTTAAAAAGAAGGAAATTGAAGTTTAAGCTTTCGTCTTTATGAATCCAATCTTAAAAATGTATACAAAAAATTTCCTTTGGAAGATGGGTGCACCTGAACAGAGGGGAAAAAAGCCGAAACACAGCTGTTTTCAAAATAGAGTCCCAAATCTAAAAACAAATTGTAAAAATTCTAGACCAGAACACCGCTCTTAAGCCCCATTAGAAAAATTGCAGGTATTTCAGTAAAAAAAAATTTAATTGCTGAAAAAATTATTAAAAAAGATGCTAATAATTCATAAGAAAAATTTTTCAAATTAATTCAGTCAAATTTTTCAAGATCATAATTTTGAAAATCCGTGATAATTCACGGATACTGAGGAATTTTTCAAAATGTTGTCGGCTTCTGGAGGCACGAAAAGTAGCTGGATCGCTGGAGAAAGCGTCGTATAAAGGTGTTCTGCTTTGAAGACTCTGAATGAGAGCATCGTCCGCCAAAAAGAAGGGTAGTGCAGAAAGAGGCCTCGTGAGGGAGCTTTGAAAGAGGGAAAAGAGAGTTGGCGTTTTGAGAGAGAGAAAAATAATGGCAAAGAGAGAGAGAGCGAGAGAGAGAGAGAGAGAGAGAGAGAGAGAGAGAGAGAGAGAGAGAGAGAGAGAGAGAGAGGGAGAAAAGGCGAGGATTATAGAAAGAGTGAGAGAGGGACCTCCGTTGTTCTGAAAAGTGGAGGAGGAAAAAGCTCGATCGATCGTTAAAGTCTGTAGGCAGTCTGCTCTCGTTCCAATGTATTTCACTTCACACAGGAACATTCCCTCGCGTGCACGAAATTCATCCCCTTCAAGTGCGTGTAACGACTGTATTTGATCGAAAATAATCAAGAAATTTCTGACATAACAAAAAATCGACCTCCTTAAACTTCAGGAACTCTGGTTTCCCCCTCGAACAATTTTCATACAATAATCGGCTCAATTCCCTAAATTAAAAATGGTCCAATAAATGCTGGTAATTTTGAGAATTGATAATGCTTCTGCAATTTGTCAATCATCAGCGGATCGATTGTCGATCAATTTTCGAAGAAAAAAAAAATATATCCCCATTATGTTTGGCTGGAATTCGAGTCAATCGAGTCTCATTGTGCATGTTGATGCAGAAAAATTGGCGAAAAAAATTCACAAAGCTTATCGCGATGCTCGCTCAATCGATGAATTGTCAGAGATAATTTATTATCGCGAGTATCTCGAATCGATCTTTTGGGGTACGTCGATTTTCAAGGCCGGAGACACTCAAGGTTTCCGGCGAACTGGATCAAAAATTGACGAACTTGCGAGAGGAAAAGAAATTGGTGGATGAGAAATCAGAGAGTTATCTGTGATAAAAAAAATATCATCAGCCTTGTTATTTCTATTCTCGGTATCTTTCCCTATCAATGCCATTTTTCGGAGATTAATTTCGCGAGGATAGCGAGAGAGAAATAAATACACTGAGAATTAATTAAGTAAATATTTTTCAACAGTTAATAAATTGTTTCGACACAAATAAAATATTTTTTGACGACAAACAAATTTTGTAACAGTTAAGGAATATTTAAATAAAAGTGCCAACTAAATATATTTCTTTACTACAATGTAAAAAATTTTATTAAATTTAATATACTTGTTTATTGAAATTTCATATTCTTTTGTATATTAAATTTCAATGACATGTACACGAAATGAAAATGAATAGACATCGATTGGAAAATTAACAATTGTAACTTGAATTCAATATTTGTACATTGAAATTAAGAGAATAAACTCTAAAAGCTAAAATTTATATTGTAATATTACTGCACACATGAATATGAAATTTAATATACTGTATATGCATAAAAACTTCACATTTTTGTATGAAGTTTCAACAGAAATTTTTTACACTGTACAAATAAACTGTTTTCTCAGTGTATGATTCAACGAGCATGAATAATATCGTCTGAGTATCTCTGAAATTTTGTTCCAATTCCTTTTTAAATCTAAGAAATATACGGGAAGGTGAAAACGTACGATCAAAGGGTCAATGTACATGAGAGTTCATTAGCATTAATCGGGGACGGGCTTTTTTCTTTTTTACATCAGAGATTACGAATCTCTATGCGCGAGAAAAAACTGAGGTCATTATCGCTTCGCTCTTATCGATAAGAATACTTCCCGTTTTATTTTATACATCGATGTGTTCTCGATACGATTTATCATTCGCCATTTCACCGAAATGCGCAGGAGAGCAAAAATTCAGTCTAATTCACGTTATAAAATTCGAGACACGAGAAATGACAATCGGCCAATTTTGTTATTTAATTGTTTATTATCACGTATACCTAATAATTTCATGTTAAATTTTTTTTTAGATTATTTACCGACCTTTTAATTAAATACCGGCGGAGAATGCGATTCTATTTATTTTTTATTTTCAATCTGCATTTTCATTCCATCAATCTTTAAGGGGTAACACCACTCGAGGATTTTGGAAAATTTGATTTTTTTTACTTTAACAATACTTGATGGTCGTTGAAACAATATCCAATTGGTCCTATGTTGCAAAAAAAATGCAATTTTTCTATTTTCGATTTTTCCGCAGCGTTTTTCGATTCAATGTAAACCTTTTTTTGTAAACAATTAACCTCAATCTTATAAAAATTATTCTCTGTTTTTTATCCACGATTTTTTAAAATAATCATTAACAGGATAAGACTCAATCACCCCCCCCCCTCCCCATAAAAATATAATACATACAAAAATATATTCCACACAATTAATCATTGAAACGTTTATCCATGAACAATATAAGCCCACCATATTTCGGATCCAACTGAAATATATCAGTCTCTGTAAAATCAGCGTGTATCCCAAAATATATGCGAAATATCTGAGCATGATATATCGAATGTATCAGCGATATATTTCCCATAAACGTCACACGCGTGGCCATGATGAAGTTGACCTTGAATGTCCCCTCTGAATGTACCAAATCAATCGAAGTATCATATCAGGGCGCCTTTTAGTTGGTGAATGACGCAAAAAGTATATTTCGCTTATCCATCATCGCCACTCTCACTCCCTCTCTTCGGTATAATAAAGACACGAGGGCCTTAAGACCATTCGCGGATAGGCCAGCACAGAGTTTGTTGGTCCGTGGCGTGACATTGACCCTGGCATTGATCTCGCGTGTTAAAGAGCAAAAGAGAGAGAAGCGGAGCAAAATACTGGGATAACAAAGCACATGGTGGCCAAAACGACCAGATGGAGCGATGATTAGGCCAACTTATAAACGCAGCGTAATAGAGCGAGAGAGGTTAAAAAGAATCCGAGACCCAAGAGAGGAAAAATGCGAGAGAGAGAGAGAAAGGGTGGGGGGAGGAGAGGATCATGCGGATGCGTACGCAGTTGCCTCGCAGGAGGAGGCAGCGCGGGTCGACCTTGATACGACCCCGACCAAGGTCGCAGACGGTAGACGCCACTCCTCCGACGCTTTTGCCTGCCGCGTGATCCTCTCCTCTGGCACCCTCCCTCCCTCCCTCATCCTCTCAACGCGACGGTACCGACGATACTCTTTTGCGATTTGTGGTGAATTCGCGTCCAGCCCCCTCCTAACCTCCAAAAACTCGCGCCGAGACGCGAGGACATATATATCGCGTTGGAGGCGCGCGGGCTTTTTCCCGCCCGCGATAGACGATGAGAGAGCGATGAAGAAAAGTACAAAATGTGCGAGAGAAATGTGTGAAAAAGAGAGAAGGATGAGGAAGAACGCAAGATGAGGCTTCAAGAGGATATTAAAGAGGATGAAGCTTGATTTTTGTCGAAAGATGGAAATGTGGATCAAAGATGGACAAAAGGATTGAGTTGTTAAATCAGTTGATGAGGAAATATAAAACAAGAGACGAAGATTATAATAAATTAATTAATAATTATTACATAATATCATTTGAACCCTCAAACGCTAACGATGGGTCATTTGTGTCCGGGTGAAATATACCCCAGCCGTTTTTCGACCTGGATATACGAATAACCTTTACGAATAATTGCTTTTTCCGCAACTTCGGATCTAAAGTTGCAAAAAAGCAATTATTCGCAAATATTATCATCATTTGATGGAGCTGGATCTCAAAGAATTGTCAATAAATTGTTTTATAATTTGTTGAAACAATGCCCATCGATTTTATTGACGAAATTCTCAAAAAACCTAAAGTCAAAATCTGAATGTCCCAAAATAGCTGAAACTGATTCCTAAAAGATGAAATTTATCAATGATTCAAAATCTATTGGTCAGAATTAGTTCAAACTCCACAGAAATATAGATTTTTTTGTCGTAAAAATTTAATATGATTTTTTCAGATTTGAAAAAAATGAGGTTTTTCAGTTATTCTTGATTTTCGAAAAAAACGTAGTTTTACGATTGTGGCGTCATAAATACACCGAATGAGGTTACTTTGTGCTCATTTTGCAGGGTTTTGAATACAGTTTCGATTTCTCGAAGTGAAATCTCCAATTCTAAAATCCGGCGGAGTTATACAGAAAAGCAAAAAAGTTGTTTTTCGAGTCGTTGAAAGTACGCAATTTTCAAAAAATCATAACTCGTACAAATAATTTTATTTTAGGCAAGCGATTTAATAGCAATGTTTTCTCATGATCGAGAACACAGGAAAATATCGAGAGTATGATCGGAGACATCGATTTTTTTGAGTTGCTAGGTTGACGTGGAATATTCATATTCATATTCAAAATCACACTTTTCGAAAATAATCAGTATGGTCGGGTAGAAAAAAGTTAAAAGTATATTGTAGTATTTTTTTTTAATTTGTCAATAATTTATCACATTGCAAAATGATTGGGGTGAATTTCACCCCACAATGACTTTTACGTAATCTTTTGGAGGTGTGTCTATTAAGGGTTAAACATTGTCGTGAAAAATGCTTGCACCTCTCCATATTTTGCATGAAATTGTTATTAAAAAAAAAATTTTCGGACGGGACAAATTATTATCATTTGGTTAAGGGTTCAAAGATGACCCATGAATTTTTTCCGATTTTTTCAAAAGTTTAAGAATTGGGAAATAAGAGGAAGACGCGAACGACCCATCGTTAGCTGACGAGGGATAATATCAATAATAATAATAAACAAATTAATTGATTAATTAATTAATTAATTTGTTTAAATGAATTTATTAAAAATAAATGGAATATCATTCAAGTACCGGCCTACTGCATCAGGTCCATATTCAAATAAATGGAAGAAATGTATTTAAAATCGGAGCTAGAAAAAGTCAATTAGATATTTGAATAATATCATTTTTATTTCAAATAAATGATTTCGATCTAAATAAATAATACGGAACTTCCTGCAAATTTTTTCAGAAATTGGAAGAGGGCGGATATAACGGACTGAGCCTGGACTGTAATGGACACTTCCAGGACAGTTTCAGGATTGTTCCAGCGTGCTTGATCTACAATGATAATGACACATACGGACGAGACAAGCATAATGAGTCTATCGCGTGCGTGATGACGGAGCTCGTATTATTGCGATGAGGGGGAGCGGGGAAAGAAGAGGGGAATGAAAAAATAAACTCTCGCGATCTCGAGCACACCGACCTTCGCCACAATCCTTACATATTTATGTATATACATTTTTTCATGCGCCAGACACACCAATAATGAAATTCTCGTGCGAGGTTATTGTCGACGCGAAAAATATCGACCCAAATGATCAATCATCAATTCTAATTGAAATAATAATTTTCTTTTTTTTTTTAAATTATTGTCGCGCTTATAGATGCGATGTTTTGGGATAAGTGTAATCAAGATGCTTGACTAAAAGTGCCGAAGCTAGAACTATCTGCAAATTCGATATTTTTATGGATATTATAAAAAATATTTTTTAGAGT
Source organism: Alloplasta piceator (assembly GCA_946863875.1). Taxonomy (NCBI): domain Eukaryota; kingdom Metazoa; phylum Arthropoda; class Insecta; order Hymenoptera; family Ichneumonidae; genus Alloplasta; species Alloplasta piceator. Next base: position 2,999,041 of record OX333077.1, on the reverse strand, counting down.
GTTTTTTTCGCTTTTTCTCAAAAGTAATTTTTTTTTTCGATAAAAACTCTGTGTGATTCGTAATCAGCGGTAAATTTCCCATCGAAATACGGTTTTTAAACGATGAAATTTTTTTTTTGCTTGTTTTTGGGCAACTTTTCAGAAACCTCAAGATGGCGAAATTTCAATTAATCGTAACTTCAGTTTGGTTTGACCGATTTCAATTTTTTTTTTTCATACACAAACGTTGTGACTAGACTTAAAGAATGGCGTTTGGTTCATCGCGATATCTCAATTATTTTTGTGGAAATGGGAGTACTTTGAAAATCGCTGAAAAAAACGAAACGGGTGTGTATGCAAAAATTTGCAAAAATCGATCGCCCAACTTAAAAAAGTGGCCAAAAATTGAAAAATTATCGGAATCGGATGAACCAAAAAGAGTTTCGAAGCTACAACGATTACAAAGAGAATGAGCCTAAACCGGAGCCGAAATTTCATCTAGAAAAAAAATTACAGCCATTTTAGTGAACCAATCTAATTTTTGTCAAAATGTAAAAAAAAAAAAAAAATTTAATTTATTTTTTTCAAAACTTATATTGAATTTTCATTAAAAACTTTTTGCCTCAATTCTGGCCCCATTTTAAAAAACCTCAAAATAGCGAAATTTCAAGGGCTCATAACTTTACTTGGGTTTGACCGGTTCAAAAATTTCTTCTTCGTCCTTAAAGGCTGTGACTAAACTTAGAGAATGCCGTTTGGTTCATCTCGATAACTAAATTTTTGTTGAAATGAGAGCAGTTTGAAAATCACCGAAAAAAATAGAAAGGGGTATGTATGCAAAAATTTGTAAAAATCGATGGTCCAACTTTAAAAATCCGCGAAAAATCGAAAAATGGTCCGAATGGAATGAACCAAGCGGCATTTTGAAGCTTCAACGATCACAAAGAGAATGAGCTCAGAAAAAAGCCGAAATTTAATCAAGAAAAAAAATTATAACAATTTTAGTGAACAGATTTCAGTTTTAGTCAAAATAGGAAAAAAAATCTTTAAATTAATTTTTTTTAGGACCTTATATCGATGCATTTTTTTCCCCTGAGCACAAATCTACCAACAATTTCCCCCAAAAGTCAAAATTTTCCGAAAATTTCATGAAAAACATTTTTTTTCGATTTTTTCTTGCTTTACTCGAGTCGTAACACTCGTAACATCGATATAAACATCTTGGCGTGCGCAATCGAGTTTTTCGCGGGCGGACCTCGATTCGGGGTCGTCGATTTCCCGCGAGTTCGCGCCGCGAATTCTACCTCCCCTCTCTGCAACCCCTTTTATCTCTCAATCTTTCATTCTCTCTTCATTTCTCTCTTTCGTTCCCTCTCTCTGTCTCTGCAGTTTGGCGACACCTCATTCGCAGTCAGAATGGTGAAACAGTAGAAAGAGTCGCTGTCGTGCGCGGCTGTTGCCCTATGATTTATGTAAACAAGGTTGAGAACCTCACGGGAGGTCCGACAGACGAGGAGAGATCGTTTTAAATGCACACACACAAACAGCACAACGCACGGCGTGGGTTTTTGCTCACGTTTCCCGCGCCGTTTGGCTCTTACCACCCTCGCGAACTCGCGGAGGAATCCGACGAGAGGGTTATAAAGAGGAGCGTGAGAGAGAGAGAGAGAGAAAGAATCTCTCGCAGAGATCCTGAAAACGAGCTCGGCTAACAACCCCGTCTCTCGACCCACGCAAAGGTCCTCCTCCCGGCGATTTTTTTTCGCGTACCCTTAAGAAAAACGCCGCCATTTTAGTCTAGAAAACGCTTCTCGTTGGAATTTTGGGTTTCAACCGTTTATTCAGTTGTATTTCTGGGATTAGGGGATGATTTTTCAAGATTTCTAATAGTCGGTATTGCGATGAGCATTATTTATGAGCTGTCAGATGAATAATGAATCAAAATTTGCCGCGAAGAGAAATACGCGGGAAGCTACTCAGGCAGCCAAAACAAATCCTGATTTTGCAATTTGTTTTTAGATTTGGACTCTATTTTGGAAACAACTGTTTTTCGCCTTTTTTCTCTTTCTTCGGATTCCCATCTTCTAGAGGAAATTTTGTTAATACATTTTTACGATTGAATTCATAAAGAGGAAAGTTTGAGCCTAATTTTCTTTTTTTTTAATCTTTGAGCGATTTTTTCGTCCAAAGTCATTCTGTTTTTTGTGAAAAAGGGGGAATTAAAAAAATCCCGTATAGCATGAAAACAAAGAAGATTCATGAAAAATTTCAAGATAGCAAAAAGTTGCGTCTGTTTTCGTTGAGTTCAGACGAATTTTTTCAGAATCTTTTTCAAATTTTTTTTTTTTCTTATTTTCTGGGTCGGAGCTCACATTCAATTACAATAACTATGGAATATGGAGAGCTATGGAACGATTGATAAATTTTCAAGAGGGGAAAATACTTTATTTACCCCTTTTTCAACATATTAGAATTTTTTGCACATTTTTTTCCCAATTTTTTTTTCTCCTATTTTCCGTCGTAAAAAAAATATTGGAAAAAAAAATCTGAAAAAATTCCTCTGAACTCAACGACAACAGACGCAACTTTTTTCTATTTCAAAGTTTTTCATGAATTCTCTTTGTTTTCGTGTTATATGGGACTTTCATAATTTTCTCTTTTTTCACAAAAAACAGAATAACTTTTGAAAAAAAAATCGCTCAAAATTTTTAAAAGAAGAAAATTAAAGCTCAAACTTTCCTCTTTATGAGTCCAATCGTAAAAATGTATTTTGAAAATTCCTCTAGAAGATGGGTGCACCTGAAGAGAGAGAGAGAAAAAAACGAAAAACAGTTGTTTTCAAAATAGAGTCCAAATTTAAAAACAAATTGTAAAAATAATCAAAAAATCAGGAAATCTTCCCCTTCAAAATGCCGCTTGTTAAATTAGTCTACGTTGAATTCCGGAGAAATGGCATAAAAAAACGTTGGAGACCTTTTTTGAAGTTTTGTAAGGAAACTTTTCGCCGGTAATGTACATCCCTACCAAAAATTGGTATCTCGTAAAATAACATCTGAGGCACACTCGGTAATTTTTTCGTGCAAAAATATACAATAATAACGGAGTTAAAGACGATGTCCTCCGCGAAGCCCTTTCCGAAAATAATGGCCTCTGATTCTGTGGATTCTTTGGATCCAATGATCTAAAATTACGACGCGATAATACCGTCCAAAATTATTGTTCTTGGAAAACTGATTTTTCGTCTTCCACCAAAAGGCATAACCCCTTAAATGAGCCGAGAAAGAGAGAAGAAGAGCGGGCGAAAGAGTGATTGATCTCAATCGAGTTTTTGCGAGTCTGTCGTCATAGAAACGGTGCAAAACCGAAAGGAGAAACGAGGAGGAGGGATTTTCGTCCTGTTTTTTTTTGCAGCTGCTAGGCAGGAAAGGGAATGCTCCCGGCTTGAGTGAACGAAGGAAGGGACTGATGGAAAAAAGAGCTTGCGAAGTGCATCGGGAGATTTGGCGAAACGTCATCGTATTCCAAAACGTCGTTTTGGCTGTAAAGGGACGTTTCTGGGACGTGAATACCGTGAAAGAGAGAGGAAAAGGTTCGAATGCGATTTTATCTGTACGCGAACTCTGTGAAAGGATATTTCGTGGATGCTGAAAGATCCTGGAGAGAAAATCAAAAGGAAGACATTGAGAGAGGAAGGGAAGGAAGCGAAGGCAAAGGGAGAGAGAGAGAGAGAAGGGACTGAGAGCATTGGAACGGATCCCTTGGAGGATCTTTCGCAGGTGAATGGCTGCTTTTATCACGGGAATGCGTCGAGAAGCCAAGAGGTAAAATGTTAATTCTCAAGGGTCGCCCAAAACGAGCCTGAGCTCTTCGCCTCAGTCGCTACAGAGAGAGAAGGTTCGGGATAATCCTCATCATTTATACGCTACGCAAACTTGCGAAAAGTCTCGTCAGCTATTCACGGTACCCTCTTAATACATACATGCACGCATGAAAATGTCGTCGTGCAATATTCGCACTCAGACTCGAGTTTCTTGATGACTTAACTCGCCTTATAATATGTATTACGGTTATTACGAAGAATGAACGACGAATATCGCGCGATTATGCGAGACGAGAGTGAGCTCTTCTCTGAATAATTTACCGGGACCACACGGGAGATTGAGCAAAGAAATTAACAACCCTCGAAGTTTGATGCGAGAGAGACGTGGATGACAGAGAGAAAGTAATTTGGAATGGCAACAAAAATGACTTCCTCTATTTTCCATAAAAATAGGAAAAAGCCACTGCAACAATTAAAAAAAACAATTTTTTTTTGCTATTCTTTGAGGTATATCTTTTCAAAAACGCGTAGGTAAAATTTTGAGTTCAAATTCTGAACTTTGAATGAGTCACAATCGAACGCAAGGAAAACTTTACGAACATTTTTCTCAGAATGACTTTTTTCGACTTCGTCAGAGTGAATACTCAAAAATGTATGAGCCGATTTTCAATTTTTTATTTTTAATATTTGTAATCGCATTGGTCAAGTCTGTACGTAGCTGATTTTAAAAATTTCGATATTTACTATTTTTTAAACCTACTTGAATAAAAAAAGATCCCTAAAAATTATTAAAAATTCAATTCTTCGCCATTTTTTAAATAATAAAAAAATGAGAACAAGAGAACAAAACTTCAAAAAAAGTCTGAAACGTTTTTTTGTGCCATTTCACCGGAAGTCAACGTACACTAATTTAACAAGCAGTATTTTAAAGGGGAAGGATTCGGCTTCATTCAACGATTTTTTAATTATTTTTACAATTTGTTTTTAGATTTGGACTCTATTTTGAAAACAGCTGTTTTTCGCCTTTTTTCTCCACTCTTCAGGTGCACCCGTCTTCTAGAGCCATTTTTTAAAATACTTTTTACGATTGGTATTTCCTTTTTTTGTAACTTTAAGCGATTTTTTTTCCAAAGTTATTATGTTTTTTTGTGAAAAAAGCGGAAATTTAAAAAATCCCGTCTAACACGAAAACAAAGAGGATTCATGAAAAACTTTAGGACAGCAAAAAGTTGCGTCTATTATCGTTGAGTTCAGAGAAATTTTTTCAGATTTTTTTCCAAAACTTTTTTTCTCATGGTGAGGCTGAAAAAAAAATGTAAAAAAAAATCTTTTTAACAAATTTCTCTCGACATGAGAAAACAAAATTTTGGAAAAAAAATCTGAAAAAATTCCTCTGATCTCAACAAAAACAGACGCAACTTTTTGCTATCCTAAAGTTTTTCATGAATTCTCTTTGTTTTCGTGTTATACGGGATTTTTCAAATTTCCTCTTTTTTCACTAAAAACAGAATAACGTCGGAAAAAAATCTCTCAAAGTTTTTTAAAAAAGGATATTGAAGCTCAAACTTTCCGCTTTATGAATCTAATCGTAAAAATGGATTAAAAAAATGTCCTCTAAAAGATAGGTGCACCTGAAGTGAGGGAAATAAGGCGAAAAACAGTTGTTTTCAAAATAGAGTCCAAATCTAAAAACAAATTGTAAAAATAATTTACAAAACAAGAAATGAAGCGGAATTCTTTCCCTTTAAAATGCCGTTTGTCAAATTAGTTTACGTTGACTTCCGGCGAAATGGCATAAAAAAACGTTCCAGATCTTTTTTCAAGTTTTGTCCGGAAACTTTTCGCCGGTAGTATATATCTCTGTTGATTTTCGAGATTTTTCAATAAAAATTGCTATGGAATAAGTTGAATATATGCTCAATAAAATAGCAACGACCCAATCCTTTAGAATATGGAAAAATCGACCCAATCCTTTGGAAAAAAATATCCAGCTAAGTCTTCACAATGTTAAAATGATTTCTATTGATCCTTATCCAGAATTTGGACCTGCAAAAGCGTACGAAAAAATGAACAATAATCAAGAAATCGCACGATTCCGTCATGTCCAATGATTATCCGTCGCTGATCGCACTTGAAGCGAGAACATAAAAACCGAGCAATTGAATACGATTGACGAGCGTTTGATAAATGGCAATGATCCGTCGATCGCGTAACAGGGTGAAGGACATCCTTCGCGAATGAAAAAAGCATTAATAGATTGTAACCGATGTAGATCGATCATCGATGTATCGGTCCGTAACAAGAAACTTGACGTCCTTGCGGCACGCAGAAAGGATACAAGCGTCAAGACACTGTTTTTGTGTCGCTTGATATCGCTTACTTGTGCCATACACGATTCTCGTGGATTCTGTTCCCATCAAAGCAAGTAACAAGCGCACTTGCACATCATGTGGAGCAATTGAAGGCGCAAAAAAGGTACGAGGATGACGATGAAGAGAAGAAGAGTTTTCGAAGTTGTTTCCGGTTCGCACGTTTTGCACTGGAGCAGTTTCAAAGCCAGTTAAGTACTTGCTTGGTACAAGAGGTACATGCAGAGCCAGGTACTTGTTTTATCGTGCAAAGAGGCTGAAACGACGTTGACGGGGCAAAAGTAACCCGAAGCCAATTGAATCCCGGCGCCAAATCCAGTTTAAGTCTCTCAACGCCTGACTTTTGCTCGTGTCTCAACGTCGAGTTCGTCTTCATCCTGGACCTTGTCTCATCGTCCTCTTTGCATTTCCCTATTTTTTGCCTTTTTCTAGTTCACTGCTTTGACCGAGTTCCTCGATTTGTTATCATCATCGTTATCACGAGGCCACTTCTCCTTTGGCAAGAGGACTTGATGAGAATCTCTCGACTCGCAGAATTCTAAGACCTCTCCGGTATGATATCACGACGGGCAAGTGCGTTCGCCAACCTCTGACGAACTTTTGGCAACTTTGTTTACCGTAATTGCGGTCGTCAGATTCGAATTCAACGAAGCGCAGAGGCGAATGATGATTTTCAGGGACGCCGGAAAGTGCTTCCTCTGCGCTGGCTCTTTTGGTTACTCTGTGAAATCACCAAAATGCATCCGTTGATCCTCGAATCTGGCGAAATGGTTCTTCGTGATGTAAACGAGGTTTTTCTGTGGTCTTTGATTTTTTCAATTTTTTGTCCGAACCATTCACGACTCGAGAGAGCGGAGACGGAGATTCGGAGACATTGCGTCGTTTTGGCGGTTGGGAATGCAAAATATTCGCGTAAAACGCGTGACACGATAAAGTTTATGCATCTTCGGTGGCTTTGAGTGCAAAACAGCGGTTCTGTATCGAGTGTCGGATTTGCAACGGAGAAACGACGAGCCCGAGTCGTGCTCGCGACGATTTGGCACAGGTTACAGTCGCTCGTGTCTCGTTTGGCAAAGTTATACGAGTCATTATACGCTTGCGAACGAGAAATAGAGAATGACAGCGGCAAAGAAGAGAGAGACGAAGATGAAACATGAGGAGGCGAGGGGAGGAGGGAGGCAAGAAACTGCGTGTGCCCGCATAATCTGTGTGAATGAGTGATACGATTTCTGACGTCAGCGAAAAAAAATACACGATAGCATCGGGATATGCGAAATGGCATGATGAAATCACTTTTTTGAGAATCGCATCGAGCGCTCGAGTAGACGGAAAAGTACGAATGAACTTTTGGGTTGAATTCGTGATTTTGACGATATTAAGAAATTCATGAATCGCGGACTGTCAACAAAGTCCAGGCGAGAAACTATTTGCCGACTTTAGATGTAAGTCATTCTTCTGCTAAGAGAATTCGTTGTAAGACATTTGAATAAATTGTAAAGACTTGGAGGTAGAAAAACAAATTAATATTGAATATTTGACAGTTCTCAATGTTATATCAGAGAATAATTTTGTAAATTTCAATATCCAACATTTCTTTGATTTTTTTAGAGCAGATAGTAGACACCTTTCTTGTTATACCCAAAGTTTGTGCCAATTATCAAGACTTGCCATTTAAAAAACGAGTTAATATTGAATATTTGACAGCTATTAATGATTCCGTTGCAGAATAATGTTGCTATCAGACCCAAAATTTGTTTGATTTTTTTCAGCATATCATTGACGCCTTTTCCTATTATTCTCAAAAGTTTGTCCTAATTGTATAGACTTGTCATAAAAAAAACGAATTAATATAAAATATTTGACAGCTGTCGATGATTCTGTTGCAGAATAATGCTGCTTACTTTCAGGCCCAAAATTTGTATGATTTTTTAAGCATATCATTGACGCCTTTTCATACTATTCCCAAAGTTTATCTCAATTGTATAGTTTTGTACTTGTTGCAAAAAAAACGGAATAATACCGAATATTTGACAGCTGTCAATGATCTGTTGCAAAATAATGTTGCTAACTTTCAGACCTAAAAATTGTTTGATTTTTTTTAGTAAATAATTGACGCCTTTCCCCATTATTTCCAAAGTTGATCACATCTGTAAAGACTTGTTGCAAAAAAACTGATTAATATCAAATATCTGACAGCTGTCAATGATTCTGTTGCAGATTAATGTTGCTAACTTTCAGGCCCACCATTGTGTTTGATTTTTTGAACAGATCATTGATACCTTTTCCTATCCCCAAAGTTTGTCCCAATTGAAAAGACTTGTTACAAAAAAAACCAATTAATATTTAATATTTGACAGTTGTCAATGATTCCATCGCAGAATAATATTCCTAACTTTCAGGCCCGAAATTTGTTAGATTTGTCTGGAGCTGATCGTGGGCACTTTGCCATTATGAAGGAAATATTTTGATTTTTTAAATTTTATTTCGCGTATCCAAAAACCAAAAGTCTTATGGAAGACTTTTCATGACTCCATCTATTCAATCTTTTGATCGTCTACACCAGCGGGATATCTTGAACTTTTGGGACGAAGGAGACTTTCGCGAATCTCTGTATAATGCGCCTCTTTTGCCACACGGCAATTATTCTCACGACGGGATATGGCCGAGCAACGAGGAGAGAAATATACAAGCTCTATGCACTTCTTTCTCTATAAACGTCGGAGTTCTCCGCGATGCGCTCTCGGCGACTTTTCGACGTGCGTAAGATATTTTTGGATACGAAAATTTCTGCGAATGTAACGTGTGTGCATCACTGTGAAGAACTCATATATATGCATATTTGGGATAGAGAAAGAGGGAAGATTGGTTCGTTTTTAGCACCGACGAGATTTTACTACAGATATCTTACACACGCCATCGCGTGTATGATTCCAGAAAACAACCAAAGGTTTCCTGCTTAAAAAAAAAATTGTCAAAATTGTGCTGAAAATTCAAACTTCTCGAAATTTCGAATTCTTTAATTTTTTTCGAATTGGTATCCAAAAGTTACCTCCCATTTTTTTTCTCATTTTCAAATGACCGTTAATTGAAAAAATGATATTCTTGGAGAAAAATAATTAAAAAATAATAATAATAATAATAATTGAATAAAGAACTAACCTTTTTGCAAGAAAATATTTTTGCTTTGAGAGTCGATGCAGCCAACATTTTTAGTGATGAATGTGCTAAACGTGGAAAGGAAAAAAAATGCGAATTCTTCCGTTTTTTTTTAACGATCTTTGCATTTCTGAATGAGCACGATGAACGATTTATTTTCTCCAAGAATAAAATTCATTTTTATCACCTCAAGTTGCGAAGTTTATTGCAAGTTTTGGTGGAAAAAAATGATTATCCGGGCTTTTGGGTCTGTCAATGTTGATATTTTATTTTTCAAATGATTTGAAAAAAAATTATTAATAATTCTCTTAATTATATTGTTGTTGATAAAGGCGCATAACGAGGCAAATATAAAAACGAAAAAATGTTCGAGTAAAATGTGTCTATCGTGTGTAGTGACGTTTCCCACGTTTTACCTCGTAAACCACACACGAGCGCTGTCATTAAAATGTCATTAAAGAATCCGCGAGTGCGCGCGTTTCTGCCCTGATAATATATATTATCGTTATGGCGAAAGGCGCGGTAGGAGTTCTCGAGAATAACGCGATCTGCCAATGGAAACAGTGAATAAGATGTAGTGTTTTGTGTCTCGTCGAGAGGGAAAAAATGGAGCTTGAGGCAGTGTTCTAAAATTGAAGGCATATTTTGTGCTATTTTTGTCATTAACAAAAAGTATTTGTCCAGGCGAGGATTTTTTCTGCACATTTTTAAGTATGTTTGAAGTATGACTCCATTGTTTTTGTTAGAAAAAAAATATAATTACACTCTGTATAAAATATTGAGTGAGGTCATGAAAAGAAAGTTGATCTAGAAACAAGACTTTGGCTCTTGTTTAATTATTTTAAACAGGCGCAAAATCAAAGATTTATTCATATGAATACAAAATTGTATAAATTCGTCTATGAAAGACACCAGAATAATTTTAAAATATTTCATATTCGAAAAAATTACAGAATTCCAAATTTTGAGAATTTTGTTTGAATCTTGGCCATTTTTTAACCATCGCATAATTGTGGAAATTTAAAGAAAAAATGTAGACTTCTTCCTGGGAGAATCTTTAAGATGAATGCTGAAATTATGACCAATTCGAAAAATATAACTTTGGTGAGCAGGAATATTTTTTGAGGGACAGCTTTGATAAAAACAATATTTGCAAAATGTGAAAAAAGCCAATTATTTCTGAATGCTGAACCAAAATATTCTCTTGAGACCTAATCGATGTAGAATAGATGATAAAGATTTTTTTTTAAGTCTACAGATTTTTCAAACACACTAGCAAAAATAAATAATATGAAAAGAAATTAAATCACGGATAAACAAAAATATAAAAGATTAAAAAATTGTTAAAAAGTATACGGGGCGTTCCATTCCAAATTGGACAATTTGATAAACTTTTTTTTTTATATCCTCAAATTTTTTATATTTTTTAGTACCCATCAAAAGACCCTTGTTAGTAAATTTTGAGATTTTTTGATTACCCGTTCAAAAAACAAAAACCGCTCTTTTTCGGTATTTTGGACATAACTTCTTTAATAATGCTGCAAATTAAAAGTTTTTTTTTATTTTTTGTTTTTTATAGCCTTGTCAGAAAAAAATACAACAAAAATATTCGACGTGTTTTTTTAAATAAGTTTTTTGAGTTTTGGACTTTAAATCGCGTGTTTAAAAGTGAGTGTATATTTTGATTTATTTTAAATTTTTTGTTTTAAACATCTATTCAACAACTTTTAAGACTAGTCCGATCGTGGGCCTTCCATAACTACTATTTTTTTTTCAATTTTTAGAAATAAATTTTTGTTTTTCTATAAGTTGTTATGAACACCAATTTTCGTTACTCTATAGTATTTTCTTCATTATTTAGAATTTACTTTGACACTTTTTTATAAAACTTTTTAAATGACAAAAAAAAATCATTTTCAAAAATCGAAAAAAATAGTAGTTATGGAAGGCCCACGATCGGACTGGTCTTAAAAGTTGTTGAATAGATAGATGTTTAAAACATAAAATTTTAAAAAAATGAAAAAATGCACTCACTTTTAAAGACGCGATTTAAAGTTTAAAACAACAAAAAACTCATTCAAAAACACGTCAAATATTTTTGTTGTATTTTTTTTCTGAAAAGGCCATAAAAAAACAAAAATTTTCAGAAAATAAACTTTTAATTTGGACCATTATAAAAGAAGTTATGACCAAAATACCGAAAAAGAGCGGTTTTTAAAATTAATTTAATATCTTTCGAACGGGTAACCAAAAAAATCTCAAAATTTACCAGCAAGGGTCTTTTGATGGGTACTAAACAATATAAAAAATTTGGAGAAATTAAAAAAAAAACAGTTTTTCGAATTGTCGAATTTGGGATGGAACGCCCCATACATAAGATTAGTACGATCCTGTTTATGACAGTCCGAAACAATTTAAAAAAAATATTTAAAATTCAAAACATCGTTTTGCAAATTAGAAGAAAAAATGTAGATTCTGTCCTGACAGGATGATCTCTGTCAGCTATGCTGCAATTATAACCAATCAGAAAAACATGGTGATAAACGTGTAGAATGGATAGAGAAGTTTTGAAACATCTGCAGATTTTCAACAAATAATCCAAGAACAAAATAAATCGCGAATAATAAATATGGAATGAAACAAACATTGTCAAAATGTGCTCCTGATATGGACCATTCGAGCCTCGAAGGACATAGAAATTCCAGAGGGACGCGCGAAGGGACGCGAGAATTACACGGATGGTAACAATGTCATGAAAATGGTAACAATGGTAACGATGACGACGTCGACGACGCCCGGTGCTTTGGAAACATCGTAAACTGGGAGCAAGAGCATCGGGGTTCAAGAACACCCGCTGCCACTCCTTGATCAATACCCAGCAGGATTCCCATGTCCTACAGGGGAAGCTGCTCCCTTCTCTCTCTCTCTCTCTCTCTCTCTCTCTCTCTCTCTCTCTCTCTCTCTCTCTCTCTCTGAGTTCGAGATCCAAGCGGAGCCAATCGCCCGACCAAAACGCAGAGTGCATGAAAACAACAAACCAGCTGAGAGCCACAAGGGCGTAACTGGTGCCCTAAGACACTTGACCCAGATCTTGAGTCAATCCTTGTGAAATGAGTCAGGATCGAAGCATGGAAAAACGAGATTTTGGAGCCAGAGTGGCTGATTCCAGCCCTTTTGGCTGGGAACCAATTTAAAAAATAACCAATAAAAATGGTTGCCAATCCACGAGAAGGACAGAGCGTATGCATCGCCATTTCGCGATCTCCCGCTGCTTTGACCATGGAAAATGCTCATGGGAATCTCTTGCCGTAAGAGAGCAAACGGTACAAATTAGTCTACCAGTCTCAGAAGGCTATCGCGCGTCATATCCTCTCTTGCTTCCTTCGCCTTTTACTTTTTTTTTTTTCGTTCCTCTAGAAATATAATGATGCTGTGATGCTGATGATCATGCTCTCCTAAGAGCTGTATTACGTTCTACATGGGCATGGCTTATGCATGTACAGTGCGTATGGGCCTTACCGAGTCAACTCGACCAATGTCTGGTCCCAAACCTCTCAGTTTTGGTCCCTGATTTTTTTGACCATTTTCCAGACACTTAAGAATATTGCTGATTTTTTTCAATATTTTGCAATCAGCATTTATCGAGAGATAATTTTTTTCTGTTAAGGGAAGGAAATGGAAAATTTCTAGATTTTTACTTTGAATTTTGGGAGCGCTCATTCGTGGTCGAAAATTCATGGTTATTCTGAAGGAACTCGAAGTTTTGTATGAAAATTTATCAATTGTGGCTTATCGTTAAGAAAATCGTAATTAGAATAATTAAAATAAACAATAAGAATTTAAATAAATAATTTTAAAATATGTTTCGGCTAACGGCTCGTAAATTTGCATGCATAATTAAATAATTTAAGGAAAAGAAAGTTATCAATCAAATCGGTGAAAGATCAGTTGAGTCGAGTTGACGTGGAATAGCCCATACACGTGTATTGCCAACAGCGTTCTCCATCTATATTTCCAAGCCACCGGAATAATTATATTAATGGATTCCATCGTTTCTTTGCTGGCAGCACTATGAAGCCCTCGAGACTTTCGAGAATTTCTAATTGGACTCGCGTTTTTTTTTCTTTTTTTTTTCGTCTCGTTTTTGTTCTTTAAACTTCGTTTTTTGTTCGACCCACACTATTGCGCGAAAAAAAACAGCGGACGCGGAGCAATAAAACGATTGCTCATTCCGTTCTGGCGGGATGCGCGGGATTTGAATATTGTAGCTCTGTAAATGGATTTGAAAATTCCTTTTTTAATTTAATTAATTTTTTGTTGTAATTCGTTTTTTTATTGTCTCATATTAGAGCCGGAAGTAGCAGATATTCTAAGATTATTTTTTCTGATAATATTTATTAAATATTGGATATTTAAAGCAATTCGAAATGAGAATAGTTTTTTTTATGTTGGTCCTTATTAATCAGGACTTTTGAAAAAATATTATATAGGCGAGGTTAAAGAATAAATTAAAAAATTTAAAAATAGAGGCTATATAATTTCCCACGACTCGTATTGTGCATATAATTTAAATATAATTCAAATAATAAATATAATAGATATTTTATATTTATACAAATATTACTGGTCATTGGTCCTATCGCCATCTTATTATTTTTTTACTCCATTTTATTTTCACGTGGCACGTGCCCGCAAATCCTTTATGTGCCTCTTTTTATTTTGTGTTCCCCTTCGAATCAAAAACCGGAATAATCTGGACCTGCATGTACATTCGTCAGTGAAGAATCCTAAACAGACTTTTCTCTCCCTCTCTCTCTCTCTCTCTCTCTCTCTCTCTCTCTCTCTCAATCTTTATCCTCTTGTTCGCAGTATAAGTTCAAAAGAGGGAAACAGGTTTTCTGGGTTCGTGAATTCAACGCGATGTGTGTGCTCAATTCACAAGAGGCCGCAAGGATTTTTCGTCCTCGTTCTTGCAAGGATTTCAAACCAAAACCGCAAGGAATTTGTTCTCCTCTTAACTTTTCTGAAATCTCTTAGTCTCGTATTTTGTGAATTTTTTATTTTGTCCCTTCGATCCTTTATCGGATTTCAAGGGAAATTGTGAATCGGATTATGCACCTTTAGCCACATCAAGAAGTCGGAAAGATATCTCGCGACTTCTGCGATATTATAATTGCAGGGACGAACGAGACGCAGCGCTCTGACTGTTCCTTTCTGTTCATTTTTTATTTTTTCTATTTTTTTTTTGTTTTTTTTTGTTTACTACGTATGTGTAAGTGTGCTCGCCGTTCTCGGCCCGGACGCTATTAAACCAGTCACGATCGTTCGGCCTTGGATCCAAGTTGCACATATTGTGACGCGGATTCTCGCGGGCGTCGAGCTGCACCAAGACGCGAGAAACTCGCGCATGATATGCTCCGCACAAACTCCACCGACTAACTTTTCATCTCGACCAAATACCGTTCAAAGTTGAGTTCGCAGACTTATTGTGAGTTCTCATTGTGAATTATTTTTATTTTATCAACCCTCCTGGTATTTATTTGTATTTAATCCTGTATAGGAAGGTTTAGGCTAATTTTTGGTTACGTTAATCTTGACTTGGTTAAGGAATTAATTTAGTTAAGATCTAAAATCTGGATCAAATCCTTCCTTCTTAATTAATTTATCAAGTATGCTAATGTTTATTATCCCGGTTCGTTGGTGGATTAAAGTGACTGCGACAATCTCATAACCTAAAAATTCATCGCATAAATGCGTAAAACAATGATCGCCATTTTTATAGTGATATGACCACTGAAAGAACAAAATGGCGTCAATAATGTAATCCGCGACGTTTGATATAAATTCCTCTTATTTTATCGACCCTTCTTATCTTGACCCATCTATAAGAGGGTTTAGGGTAATCCTTAGTCGAGTTAATTGCTTACTATGATTTCTAAAATTATTCCTACGCGTTTCAAATGGGAAATTCGTGCGAACTAAGATCTAGATCGATTTGTTCCTTCTCAATAATTTTATTGAGTATCTCGATGATCCGTATTGCGGTCCGTTGGAAGATTATAATGATGGCGAAACCCCATAACCTAAAAATTACACCGATCGCGATTTTAATAAAGATAAAAATGGCGTCAATCATATATTACGGGCTGCAGCATTCGATATAATTTTTTTTTTTAATTTCAACAACCCTCCTTGTCTTTATTCCTGTATAAAAAGATTTAGGTTGACCCTTGATCAAGTTAATCGGTCGTTTCACATAGGGAATTAGTGCAAACTAAGATCAGGATCAAATGGTTCCTTTTTAACTGATTTATTAAATGTTAATGTTTCTAATTTCGGTTCGTTGGAGAATTAAAATGACTGTGAAAACCTCATAACCTAAAGATTACAATGATCGCCATTTTGATAGCGATATGACCGCTGAAAAAACAAAATGGCGTCAATTATGAAATACTCAACATTTGATACAAATTTCCCTTATTTTATGGACCCTCCTAATCTTGACCCCTCTATAAGAGGATTCAGGGTATAATCCTTAGTCGAGTTCCTTTGTATGATTTCTAAAATTACTTCTACGCGATTCAAATAGGAAATTCGTGCGTTCTAGATCAATTAGTACCTTCTCAATAATTTTATTAACTCGATATCCCTTGTTTCGGTTCGTTGAAAGATTATAATGGCACAACCCCATAACCTAAAAATAACAACGGTCGCCATTTTAACAGCAATGTGCCAGCTAAAAGAACAAAATGGCGTCACCATAAAATGCGTTCTGCAGCATTCGATACGTATTTCTTAAATTCTGGAGTCTCCTCATTTAACGCGTGTTCTCGCATCGAATTCACGTTTTCTCAATTAATTTTCCCTGTCCCGTGTCTCTCAACTGCCCTTTTAACTCTCTCTATCGCTGCCTCGTTCAACAAACACAAGAAAATTCGCGAGATTCTCCATGGAGAATCGCGGCCTTTGGCAACGCGCGAATTCTCTCCCGCGGCAAAACCGAAATATTCCAGGTTTACGAGCGTCTGGGAGGGATTTTCGGGTTTTACCAGGCAGTATTGATTATGTGCGTGCGAGACCAGCGCCCTCTCTTTCACTCCCTCTCTTCCTTTCCCTCGATTTTCGTACATTTCTCCCTCGTTCCCGGTCTCTTATTTTTCTCAACTCGTGCACTCATCGTTTATATATACACAGAATGGTGTACGTGTGTGCAATTTATGCATGTACATGTTTATACGGATGTACAAATAATCTACGACGTCGTGCACGACGGAGGGGGAGAACTCGAGAAAATTGCCGCGGGGATATTACGACGTTGCGGCTAAAAGAGTCAATGAGATGTACGTTGCACATTGGCATAGGTCAGGCACAAACTCAGTGCTCCACATATATCTATCCTTTGTTTGCACAATGCACGTGCAATTTTTCTTCCTACAATATTCCATCGTGCGACATTGTATGCACAATTTTATCGCCTCTCGGCGAGCTTCGCAATAATCGACGATACGATTTTATTCTCTCTCGTTAAATATCTTCAGACTACAATTGCAGGGAGACAATTTTTCTACGATATTTATGGTCCAAATAAGGGGACATTAATATCATGTGATTTCCGGTACATTTTAGAATGCTCCATTCAAGGTTCACGATAAAAGAATTGTTGCAATATGCGCCACGTTTAATTAATTAATGAATTTTTTTGTTTAATCTTTTATTATTTTTGATTATCATAATTTTATTTTATTTATTTATTTTATTATTATTTAATTATTTAGATACGCAAAATTGCCGAAAGATACTAATTTTATCCTATTTATTTGACAATATTGTTTATATTGTTTTATTCGATTTTTTGCAGAAACTAGCAACTCAATTTTTTCCTTCTACGATATTGTTCTGTAATTTGAAATTGACGGTAAATTGCGTGAATTAAGAAATGGTTGGTTGATACGAATTGATTGGAAAGCCACGATTATGAAAATTTGCAAAATGTTATGGATTCTCGCGAAATCGTGTGCATCAATGGGGGTTAATTATCATCGAATTATCGCAAAGATGTCTTGAGGCATTTTTTTAAATTTCTTTTTCATTTAATTCTAGAGTCTAATGTCTTCGACGTTTATAATCTGCCAGGAGATAAAGACGCCTCGAGCAGAATTTAGCTCGTTTTTATGAACGGGGATTAGAAGTTTAGTCACGAGAAACGTGAGGGGAGGAAATGTTATATATGCATATATAAATAAATATAAGTCTTTCTCGCTTGCAAGGTGCTCGATCCAAAATTTCAACGCGGCTATAATTTGTCTAACAGGGACCAGATGTTGCCTAAACTCTTCATCCCTCTCCTTCACTCTCTCTTTCTTTAGCACCATCTTGTGTACGAATGAAAATGGGGCAAAATGGGACATTTATCAAAACGATATCGTGCAAATGGTCCAAAAATTTCGTGTCTATCTCTCTATCTATCTTTTTATCTATCAGTCTTACGTGGAAAAAATCTATGCAGCTTTAAGGGGTGAACAAAAATTTAAAATTGCGATATAATGACGGCAAAATACGATATTATTTATTAAGCGCTCTGTTTATTGCCAAAAGCTTTCCAGATCCGGGAAAACATTATGATTTTTCGTATTTTCGATCATTTCATTTTCCAGTGGCCCATTTTACCCCACTCTCGTCTATACGCGAAGAGAAATAAACCGATACACGGAAACCTGCCGAATCTAGCGCAAAGTCAAGGAATTTACGACCTCCCTGACCTTGATCAGACGAGATCGGGGGCGCCACCCTAATTCTTCAAAACCCTCGACGCCCCATCGCTTTACACACGTATATCTAATCCGACAACCCCATCTTTCGCCCTCCCGTCATTTTATGCACCTGCACTTTTGCTTGCCAAAAAATTGTGACCTCGGGCCCCGCAAAGCATCGAGCCACAAGGCGCTAAATCGCTAAACCCAAAATTACTCGGGTTCTTTGATCGTGCAATTTTTATTTTAATCTCTTAATTTTTTATTTAATTTTTTAAAAAATGATTAATCAATTAATTTTTTTTTGCCCTCTATTTTCAGTTGCTCTTCTTTCGATTTTAGAAAATTTTATTAATTGCAACCGAATACATTTTTTTATAATGGAAATATACGAGAGGTAATAATTATTGCGAACAACATTGTCGAATTTTTAAGTCAGACTCAGCAATTCCATTTTTTCCCGGGAAAATTTCGCTCAAATATTGAAAAAATTCTGCTTACAACGAAATTCGTAAAAATAAATGTCTCTTTCTCGTTAATAACACCCAAAATTTATTCCCCTTCAGGACGTGATTGAAATTATAAAATTATTGATTTCTGATGAAAATTATTTCCATAAGTCCATGGAATTCCACAATTTTATCAATTGCTTCAAAATTCTTATTCTCATTAAAAAATATACAGCAGAGTTGTAATTACAAGCTGCGTTAAATTAAAAATTGAAAAAAATAGTTGAAACAACAAAAACCATAAAATTGGCTTTTGTTGATCTAATTTTTATTCAACTGTGAGAATTCTTTGGAAATAAAAGGACAGGGATGAATTTTTGATGAAAATTTATCGCAATTTTTTTATCGACGAATTAATTGTGGTCAGCGTCGATGTTTCTTCGTTGTTTTTCTTTTCTTTTTTTCTTGTCCGGCGAGACCGAATGTCCGAGATGCACGCGAGAGAGAAAAGTTGGCGCTCATGAGTTTGCGAATCTCACGAATAAATTCCCATATGTGTGTGTGTGTGTGTGTGTGTGTGTGTGCAGGTGTGTTATTTCACGAGCGCATATAATGTGCATCTCTGTGTGCGAATTTTGTGCATAGAGGGGCGACTCTCTAAGCGTTCTTAGGCTCTCTCGGACGTGCCGGCCTTGAGACGCAGCGATGCTCAATCTAACGCGAATTTCTCCTCGCATCTTGCATCTCTCGGTCCTTCTTTGCCTGCGCATCGTTCCAAATCTTTCTCCCTTTCTCTAAAATAAAACTCACCACCGGAAATTGCAGTTTTTCGAGTTACAACCAACTTTCAAGCTGGCTTCACTCTTATACCTTCTCACCCCTCAAAAGTCATCATTAATTACAAAATTACATCCAATTTATAGATTTTACTAACTTTATTCTTTCATTTATTTCAAATTTTTTTTTTAAAATTATTTCTATTTCGTTTATTTTAATTTTGGAAAAATGTGCATCGTGAATTTTAAAAAAATTACGCTATTTCTATTTCTTAAAACGCTGAAAATTTAAAAAACTATTTTTCGTATAATTTGGTGATTAAAAAAGCTGGAGATTTGAAATATGTCAAGACAAATTTAGAAAAAAAGAAGAATGTTCTAAATTGTACAAAAATTTCGAATGTGTGCAGAGGCATGATTCGGCATATGAATAATTGATTTTTTTGTCTTCTAAATATCTAAAACATCAATAAATATATCTACAAAGATTACAATCAATTATTTGCCTTTTTTTGTCCATATGAATTCTTCATAAAAAGCGGGAATTTAAAAGGAAGGAAATCCAGAAGGAGATAATCAGATTCTGAAGAGAAAAGATGATTGTTTTTTTCCATTTCTACTTCTCGATATCATCGGACTTGATTTTTTACTAAAATTCATTTCTTTTTTCTAAATATTTAAAACATCGATAAATATGTCTGCAAAGATGAAAATCGAATTATTGCATATTTTGGCCAATCAAAAATTCCCCCAAAAAGTGGAACATAATTCGAGAGAAATAAAATCCGCACCGAAATAGTCAGAATCAGAGGAGGAAAGTGACTGTTTTTTCCTATTCTTTTTCTCAATTTCATCGGGCTTGATTCTACATTAAAATGAGTAGGTCATTTTTTCTACATTCCTAGAATATCAATAAATATATCTACAAAGATTAAAATCACTTAATTGCATACTTCAAAGGAAAGATTGTTTTTTTCCTATTCTTCTTCACAATTTCATCGGGCTTGATTCTTCATTAAAATGATTGATTTATTTTGTCTAAATTCCTAAAATATCAATAAATATATTTACAAAGACTAAAATCAATTAATTGCATACTTCCGCCAATAAAAATTCGCCAAAAAAGCGGTAATTCGAGAGAAAGAATATCCGCACCGAATAATGATTCCGCACCGAATATCCGCCCGGAATAATGATTTTTTTTTCTATTATTCGGTAAAAATTGTTGTAGGAATGATTGGAGTAGATGAAAAAAGAATGAGTTCGAGGAGGGGCGACCGGAGGAGGTGCAAAAGTAAAAATAGGTCTGGCTGGTGCATCGCTCGGACGTTCGACGTTCAATGGCATTGGTCCAACGATGGTATTTCAAGCCTTCTCTCTCTCTCTTTTTCTCTCTTCTCTTCATCTTTCCCATCGCGAAATGCACACACAAAAACTGCCTCGTATCTCACATCGACATTTGAGACTCGAAAAATGGCGGCTTTAACGTAATTTTGCATTTTCAACGTCATTACTCTGAGCCCTTTTGACTTTTAGTCATCGATGCATCATTCCCTCGTATACATACATATACGCTCATCCACAGCATCGCAAACACGCGAGATCTTCGGAAACGAGAGCTCGATTTCCTCGAACAGCCATAAAGAAATGCCCCCTATATTTCTCTCTCTGTATTATTTTTTATATTTTTATCATCTCTGTCTCTCTCTCTCTCTCTCTCTCTCTCTCTCTCTCTCTCTCTCTCTCTCGAGGATTCCGATGAAATAATACGCGTTTAAATTCTCGAGGGTGCAGCAACCCGCAAAAAAATGCTCATTTTTTCTCCCGAGGCTACAAAGACTCAACTCTCTCGCACTGAAGATAGAGCATTGAAGATGATTTCAAAAAATTCAAGAAAAATTGAAAAAAACAATTTTCATTAAAAATATTGATCAAGAATTTTGAATTTGTTGAGTAATCTTTCATTTATTATTTGGTAATTTTTCTTTTGGAATTTGTGAAGTTAGCAATGTTGATTTTTCATTTTTTGCCTCATTTGTTTCTAATTTTGGATGCGATTTGAAAAAGATTTATTTTTTCATTTTTTTACTGATTTTAATTTTAGGTTTCAATTTTGAATTTTGGGATTTATTGTTTGTATAACTGTATTTTTTGGCTTGTTTATTTAACCTTCTGAACGTGCATTTTTTTAATTCGAATTTAAATTTATTTTTTAATGTATTTTTATTTTTCGGTAAAATTGTTGGTATACTTTTTGCGAGTTGTTTAATTTCGGGATTTAAGGCTTTTTAATTTTTTGTCACATTTCTTTGAACTTTTCGACGTGATTTGTGAAAGATATTTTTTTTCCCCATTTACAGTATTTCACGAATAGCTCAAGTTTTGGATTCATTGTTTTTGATTTTTTTTTACATTTTTTGGACTTGAGTGTTAATTTTCAAAACTTTTGTTTCTTTGCACACTGTTTCGTTGCTTTTCTTGGTAGCCAAGTGTTTAGGATGATTTGCATATTCTCTAATCGACGATAAGAGAGAGAAGTTTTTTTTTTATATTCTCTCTTGTCAAGTATTTCTCGCAAATGTTACGAGAGAAGATCAAACATTGATCAATTACCCAGTGACCCAAAGCTGGTTGCAGTGGAGCATTCCAGTGTAATCCTCCGGGAGAACGAGAGATCCGCTAGAGGGTGCAGCAAGCGCAATGTGCAAAGTGAGAGAGAAAAAGGAAGAGAGAGAGAGAGAGAGAGAGAGAGAGAGAGAGAGAGAGAGAGAGAGAGAGAGAGAGCGGGAGGAAGATAAAAATGCAACTCTCGAGAATCGTACAGATCATTCAAAGAGCTCCGATGCTCGTTTGTCAGTTGCAAATTCTCCAATAATTGTTTATTAATATCTTGGATGATTTTCACATTGTATCAGTGCATATTTTTCGACGTAAGAAAAAGATTCATGGTGAGATTTGAAATTAACGATCAGCGAGAATATTTTTTTAGCCAATCAAATTATAATCCTTTTTTTCTAAATTTATACGCGCAATAAACAATACTCAACGAGTTGAATAAATTGGCAATTATTTAAGTTTGAAACAACAGAAATAATGATAATAAATTGAAATGATAATAATGTTTAAAAAAAAACGATAAAAATAAAGCTACTGGCGAAATGTAACCCGGATGCTTTAAATACTACTAATAATAATATTTTCCTACTAAAACAGAAAAAATAATTGTTTAACGTTGAACGATTAAAAAACGAATTGAAAATTAAAATTAAAATCAATTCTTTTTTTGGCAAAACAAAATATTTTCCTCAAATCACGTCCAAAATTAGAAATAAATGAGACAAAACATTAAAAATCCGCAAATTGCAAAATATTGCTGAATAATAAATCCAAAAATCATTCTCAAAAATGCATGGCAATGACTTTACTCGTGGGACTGTACGCTGCTCTTTATCGCGCCCTCGCTGCACAGACACTCGACTCACTCACACATCACGCACACACACACACACACACATAGGCGAATAGCCGAAGAAGGAGAGAGAAATAGATAGTCCGGTGCAGCCGACGACGTTGCAAGAGACCAAAGAAGAGAAAGGAAGAGTCGCGGCAGAGGGGGGGGGGGATCGGCGTTGGCCGACGGGGGCGAGGGGAGGGGGAGTCATAACCTTGAGAGTCGGTGAAGCGTCGGCCATCTTGTCGAGAGATGCACTTTTGTTGTTTTTTGTTCTCTCTCTCTCTCTCCTTTTTTTCTTCGTTTTTTGTACGGCCAAGCCTTTTCTGCGCCGGGTTATCCGTCTCCCGGTCTTTCTCTCGTATATCTCTCACTCGTCTTGTCTCTCTTCCCCCACCGGACCACCCACTTTTTTTCTTATTATCGTTTTTGCTCCTTTTTCTTAGCACGCTCTTCTTCGTCTCCTTCTTTTCTCTGCACCATTGGCCTCCTTGCCGCTCACTTTGCCTCCGTCGCTCACGAGAGCAATTCAGAATGAGGGAGAGAGAGAAAGAGAGAATGGGAGAAAGAGAGAGAGATGGGATATTTTCTCCATCCGTTCGTCCTACATGCGCCAAAGATATTATGATGATTATGACTGCAAAGATTGCCGAGTGCAATCGCGAGAATTTGACTGTACAAGACTATGTGGAATTTTTTCAAAAAGTTTCCCTTTTGAATTTTTTTCTTTACAAAAAAATGGCCTCAAAGATGCCAACGTTCAGATGTACGAATAATGGACAAATTTATTCTAGAGGACAATTTTGAGACTGTGTTGGTACTTTGGAAATAATTCTTGAAATGTCGTCGATTTTTTGAAATCATTATTTTGCAAATACTCAAGCAAACTTTTCTAATTGTTCGTTAAATAAATACTTCTAATTTTTTGTTCATCCGAACTTGATACTTTGGAAATAATTCTTGTAATCGAAATGTCTTCGATTTTTTGAAATTATTATTTAGCAAATACTCAAGCAAACTCTTCTAATTGTTCGTTAAATAAATAACTTCTAATTTTTTGTTCATCCGAACGTTCGGAACTTCAATTACATTGAAAAAATATCCTCCCAGTCCTTACGCCTTTCACGCAGAGCCCAAGGTCAATGTAGTTATTTTGATTTTTCATTTTTTCTTCCAATTTCAAACATAACCTCGCTTTTGACATCCCGCAGCGACGCTTAACGAGCAACGATCGACAGTGCCGAAGGTCACGAGAGGTCATTTCGTCGTTAAGAACGATCTTGAGGATCACGATGATCATTTATCAATTTCAGGCGCAACGAGCCCGAACTCGTTCGGCCATCGTGAACGAGAATTCGTTGGAATTCATTTTGCCCGAAAATTCGAGTGTGGAGAGAAGTGGAAAGAAAAAAAGTGAAAGATGTGTATTTCGAAATGTCGGGATCGTTATTGAATCGCGTGAGGGTATCATCGTGTGTTTGTATGTCCCGAGATAATTTACGTATTTGGGTTAACGATCGGGACTTTGTTTCATATGTATTTACCTTACGTAAGTATATATATATGTATAAATGATGAATATGCATGTATTTAGTACGAAAGAGCGATATTTCATCGATGGGATGAAAATACACCGAGCAATTTTCAGCCCGGCCTCAATATTATGTGCAGATCGATATTTATGCAGATATTTATAAGGAATATTTTACATGAAATCAATTAGTACCCCTTTAACTCTTTAATTTTTGCACGATTTGCATAAAATGTCACAAACCGCTTGATTACAATTTTTTGAAGATTTATCCTAAATTTGAACAAGTTTGGGAATATTATTTGGAAAGGAAAGTATGCCTGCAATGTTCTCCAAAATCAAAGATGGAGGGTCAAAACTTTCGTCAAATTAATGTGGAATGCATTTTACTAGCTGGGGAGGAGGTTCAGGGGCCTGAGAAAAATTTACAACAATTTTGGAACATTATTTGAGCCTCAAAAAATATTTCCCGCAACGTATTCCAAAATCAAAGCAGATGGAGCAAAACTCTGGTTAAATTTACCTAAAATGCATTTTATAAGCTACATGAGGGTTGCGGGGGGTTGGCAAAAATTAACAAAAATTTTGGAACATTATTTGAGCCTCAAAGAATATTTCCCGCAACGTACTCTAAAATCAAAGCTGATCGAGCAAAGCCCTAGTCAAATTTACATGAAATGCACTTTACTAGCTAAAGGAGGGTTGTGGGGGGTTGGAAAAAATTTACAAAAATTTTGGAATATTATTTGACCTTCAAAGAATATTTCCCGCAATGGACTTCAAAATCAAAGCAGATGAAGCAAAACCCGGCTCGTCAAATGTACATAAAATACATTTAATTAGCTAAATGAGGGTTGTAGGGTGTTTGAAAAAATTTACAAGAATTTTGGAACATTATTTGAGCCTCAAAGAAAATTTCCTGCAACGTACTCCAAAATCAAAGTAGATGGAGCAAAACCCTGGTCAAATTTACAAATGCATTTCACTAACTAAATGAGGGTTGTGGGGGGTTGGAAAAAATTTACAACAATTTTAGAACATTATTTGAGCCTCAAAGAAAATTTCCCGCAACGTACTCCAAAATCAAAGCAGATGGAGCAAAACTCTGGTCAAATTTACCTAAAATGCATTTTATTAGCCAAATGAAGGTTGTGGAGGATTGAAAAAAATTTACAAAAATTTTGGAACATTATTAGACCCTCAAAGAATATTTCCTGCAAAGTATTTCAAAATCCAACAATCGGAGCATTGATTGGTCAAATTGCCTCGGAACGCCCCATATATGGTGAACGCAGCATCGCCACGGAGTCACGTGTGTGCGCGACGCATGATAAAGAAAAAATTCTTAAAAGAACGAAATCTGTAGAAAAAACTCGACTCACCAATATCGGCCTTGAACGAGACGAAAAAAGAATCTTCAACGCTGATCCGCGATCTCCGTTCTCAGAAAAAAGGCGCATCCTTCATCAACTCGTCGTCATGTGTATATGGCGCCCTCAACGTCGATGATGAAGAAACGACGAAAACAATGAAATAAAATGTCTTTCTCGCAAGCGTTCAATAAAATATAAAACTAATTATGGTCCATATTGCCCCATTAAAATGTCAAAGTTTTTAACTCTATACCTCTCGCACTCACGTACACCGAGAAAGAGAGAGAGAGAGCCTGCCGATAATATATAACATCACGATTAAAACTAGAACATAGAACATTTCCCCTCTCTCGCGCCGCGCGATGAAAACAAAAACGTAAACAAACGTACGAGACGATGCGCGTCATCGGCAATGTACTCGTCGCTTATGAAAACATTAAACCGGCCCTCAATAGTGGGGATGTCGAACTCACCGTTTATCGTACCTCGTGTTTTCTCACGTTAAATTCTTGTACAAAAACGTCAACACGACCAGCACACCGCACACACAGGCACGGGGGAAGGACAGTCGAGGAAAATGGCGCGTGGTGGGGATGAGAGGAAGGAGACACGTTGATTTTACCCCTGGCCGAGGAACTGCCGGCACTTCGTGAAGGTTCGGGGCGCGGGAGTCGACGGTGGCGCCACGATCGCGCGGCTCGGCGACTCGGGGAAACAGTCTGCCGGCGCAGCGGCGAAACGAGGCGCCGCAGTCGTGCGCTTGCACTCTCAGCGGTAAGCAGGGGCTGTGTGTTACACGCGCAATCGAATGTTCGTTCCCGTTCGTATACGTTCCGCGTGTAAGAAAAAAAATACACACACACATACATAATATATGCATGATATATATTTTACCTGTACGTGCCAGCCTCGTAAACTCTGCAAATAAAAATCCAGGGCAGTTTTGGTCAACGGCGTGCGTTTTGTGTGCTGTGTCATATATATATATATATGTATATATATATACATATATAGATATAGAAAGAGCGCGTGTGTGTTTATCGACGTCTCCCTCTTCAGCGATGTGCGGACGACGTTCGCGTTTATAAACTACCCGTTTTATCCTTTACTCGCCCTTTCTTCGCGTTCAATTTCTCGGTTCATGCCTTCTTTATTTTTTTGTCCCTCCGCCCGAGGGAGAGGATTCTCGAAAAAATCTAGCGATTAAGAGCGTGAATTTATTCGAATGGTTAAAAAAAGCTACGTAAATAATCGACAGGCATATATACATATATTTATATGTAAATGAGCGAAGTGACGTGCACGTGTGTATAAAAAGTGCAAGGAGAAAAAAAGTGTCGTTACTGTACGAGCTTTCGTGAGGAAGGATCTTGTCGCAATATCCACGAAAGCGGAATATCACGGACCCACGCACTTTATGTGAGTAGAAACGTTTTGTTTCATTTATTTGTGTTTTATATCGGAGATGCAAGATTGTGGCGACAGAGGCGCGTCCTGCCCCTCCCGCGCCGCCGCGCTTCCGACTTTGACCGCGCAGGTGTCGCTGATGATCGAGAGAAAGAAAAAAAGAGAACGACGCAAGATTCCCCGGTGTTTTCTCTTAGTTTTTTTTTAATTCTCGTTCTTCTCCCGCTCTACGATCCTTCGTGAGGACCGGCTTTGTTTACTTTGGGCCGTGAAATTGCGCGGCTTACCTCGACGATTTTGATCGCTGCAAAGGGCGATATCGTTGGTTAGTTTTTTTATTTTTTCTGGGAAATATTTTTCGCTTATTCGATGGACACGCGACGTGCGCGCTCACGCGCTCGGGCGTCATTGATGGGCCTCGTGAGTATCTTTTTTTCTTCGTTTTACTTCTCCCGACATTTTCGATTTTGTGCGTATACAGCGGAGTTGCGAGTGTCGCGCGAGAGGGAGATGGGAGACGGTCGTGGATAAAGAGGCGCGTCTTTTTTTAGACGCCCATCGTATACAAGCTAGTGCAGCGCGCGCACGCCTCTGTGTGTATACACGCTGTTTCTCTCTCTCTCTCTCTCAACGACTCTTGTTGTTTTTTTCTCTCTCGTGCGAGCAGCGTCCATAGTCCGTAAACTAGGGATAGGGCTTACGACATGGCGATTTTACATACATATTTTCTTTTATTTTCCTTCGCGAAAGAAGACTTTTCGCCGTGAACAGGTAGCTCAAATATGGCGTCTGGGATAACTTTTCATCTCCGTAATCTTATTACCGCGGCCATTTTTTGTCATCTTTAGGGGGAAAAAATTTGAATATCGGAGCATTTGAAAGCTGGAGCGACTTTGAGATTTTTTTTAAACTGCATAATTTTATCAAATTCGAAAGCCATAATCGATTAATATCGAAATTTCAAAAGTTGGTGTATTTTTTTTCTGATATTTTGAAAATTTTATAAAATCTAAATGACTCGAACGATTCTTCCTAAATTAAAATCTAAATATTCTTGTCGTCAGTTATAGTCTTGCAATAAATTTTATCATGAAGGTCGCGAAGTTGAGAAGGAAAGTCGCCATACATTTTTTTCAAAGCTTGATGATTTTGCCCTTGAGAATTTTTTTAATCTATATCAATTTTGACAGAAATTGATTGAATCTTTTCGCGATTGCCCGTTCTTGGCGCAGTTCCATTTCAATTTTTCAAGGCCACGCCGAGGTACATGATTTATTTGAAACGAATTAATTAATTTAAAATAAATAGAATAAATAGAATTCCGTAAATTGGAAAAATTTATTTGAATAATATAAATCTTTGTTCTGGGTGAATACGCACTTTTTTTTTATTAAATTATACATCTTGACCTTAAAAAAAACTCGAAATTTTTTGCTCTCGCGAAAACAAAGCTTTCTTTATAAGGAAGCAAAAATGATTTCATTTCCTCGTTGTGAAAATACGGTCCTAAAATATGTTTCTTTACTTTGAGGTTTATTTTTGTTTCGCGGAATAAAAAAAAAAGACTTTTCGTCGATCTTCTTTCGCTTCTCGTCTCGGCGTTCTCTCACGTCGTGCGGGCTCGTTATTTTCGTGTATACAGACACAAACATGACTTGTTATCGGCTACGAGCAATTGCCCCTTCGCCCTTCTATAGTCTGCGATGCATTCGCCTCTGTTATTCCCGAACGTTATTATTATTATTATTATTATTATTATTATTATTTTCATTCTCTCTTGCCTGATCTTTTCCATTTCGGAGCTCCACAATATTTTTTATAAAGTTGAAGTTTGCGTCTTTCGGATTCAACGGAAATAGTTAATTTTAAGAAAATTCATTTTTCCCAAAAAATTACTCCCGAACGTTTTTTTACAATTTTTATCATCCTCTCTCTTGTCTCATATTTTCCATTTTGAAGCTCCGCAATTTTTTCCATGATGTTGCATCGTTTGAACGCAACGGAATTTGTTGACTTTTCAAAAAAATTCATTCTTTCTAAAAAATTATTCCCAAACGTCTTTTAAAATTATTTTTCTTTATTATTCTGTTTTTCGCCTGATCTGTTTCATTTCGGAGCTCCGCAATTTTTCTCACGATGTTGTACTTTGCATCGTTTGAATGTAACGGAAGTAGTTTATTTTTTAATAAAGTTTATTTGTCCTGAATATTTTTTGCAAAGTACAAAATCGTTTAAATATATTTTGCGGTCTTTATAAAGGATTTGAAATATTAAATGCACAAGCAAAGCGTAAATATTATGGAAAATAAATTTTTTTAAATTTTGTTCATTGCGTTGCAACGATGCACACTTGAACACCATTATTTCTTCACTTTTTTTTTATTCGTCTCTTTATTTCTCCTTCTTTCTCCTCGAACGTGCCTCATGGTATTCGATTATGTCCAGTGAAATCTGGTTCGCGATAAATTCACCGATGAAATACCAAGGACAGTAGAAAGTGTGGCTATCTCTCTTTTCTCTCACTCTTGTTTTTTTTATCGATAAAAAAATCGTATTTGCAGATAAAGCCGCGAAATTACGACTCTGACTCACAATTGCATTAACGTTGCATAATTATTATTTCTTTCAAATTATGATATTAGTTATTCTCAAAAATTGAGAAAAATAATTCTTTTGAAAAATTAGAAAATTAATTATTTAAATAGAATATCAAATTTGATATATGGGGCATTCCATCCCAAATCGGACAATTTGAAAAACTTTTTTTTTTATTTCCTCAATTTTTTAATATTTTTGAGTACCCATCAAAAGACCCTTCCTGTTAAATTTTGAGATTTTTTTGATCACCCGTTCAAAAGATATTAAATTAACAATAAAACCGCACTTTTTTGGTATTTTGGTCATAACTTCTTTAATAATGGTCCAAATTGAAAGTTTTTTTTTCAAAATTTTCGTTATTTTATGGCCTTTTCAGAAAAAAATACAACAAACATATTCAACGTGTTTTTGAATGAATTTTTTGAGTTTTAAACGTTAAATCGCGTTTTTAAAA
The DNA here is from genome assembly GCA_946863875.1 of Alloplasta piceator. Classification (NCBI taxonomy): domain Eukaryota; kingdom Metazoa; phylum Arthropoda; class Insecta; order Hymenoptera; family Ichneumonidae; genus Alloplasta; species Alloplasta piceator. Next base: position 2,968,928 of record OX333077.1, on the reverse strand, counting down.
GTGAATGTCATTTTTGATTTTTTTTTTTAATTTTTTGCTTCAAACATCTATCTATTCAACAATTTTTAAGACTAGTCGGATCGTGGGATCTCAATAACTACTATTTTTTTCGATTTTTGAAAATTGATTTTTTTTTTTTATATAAATTATTATGAATACCAATTTTTGTTACTGTATAGTATTTTCTTAATCATTTTGAATTGATTTGGACCCTTTTTCATTGTTAACAGATTTTTAAAATTAATAATTAATCGATAAGCAAATAACAACAGTTCAAGAATTGCATGAGTGGGCATTGAACCTAAATAGTCTACCGAATATTGCTGTCAAATTTTCAACTGAGAATCATTATTTAGATGCAAAAGAAAGATTTTATTTGCGATACAATACTGCGAAGTCAATCACAGGGGGACACAAAAATTTCATTCAATTATTCCAATGAGCGACGGAAACGTATTGGCAAAGGAATATTCTAATTCAGGAAATAATCGTATATGTAAGGTTTTCAAAAAAATGTGTGAATAAATAAAAACTGTTGTTATTATTGTTCATAAACAGACTTAACGATTAATTATTAATTTTAAGAACCTGTTAGCAATAAAAAAGCGTCAAAATAAATTCTAAATATTGAAAAAAATACTATACAGTGACAAAAATTGGGTCAAAATAAATTCTAAATATTGCAAAAAATATTATACAGTAACAAAAATTGGTATTTATAATAATTTATTGAAAAAAAAATTTAATTTTCAAAAATCGAAAAACAATAGTAGTTATTGAAATCCCATTATCGGACTAGTCTTAAAAATTGTTGAATAGATAGATGTTTGAAACAAAAAATTAAAAAAAAAAATCAAAAATGACATTCACTTTTAAAAACGCGATTTAACGTTTAAAACTCAAAAAACTCATTCAAAAACACGTAGAATATTTTTGTTTTATTTTTTCCTGAAAAGGCTATAAAAAAAAACAAAAATTTTGAAAAAAACTTTCAATTTGGACCATTATTAAAGAAGTTATGACCAAAATACCAAAAAAAGTGCGGTTTTTTGTTGATTTAATATCTTTTGAACGGGTAATAAAAAAAATCTCAAAATTTAACAGGAAGGGTCTTTTGATGGGTACTCAAAAATATAAAAAAATTGAGGAAATAAAAAAAAAAGTTTTTCAAACTGTCAGATTTGGGATGAAATGCCCCATATAAAAATTTGTACATAAATTATTTGAAAAAACTTAAATTAATTGTAATAAAATTTTTCAAATTGACGAAATGTGGACTTTCCATTCGAAATGATTTTTTTTTTTAAATGTATGAAAGATCTCGTGCCTTTGCACTGCTCAAGAATTTAAGGTACAAATATATATATATATATATATATATATATATATATATATATATATATATATATATATATATGAGGAACAAATATAGATAACAAAGTGACGATAAGATCTGTTTCCAAAGAGACGACGCTTTTGGATGTTTCGTGTTTTTATGCTTAGAGTATGATTTAAAAAAAAAATTATTGCATTATCGACGAGCACTTTTACGGCCTCTGATGTCGTCAAGAAGAGGGACTTTACTGACTTTTTTTCACACCTTGTACGTTTTTATATTTTCATAGATATAAATATAAATGCAATACAAATTGGGGGCAAAGGACGAATGGGACGTTTTTGGAGATTGCTCAAAATAGTGGAATTTTTTGATGATTTATTTTTGCCAACATTTCACATTCCCCTTCATTATAAATTGCTCATTCAATCATTCTTTCCATTACAATATTTTTTTGTCATTTTCAAAAATTCTAGAATCACTTTATATTATTTTTTCTCTAATTTTTTTTTAACGGTAAAATTTTGGATTTTCAGTGAATTGAATCAAAGTGAATATTAATTCAACTGAAAATGTTAATAATTAATTTTTATGTGCATCAAAATAGAATTTTTACTAAATTACGCGTCATCAATAGGAGAATAGAAAAAAAAATTCAATCCAGATATTTGCTTATTTTTTTAAATACCTGCCTGAAAAATTGCATCATTAAATCCTCGTTGCACAAAATTCCATTCAATCGTTCGAACTCGTCGTTTATTTTACCGAATAGAAAAAAAAATTCATTATCCATTTTCAACATACGATAATAATGATCGGAGTGAAATGCACGACACGCGTAATTCACACAAAACGACGATGTAATCGAACAATAACGACAACGATGACCCCGCGATCCCGTATTATCTATTTGGGGAAGAGGGGGAGGGAGGAGGAGGGGGGCTGCGATTTATTTGTGTAAGCTTTGTTCCTTGTTCGGCCTCGAATGAGCGCGAAAGAGACAGAGATAGTAAGAGAAAATGCTTTTTCCAATAGATAAGACAAATCCAATCTCTATCATAGTCCCGCAGTCAAACATTCATAAATAGTCACATGCAATTGATAATTTTTTCGATTTTCTGCCTGACCGACTGAACCGAAATACTTTCTGCATTATCGACATTTTTTTAAACACCAAGATCCCGCCGTTGTTTCTCTGAAAAATAACGTTTGAATTACCTCCAGTCTGCCATCTCTCTCCCCCAACCACTTTAGCACATATATGGGGCATCTAATGTTAAATGGCCCCGTACAAATTTTCTTGATTATTAAAAAACACGCATTCGTCTTATCTCATCATTTTAGTGTCAGAATGCAATTAAATTCAAATTTTAATGAGGAATAATTGAATCAAAAAAATATCCAGACACAAAAATTATTTACTTCTCTCTTTCTTTATTTAAATTCAAGAAATTCACTTTTCCTCGAAATTACTTTCACTTCGTATATTTAATCAAAATTACATTAAGGGACAAAATTACATTTTTTAATTACACCTTGAATGCCCCATATACGTGTGTACTACTAAATATACGTATTAGGGTGGTCCTTATTTAGGGCTCGGACGATCTTTCTATCATACGCCCCCCAAATCGACTCGAAATAATTCAAAAACAATACCCTAATTTTTTCAGATTTTTATCTAGAATCTAACCCCTCCCGAAATGAGGGTAGATTTACCTATTTGAAATACACGTGTTTCGGCCATATTCTCAGGATATATTTTATTCCAAGTGTAATAATTTAAAAAAAAAAATCTATATAACTGCAAGGATTCAGTGTTCGTTGGTGCCACTATTTGAGGAAAAATTCACATTAACATACGGGTCAATCTGGACGAATTGCAATTCGTCTAAAATTCTAATACGGGTCAATCTAGATGAATTGCAATTCGTCTTAATTGACCCGTACGATCATGTAAATTTTTCCTCAAATAGTATAGCGTCAATGAACACTAAAATCTTGTAGTTACAGATTTTTAGAAAAATTATTATACTTGGAATAAAATATATCCTGAGAACATGGCCAAAACACGTGTTTTTGGAATGGGGAAATCTATCCTCTTGGTGGGAGGGGTTAGAGTCTAGATAAAAATCTGAAAAAATTAGGGTATTGTTTTTGAATTATTTGGAAACAATTTGGGGGGCGTCTGATAAAAAATTGTCCGAGCCCTGAATAAGGACCACCCTGATATATATGTATGGCACATTTTGGGGGGGTTGCAGTCTCGATGTCGTGTGTGCAAAGCTCGTTCGTCGTTCTGGTATTCCAAGGCCATTCCATGAGCGATATATTATACATATACACCAACACAAAAACGTGAAAATGCACGCATTAAACCGTACGAGCCTTTCGGCGGACCCTCTCGTTCACACAATTCCGTCATCATATACAGTGCCCTGTATATAGCTATATATATATATATCCCAACACAAATAAGTGCGCAGTATGAAGAAAAAAATTGCTCGAAAATAAAAGGGCTCGAGTGACGTGATACTTTCTTCCCCCCTAATTTCGGGAGTTCGGCCCTTTTGCTTGCAATTGATTTTTCGGACACGTGGATAGTCCAAAAAGAAAAATATAATAAATGATGAAAAATTAATAAGTTTTATGGGAAAATAAAAAATTAAAATAATATTCATTTAAAGTATTATTAATATTTTTTTTATCACTGTTAGGAGTAAAATAAATTATTCTAGAGGAAATCGAACCAAAATCAAATCAAAATCAAATCAAATTCTGGAGAAAACCAAAAAGAAAAAGAAAAATATAATAAATGATGAAAAATTAATAAGTTTTATGGGAAAATAAAAAATTAAAATAACAGTCATTTAAAGTGTCATTAATATTTTTTTGGTCACTGCTAGGAGTAAAATAAATTATTCCAGAGAAAAAAAAGACATTTGCAAGATTCTATTGACCGAAAAAAAAATTCTGTTCGAGAATTTGTTCAACGCAAATTATTTTTCCGAGCGGAAGGAACCGTCCCAATTAGAGGTAACAATCACTCTGACTGATTGGAAGTGGATAAACGATTGCGCAATTTTTCTCGTTGGGTTTTTGTCCTTAACTTTTTCGTTTATTGTGGGCATCCGGTTTGCTCGCATTTTTGGCTAAATACTTGCTTGTCACTGAAAACCGCGAAATTGAAAAAGTGAGAAAAAAATAATTGCATTTTAAAGGGATTAATTTGAGACGGATAATTGGAATTACAATAAATTTGAAAAAATATCCTCGATACAATATTTAAAAAATCGATGAATAAATTTTTCGGAACACAAAATAACTTGAAAGGGAATTTTAAAAAAAAATGCAAAATAATTGAAAAATTATCAGATTATTTCTCAATTAGCGTAAAAAATTCATTCTTTCATTCATCAATATTTAGTTTTTTATTTCATTTTATATTTCATATCTTTATTTGCTTTTATCTATTTTTTTTAAAATGATTTATTTATATTGAAAATGCGATGTTGAATATTAATTTAGATTTTTTTTAGAAAAAAAGTAAGAAATTGTGAAAAGTTCTCACTTTGAGGAGGTTCTCAACCTGTTTGTCTCGTCGATTTTTTGTTTCATTTTTTTGTCTCACTTCTCTCCCTCTCTCTCTCTCTCTCTCTCTCTCTCGGGTATTTGCACTTCCCCGCTCTGTTCTGCGCATAAACCAGGCACGAGCTGACGCATGCGCAGTTTTCGTCACTAATATGCACGCTGTTACTTTCTTTTATACATCTGCAATGACGACTACGAGGTCACTAACGATAAAGGTCAATAACTATTTATCCATCGAACTTGCCAGACTCGTATACGCGAACGATTCGATCGAGCATCGCGATAAAAATTCATCATCATCGTTTCCTCATGCGCCTCAAAGTCACCTTTCTATAGGACCGTTTATTAAAAACAAAACGTCGGATCCGTAAAATCTCTTTAAAAAAAAACACTAAAACGTTAATTTAGTCTTTATTAAGAAATAATTTTTCATTGAAAAATTGTTAATATTGTATCAATTAGTGTTCAATATGAAAAATAATCGTTCAAGCGAGGATTCTCTTAAAATATTGAAAATAAAACAAAAAAATAAAAATATAATCTGGTTTGCGAAGTTTTTAATGAAAAAGTAATGCATTAACCATTACTTTTTTAATGGCTAATGAAATTTAATGGTTAATGAAAATGCAATTGCATTAAAAAAAGTAATGCATTATTTGCAAACCTGCCCATTACAATGTAATGTGTAATGGACAAAACTTTGATTGCATCTTTGGGAATGGAAAAATATAGATGAATAAATTATTGCAGTTTTGCATTACATTTTATTGACCTAGGACTTAGATTTTTAGAATTATAATATAGATGCTTTTTAGAATTTAAGGTGAAAATCTAAATCCTAAGTTGATAAGATGTAATGCATTACTTTTTTTAATACATTTGCATTTTTATTAACCATTAACATTTAATGGTTATTGGAAATAATTTTAATAGTTCATGAAAATAATTTCCATTAACCATTGAATTTTAATGGTTAATGGTTAATGAAAATGCAAATGCATTAAAAAAAGTAATGCACTATTTGCAACCCTGAATATAATACTCGGCCTAGTTTCATGATGCCCAAATTTTGACTCCCTATTTCGACCTTATTTTGTATGAAAATAAAAATATTTCTGAAGTTATTTTAAGTGGAATAGATGGGGATGGATGAATTCCAAAAATGTGCCAAATTCTAAATTGTTGGGATTTTTAGTTATTAAAATAAAGTTTCGTGTCACACAAACGGAGAAACAGACACTGAAGTCTCATTATAAGGGTCGTTTTTTACCTTTTCAAGTCCAAAAGCCTGAAAAATGGATTTCGTGACTCTTTCTCGCGTGCACACGAAAAAATACACGTGAAATTCGACGAAATTTCACTCGATAGGTCGGCAGATGTGTCACGAGAACTTTTTTATTCCCTATCGAGTCGATCAAAGACGTCAGTTCGCTCTCTTTTTTTTTGCTCTCTTTGTGTCCCAATATTCTCTTCATTCGTGGACAATTATCGATAAAGAGCAGGTGTTTCATTCCATAGACATCGAAGCTATGAATGCTAATCGGTTTTTTTCACGGAGGGGAATAGAAATGCATCAACGAAGAGAGAAACGAAAATGTGGACGAGGAAGGAGATACAGTAGAAACTCTCATAACTTTGTCACATTGGTTTAAATTTGTTTTCAACAAAAAAATTCGTCTATTCCTTTAGCATTACAATGTAATTTATTTTGGTGCAGTAAAAATAAAAAAATTATAAAACCCTCATATTATTTTTGAGTCTCTAAGTCTCTGCTTCGTTTGGGATAAAATAAATTGATCAAAAATTTGACGGAGCTACTGTTGAGGGACAGATTAAATTGTTTTTCGTTAAAACACTTTTTTTATCATGTGAGAAATTAAATTAGAAGTAATAATAATAAATTATTATTGATGATAATGAATCATAATTGATAATAATAAATTATAATAAATGTAGAAACCAGATGTATTAATTTTCCAAGTTTTCGAGTCTTGACCTAATTTTCTAAAAACGTTAAAACGCTTTCAAAGTTATTCTAGATCAAATCTAAGTCTGAATTTATGTAATTATAGTCGGGAAGTTTTGAGGATTTGCACTGTATTTAAATTTCGAATGATAAATTATCGAATGTAAACATCGATCAAAATTTCAACAAAAATATTCGTGGCTCACTTATTATTGATACAGTTGGTTCACGTAAAATTTCCATATGTATATAGATTCCGTTAAATACCGCAGGGTTGAAATTTCTTAGCCCGTAGCTTTGCCACCTGTTTAATATTTGGTGGGATTCGGAGCGAGAGGAAAAATATCTTCCTCTTGTTTTCTTAACGTCCCATTGATATAGACGAGCGATATCAAATAGATTGATATTCTTCAAATATATATAGTCAACAAAAAAGGTACCTTCTTAAGACAACACCAAAATCATCGCAAAGGAAACAAAATAAAATATTATTCGAATCGATTGTATTCAGTTCAAAATAAAATGAAATTTTTCAATTGTTTAAAAATGTCTCATAATGTAAAAAAAATCTAAAAAACATTGTGAATTGAAAATGGACAGTCGAAAATTTTATAAAATCAATTCAAAATTGATTCTCCGATTTGCTGAAAAGATTCAGGATCAAATTTTTGGTGACTGTATTTTAGGGATTTTTTTTCAAGTGGCTCACGTTAAAAATCTAAAAAAAATTGTCAATTAAAAAAATGACCGTTGAAAATTTTATAAAATTGATCAAATGTTGTTTCTTCAATTTGCTGAAAAGATTTAGGATCCAATTTTTTGTGATTTTGTTTCGGGGATTTTTTTTCAAGTGGCTCACGTTAAAAATCTTAAAAAAAATTTCAATTAAAAAATTGACCGTTGAAAATTTTATAAAATTGATCAAATGATGTTTCTTCAATTTGCTGAAAAGATTTAGGATCAAATTTTTTGCGATTTTATTTCGGGGATTTTTTTTCAAGTGGCTCATGTTAAAAATCTAAAAAAATTTGGTCGTTTCGACTCGGATTATCCCGTGTATTTTATGTATACACATCGGCGGCTAAAGTGAACGAATGTTTTCGTTCGGTGTCGTAGCGATACGTGGTATATAGCCTCGGCGTTCGAGAGGCGACGACGAGAATCGGGAGAGCCCGAGTTTCGATGCGTCTCGTCGTTGCATCGTGCGCTTTCCCCTCGCACGTACTAACCGCATCCAAAACATCGAATTAAAATAATTCAAATAACGATTCAACTATCAATCGTCAATTATTCGGGATTTAAAAAAAAACTTCAACCTTAAATAAAATAAAAAGTAAAATAAACATCGTTGAATGAGACAATCGTGATTTCAGACCAATTGTTTGTCACTTGGATACTAATTTAATTATTAAGCAATAACAATCGATGAAAATGATCCTAAAATTAAAAGAAATTCGAATTGAAAATAATAATTGCCCCTAATTATTTTGTCACGTGTTTAAAACATCTTATTAAAATAATAAAAATAACGATTTAGAATAATCGTCAAAATTATTCGACATTGAAATAAATACAATGTTGGATCTTCAAAAATAAAAATTATTCGATGAGACAATCGTGATCTAAACAAATTATTTGTCACTCAGATACTAAATTAATTGTTACTCAATAACAATCGGTGAAAATTACCCTAAATTCGATGGAATTTCTCATTTTAATCAAAAAATATTCGCCATTATTTTCTCATCGATACTTATTTTTCTTTTTTCGATTTTTAGAAAAAAAATTCAAATCAACACAGGATCTCTTGTTGTGAACGTCGTCATTCCTTCGTTGATGACGATGTGTGAGCATCGTCGGATCCCTCTGGTTTTTTTTTGTTCCCTGTAGAATAAACAGCTCCGGTATGGCTTTCATTCGTAGAGGAACGAAAAAAAAACACGTGTATCGTCGAGAAAACTTTTGGGGTCAATCGATCTTTCTCCCTTGATTGATTCAGTAAGATAATTATACCCGGGGAAAAAAATTAATTCAATTTAGGACACTCGAAGCATTAATCAATCGTGGATAATTGATCTCCTCACACATCCCTCCTTTTTTTAATCAGTAAAAAAAACCTAAAACCCTTTACGTAAAATCGATCCCAAGGATTCCTTTGAGAAAAAACTCTCACTATTTGAAATTTGAGGTGAGAAAAATAAAAAAAAATTTTGTAGGAACAGGAAAAAAAATTTCAGTTAAAAAAATGTATTTGTACCAGTCATCGGCAGTATCGATTTTTTCGTCAACGATATTGATTTTATTAATCATTTTTTCGAAAAATTAATAAACAATCAAAAAATATTACTAATATCTTATAGAAGTTCGTTATTAGCGGAAAAATATTGGTAATTTTTCTTTAAAAAATTAGTAATTAGTGACAAACTATTTCTAATTTTTCCGAAAAAATTAGTAATTAGTGACGAAATAATTCTAATTTTTCTTTAAAAAATTAGTAATTAGTGACAAAATATTTCTAATTTTTCCAAAAAAATTAGTTATTAGCGAAAAAATATTACCAAGTTTTACTAATTAATTTTTAAAAAAACAGCAATTTGTAGATAAGTATTGTGTATATTTACGTACTTTTGTGTACAGATTGCGTCATGATTATAAGCTCAAATAACTCTATTAAAAAAGTTGTTTAATTTTTTATAATAACTACATCTATTGAATATTTTACACATTAGTATTTATTGTATCGAATGTCATACGATATCACATGAGTTATTATTAATACGAATATTCAATCAGTACCCATTAAAAAATACATTAGTAATTTTTTCATTTATTTATTACTTTCTCCAAAATTAATACCACATTTCTCCAAAAATTATTGATTTTTTTTTGCTATTAACAATATCTGTCTCGCTAATTATTCATTTTTAGAAAAAATTAGTAATATTTTCTTGATAATTATTAATTTTCCGAAAAAATTGGATAATTAAAATAGATAGAACTAGAGATTTGTACTATTAAAACTTTTTTTTTTAATATTATATAAATTCGAAAGGAAGCATTGAGAGACTATGCGCATGTCTGGCGTACCGGAGAAGGACATCGAGCTCGCTGACGACGACAATAGAACCGAGGATGCATTTTTATTCTAGAATGCCTGATGAATTTGTAATAGGGCCTTTTTTCCTCCCCCTTTCTCTCGCTGTCCTCTTTGCTGCCTCCGAGTCCGACTGATACCTCTTTCTTTCCCTCCACTCTTTCCTTCTTTCTTTTTTTCTTTCTTTTGCTCCTCGGAGCTCCTCTTGCCCAACTCTTCATGATGGTCGCTTCGAACAGCCTCACGGTTTTCGTCCCGAATGCTCGTCAAGTTTTTTCCCTTCTCTCCTTCTCTCCATATAACTATTGAAAAGATAGTGTGCCCGCACGTACGGCAAAGAAACCGATTAAAAAAAAGAACCTTCTTTGTCGTAACGGCGATTAAAAAAATCCCTCGCAGGAAAGGCCCTTTTGGAAAAATAATATTTTCGTCATTAATTTTTGATGATTTACAACAGAATGAAGAAATTAAAAAACTCAAAAATTATTTTAGAAAAATTAAAAAACTCAAAAACTATTTTAGATAGATATAAAAATTTTAGAAAAGATCTAAAGATTTTTGATACACAAATAGATATAAAAAAATCCATGTACTTATAATCGTTGGAAATTCTGTGGAAGAAGTTTCTGAAATTATTTGCTAAACATCTTCAAAGAAATGAACTTTTCAATTTTTCCGTTTCGTCTCGTTTTCAATTTTCCAAAAACAAGAACATCCCATTCAAAATCCCGCAGGTGGGCACTAAAAGTACTTTTAAAATATTGCGCAGAAATATTCAGGCTATAAAAAGTATCACTAGCCCTATTTTTTAAATATTTTTCCTTTATCTCAGAGAAAAATAATCATTCCGCACTTTTTTGAGCTCCGAAATTTTGTTTTTGTTCCGTCGAGTTGATTTTATTTTTAATACTTTATCAAACAAACCTAAAATGACTATAAATAGCGAAAAAGTCTCTTCAGGAAGAATGAATCTAAAAAATATCAGTAGCCTCATTTTTCGATTTTTTTTGTCTCAACGAAAAACGAGTGTACCGTAATTTTTCCGAGTTCAACATTTTTTTTTTCTCATTTTGTCGCATCAATTAGCTATTTTTTGAAGATTTGTTATGTTTATATTATTTTTAATTTTAAGAAAAACGAGCGTACTTCAATTTTCCAATTTCACCGTTTTTTTTTAAATTTTGTCGAGCCGATTGTGCTATTGTTTTTCAATATTGTTCATACAACGAACGAACAAACCGGATTCAAAAATTACGTAAATTATAACGAGACCATTATAAATATCGTAAAACGATATATGCGAGAATTGGCATGAAGATACGTCGAGAAAATACATTTCTAGAAAATATGTATATTGCATTTTGAGCGTAAGGCCAAAGCTCTCGCTTTGGTCTAGCCGAGAGTAAAGAGAGGGAGAGAAAGATAGAGGGAGGAAGAGGGATAGAGATGGACGAATAGGTATATTTATGTGTGAAACGTGACGATTGCGTAACGCGCAATTGGCGAATGGCTAAAATGTTCTCATCAACACCGAGTCGAGGACGGGAAGGGGAAAAAGAGTCGTACTCCGCGACGCACGGGCACATAGCTCAGAGCGCAGAGCTCAGAGCACGGAGAAAGAGAGAGAGAGAGAGAGAGAGAGAGAGAGAGAGAGAGAGAAAGAGTTCAGAGGGAGCTCGAGAATTCACGCTGAAATATAATTTAGCTTGCACCCCCTTAAGTACACTTGTACATGCTTGTGAGAGCTCCTAGTTGGAAATAAGGCTATCTTTTGTGTGTATGGGGCATCCCACGTCAAATCGACCACTTTCGACCCCGACCCTTTTCGATGTGGCTAAAATTTTTTTATCTTTTTCTACTCTATCAAAAACATTATTAAGCATTTTTCAAATTTTTTTACCCAATTGATAAAACGGTATAATTTTTCAAAAAAATTAGCGTTTTATTTTTCAAATATCTATAACTTTCAAAAATTGACTTATCGGGAATTTTTTTTCTTCAAAATTTTTGTTTTCAAATGTACTTTTCAGAAAAAAATTGCAAAAAATTATTCAAACCAATTATGAGAAATAAGCTGAAATTTTAATTTAAAAAAAAAATAGAAAACGAAAAGTCCCCACTCTGCAAATTTTAGAGAATTTGCGGAAAATGTCAAAGTTTCTATAAAAAAAGAGAAAAAAATTAAATGGCGATCATCGAGAAATTTTCGTTTTTTCCCGAAAGTTAAAAAAAAAAACGTTGAAAATCAGTCTGAATAATTTTTTTTCTATTATTGTCTGAAAATTACATTTAAAAATGAAAATTTTGAAAAAAATGTCCCGATAAGTCAATTTTGTGAAAAAGTTATAGAGATATTTTAAAAATAAAAAGCCATTTTTTTGGATAAATTATAACTTTTTATCGGTTGGGTAAAAAAATTTGAAAAAATTCTGAAAAATGTCTTTAATAGAGTAGAAGAAGATCAAAAAGTTTCAGCCAAATCGAAAGGGGTTGGGGATAAAAGTGGTCGATTTGACATGGAATGACCCATATATGTATATGTCTGTTTATCTGTGGGTATTCACGTGCGTAATGTATGCGCTCTAATGTCCTACGTATGGGCTTTGGATGGACGCTTTGCAGCGTCGAGAGAGTTGCAATTTTACGACGAGACCGCCGGTCGAGTTCTGCCGGTCGTATAGAGCTCGTTAGTTCGCATTTAGCTTACGAGAAAGAGAGCAAGAGAGAGAGAGAGATGAAAATCGGGGGAGCGAAACTGAGATGGATACACAAACCATGCAATGAGGGAATTCAATGCTGACAAGAGAAAGAGAGAGACATTCCAAGTGTATTTCACACAATGTGGAACTTTTTACCCCGGGATCAGAAACCAAAAGAGTTAATTAACATTCCAAAGGAACTGGAGAATATAAATTAAATTTTTCACACGAAAGAAATTTTTTCTTTTTTTTAATACGGATTTCTGGATTAGTGTGGAAATAGTATAACATATTTTTTTTTTGTGATAAAAATGAGACGATTTTGATACGTGGTAAATATTTTTAAAACGTTTTTGAATTATTTGAGAGAATTATTAATCTTGAGTTGGAGGTGGCTGTTCAATTTTTTTTCGAAAAAATAATTTAATAAATAAATACAACAAATTATAAACTAAATTATTAAATAAATTAAATAAATTAAATAAATTAAATAAATTAAATAAATTAAATAAATTGAATAAATTAAATAAATTTAATCAATTTAATCAATTTAATACATTTAATAAAATTAATAAATTTAATAAACAAATAAAAAAATAAATAATAATTAAATTATTTTTAGTTAGCGCAGATCGTGTAGATTTGATCCTTGGAAGGATGATGAAGAAAATTCGCATTCAAACGAGCCTCATCTTCAAAAGTCATAAGGACGATTCAGTAGAGATCGCGGTGACTTTGTGTGCAGGTGCGATCAAAGGATACGTCGCGGCTTTAATTGGCTTTTCAAATTTATATGTATGCATTTTGTAGGGGGATAAATATTTCTGTACATGCAGAAAGGATATTGCAGTAAATGCAAGCAACGAAGACTCCCCGATAAATTCTTATCGCTCGGTGATGTCTCTCGATGCAATTGTCGATGCATTGCTGTATATTTTATACGTACATATATTAAGGTGGTCTTTAATAACGATAAACCGATGGATATTTTGGAAAATGACCGCGTATTTCCCCAAATCCAAACGACAGTTGTTTTATGGGAATTTTTTCAAAATATAGGGTATAGAAAATAAAGATGTGGTGGATCCAAGCTTATAATGAAAACAAATTTAAAATGTTTTTCATACAAATTCATAAAAGTTTTGATTTTTTGAGAAAACTATTGGGAGATTCGTGTTCAGGCGGGCAAAATATATCGATATAAGGTTTGAAAAAAATTAATTAAAAAAAAAAAAATTTCCGCATTTTGGCCAAAATTGGGTCTGTTCACTAAAATGACTTTAATTTATTTTCTCGATGGAATTTTGACTTCGCTCATAGCTCATTTTCTCCGTAATCGTTGAAGCTTCAAAACCCCGCTTGGTATATCGGATTCGGAACATTTTTAAATTTTTGGCAGATTTTTAAAGTTCGACCATCGATTTTTGCAAATTTTTGCCTTTCCATTTTTTCGGCGATTTTCAAACTGTTCTTATTTCTACAATAATTGCGATACCTGGATGAACCAAACGGCATTATCTAAGTTTAGTAACATCCTTTACATAGGAAGAAGAAATTTTGGATTCGGCCAAAGCAAAGTGAAGTTATGAGCACTTGTCACGATTTTGAGGTTCTTGAAAATGGCAGAAAAATTGAACGAAAAAGGTTTTTGATGAAATTTCTTAGAAATTCTGTTTTTTTAGGAAATCTATTGATAAATTCGGATTCAGGGGGAAAAAATACATCGACATAAGGCTTGAAAAAAATTAAGAAAAAAAAAAAATTTCTGCATTTTGGGCAAAGTTGAATTGGTTCACTAAAATGACTGTAATATTTTTTCTAATTGGAATTCGGGTTTTGATTTAAGCTTATTCTTTTCGGGATCGTTGAAGCTTCAAAATGGCGCTTGGTTCATCTAATTCGGACCAAATTTCAATTTTTGGCAGATTTTTAAAGTTCGACCATCGATTTTTGCAATTTTTTCCATACATACCCCTTTCCATTTTTTTCGGCGATTTTCAAACTGCTTTTATTTCTACAAAAATCAACTTATCGAAATGAACCAAACGGCATTCTCTAAGTCTAGTCACAAGCTTTGCGTACGAAAAAGAAATTTTGAAATCGGTCAAACCAAACTTAAGTTATGAGCACTTGAAATTTCACCATTTTGAGGTTTTTGAAAAGTCGCCGAAAAATGGGCAAATTTTTTTTTTTTTTTTTTTCGTTTAAAAACCACATTTCAACCGGAAATTAACCGCTAATTATGAATCACGCAGAGTTTTCGTCGAAAAAAAATTCATTCAAGAGTCAGAGCGAAAAAAGGCTACTTTAAAAATATTTTCGATAAAATCCATAACGATATTGAATTTTTAGTACATATTCTTTTGACCACCACTTTTGAAACTACATCCCTATTTCAGTTACGACCAAAATTCCACCAAAAAAGGGTATTTGAAGTTTTTAACGTTTATAGTTGAAGGAAAAATCGACAAATTCATTTGTTCAACAAATAAATTATAAGAGCTAGGAAAATATTTGGCAAATAATAATTTTTTAAATTGAAAGATGTTTGAAGTACTGAGGAAACATTTTCGTTGAAAATGCAAAAATTTGTTTGACTCAACCGAATATTTGTTTTCGGACGTTCAAGATCATTTTGGTAATTCAACAAAGATACAGTAGAAGTTTTGGTTAAATCGGTTAAATCGTTGCTTGAATGGGCAAAGTTTCAGTTCAATCAAATAAATATATTTGTACCAAATAAATTGTGTGATTGAAAATACGAATTGTTTTTTTGTTACAGCTAAATTTATCTAGTTAAAATATACTAGAAATCAACGAAATATTTCTGTACAGCAACTCAGTAACGTGTAAATTGGACTAAACTGTATCTGGAAATTGACCAAATAATTTCGTTCACCTCATATCTTATGGTTAACCAAATCCATTTGTTGAATTAATTATACTTTCATTATTTCAAACAAATTAATATTGAATCAACTAAATTTTTTTCTACTAAATGAATTTAGTTGTTTTAACTGAACTTTTTTCTCAGTGTATTATTTCCAAAGTGTTAAAGAACTGTCCTTCAAAAGAACAAGTTGTTCGATTTGCCGTTCATTCGCAGGTTCAGAACTTCAAGTCCATAAAAAAATCGGTGCTTCTCGCCACTTTGAGATATTTTTTTCATATTTCCAAAAAAATTTTACCCCACGTCTCGGCACTGAGAAAATTTTTTTGTTGGAAATGCAAAAATTCAAAAAAGTCATTCACAAAAGATACAGTAGAAGTTTTGGTTAAATCGGTTAAATCGTTGCTTGAATGGGCAAAGTTTCAGTTCAATCAAATAAATATATTTGTACCAAATAAATGGTGTGATTGAAAATACGAATTATTTTTTTGTTACAGCTAAATTTATCTAGTTAAAATATACTAGAAATCAACGAAATATTTCTGTACAGCAACTCAGTAACGTGTAAATTGGACTAAACTGTATCTGGAAATTGACCAAATAATTTCGTTCACCTCATATCTTATGGTTAACCAAATCCATTTGTTGAATTAATTATAGTTTCGTTATTTCAAACAAATTAATATTGAATCAACTTTCTACCAAATGAATTTAGTTGTTTTAACTGAACTTTTCTCTCAGTGTGAAAGCATCACTCTGAAATATGTATTTTACGTCCCATTGGAGTGTCCCGCGTGACTCGACACGTGCGCCCCGAGACTGAATCGTCGATCGCGCAATATATAGATCCTCCTTTATGTATGCCGGACTGTTTCCGGTGAATTGAGTAGGCGCATCGGTAGACTGCACATTGCACCGCAATGCATAGCGACTTCTTACCGACGTAAAGCCCTTATTTTGCATTATCATTGAACGTTTACTCGGTGGACTTGCGCCGTTATGCTTTTCAGTATAATGATCCGTATCTCCGCACGATTATGCGCGACCAGGGTCCACCTTTGCATCGGTATTTGTATTTATATATATATATATAGATATACTTGCGTACATTTGCACGAAGGGTTAACAAAGTCGCGGTTAGGCGTGTTCACCTGACACAGAACCAGAAGAAAGGAAGATTCGAACCTCGCGAATCGATCCGTAGAATAATAACAATTTCCCAACGATATTAACTTTGAGACGTGATTTTTTTTTATATCCATATACTTGGAGTCAATAATTTGACGCTCCCAAGATTTGCGGTGACGTCATAGATTGCATTTTAACTGAAAAAATCTTGAATAATCACATTTAATTCTGGTTTCAATGAGAAAATCCACTCGTTGCACTTTCAGGCGTGTTTTTTAGCGACTGAAATTCAAATTTTTGGCTCAAAAAAATTCATCCAACCTCTTGAAACAATTGTGCATCCGCGATCGTGGGAAAAAAGAAGGGTCATCGGCCTGCGAAACGAGAAAAAAATCTGAAAGTAATTTTATGGAATTAAGACCCATCATGGTTTGTTTATTGTTTTAATAATCAGAATGCAACACAAAATTGTTTACATTTGCACATTTGGAGAATTTATCGAAGAGTCGAATGAATACTGAAAATCTCAGTCTGAGACAAAAGTATAGAAGGAAAATGACAATCTATGTGGGGCATTCCACGCCAAATCGACCACTTTAATACCCGACCCCTTTCGATTTGGCTGAAACTTTTTTACCTTTTTCTACCCTATTAAAAACATTTTTCAGAATTTTTTCTTATTTTGTTACGCAATCGATAAAAAGTTATAAATTTTTCAAAAAAATTGGCTTCTTATTTTTCAAATAGCTGTAACTTTTTCAAAATTTGACTTGTCGGAACGTTTTTTTTCAAAATTTTCGTTTTTTAATGTACTTTTAGAAAAAAAAATACAAAAAAATATATAAACCTATCTTCATTGTTTTTTTTCTTTTTATTATATCAAATTTTGACATTTTCTGCAAATCCTAAAAAATTTTCAGAGTGGTGTTTTTTCGATTTCAATTTTTTTCTCCAAATGAAAAAAAAAATTTAACTAGCCTTATTTCTCATAAAACCATTCTGCAAATTTTTAAGAGTGTTCAGAGAACTTCCAAATTAAAAAAAAAAAAAAAAAAAATTGAAAGTGGTAATCATCGAGAAAGTTTCGATTTTTTCCAAAAATCTAAAAAAAAAAAAACGATTCAGTTGGGTTTGAATAATTTTTTTATATTTTTTTTCGAAAACTGTTTTTGAATGTAGTTTTCGAAAAAAATACAAAAAAACTATTAAAACCCATCTTCATCGTTTTTTTTTACATTTTTGGAAACAATCGAATATTTCTCAATGATTACCACTTTCAATTTTTGTTATTATTTTTTTTTTCAAATTTGGAAGTTCTCTGAACATCCTCAAAAATTTGCAGAAAGGTGTTATGAGAAATAAACCTAGTTGAATTTTTTTTTTCAGTCGGAAACAAAATAGAAAACAAAAAAACACCACTCTGAAAAAATTTGAGGATTTGCAGAAAATGTCAAAGTTTGATATAATAAAAAGAAAAAAAAATCAAAAATGATTATCATCGAGAAATTTTCGTTTTTTTCCAAAAATCTGAAGTAAAAAAACAATGAAGATGGGTTTCTATATTTTTTTTGTAGTTTTTTTCAAAAAGTACAATGATAAACCAAAATTTTGAAAAAAACCGTTCTGATAAGTCAAATTTTGAAAAAGTTAGAGGAATTTGAAAAATAAAAAGCCAATTTTTTTGAAAAATTTATAACTTTTTATCGGTTGGGTAAAAAAATTTGAAAAAATTCTGAAAAATGTTTTTGATAGGGAAGAAAAAGATCCAAAAGTTTCAGCCAAATCCAAAGGGGTCGGGTTCTAAAGTAGTCGATTTGGCGTGGAATGCCCCATATTTTTTAAATAAATTGTCGACTTAATGACTACTTATTTATTGCGATTAATATTCTTTTAATGTAATGTAAGATTTGTGATCGGTGATCCAGAAATATTTTTATATATTATTTATACGATTTGACACTGATTTTGTCATAAGGGCTCTGACCCAATTCAGGGTGAAAATTTCTTAAGGTTGAAAAAAAAAACAATGTAATGGGTATTAAAAAAAAGTCATGGCGCGTTCTTTTTCCTCGGAGGAATGAAGTACGCGTGAGTGAATCGCACCGGAAAGGACCCTCGATGAGCGAGAAAGGTTTTTAAAAAAAGGGTTCCGAGGATCGTGCCCCAGTGTCGATTGGTCCCAGACCTGGGTCAACCTAAAGGATGGCGCTACCGGTGATCCACAGCCGAAACAACGAAGTCAATGGGTCTCTTGCGTGCGTGACCACAGGCAAAAAGTCGTAAAAGAGAGGGGAAAAAAAAGTAAAATCGCACGACAGTAATACGATCTTTATGCTGTCGCGCACTTGACCCTTTTTTTTTTGGGGCTTTCGGTATCATTAAAAGCGACAGTGTTTGCATGATATCCGAAAAAGGGTATTTTTGGTCAAATTAAGGCCGCCACCAAAAAAAAAAATTCAAAAACGGGAAAGGGTGAAAATTGAATTTTCAAAATTTTTTCAATTTCTCAATCGGTCGAGCGATCGCATTACAATTAGTTTCTCGAGCCAAAAAAGGGAACAATGCTAAAAACGAGGAAAAAGAAGTATACAAATTACAACCAACATTTTTTTTTAATGGGGCGGTTTAATTATTGGGATGTCACGGACGAATTTGTGGTCGCGTGCTTGCGGAACCCCTTAATTTATTTTTACTGTTTTTTTTTCGCCTGCACTTTCATCATGCGCAGACTTTGCGGTCGAAATGTTCGGCGCGTGTCACATTGAGCGGGATTTTGCGTGAATGGAATCGCCACCCGGTATATAAAGAAATGAGGGGAGAGACAGAAGTATGGCAAACGCTGAAGCGCACCCAGAAACCATAAAAAATACACGTAACTTTGCGCGCGCAACTGTGATATGTAAATGAAAAAATGAAAATGGCAACGCCGGGCTCGCCGGTATAATACGAAGGAAGAGAGAGAGAGAGAGAGAGAGAGATAAATAGAGAAGAAAGAGAAGAGAGAGAGAGAAGAAAAAGAGAGGTGCACGGTAAGGGAGCAGCACGCACTTCCGGACAGATGTTGCGGGTCTAGCGCACCAACCAAGCCCGCATTGTGCGAGTTTTTCCTCTTCCCTTCCCCCTTAATATTCGAATATTCCCCTCGACCCTGGAATCGTGCATGCATATGGGCCATTTCATGCCAAATTCAGAGCTTCCTCATTCGTAAGGCGACCATTAATCGGTCAAAAATTAATTTTTTGCAAAGAAATTTTTTTTAGAATTGATTTAGAATTTGTCAGAAAATTAAAAAAAAAAACGATTTTTTATTAATTTTAATCATCTCTAAATTGGCCATTTTTAAATTCATGAAAATACTTTCCCTTTGGGAATTGGTAAAAATAATCTTGGAATTTGATATTCTGGATTGTAGAATTTATAGAATATTTTTTTGATTTCGGACTAATTGATGTTTGCGAAATTCTTCTTTTCAGAAAAGTTTTAAGATTTTTTTCCGAGTGCATTTTGTCTTATGTTGAAAACACCCTCGAGAACACGATTCGTTTTGAGAAATTGATTTTTAGAATGCAGAAGAGATGGGGAGTGAGTGCGAGAGAGATAAATGGCTAAAAAATGATATTTAAAAAAATAAAAATTCATCAAAATTAATTATAAAATTTTTAATACAAAATATAATTTTAATTATTAAAATTAAAATTAAATAATAATTGTAATGATAAAACATAACGCTTATTTTTCATAAAAATAGTATTCTTTTTCAAGATACAAGTATTTTGCGACAACTTTGAAAAAAAAACGATTTTTTAATAATCAGTCGTGGCATGAAACCCATCATCAAAATGATAAAAATAATTTTAAAAATTGATTAAAATCGTTCTAAAAATTGATAACAGCGTTAATTCAATATTTTTATGACAAAAACATTGGAAAATTAATTTATTTTTCTCCAAAAACACCCGCGAAATCGCGATTTGTTTTGAGAAATTGATTTTTTTAATAACACAGCCACACAACATTTAAAAAAAATTTCAGTCCGGGGGTCTAATTATGTATGCTGTGTGTTTTTGGGGTAGCTGAATCCGAATCCGAATCCGAGGTTGGTTTAACCCCAGCACGTCAGGGTTTGGATATAACCACAAAAAATAACACTCCAAAATCGAGATTATTTTTTTTATATTTCGAAAACTATTATAGCTACGAAAAAATCGTTCTGGGTTCGTCTTGAAGAGTATACTTGTGGCTACGAGAAAAAAAATATTCCGAATTTTTCTTTTTTGAGAAATCATGAATTTGGAGAATTTTGAATTTTTAAAAATCGTGCAAATCTACAATCAACATTAAATTTTTGGTTCAATTTTTTAATATAATATCTTGTACTGATCTTAAAAGATCCTGAAATTTTCAGAAAGGTGTTTTTGTTTTTTCAAAAATATGAATTTTTGAATTTTTAAAAATCGTGTAAATCCACGATCAACATTAAATTTTTTGTTAAATTTTTTTTTATATAATACCTTGGAGTGATCTTTAAAGATCCTGGAATCTTCAGGATCTTTGAAGATCAATCCAAGGTATTATATAATAATAATTTAAGCAAAAATTTAATGATGATCGTGGATTTACACGATTTTTGAAAATTAAAAAATTAATGGTTTTGAAAAAACAAAAAACACCTTTCTGAAATCTTCAGGATCTTCTAAGATCGGTACAAGGTAATATATAAAAAAAAAAAAGATTTATAAAAATTCAAAATTCTCCACATTTGTCATTTTTCAAAATTTTTTTTTTTTATATTTTTTTTTAGTAGCCACAAGTATACTCATCAAGACGAACTCAGAACGATTTTTTCGTATCTATAATAGTTTTCGAGATATTTAAAAAACAACTTAATTTTGGAGTGTTTTTGAGGTTATAGCTAAACCCTGATGTGCTGAGGTTAAACCAACCTCGTATTCGGATTCAGCGACCCCAAAAACATACAGTGTACATAGTCAGACCCCCAGGCCGATTTTTTTTCTTTTTGTGTGGCTGTGTAATTCATCGTGGCATCAGACTCATCATCAAAATAATAAAAATAATTCAAAAAATTGATCAAAATAATTCTAAAAATTGATAATAGCGTTAATTCGATATATTTATGACAATAACATTGGAAATTTTTTTTTCTTCTAAAAACACCCGCGAGATCGCGATTTGTTTTGAGAAAATGATTTTTCAAACCGCAGACGGGAAGAAATGAAGAGAGGCGCCAGCCAATAGTAAACGGTAAAGGGAATCTCTCGCAGGGATCGCGAGTGTGATAGAGACGAGAAAAAAAGAAGCCAATGGATAATCGGTGCATTGTTCCGATGTCTCTGCGAAAGCGAGGAGAGGAAAGAGGGACAGTCTGGGTGTGTGAAACACGAGATTCTGGAGGGATGAACGAACAGAGAGAGAAGGAGAGAGAGAGAGAGATAGATAGAGAGGAAAAGATGAACAGATATATAGAGTGTGATGTGCGAGCTAAGGTATCGTAATACAATACTATTAGTTGAACTTGAGCTACTTATGAATGGCCTTGTCTGACGGCATTACTCTCTTCTTTTTTTCTCTCTTTTTTAACCCCTCACAAACGCATGACGATGACGTCGACGTCGGACCAAGTTGCGTCGGCGTTACTGACACGCATATCTCACACATCGTTTATATATATATATATATATAGTGTTGAGAGTGATCCTGATAACGCGAGAGAAAGATTTAAATATGCGTCCGATACGCGCACAAGCATATTTGCTCACTTATACACTCTGATTACTAACATGATTGTCTTAAAAAAAAAATTGTGCAATTGAGAATTTTTCTTCCATTATTCGCCAAATTTCTTCTACGAGCAGTCCAGAGCAAAACATTTTCCCTCTCCTGCGAAAGTAAAAAAAAAAACTCTACCGAAAAACAAGCCTACCTAGTTAATTCAATTATTAATTTTTTTATTTATTTAACCCTTCAAGATATTCTTTCAGAATTCAGTACTAATCGTTTTTGCCACTTACTACAATCGTTCAAAAAAAACTGCGATTGATCGCTGTAAAATTAAAAAAGTTAGAGTTTCTGTAAGCATTTTTTTGAAAATTAAAAAAAATTTAATTAAAATATGTGATACAAAGTTCAGGAATATTTTCGGACTGAGATAAAAATTTACAAGCAGAAAAAAATTCTCTCTTCATGAGCAAGCAACAAACAACTCTACCGGATAACAAGCCCATCTGGTCAAATAAGTCCTGTACACATTTTATTTCAATTTTTTTTTTATTCAAGCTCTTCAAGCTATTTTTTCTGAATTCGGTATAATCGTTCTCGCCACTTACTACAATCGTCTAAAAAAATACTGGGAACGATAGTTGTGAAATTGAAAAAAGTTAGAGTTTTTGCCAGATTTTTTTTTTAAATTGAAAAGTAATTCAATTGAAAAATGTGATGTTGCAAAGTTATGGAATATTTTCGAACTGACATGAAAATTTACAAGAAAAAATTTCTCTCCTCATGAGCAAGCAAAAAACAACTCTACCGGATAACAAGCCCATCTGGTCAAATAAATCCTGTACATTTTTTCTTTCAAATTTTTAAAAAATCAAACCCTACAAACTATCCTTTCAGAATTCAGTATAATCGTTCTCGCCAATTACTACAATCGTCCAAAAAAAAGGGATTTATACCTGAGAAATTTGAGAAAGTTAGAGTTTCTGCAAGAATTTTTTTGAAAATGAAAAAAAAATCAATTGAAAAATGTGATGTTGCAAGGTTCAGGAATATTTTCGAACTGAGATTAAAATTTACAAGAAGAAAAAATTTACGTACACAACTAAATCCTCTGTGACTATTTATCCGGGCATTTAAATTTTTTCAAATCTCTACAAATTCGTAAATTAACTCTGGCAGCTCATAAACATGTCACGCATAACGAATGTACAGTTGACGGGAGCGTGTGTATGCGATTTCATCGATGATTGCTGATGAGCAGTGACGTTAACGAATTCAACATTGGAAAACAAACACACAATCGCGAGGATCGTTGCTTGTGCCTTTGTATTGAAAACAATTGTTCTCGCACGTATATAATTTATATCCAGCCGCTGGTTTATATATATATACATTTATGTATATATATAAAAAAAAATCAATTATTTATCGCGTCCGGGGGTCATTCGACGGAAGTCGTAACATCGACGTTGGTACAGGTCAGTTCTTTTTGTCCTCAAACCGTCGCACTGAATACTCATGCACTTACATTGATCCATCGATCCCGAGATCGACGTACGTTTTATGTCCGCCAACTATATCAAATAGCACTTGTATTCCTAAAATTCCTTCGCAATAGTAAGAAAAAAACGTAGCTATTTTTTTACCATCAGTAGAAATCTTCTTTATCGACACGCCGGATCTTCTCATTTCTCTCCAATTCTCTAAAATAAAATTCTGAGGACGGATTTTTCATCGATTAAAATTAAATCAACAATTCTAATTAATATTTTTGGGAAATTCAATTAATTTTTTTTGGGAAATATTGAGTCGCAAAACTTGGAAATTTCCCTCTGTATACAAAAATACATCGCCCAAAGTGTCGGTAAAAAGGATGGAATTAAAAATAACTTCATACCCTCCGTAATTCGAGTCCTTGATGGGGACACCTCCCATTGAAGGGTTATGTTTGTGTATTTATTTATGCATGATCGTGCGATTATACGTTATCTCACGGTCAGGCGTCGGTCATTAAATGCCTCTGGGCTTTTTGTTTGGTCGGAGAGAGAGTAAGAGAAAGAGAGACGCGGAAAAAAGGGTGGAAACGAATTAAGGATCCCTCGTGCTTTCCCCCCCTCGATTAAACCCTTGAGTTTGTGCCATTGCGGTCAAAATGAGCCGCAATTTTTACCGTACTCTTATATAAACATACAGGTGGGAGAAAACGTTTTCATCGCGCACAGGTGTCGTTCCATATGTATATATATATATATATATATATATATATTTGTTCAGGTAAAATTCGTGCGCTTGAGGACGGGGAGGGATCTTTTTTGAAAAACTCCGGGCACGCGTCAAACTTCAGACACATGAGAAAAAAAACTTCTTTATAGGCTCGTGTCTCGTTTTTTTGTACAACTGTAAAGAGGCCTCTCATTGAAGATTTTCGCATTGAAATTATTGTAATAGTGAATAGATGAGGATCGTAGATTTTTTTTTGAGAGTTTTTTTCGGTATAGCCGAATATTCGCGAGGATCTTATTACCCGGGACACATTTTTGGGCCTGCCAAAAATTTTCCCCGAGTTTTCCACCTTTTAGTTTCATATTCGCGATGACTCTGACTTGGAAATAATTGAACGTGTTATGGTAAAAGAAAAATGATTTTTTAACAAAAAAATGTTGTTATCTCTCGGATTTGGCCTCGCATAAACAACTTTGTACTTAATCTCCCGTAATCTCTCGTTGAATTCCTCCGATATCGTTAGTAGCCTCAATTGTATTCTTCAAATTCAGCAATGGCACGTAGCCAGTGTTTTATTGTTATTATTTTCTTTTTGCACACGATACTAGATGAGAGATAGTGCGTTTGTTTGTCAAGTGCGGACGGGAAGATTAAAATCTTCGACAATGCAGTATTTTTCATCCCGTTACCGGCGAATTGTGACGCAGAATTTTCATTGATTGAAACGATTTTTGAAGATTTTTTTGTTCGATTCATTGACGATTTTTGGTAAGCAATTGTGTCGATCAAACGTAATAGATTTAATGGAAATTGTAGAAATGTCATTAGCCATGAGCTTAACTTTTAGAATAATTGAGAAAAATCGTTTTAATCGTTAAACAATGGCAATTCTATTAAATAATTTTTAAAAATTGCTATTTGGGCACTTTTACATCTCTACCGTTAACTCTCCTAAAATTAATCCAATAAAAAACATGTTTCAATTAATAGCAATCGACCCGAGGAATTTTCAAAAAATTACTGTTTAGGAACATTCACATCTCTACCGTCAAAAACTCTCCCGTCAACTCTCTCAACATTAATCGAATCAAAAATTTGTTTCAATTAATACCAATCGATCCGATTAATTTTTAAAAATCTACCACATTTGAACACATTTTCATATCTAGTGTCAAAAACTCTCTCCTCAATTCTACAAAAATTACTACAATTAAGAAATTCTTTTGAGAAACCGTAATTTACTCGATTAATTTAGGGAAAATGACTATTTGGACACATTTACATCTCTGCCATCGAAAACTCTCTCGTCAACTCTACCAAAATGAATGTTTTAAAAAATTGTTTCAATTAATCGCAATCGACCCGAGTAATTTTTAAAAATCTACTATATTTAAAGACATTTTCATCTCTACCGTCAAAAACTCTCTCCTCAACTCTACCAAAATTAATGTTATCAACAAATTGTTTCAATTAATCGCAATCAACCCGATTTATTTTTAAAAAATTACTGTTCAGGCCAGGGTTGTGAAATTTTTAATGAAAAAGTAATGCATTAACCATTACTTTTTTAATGACTAATGAAAATAATTTAATGATTAATGAAAATGCAAATGCATTCAAGAAAGTAATGCATTATTTACAACCCTGGTTCAGGCACATTTACGTCTCTATCGTCAAAAACTCTCCCATCAACTCTACCAAAATCAATTTCTACCAAAAAATTCAAAAAAACTTTCCCTTCGACTCCACAAATATTCCTAAAATTAAAAAATTCTCTGGAATGATCGTAATTTGCTAAACGAATTTCAAAAAAAATTATTCTTCAGTGTACTTCAACGATTGACACGTTTACACGTAATTTAATGCAATTCTCTTGACCTTGCGATGTTCGCAGATGGTGGTGAAAGTCGAGCTACTGCTGGGAAAGGTGGACGGCGCGACGAATAACTGCAATGTGGCTAAGTGGGGAAACGAGAGGAGGTGATAACGACTTCTGACCTTTCGTAAGGTAACCGTCGCGAGGGGGGGTTTGGGTCGGACGGGGCAAGGGGGCGAGGGGGGCTTTTTCCCGTCGTGTTTCGTTGTCGTTATTATTATTATAATTATAATAACCGTCGTTTCATGAAAAAAATGGCCGATTAAACAAAAGGGGGGTGGGGCAAGAGGAGAGGAAAAATCGCGAGTAACGGAGAAAAAATGGCCCATCGAGACCGTTGCACGATGATAAACAAAGAAAAATTGTAAAAAAATGTAAAAAAAAAACATAACGCAAGAAAAACCAAGTGCACACTGAGCACGCATATAAAGCCACACGCATATTAAATCTACCTTGAAAAAAAAATACCTCGTACCTACAAGTACCTTCAAACATATATAAAGAAAAAAGAAAACGAAAAAAAAATAAAAATAATAAACACAAACCAGAATTAAAGGATAAACAAAAAATCATAATAATAATAATAATAATAATAATAATATTAATAATAATACAACTACTCTACCTTTCACAGCGCAATAGTGCCTGAACCCCGAGTCAAGCAAATTGTTATTATCGAAAAAAATAAAGTTACAACAAAATCGAATAAATCACGCCGGTTTCGAAAAATCGTGAAAAATTAATTTACAACGCTAAACACCATCTTGAGGGTTGAAGAGATAAAACGTAATTTTTCGATAATTCGATAAACAAACAAACAAAAACTCCCCCACGCAAATCGCGAGGAAAATAATCCCTTGGAAAAGCAAAATCATCCCCCTCCGATCGAACCAGGACAGCAAAGTACCTGCAGACAGATATATTTATAATTAATACCGATAACGTAACACTTGGATTAAAAAAAAATTATAATAATAACAATAATAATTATAATAATTACAACGAGAATCATCGATCGCGAGAAAATGATTGAATAATCACAGAGAGAGTAATAATAACATTGACGATATTTAACGAAGCAGGAAGAAAAATTTAATCGATCGTAATAGTGATTAATTCAGTTATCGTAACGCGGTGAAATTTATGATTAACGAAGAAAACATAAATTAATACGATACGGAGGATAATGAGAGCCCGGATTTAACAGAGTGAAGATATTTTTGATTTACGGAGAACGTTGAACGCGTTTTGTGTTGTAATACGAGAGTGTTACATTTTACTTCCGGGGCCGATATTATTAATCGAAAAGGGCGGAATAACCAGTCGATAACGTCTTATTAACTTTAAAGGTACGTAAAAAAATTTCTACGATCAATGTCTATATATCCATCATACTAATTAATCAATCAATGCATTATTATTATTATTAATATAATTATTGTAATAGTATAATAACGATAATATTATAATAATAATATTATTATTATTATAACTATCATAATTATTATTTTAATGTTAATTTCATTGTTACTCGACTTTCACCGGCGCCACAATTTTCTCGTTACTTTTACAAAATTCCAATTTATTGGAAAAAAAATGGTATTTGGGGGAATTTTTTAATCATTTTAGAAAATAAACTTTGTGTGACTTTGAAAATGATTTTAAATGAATGGAGGAGTTTAGAGACAGAGTATCGATTATGGGAGAAGTAAAACGTGAAAATAGAAAGAAAGTTCCCTAAAAAGAAAGGAGAACCTCGTGAAAACGGAGCACTTTCTCCGTTTTTTTTTTCGAGCGTGTATTTTCGATCCTCCGCTTATCGGACTCTCGGAAGTAAAAGCGCGAACGTGGCTCTGCGACACGCTCGTAAAATGTATTTTCGCTCTCTCGGACGCTCGTGCGTCCCCCATACATACATTTATGCGTATCTCCTGCGGGACCAAGCTGACCTTTTACCATTATTGCCCGACATTTGGCAAACTTGTAGCTTTCCCCTTTGTAATCGACACCCCCATTTCGCCCCCGCCGCCCCCTTCTTTTGTTAATTTACACGCGTGCCCCTGTTTGACAAAGAATTATCGACAAAGAATATCGTGGTGACTTTACTCTCCTTTTACTCAAAATTTATTTTATTATTTATTTTATATGGAGAATTTTGTAGTGTTGAAAAATACTGCAGTCATTGATTTACACGATTTTATTTAACATATTTCTTCACTCCAAATTAAAATTTAGGGTTAGATAAAAATAATTCATTATCTTATTAAATAAACATTTGCATTTTTTTTTACTCGATATTGGAATTTTTTATTGAATCTTGAAAGCTTGATTTTTTGTTAGAAAGGAAAGCAGTAAGAGATGAAAAAAAAATTGTCAATTTCTGAGAATTTTTTTCACAGACACAATTAATTATTACAGGATTGGGTTGTTGTTATTTTATTGATTATATATTCAACTTGATTTCACAGTAATTTTTATTGAAAAATTTCAAAAATTAACATAGTTATAGATATTATTTTAATGACTGAAAAAATTGCTCGTGAAAACAAAATGTGAACGAAAACGTCAATGTCCGTTTTTATTTTCTTTGATTATTTACAAAATGACGACGAATTAAAATTCCTCATCTTCAAAGCCCTCTTTCTTTTATCAAATTTGAAAAATAGCTCAGCCACCGCGATTACAAATATTTAAAAACAAAAAAAAATGAAAATCGACTTATAAATTTTTGTATATTCGGAATTTTGAATATTCGAAATTTTTAAATAACAATATTAAATATCTCTGAATCTTAATTGAATATTCGGTGGGTTAGGGCCGAAAAAAGGTATTTCGAGAAAGACGCGTTTAATCGGTTGTGACTCGGTCAATCTTCGAAATCTTGACTTAAAATTTAACCTACATATTCTTCGAAGTATATACTTTAAAGAAATGCATTGAGAAAATTTTATTTTTGATTCGTGCACTGGCTTTTCCTCTCAAATCGATGTGAGAGCGGAAAACACCCACAATTTCCAGCAACTTATTCTCTCAATGAGTGCGGTGGAATGAATTTTTTATTTATCGATAAATTGAATCTTCGCTTTATCGATTATTTTCAAAGGTATCTCGATGTAACGGAATATAAAACGCTGTGCGTGTTGCAAGTGCAACAGGGCTCGAGGGATTCAATGCATGCTGCGTTCTCTTCTTACGTGACGAATTTCCTCGCCGAGTCTCTCTCTCTCTCCCACTCACTCTCCCGCTCTTTTTCTTTCTCTCTCCCAAGAGAGTGGGCATAGAAAACGCCTCTCGCAAGTTGCCTATCGACGGTATTATATACACACTCGAGAACACGCGATTTGCATTTTAAAATCGCTTCTGGGAATCGCGAACGAACGACCGAGCTACGAAGTGCGAGTCTGTCGATTGCGTTATATTTTTCACGATTCATCGCATTTTTTTGAAAAATATATACAATAAATGCCGGGCGAAAAGCCGAAAGACTGCAAATATCCTCGGCAAAGCCCAGACTCTTGATCTATTTTTTTATTTCAATTTAATGGTAAAAAAAATGTCAAAAAATTCAACTCCATTAGAATTTTTTTTTCTTTTAATCGATTTTATTGAATTGAATTATTTGATTTTTTTTATTGAATTTATTTTATTTCATGAAGAATTGCTTTTTTTTATCATAAGTGATTCCACTCCATTTCAATTGGTTTTTATTTGTAATTGACTATTTTATACCGTAGATTGTCAATTCATCTTTGTTGTGTAGTAATTTTTCTTGGCATTTGAATTTTCGACCATTGATTGTCGCAAATCGGCACGAGAATATCTTTTTTTTTTTGCACGAAAGGTTTGTGGTGTATAATGTTGCTTTACGTGCTTCGATGTCCCGAGAAAATGCCCCGTGTAAATTGTCGGAATTTACAGTTATATATCCCCGAGGAAGCTCGTTTGATATTCTCATCGCGAAACGACGAACAACCGCGAATGCGTTCTCTCTCTCTCTCTCTCTCTCTCTCTCTCTCTCTCTCTCTCTTTCTCTTCGTAGACTCGCGCCACCATTCTCTTTCTTCGTGGCTGTAAAAAGTTTTACTACACATCAAATTGACGGATTCATTTTCCCTTCCTCTGGCTTGTACAATTTACGATTAATTGTTTTTTTTTCCATAAAAAAAATCTCTGAAAATCTTCAATTAGAAAATCTGCAATTCAATTAGAAACAAGGCATTGATTGGTATGAGAAAAATCATTTTTTTTTTCATCTTTATTAAGGATCGAAAATCTCGGAGAAATTGGGTTGAGAGAATTTTAATTAATT
Organism: Alloplasta piceator; assembly: GCA_946863875.1. Classification (NCBI taxonomy): domain Eukaryota; kingdom Metazoa; phylum Arthropoda; class Insecta; order Hymenoptera; family Ichneumonidae; genus Alloplasta; species Alloplasta piceator. The sequence continues at coordinate 2,938,080 of OX333077.1, read as the reverse complement.
AAAATTTCCATCAATTTTTTTTGCAAAAATAATGGGTTCGATTCAAAACTGTTTCAATATCAAGAAATCAAATTTTCTTGCATATTCTTTGAGGGTTCAAGATCTCGGGGAAATTTGGTGAAGAAAATTTTAATTAATTCATGGATTATTTTCCAATTGTGATTTATCAGCGATGGGAAAACTAATTTTTGAATAAATGATTTTTCATGAAAAAATTCGGCAAAATAATAGGTTCGATTCAACAAAATTTCGATATAAAAAAATCAATTTTTTGCGTCTTCTTTGAGAGTTGAAAATCTTAGAAAAATGTTATTGAGAAAATTTGAATCTATTTATCGATCATCCTCCAATCGATCGTGATTTATCAGCGATGGGGAAAATTTATTTTTGAAAAATCATCGCTGTTTGTACAGATCTGCTTGAAACGATTTTCCATGGAAAACGTTGGAATAAATGTTTTCATCTTTAGAAAAAAAAATTGAAAAATAATAGGTATATATACGTCAAAAAGTCATTCTCTTGACTTTTGCGGCCTTAAAGCAAACGACAGAATCGAGCCAGGCTTTTCGAGTGTAAGCAGATCGATAATGGTGGCCAACTTTATTCACCCTCTCGCGTTTGCACCAAGGTCCACCCCTAATCCTCCTGTTTTGCCACTAAAAAGATATTTTATATCGCGATCTTGACGAGGAATAATAAAACAATAATGGCCTCCCACCGAAGATAATAAAGACTGCCAAGATTTCATTGCTTCATTATTTCCTACGATGAATTTCGTGTCCCTTGAGACAAAGTTAAATCGTTCTGTTTTACAAAGATTTTTTTTCTGAATTTAATTGAATTTTTAGATGAAAAGCTTATATGCATAAAATCTGCAAAAAAAATGCAAAATATTTTTCAATTAATTCTATTCTTTTATTTTCACGAAACTTTGATCATCCAGCAAAATATTATTCAATCGAAAACCGAAGATTTTTCGTCCAATTCACGATGCAATTAAAATTGAATCTATAAATTACAAGAATATTAACTTAATTTTTCCTCGAATAAATGGGGAGCTATGCTCTTCATCGCACATCGAACCCCTTGAAAATCCTACGAGAGAATATTCCCGCAAATTAACGACGTAACTTCGAGGACTTCAATTTGTTTTCCTTCCTCGCGGGGAAATCCGGAATTTCTCTGGCACGAGACTCTCGATCGATCGAAGAATTTCAATTTCGTTGCGAATTACAACGACGTACTTGAGAAACTTGATTCATTCTTTCGGCACATTGCAATCATCCCTTTCTCCATTTTACTCGATTAATTACGCGCGTCGTTATTCCTCTGGTTTTAATGACAGAGGAATGACGAGAGTCGGGGACGTATATTGACGAGAAACACGCGAAATATTACTTCGACCTGACACCTTTTTTTCTTCATCATCGACCACCGAGTGTGTCCAATCTACATACACAAGAAAAAGCGGGGCAAAATGGCCACCTTTCAAAAGTATCAAAAAACTTTGAATATTAAAAAATCTAGAAAATAAGGGAATTATTATTATAATGAGGATAAATATCTCCACGCTGAATCAGATCTAGATTATGAAATTTTCGTGACGATTTTCTATCAAGAGTTGGAAAAATTACAAAAATATTGCCATTTTGATCGAATCGAAAAAAACTACCCCCGATACTCCAAAGCAAGATACGATACCGGGGGCAAAATGGCCACGTCTATAATCATAAAAAACACATTATATAACGCAGCTACGATTAACATTTTATTTTTAGCGAAACATTTAATTCCAAAAATGTGCCAAGCAGCTTGGTTCAGGTACTTTGGATATTAAAGTCGTGCGAAAGGTCTGAAAAGCAGGGAAATCGTTTTTTCAACGTTGTTACGATTAAAATTTTATTTTTAGCGAAACATTTAATTCCAAAAATGTGCCAAGCGGCTTGGTCAAGGTATTTTGGATATTGAAGTCATGCGAAAGGTCTGAAAAGGAGGAAAATCATTTTTTCAAGGTTGTTACGATTAAAATTTTATTTTCAGCGAAACATTTGATTCCAAAAATGTGCCAATCAGCTTAATCAAGGTATTTTGGATATTAGAGTCATGCGAAAGGCCTGAAAAGGAAGGAAGTCGTTTTTTCAACGTTGTTTTCTCGTTAAATGGATTGTGTAAAAAATAACATTTCTAAAGTGTTGCCCATTTTGCTCGGGACATTATTTTTGCCCCTGACTGTGATATTTTCCTATGATGGCCGTTTTACCCCGCCCATTCCCTATATATACATCATAAACAGGGGGTTACACATGTTTCACGATGAAACCTCGTCACCACGCGATATTTTCATTCTTGTTTATATCAAGCATGGTAATGAGATAAAATTATACCGGGGGGATTAAAAAAAAAGGGTTTTACGGCGATACGAGCCATCGTTGTATATTACACATCACGTATAGGCGCATTATACATTTTTGTACGATCTTATCGCGTTTACCCGATAAATGTCACTCAATGACCTTATTTTTCCATGCTTTATCGCTCTTCTGCAATTCGTCACGCGATATCGATCATTAATTCAATAACTTCTTCCTCACTGAACCTTCGATCGAGTAATTTTCTTGAAAAGGTGATTCCTCCTTCTTTGGTTTTTTTTTGTTGAGCTTCTTTATGGCGCCAAAAAAGGGACACCATGATTTGCCGGGTTATTATATTCTTCGATGTCGCGAAATCTCTCTCCAGGATAAAAAAGGACGTCCCTCCCGACATCCTGGATCTCTCTGGAAGTTTGAATCTTGCAATCCGATTACGAGAAAAAGTTCTGAAATTCGAGGGCCTTAAAAGGCGATCGGAGGGGGCGAAGTCTGGCGAATTTTTGGTCTCCCGTTGACAACGACGATGGACAAAGACAGAGAGAAAGAGGCTTGGGGAAGGGAGAAATAGGGTCGAATCTTGAAATCGCGAAGGAGAGAGATCCCGGACCATAAAAGGAATCCTTCGAGTCCCACATTCGCGAAGGAAAGAGCAAGTTGAGGCTGGAATTTCATTCTTTCAGGCCTTTTTGCATCGACATGGCGACGTGTTTGTTTATTGCGTCTTCAAATTTTTTTCTTTCAACTTTGAGCAATCGAAGGGTTTGAGGAATGCTCAATTTTTGAGCAACGATGTTATTCTTTGAGAGGAAAATTTGCCCTCTGAGATTCAAGGTACAAAAAATGGTTCTTCAGGGAAAAAATATGTTCTCCAGATTTTTAGCTATCTCCTCTCTTTTTCTCTGTCTCTCTCTCGCTGCTTCCACGTTATATTCGCTTGAATAAATAATTTCTCGCGTTTCATCTCTTTATCGTTTTGCCACGATTGCATTTCTCTCCCTCTCGAAGGAGTTTCTCTTTCGGAGGGATCTCGTTGAAAAGCAGCGACGAGGTTTTTATTTTTTCATCCTCCCTTTTCTTCTTCTGCCTTCTACATTTTATATATATATTTATTTTATTAGGGTGGGTCAAATAAAATGACTAATTTTTTGTTTCCTCGATGTAATGAAAAATGTATTGTTTGGCATCTCAAAAAAACCCTCTGCAAATATTGGCCCTTCATATTTAAATTAAGAGGTCCCTCATCGCAATTTTTTATTTCCCATTATATAGGAAATTTTTTTTTCTTACTTTGGAATTTTATTAGACTTTAACCGTTGAGGTTAGGAGAGTTTTTTAGCACATTTTTGTAGAAAAAAAGCTAAAAAAAGCTACAAAAGCTGCTCTACAAAAAAGCTATTGTGCTTAATCGATAAAACTAATTATCACCGATTATTTTTTGAACGGTTAGTTTTATCGATTAGATACAAGAGATCTTTTTTGTAGAGCATCAAATGTTCTACAAAAATGTGCTAAAAAACTCTCCTAACCTCAACGGTTAAGGTCTAATAAAATTCCGAAGTTAAAAAAAAAATTTCCTATATTATTTAAACGGGAAATAAAAATTTGCGATGAGGGACCTCTTAATTTAAATATGATGGACTAATACTTGCAGAGGGTTTTTTTCAGATGCCAAGCAATACATTTTTCATTATATCGAGAAAAAAAAATAGTAATTTTATTTGACTCACCCTAATATTTATACATATGGTGTGCACACCACGTACCTTTTCGCTTATCGCTCTGAAACGACGAGAGAGATTCGCGTGCACACGACACGTTACATAAAACCTCGTTGGGGCCTCGGAAGAAATAGGACAGGCGCACGGTTTGTATGGAAACCAGATGAGGAACGGGGAAAAAAAGCCTCACGAGCAAATTTACGAATAAGTAAATTTGTTAAATCACCTTAATTTATCCTATTTGTTCCTTCAATAAATTCAAAGTGGTGAACCGATATTTCTCAAAAGCCAAAATTGAAGTATCATGAAATAATGTCGCAGCTTAAGAATCTGCAAATTTCTCATATTTTTCTCGGACGTTCGCCAAGTTTTTTTCCCCATCAAATATAAATTCGATTAATAAATTGATTCAATTGATAAATTCGGACGCTGACAAAAATAACCTCTCTAAAGTTAGCAGAGACTCCAAAATTATTTTTTTTAAATTTCATATTTCGAAAAATTATTTTAAAAAATATATTCTGTATAAATTTTGATGTTTAAAGTAGTATAAGAACTTTTCAGAATCAATTTTTGAGAAAACGAAACATGCCAAAAAATTTGCAATTAAGAAAAAAAATGTGCAAATTCCTAACGTTTACAATTTTGTCATCATTTTCAGAAAATTAAATTTTAGAAGTAGAGTTTTCAATCATTTTTTTCTAAATTAAATTAGAACCCGATAAGCACTTCGCAATCGTGTTAATTAACCCAATTTGTATTTTTTTAAATACATTCAAAGTACTGAATCGAAATTTTTAATAAACAAAAATGGAAGTATTATGGAAATAATCTTGTTTAGAAACATGCTAATTCCTGATTCTTGCAATTTTTTCTTCATTTTCAGAAAATTACATTTTAGAAATAGAGGATTTTCAGGGATTTTTGTTTAAATCAAATCACAACTCCTTAAGTAATTCTTTCAAAATTTAGTACTAACTATTAGGATCCTAAATCCATTGAAACAAATAATTCCAGCTCGATGGCTGTTGAATCACAAAAATTTTGGAAAATTTTAGAATTTCATCCAATCTGAACGACTCGAGCTCGTTATAAGTATAAATTATTCTTCAATGAAAAAAAAATTGAAGAAGGCTCTCGTCAACGTGAAAAAAATGAGGAAAACTGCGGTATTGATTTTCATTTGGCGTCTCGTTGCAGTCTACGTCGAATCCATAGTCTTTCGGGGTTTTAGCTCGCGCACGCGTTCTCCTCGCAATATAACCGAGCCGCGCGTTTATTCTCTCTCCATTTTAAGCTCTCACGTATTCTTCCGCGCATAAATGGCAGACACACGCGATATTTCTCGAGTATCTCTCCTCTTTCAGGAATTCGACACCTGCACATTTTCATTCATTATTATGGAGGAGTAAAAAAAAACCTCCCTTCTTCACCCTCGTGTTAAACATATGCCGGATGCGCAAGCGCGCAACCCTCGACGACGCAGGATTGATTCGAAGCGCGGGAAATATTTGAAATTTTCCTTTTGGCGGCGCTGAAGTCTCGCTCGTTTCCTCCCTCTTATTTTCTCCTTCTCGCATTTTTTGGGATTTCTTTTCTCGTGTATTTCCTTGTCAATTTCGATTTTCGACGTTCGATAGCTGATGGAAAGATAACGAAAGTACTTTCGAAATCTCGCGAAAAAAAGGTTCCGGGCGAAATTTGCTGAATTTGGCAAACCCGTTTGCCATTACGAGGAGTCATGTGCAATCCCGCGGGTGCATTTGCTGTAATTGGCGCGTTCTTAATTGCTCGAGACACTCGCGCATCGTCGTTCATCCTCGTCGTTTCTTACCTCGATTATTGTACCTTAATTGCTCGTGGCACGTATGTTTTGCACGGTGAAAGTCATCGTGCAAACGACGACGACGATGATGAGCTTGATAGCGAAATTTTGTATTTTTTCTACTCTCTCCCGAATCGCGAATCAACATCCGGTATGTCTGAAATTTATTTGCAACATTCTGTGGCTAATTCTCGCCTCTGTAAATCATTTTTAATCACCGGTCTCTCAAAATATGGCGGCATTCATCGCAGAGCTATAATTATCAAAAATTTTATTATTTCAACGTAAAAGTTTTAATTTTTTAACAAAATTTACCCCTCTTCCTTGTTTAAAGATGACTGAATGAGAATTAAGAATAATTAGATGATTTATTGGTATGGGTCATTCCATGTCAAATCGACCAAGAGTTGGAATTAACCCCTTTCAATTTCGATAAAATTTGGTCAGAAGTTTTCGTTTTTAACAAAACTAAGTTCTACCAAAGGAAAAAAAAATTTTATTTTTTTTCATAAGTGTTTTGCTTCAAAATTTTTTATTTTTGAAACCAAACAATACCATCCTGAAAATTTCACGATCTTTCACATTAGTCCAAGATATTATATTTAAAAAAATTTAACCAAAAATTTAATGTTACACGATTTAAAAAAATTCATATTTTTGAAAAAACAAAAAACACTTTTCTGAAAATTTCAGGATCTTTTAAGATCAGTACAAGGTATTATAAAAAAAATTGAACCAAAAATTTAATACTTAACTTGGATTTTCACGATTTTTGAAAATTGAAAATTTTCCAAACTCATCATTTTTCAATTTTTTTTTTTGAAATATTTTTTTTTTCCCATAGCCCTAAGTATACGCTTTAAGACGAATTCAGAACGATTTTTCGTAACTATAATAGTTTCCGAGATATTTAAAAAATAAACTTGTAAAATTTGAAAAATTGTGAAATTTTGAATTTTTGATAACTTTCGAAAAAAAACGTTTAAAATTTTTTTCTTTTGGTAGAACTTCGTTTCCTTAAAAACAAAAACTTCTGACAAAATTTTATCGAAATTGAAAGTGATCGGTTCCAACTCTTGGTCGATTTGACATGGAATGACCCCTATTCATTGTGAATTATTGTTATTTAAGATGATAATTTTTCTAAAAGGTCTTGCATGCATTTTTTAAAATTTCTTTTTCAATTAATAAGAATAGAAACTTCAATTTATGAAAAAATAATTCTCCCACATTACAAATTAATATTCGGTCTGCCTGAAATTTATTTTCAACATTCTCTCGCCAATTTTCGGGTGTGTTAATCATTTTTAATAACGAGTCTCTCAAAATATGTCGATATTCATTACAGATTAATAATTGATGAAAATTTTATTATTTCAATGTCGAAGCTGTCACTTTTTAACAGCATTCATTGCCCTTCGTTTAATAATAATTAAATGAGAATTAAGAGCAAGTAAATGATCAATTGGTATTCGTTGGAAAAATACCGTCGTTCAAATTATTTATGAATAAAATGATCGAAGCATTATTATGAATGGTTTTTTCACTCGGAGGATACAAAATTCGACTCGAAAATCTCATCTGCTCGAATAATAAACTATTGCGCGAATTAAAAAACGCCATTAGCGCAGATATTAATATCTAGAATCTTATAAATAAATAAATTCTAAATAAATAATTAAATTATATAAAATATCTGGATATCCGTTAACCGAGGATATATTATGACAGAAGTGAGTATAAATATTCGTTAGAAAAAAAATGCGTGTGCATACGTAATACAAAATGACGGAATGCTGGCTCGTCGCTCGAGTCACCTTATCCTTTTTCATTCTATCTCCGTCTTTTCGTCTTCCCATGCATCTTGTGCAGAGCGGTTTTTGCGGTGAAACGATACGCCGAGACAGCCGCACGTGTGCTGAGTTTTCTCGCAGATTTCTTTGCCAGCAAAATCCCTTTCTTAACCTCTATTCCTCCTCCCCCCGAACCCCAAGCCCCCTGCCCCGACGTCTCAACTTACACACTCTCGTTAACGATCTCAAAGCGAATTTTCATCACTTTTATCGGGCAATTTCTTCGTCGCAAATCAGCTTAACGGGTTATACGCAATCGGAACAAAGCGATTTTTCAAGAATTTTTTCTGGAAAGACATTTTAATATATCAACGGAAAAATTTATATACATATTTTTGTAACTTTTAACTTTGTTTTGAAATTTTTCTTTTTAAAAAATAATGGTCCTCGAAATAATGGTCCTCTAAAAAAAAGCGTCTTGTGGTGAGCACCATATCCCTGGATTGGATCATCTAAAATAAAAAATAGCGATTTTGATAATATAAGGTATAATGTAGTATTTAATCGAAGGAATAAACAAAAAATTTATTTATAACGAAATGGTGGCTTTTCAAAAAATAATTTGATTTTTAATCAAAATTCGTGACTTAAATTGTTTATAAAATGGAAAATATTTATCGGCAAAAAAAAACTTCGTCAATTACTAAAAAATATATTTATAAAGCTTGTGTAAAATTTTCAGACTACTCGGTAAGGCCGATTCTGAGAAATCTTGCTCACCGACTCTAAAACACAGTTTTGAGAAAAACGCATTTAAAGTTTCAAAAGCACTTTGCACAATTACGGGCTTACAAATATGTCTGTAATTTCGAAAATATGGGTCGGATTGACATGAATCTTTCTGTGTATATGGGGCATTCCAGCTATAACCGAGCGGCCATTACCTTGACATTTTTTTTTCGTGACGCCGATTTTTTTTCAGTTACTTTTCGACAAAAAACACAGACGTATTTCTCAAAAAAAATTATTTTTCATCCTCTTCCGTTTTAAAACCTTTCAAAGTACAATTTTTTTTTCGACAAGAGTGTATCCTCCGTTTTTTTTTCAAATAAATTGACAAAAAAGTACATTTAAAACCGCAATTTTTGATCGCTGTTCCATCAGAGAAATCATTTTTCGATTTTTTCTACGTGTATGAAACTTTGAAAAATGTGTTTTTATTCGTAAAAAAGGAGTAAGTACACAGGTAACGTTGTTGATGCTATTATTTATTAATACAGTTACAATATTTATGTGTACATAAATATAGTGCACATTTTTGTATACATTGAAAACACATTTTTCAAAATTTCATACACCATAGAAAAAATCGAAAAATGATTTCTCCATGATAGGAAAGCTATTAAATATGCGGTTTTAAATGTACTTTTTTGTCAATTTATTTGAAAAAAATCGGAGGATACACTCTTGTCAAAAAAAAAAAATTGTACTTTGAAAGGTGTTGAAACGGAAGAGGATGAAAAATATATTTCTTTGAGAAATACGTATGTTTTTTTTGTCGAAAAGTAACTCGGAAAAAATCGGGGTCACGAACAAAATGTCGAGGTAATCGCCGCTTGGTTATAGCTGGAACGCCCCATATACTTGAATATACGTAAGTTACGAAAAAAAAAAACGATTTTTTGAAAATTCTGGCTGCGTATAATGAAAATACGAGAAATAGTCTCATCGATGAAATGGCAGGAAAAATCGACGAATCATCCGACATCGTTGAATCTTCATTATCGTGTTTTTATTCAAATTCAAATCGTTGGGAAGAATAAAAATCATCTCGTCGAGGGAGTAAGAAAAATCCCAACCCCATTCTGTTGCGCATATTTCTGCTCGCGAAATTTCTCCGCGCAATGAACATTTTATTCGAATTAATCTGAAAGATTTTCGAGGATGTTTTTTTTTTATCTCGTGCTCACTGAGGCGGAATATCGTGCGAGAGATAGAGGAAAATAAAATAACATAAATGATACGAAACACGCACGGAAATGCATTTGTATGGATACAGGCGCACGTGGAATCGGAAAAATTGTCTCTTGTCGTCGGAGTTAACACATTTTTATACATTTGTGTGCATAGTATGTATATTCATATATCTATATATTTGTGTTTTATATCCCTCGTGCGGGATGTAAAACCCTCTGTCGTGTTTCCCGTTTGAAACGGGAAGAACACAGAAAGCTTGAGAAATATAACGCGTCGGTTCGAGAGTGAGAGAGAGGGGGAGCGAGAGAGAAGGAGGGAGGAATTGAGGGCTAGAGAGAGAGAGAGCGAGAGAGAAGGAGGGAGGAATTGAGGGCTGCGATGGCGGAGGAGGCGCTTTCCGCTGCATCTTGAATAATAGAGACTCCGCGGTCTATTTATGCCCTGAAATCAATACGTAGGTACACCTACACATTGCGGCCGCGAAACTCCGTCGAAACGTCGCGTTTTGCACGTGAGAGAGCTTTCGCCTCTGTGTCGAGCTTTTTGTGCGAGAAAAAGCGAGAAAGAAACATTGAAGTTGATGGCTGTGTGTGTGTGTCTGCCTGTGCATTTGTAATGCTTGCATGTTGGAGTATGTTTGTGAGCAGAAGAGAGAAAGAGGAGGATAATGAGGGAGGAAGGGAGAAGAGAATTTCTGCTGGATGAACATATTTCACATAGCAGCATATCTCCGGTTTTGTCTCGGCCAAAAAAATTAAGTCAGAGTCCTTGAGATCTCACTTTATTAATATCAAAGTTTTGGGAAAGTATATCATGATGATCCTCGAAAAAAAAATTGCAAAATACTAAGTATGTCCTGAAAGAGATTGAACAGATTTTACATAGCAGCCCTTATTTAATCTCTTCCAAAAAAATTCGGAGCTTCCTTAAGATGTTACTTTTTTGGATACCAAAATTTTGGCAGAAATATAGTATTGTTGCTCTCTAAAAAAAATTTCAAAAATACTAGCCATGTCCTTAAGGAGATTAGACTCGTTTCACACAGCAGCAGCTTTTAATTGATCTTTCAACAAAATATTGAGCGGGAATCCTTGAGATGTTATTTTTTTGAATACCAAACTTTTTCTAGAAATATAGTATCATGATTCTGTAAAAAAAAAAAATTTACAAAAATACTAAGCATGTCCTTAAGGAAATTGGATATGTTTCACATAGCAGTAGCCCTTGAATCGTCTATTTGCAAAAAATTGAGCGAGAGCCTTTAAAATGTTACTTTTTTTGAATATCAAACTTTTGCAGAAACATATTTTATGACTCTGAAGAAAAAAAAAATCCGCAAAAATTCCAGGCATCCCCTTAAACAGATTGAAGTAATTCTAACTAGTCAAATCAGTGCTAAATTTTGGGAAATCGTTTTTACAAATATTCATTGATCAATCGACAATGTCTAATCGCATTTTGCAGCGCAGTCCCTATCCTTGATAACGAAAAATATTAATTAATAACAAATTTCAATAATTTTTGTTCCGTTTCGGTGGTTCAGGGCTCATTTTATTTCTGAAAACTACAAAAATTAAATCATTTTGTATATCCGGAGAAAAAAAAGGGTTGATCTTTATTTTAGTAATAATTATGAGCAATAATTGAAATAATCAATCCATAGAAAATTATTCTAAACAGAGAATGATCCAAAATCACTGAAATTGGCCCTTATTACGGATTATCTAATTTTCTGTTTATTTTATTCGGTCTATTTTTCCGGATTAAGGACACATTTTACAGTACAAAACTATGTTTTATTATTCGTCATTCACGATTCATACATTCGTACAGACAATTTCTGATATTCAGCATTGATTGCGGCGCTCAAACCTCCTCATTATGTTCACTTCAACACCACATTAAAAATTCGATTTTCTTTCGGATAGGCGAAAATTCAGGGACCCGAACGATGCCTCTAACTATGGAAACAAAAAAGGAGCGCTAATTTTTGTTAACTTTAAGGTAATATCGCTCCTGCAGCTCGAAATTTCCAGGATCCCTACTATACCGACCTCGGCTGAGTTTATCCGCGCCTTTCACATCGCCTCAAGCTCCATTCCCATTACGATGCTTGTGCCTGTATATCTATTCGCTTTTATCACACTACCGAGAGTCCTTGAGAAGTCTCTCGCACACTCTCCTCGACTCGTTCTTTCTCGTCGAATTTTCAGCATCTTCTCGGTGCACTCAGCGAGAGATACTCGCCATCCCGTGGCAAAAGTTTGGCCACGTATATCACGAGATCGTACAGCAAACTCTCGGCGAAAAGTTGTTTATTCGTTTGTTCACTCCCCGGAGAATATCCTCGCACTTTGGTCCACCTCAATCCACTGCTGAAGGCTCAAAAAAGGACTCGATTCGGGCATTCGGTCGCACTGACTCAGCGCCATTTTGCTTCCCAGTCTCAATTACACTCGACGATCACACTTTAGTGTGAGAAACCTCAAAAACATTCGTTGAAAGTGAACGTCTTTGTCCGCTCTTTGGATCCTTCCTCTCTTCGGATTCCTTTTGCTGCTTGGCATTTATTTCCACGTCATTTTTATTATTAATTTCCGATGAAATTGCATCTGGCGAGGGGTAAATTAATATTTGATCCAATAAACCGACACAATTCAACGACGGGTTCAACGATTCGGCCGAGAGTATAAAGCTCGCGAATTTCGCGTTGAGGTAATATATTTGATACAAAACATCGCGAATATTCATATAGATATATGTAATCGTGTAATGGGGTACACGAAGTACACGCGAAATAGGGCTGCGGTTAAAACTCCAGATTGAACCGGTTTATATCGCGTCGTAAATCAATCGTGCTGCGCCCAGAGCCTTTCTTTCTCTCTCTCCCTCTCTTCTCTTTCTCTATAGATGCAATTTTTTCTCTCGCATATCGTTCGGTATATGTGCGTGACGCGCCTTATATCGATGCATAAAATGAAACGTATAAAAAATCGCGAAGGCCGCCGCGAGACTCTGCGAAGCGATTCGCGAGGAAACATCTCCGCCGCTCGTAATTTCGGCCGCTGATTAGAACAGCGAATATATCTCGTAAATCCACTCGTTCATCCTAAACGAGCGCAAACGCTTTTTACATTTTTGCGCGCAACTCACTTTTTTTGTCTCAATTTATACGCCGTCGGCATGGATTTATGGACCTGCCGATAAGAAAAACGTAAGGTTCGTCGTTGGTGGCCATTTCCGCTGTTCAATTTCAATTTTTGGGAAAACAAAAAGAGCCAAATTGGGCTCCGAATGAGTAGTATCCAAAAAGAAACAGTTTGGATTCATTTTGGAGACTCGGTCTCTGCTAACTTGACGGAGATCAATTCTGCCGAATTTGGAAAATGAATTGCGAAAAATTGGGTTTATGAATGGGAGAAGATGACCTTGACATACATCAGCTTGATCAGGAATTTTACTATTTTAAAATTCGTGTTTTTCAGGCAATTTTCGATTCCGGACTCGTTAAATGAACCCTCAAAAGACAAAAATATAAATTTGCCTTCGTGATGGAAGAGCCAGGATCAGCTAAAGTCGATTTGGAAGTGTATTATTTATAATTTTATAATTATAATATCATTGCAATATTCTATGATTATAACATTATTTGTAATTCATTTTATAATATGTCATTTTTTTCTTTGACTTTTTCGAAGTTTAAAGTATCTCGATGAGAAATAGCTTGTTGATTACGAAAATGTTTTTCAAAATCAATTTTTTGTATTCCAAAGCACTGAGAGGAAGAACAATAGTTAGTATTGAATTTTTAAAGAATTATTTAGGAAATTCCAATTTAATTTTTCAAAAAAGCTTTTTAAATTCAAAATGTAAAAAATGCTAAAAATATTGTAATTAGGAATCTGCATCATCTTTTTCTTCATTCTTTGCCATCGTTCATTAAGCTTTCCCAGTGAGGAGGCCAAAATTTACGAATACATTTACTCGGAGAAATTTTTAAGATTATTTTGTAATGCTGTAATTTTCGTCAGAAATTTTGGTTCAGTACCTTTCACATTATCAGAAAAATCAATAGGGGTAAATTAATGCGATCTATAATCAAAAAAATGTAATTTTTTTTATTATGTTTTATCGAATTATCAATATTGAAAATTTCCTCGAAAAGAGCCTTCTCATTTTCGCTCTTGGACGCCCACTTTTGTCTTTCTCCCTCGTTGCTGGAGTATCATTGCCGCGCAAATACGAGCATGACGTCGTTGATGGCGAGAAAGATTTTTCCCGCCTGTGTTTTTCGCTTACTCCAATATATATATGGGTCATTCCATGTCAAATCGACCAAGAGTTGGAATCGACCCCTCTCATTTTCGATGAAATTTAGTCAGAAGTTTTTGTTTTCAATAAAACAAAGTTCTACCAAAAGAAAAAAAAATGACATTTTTTTCGAAAGTTATGCAAAATTCAAAATTTCATAATTTTTCAAATCTGTCAAGTTTATTTTTTAAATATCTTGAAAACTATTATAGTTACGAAAAATCGTTCTGAATTAGTTTTAAAGAGTATACTTGGGGCTACGAAAAAAAAATATTCCGAATTTTTTTTTTTTGAAAAATGATGAACTTTGAGAATTTTGAATGTTCAAAAATCGGAAAAATCCAAGTTCCATATTTTATATTTGGTTTAATTTTTTTTAATATAATACCTTGTTCTAATCTTAAAAGATCCTGAAATTTTCAGGATGGTAAAAAAACTCAAAAATAAAATTTTTGGAATTTTGGTGAATTTTTTTTTTTGTTTTTCCTCTAAATTAAATAAAGTTGAGCAATCATATAATTCTCTAATTTTGAGCAGTAAAAATTACAATTAATGACAATTTAAAGAAAAAATTTTGTTTTACCAAAATTCAAAAATTTATATTTTCGAAACTAAGACACACCATCCTGAACATTTCAGGATCATTTAAAATCAGTACAAGGGGTTGGATAAAAATAATTTAACTAAAAATTTAATGTTGATCGTGGATTTGCACGATTTTTTAAAAATTCAAAATTTATATTTTTGAAAAAAAACACCTTTGAAAATTTCAGGATCTTTTGAGATCAGTACAAGGTATTATATAAAAAGAATTAAACCAAATATAAAATATGAAACTTGGATTTTTACGATTTTTGAGCATTCAAAATTCTCCAAATTCATCATTTTTCAAAATTTTTTTTCGCAATATTTTTTTTTTCGTAGCCCCAAGTATATTCTTTAAAACTAATTCAGAAGGATTTTTCGTAACTATAATAGTTTTCAAGATATTTAAAAAATAAACTTGACAGATTTGAAAAATTGTGAAATTTTGAATTTTGCATAACTTTCGAAAAAAAAAATTCAATTTTTTTTCCTTTGGCAGAGCGTTGTTTTATTGAAAACGAAAGCTTCCGACCAAATTTCATCGAAATTGAAAGGGGTCAATTTCAACTCTTGGTCGATTTGACATGGAATGACCCATATATGTATATCGCCTCGGTGTGAGGCAGGTCGCGGGCGCGTCTCTAAATCACCGCGAGACCGTAATTACGGGAGCGCGGGCGAGCGGAAATAGACACGCGTCGAGGGATAAATAAATCCCTCTGGCCCTCTCTCTCTCTCTCCCTCTCTTCCCCTCTCGCTTTTCTCCTCTTCATTTCGCGAATTCATTTGCGTGTACGACGAAGCAAAAAGTCCCCGTGCGTGCGTAAACCGGGGTACAGAAGGGGTGCGACGACGACGCCCATCGTTACGGTTTTTTTCCACCATTTTTTTTTCCTCTCACGAGAGAAGTATCAAGGACCAAAATCTCTCCATCTTTATCTCGCGACGAAAACTCTCAATGTCCCTCCAGTGTCTTTCTCACTCGCTTTTCTCTCAGCGTCGTTCGCGCTTTTCGCGCTCCGTTTCTCACCGAGACGTAAAATCATCCCCTCCTCGTAAATTCCCAAAGCCGTATGTTTGTTACTCTTCTCTTGATTTTGTGGCCTCCCAAAAAAAGGCAAAAAGATTCCTCGCGTTTTAGCGGCAAATTCTCGGTGATGTTTTTTAGATTCCCATTTTTTTTATTTTTCCTCTCTTTCATCTTTCACCCCTTCGTCATTTTATTTCCATCCGGTTTCTCTCCATACGATGGAAAAATATGACTACATTTTTTTACGAAAAAAAATGTAAATTTTCTTCATAATTTATAAACGTAATTTACTCGTCCCCCTAATTTATGGGTCGATCGATAGATCGAAGTACTCTGGATTTTTTCACCCCCAAAATTTTATCGGATATCCCTGATAAAGTTTAATTTTTTTATCATTTTTGGAAAAGAGTTATTGATCCGGGAATTCCATCGAATTTTTAGAGAATTTTAAGATGCCGATCTTTCATCCCCCAAAATTTCACGAATTAAGAGCAATTTTCCGGGAGAACTTTATTGAAGGGTTAAGGATCAAAATCGTAGAAATTTTTTTTTACCGTTTCTTTTTTTCGATTGTTTTATGATCGATTTTTCGTTTGAGCGTGAACGATATCTTTTACGATCGATTTTTGGGATTTTCCAGGGGTGGAAATATTTCTTTGCTTTTTGAGGGAAACTGTTTCATCGTTTTATGATCGATGTGAACGATTTTTTACGATCGACTTCTGGCTTGAACGATGACGGTTTTTCCTTTCTTTCTTTTTCGACAAAAGCATTTTTTTGGGATCGTTTTATCGCCTCGGAAAATCGTCGAACCACGCCACAGAGAGAAAGAGCGAGCGGAAGAGAGAAGGGAAAATGGAGGATATGCATTATACAGAGTCTCGACTCTGTCGGACAAAGATCGATAGTTTGTTCGAGTCACTTGTATTCCATCGTCGTCATAGAAATTTACGGTTGTATGTGTGTGTGTTTGCAGCCTACAAACTACGTTTTTCCGCGCGTTGTTGCTCTTTTGCAGCACGTTATATAACACATGCTCGTGTGCATGTCGGAAACTCCGTCGCACGAGCCTTTTTTTCCTACCCCTTCGAGCCCAAACAGAAATTAACCCTTCGCTCAAAAGGTCACGAGCCTTTTATGCATTATTGTGGTTTTTAGTTCATCATATCACGATTCTTCCCTCTGTTAGGTCGCGATTTTCCAACAGGCTTTTTCCCACCTCCGCGCTCTCATTACAAAGAAAAGCGGAAAAATTAATCGTCAGTGGCGAAAGGCGCGCGTGGGCCATTCTGATCTAATTCAAGATTGACACTGTTCCAGCTAAATGTCATTGAAAATTTTATCACAGACCTATGGAAAAATTTATCCTGCAATCGAAGTTTGCGAGATTTCTTTTTTTATTTATTTTCCCAAAAGGGGCAATTTGCCCCTTTTTTCAAAGTCAACTTGAAAGCACTTTCCCTGACCGACAAATTTTTTTCTCTCGACTTTCTCGAAATTGCGATTATTATTATTATTATTATTATTATTATTATTATTATTATTATTATTATTATTATTATTATTATTATTCTCAAAATGTTTGCATCTGCATTTTTCCATTTCGACTCAGCATAACTTCTCAACAATAGTGCGGAGAAAATTTTTTATTTTCCGATGGCCCATTTAGTCCAAAAAAAATCTGTCGAGCTCTGAGGTGTGAGAGATGAACCTCTCAATTAATTTTAAAAAATATTCATGAACCTCTAAATTCATTTACAAAATATATTTTTTTAGTTTTTCCTTGCTCTTTCTCATGAATAATTTTTTTCGAAAGACACTGCGTGATTTGTAATCAGCGGTAAATTTCCCATCGAAATAGCGTTTTAAAACGATTTAAAAAGAAATTAAAAAATTTCGCTCATTTTTTGGTGTATTTTCGGAAACCTCAAAATCGCGAAATTTTAAGTGCTCATTACTTTACTGCAGTTTGATCGATTCCAAAATTTCTTTTTCGTACTTTAAAGTTGAGACTAAACTTAGAGAATGCCGTTTGGTTTATTCCAATAACTCAATGTTTGTAGAATTTAGAGCACTTTGAAAATCGCCGAAAAAAAATGGAAAGGGGTATGCAAAAATTCGAAAAAATCGATGGTCGAACTTTAAAAATCTGCCAAAAATTGACAAATTGTCGAAATCGGACGAACCAAGCGGCATTTTGAAGCTTCAACGATCACGAAGAGAATGAGCACAAGTTGAAGTCGAAATCTTATCTGGAAAATAAATTATAGTCATTTTAATGAAAGGATTCAATTCTGGCCAAAATGCAAAAAAAAAATTTTTTTTAATTCCAAGATTTCTATAGATAGTTCTCCCTGACCACGAATCTATCAATAATTTCCGCAAAAAGTCAAAACTTTCATGAATTTACATTGAAAAACATTTTTACCAAATTTTCCTTGCTTTTTCTCATGAACAATTTTTTTTCGTCAAAAACTCTGCGGACGAAATTTTCAATTCGCACGATTAAAAAAAAACCACATACAATAATTATTTCGGATACTCGTGAAAAATGTGTTTCCATGCTTTTTCCACCGCACAAACGTTAATTTACATACCCGTCGACATTTGAATCTAAATTCACCTTTCTCTCAATTTATTCTCGCATCTTGAGATGACATCTTTGCGGGCGCGCGCGAGATAGAGAAAAAAAATGTACATATTCGCGTAATTTCGCTGGATATTTTTATTTCCCGTGAAATGACATTTTCCACGATATTATAAAATGTCGCGTGTGCCGCGCTCGATGAAAAAGACATTCGCGAGGAATCGTTTTTGCGGCGTTTGCAAATCCGCTCTCTCTCGCGCGCGCGCGCGAGATTCAAAATGTTTACATCTTGATTGCAATAAAGACCGTTAAGATCTCGTAATTCCGCGATAAGGCGAGCGCGAGAAGCACGCGATATTGCACAGGCCACGTTTGTACATAGCGTGTCATACTTGTGTCTTGTATTAAATATAATAGTAGAAGAGTCGGAGAAAGAGAAGAAGAGAGACGCTCTAAACCATAAAGAATTATCGTCATCCCCCGTTTGAAGATTATAACCGCAAGATTGGTGAAAGCAGCGCATAACGAAACGAGTATCATATATTTTCCCTCCGTTTGCAAATATTCCGCGTCGAGCTCTCGCGCACATTTTTGCCAATTTATCGCACATTTTTCTTGCGGTCAAAGAGACAATTTTGCCTCGACTATTCTCGGAGAACTCGCGCTCGCACTCGTTGAAACCAAAGCTCATTTTTTTCTAGCGTAATTTGCAAATTACCGAGTTAACATAAAATGTCCGACAAATGATGCAAAACTGTGCTCGCGACACTCGCCATTTTCTCGTACGCTCGTTACTCGCCGATGTTTTTAAACACGCGATTCTTCAAGTTCGTTTCTCGGTTCAAGTTCATTTGTCAAGGAAAATTGTCGTTTCTCCAACACGAGCGCGATTTCAGTCTGAAAGAAGGAAAAATTAAAAATGAACGCTGATCACGTGAGTCCGGATCGTTAGCCTCTTCTTGGCATTTAATAACGAACCGATGCAGTAATTTTCCACGTTTCCTTGTGAATTATCATTTCTATAAATGAGTTTTCGGGGTCGAGAAACGTCGAGCACAAAGCTTGGCTCTCGAAAGCACTCGATGAACTAATTTTAAGTATTTTAAACGACTCTTGTCGATGAACTATTTCGGCTTTTTGGCAAATCAAGCCTTGAGCTCTCTGGCACATTCATTCCAACGATCTTTGATGGAAAAATTCAGGAAAACTCACTGATTTCGAAATTTCGTTCTGTCAAAAATTTCAAAATACGCTCCCAGACACTTCTTCTCGTATCTCTCGTTGATAGAAGATCATATTCAATGTGAATGATCTTTAGAATGCAATTTTGAGAAGGATAATATTTTGAAATTTCTTCTCCCGCAATTTTTGGATTCAATCGAGTATTGAGAGGTTACAGAATCATGACGAATTTTTTTTTAATGAAAAATCTTAATATGGAATATTAATTAAATAATATTTTGTATAAAATAATAATTATTGGGGAGAGGGGGCAAAATGGACACCACCTAACAAATGTTTTTTTCCGAAAATTCAAGTAAACGATGAAATGCGATGAAAAAACGATTTCCTTCTTTTTTCACATCACCTTAATATTCAAGGTACTTGGACCAAGCTGCTTAGCGTATTTTTGCAATTACATTTTTCGCGAAATTCAATTTTAATCGTAGCTGCATTATCAAATATTATTTTTATGATTATGGAAGTGGCCTTTTTTCATATTTTACAAAGTATTTTAGTAAAAGTGGGTTGCCATAATTCTATTAGAGTATGTTGGGGTGTTTATTTTAATGCGATGAGAATGACAATTTAAAAAAAGAATCCCAACTCTTCATAGGAAGTTGTCATGAAAATATCAAATTTAAATCTGCACTCCAACAAATGTTATTAAATTTAATATACTTGTTATTGCAATTTCATATTCTTTTGTATATCAAATTTCAATAACAATTGTATACGAAATCGAAATTTATAGACATCAATTTGATAATTAACAATTTTAACTTAACTTAAAGTTAAGAGAATGAACTCTGAAAATTAAAATTTACATTGGAATATTACTGCACACATGTGTATGACATTTAAGGATGTTGAGTCCCTGTGAAAGTTGTTAATGTTGATTGCTCAATAAATAGCTTCTTAATCATCGTGACATTTTTACATGACCTCCTGAATACTTCATGTAAAAACATACCAAATTTTCAGAATTCCATCATCATTACTTCAACCTCCTTAAGGGTTAAAACGAAAAATGATGAGAATATTCTGAAAATTTGGTATGTTTTTGTACGAAGTATTCAAGAGGTCGTGTAAAAATTTCACGACGATTAGGAAGCTCGTTATTAAATAATTAACATTTTGTTAAAAACAATTTTTTAAACAAATACAAAAAATATTTATCAATAAACTTCGTTTTGTTTCCGTTGCTTTCAATTTATTGTAGATATAAAAAAATTGAGAGGTCAAAAAAAAAACTTATCGCAAAGTTACATCAGTTTCCATAAGACTACATTTAATTTAATTTAATTTGTTGATGTTAATTGTTCGATAACGAGCTTCCTAATCATCGCGAAAATTTTTACACGACCTCTTGAATACTTCATCCAAAAAAATACCAAATTTTCAGAATTTTCATTGCGATTTGGGACTCAACATCCTTAATATACTGTATATGCATAAAAACTTCATATTTTTCTATGAAGTTTGAACAGAAATTTTTTACAGTGTGATTTCGCGTGGGTGAGTCGATTTAGGTATACCTACGCCAATTGTAACGATAATTCCTTCATTTTCTTATTTCTTGACTTTTATTTTTTTTCAATAATTTTTGATGGTTTCCATTTTGCCTCCAGTGTCCATTTTGCCCCCCGCCCCTATACAGGCTGTCTCAGGAATGAAGGGCAATACATGAGGTTAGATTCGTGACGTAATATCGAGTAGAAAAGTCCTTTGCCATTTTTTTGATATTTTGAACCCCTTAATTGTTATTAATTTAATTAATAAAGTGTTATTAATTTAATGAATAAATTAATAATTAATAAAGTCCTTTGCCATTTTTTGATATTCTGAACCCCTGAATTATTATAATTATAAATTAAATTTATTGTATTATTATTATTTTATATTTTATTAAATTATAAGTAAGTTTTCCCTTTTGATGTCCTTGGCATCGAAAGGGAGGCAAGTGGCGTTTTGAAAATTTCGCTTGCCAACTACAAAAATAGCGAATCTCGTTCGTCTTCTCATCTCGATTGAGCGTGTCGACACAGACAGCAATGCCGGCCATTGGTCGCTCTGCTCAGGTCAACATATGACTCTGTGACACTCTGAAATGCGACTGCATGCATATCGTTGCATCGTTGAATTTCGCATCAGTATTGATCCGCCGAGAATCGACAAAAGGACGCAATCAACGAGACTCGGGGCGTCGAGTGATGCGTTTTTTTTTTTTCGTTGGCTCTCAATGATTGTGAGGTTGGGGATTCGCGTGCGGAGCAAAGAGAGCGATCAAAAGAGAAGAAGAGAGCGGGGAAGAGGAGAAGAAAGACACGGCGAAGAAGATTGCTATAAGTGAGGAGGCCACTGATCGATCTTTCGAATCGATATACGTCGTTATTTCTGTCCGGCGAACACGCTCTATTCAATGCTGATGGCCTCACGAATGCACACAGATACTCTCCCTCTCTCTCGTGACTTGCGATGACGAGACGTATCTATAGGCATTTCTATAGATCGCTGATCGTCGGGGGTAACATTCGCGCCTCCACCCCGCGATGACCGCGACCAGCCGGTAGTTCTACGTCCTCGATTTGTTCGCGATCCGCGACCAACTCGTCTCCTCCCTCTCCCTCTCATTCTTACTCTCTTACTATGTGTATATACGGGGCGTTCCATTCCAAATCGGACAGTTTGAAAAACTTTTTTTTATTTCCTCAATTTTTTTATATTTTTAGTACCCATCAAAAGACCCCTCCTGTTAATTTTTTTAGATTTTTTCAATCAACCCTTCAAAAGATATTAAATTTTTTTTAAACCGCTCTTTTTCGGTTTTTTGGTCATAACTTCTTTAATAATCGTCCAAATTGAGTGTTTTTTTTTTAATTTTTGGCTTTTTATGGCCTTTTCAGAAAAAAAAAATATATTCGACGTGTTTTTGAATAAGTTCTTTGAGTTTTAAACCTTGAATCGTGTTTTCAAAAGTAAATGCATAGGTTTAATTTTTTTGAAATTTTTTTATTTTTAACTTCTACTCATTCAACAACTTTTAAGACTAGTCCGGTCGTGCGGGCCCTCCATAATTACTATTTTCATTTTTATTTTTGAAAATTAACAAAAATATTCTATAAATTATTATAAATACCAATTTTTGTTACTGTATAGTATTTTTTAAATCATTTTGAATTAATTTCGACACTTTTTTATTGTTAACAGATTTTTTAAACTAATATTGAATAATTAACAATTAATCGATAAGCAAATAACAACAGTTCAAGTTATGACTGGGCATCGAGCCCAAATAGTCTACCGAATATTGCTGTTAGATTTTCACCTGAGAAACACTATTTAGATGCAAAAGAAAGATTTTATTTGCGATACAATACTGCTAAGTCAATCACGGGGACACAAAAAAGATTTTCAAGAGTATACGTGAATAAATGAAAACTGTTGTTGTTATTATTCATAAACAGACTTAACGATTAATTATTAATTTCAAGAACATATTAACAATAAAAAAGTATCAAAATACATTCTAAATAATGAAAAAAAGACTATACACTGTATACAGTAACAAAAATTGTTATTCATAATAATTTATAGAATTTTTTTTTAATTTTCAAAAATCGAAAAAAAGTAATTATGGAGGGCCCACGATCGGACTGGTTTTAAAAGTTGTTGAATAGAAAAAAGTTTAAAATAAAAAAATTTCAAAAAAATCAAAATATGGACTCACTTAAAAACACTCAAAAAACTTATTCAAAAACACGTCGATAATTTTTTTTGTATTTTTTTCTGAAAAGGCCATAAAAAACCAAAAAATTTGAAGAAGAAAAACCTTAATTTGGACCATTATTAAAGAAATTATGACCAAAAAACTGAAAAATAGTGGTTTTTTTTTAATTCGAAATGTTGTGAACGGGTAATCAAAAAAATCTCCAAATTTAGCAGGAAGGGTCTTTTTGTGGGTACTAAAGAATATAAAAACTTTGAGGAAATAAAAAAAAAGTTCTTCAAACTTTCCGATTTGGGATGAAACGCCCCATATATATTTGTGCGAAATTCTATAAGCAGCCGAGGCGTGACATCATCCGGTCTGCGTTGCGTCACTCCTACAAGTCGAGTGAGTTCTCTTTCGACACAGAAGACACTCACACTCACGCGCAAATTACACGCTTTACAGCGTTTTGAGACTTCTGGAGTATTTCCTCCTCCTCCCCCCCCCCCCTCCTTTTTTTTACAAACGTATCCTCTCACTGTCAATCTTCAGCTTCTTGCTCAATATTCTCAACTACTGTATTTGTCTCCGTGGCACATGATACTCGCGTTTGAAGCAATTCATATATTTTCTGGCAAGGGTCGATCACATCTGGCGCGTGGATTTTCTTCTTGGCGAACTCGTTCCTTTGATAATTCCGTCCTCGGACTCGAGAGTTCCACGTCCGTTTCTTCTTATTTCGAGACTCTCGAGGTCAAAGATCAAAGATTGAGCATTGCCGAATTATTACATTCATTGTTATAAACGTTGATCGCGAGGATTTTTGTAGATTTGCACAGATTTCATCGAGGAAATTACGTCTCATTTATGGCTCGAGACAATCACGACTATTCGGGAATTTATTGCGAGGAAACTTGCGAATTTTTCCACGCCAATTTTTGTCCATTCCACAAAGCACATTTTCAGATATCTTTCATATTTTTTTCATAAAAAAATATCGACAAATTTTTAAGATGTCATTATTTTTCTTGAGTATCTTTTACTCGAGGCAAATTCGAGGCACTTTTATGGATCTGAATTTTTTGTCGTTCGAAAAATCGATATTTTTGGGTTAAAAAAATTCTTTTGCAATTTCGAAATGTGCAACAAGGAGCACAAAAAGTTGCGACGCGATTCGTTCTCTTGGAGCTGAGAAAAAAATTCGCAAACATCATGCTCGCTTCTTAGCATTCCAATGTGGATTATTTTCTCAAAATAAAACGATGTAAATTCGCTAACAAAAATTTTCTTGCTTGCGCCGGTTCCTCTCGTACATTTTTTTCAATCCTCAGAGTCTTCGTATGGTTATTCAGTGGGTATAAAGTCGGTGTGGGAAGTGGGTCGGGGGCTTTGCAAATCACCGAGCGCCGAGGCCTTGTGCTAAAATTGTATGTTGATGCTGGTCGTGTGAACTTGTATGTGCGCCGTCTCGTTTATATACACATATATATATATATGTAATACGAGTGTCGGCTGCTGTGCTGAAATCACGTTTCACCGTGTAAAACTTCTACGCCGGCGATAAACTCAAACGCGAATCGAAGAGATAATATGAAAAAGCGCGCGCTAGCACTCGCTCGCGTGCGATTTTAGCGCAATAGCCCCGTCGATCGTAAATATTCTATTGCGTTAGGGAAGCTTGAATCTTGAGATTCAGCTTTTTCTTTCTTTTTTATTAACATCTTCGTCGATTCTCTCCGGATTCGTCTCACGCACGGAGAAGCTTTTCAAAATGCTTTCGCTCTCGTTCGAAATACATGGGGCATTCCATACCAAGTCGACCTGAGTGTAACCCTCGACCTCGCTGATTTCGTTTACGATTTTTAATATGATTCTTCCAACTCAAAATAGCATTCAGAATTTTGTTCATATTTTTAAAACCAAATTTGAGTACGTTATGATTTTTTGAACATTGTTTTCGAAAACCTCGGGGGCCGTAATTTAAAAATCTGAAAAAGTTCTCAAAAATCCAGTGTCAAAAATGAAAATTTTTTACCCAAAATTCACGATGTCCAGGATTTTCCTTCCACCTCGATTTTAGGTTTTTATGAAGAAAACGTAAAAAGAAATAGATGCAGAAATTGATCTACCGTGAAAAGTGGGTTGAATATTTTTATCGTTAACCAACAATTTCATAAAATAGTTGGTTAACTTCTGCATCTATTTTTATTACGTTTTCTTCATAAAAACCTAAAATCGAGGTGGAAGCGAAAGCCTGGACATTATGAATTTTGGATCAATAATTTTCATTTTTGAAAAAATGGTCAAAAAATCATAACGTACTCAAATTTGGTTCTAAAAATCTGGAAAAAATTCTGAATGCTATTTTGAGTTGGAAGAATCATATAAAAAATCGTAAACGAAATCAGCGAGGTCGACGGTCACACTCAGGTCGACTTGGTATGGAATGCCCCATATATATATATTTATTAGGCAGAATTAACGGGATTCGCGCGGATTGCCGCCAAACGTCGACGTAAATTTTTCCCTCGAGCTTTAACGAAGCTCGTAAACGGGGATCAAAAGAGTACAAAGAGCTTATGCTTCTTGGCCGACGCGGAATTTGGCAATTTTGCAAAGCCAGCTGGCACGAATGGTACAAACAAAAAAATATCGAATTTCACCGTGATCGTTATATCGATATCGCAGAAATACTCTCGATGCTATTGACTCCTGCCCCGTTGATTGTGCAATCGTTTAAATTTATCATCGTTAAGACGGTTTTCTGGTCTAGAGACATACATTTTGATAAGCGTTTTGTCGAGCTCGATAAAAAAAACCAAGAAATGTTTTTACTATTCTTTTTTTTACAACATTAATATTTTGACAATAAACAAAAAAAAATCGAGAAAAAAAATGAAAAAAAATTAGTTATAAGCTGGTAAAGATGGGGCTAAAAAAAGAAAGGGGTGTGCTGATTGACACGATTGCAACCTTTCTTGTAATCCGATAAAAAATTAAAAAAAGATTCTTACTTAGTAAGAATGCCGTTACATCCTCTACCTAACAGAGAACGGAAAAAAATCGCAAAATTGCGGCTGTCTGAACAAAAAAGCCGTTTTTCGACTCTTTTTCACAGTTTTTAATTTTTTTACAACAGTAAAAAAAAATTTGATACAGAAGTGGTAGGGTTGATAGAGAGTATATATCGATAATTGAGAAAAAAACTTCATGTAAATTAGTTGAAACTTCAGATATCATTTCAGCCCTGTTGGGAATAGTAGTTTTGACAAAAACGTATATAGTAAATTATTGAAATTGAAAAATTTCCTTTCGAGGGTATATTCTTAAAGTTCTAAACTCGAAGAATATGTAAAAAAGATTAATTTTTTCAAAATTCTAGACCCTGAGGGTGAAAAGCTACTGTGAAGAGGGCAAAAATGGTCGATGTTTGAGAATTTTTTTTACAGATATTACTCATTATTAAAAGATCGAGGTATTGTTATTTTATTAAGTGTACATTCAACTTATTTCATAGCATTTTTATTGAAAAATCTTAAAAAGTAACGAAGATACAGATATTATCTTAAGAACAAAAAATTTCCTCTTCATTGTCGTATTGATACTTGTTGATAAAAATATCAATATCTGTATGGATGTAGGTATAGTTATGCGTGACTGTTTTTAAATGTTTTCTTCGATTATTTACCAAATTGCGATGAATTGAATTTTTTTTTCATTTTAAAGGCCTTTTTTATATTCAAGCGGGTTCAAAAAATAAAAAATTCTCCCAATTTTTGAAATCGTCGACGTTCAGACTCAGCCACTGCGATTACAAATACTATTTTTAAAAAATTTGAAAATGGACTCAAGTTTTCGAGTTGTTGTTGGTACAAGATCGGAAAAAGTCATTTTGAGAAAAGTGCGTTCAGAGTCTTCGTTGCTCTCACCAAAGTAACTGTAAATTGAAACAAAAATAATGTACAAATTAATTTAAATTTTTTTACAGTACAAAGAATATTTTTCCTTTTCTATGCCATAATCTCTCATTGACCTTTGTAGCTTCGAACAAAATACTTTTCACAGACTTTCTATAATAAGTTATTCGGAAAAACGCAGGTTATGAGCATCGGAGTCAATGAGCAAAAATATTACGACTTTTTGAAATTGCATTTGCAATAAAATGGAAGATTGAAATGGCCCTTGAACTCACGGTCAAAAGTGATGTACGGATGGGACAATGATGGGCCGAAGAACCCTATTAGGCGAGAGAAAGAGAGAGAAACAGAGAGAAGAGAGTGATCGATTTTCGCACTGTACGACCCATCATTATAAAACTTGCCGGCGTTTGTGGGCCTCCGGTGAAGCTTCTTCTTCCATTACACCTCGACTATCCATTATACGACTTTTACCTATGAATCAACAATGAATAGAAAATTTATGCATACCCAGTTATATAGCACTGAAAACGACGACCGTAAACCTGACTCATGCAACTACATATGATATATAAATATATCTATATATCTTCATATATCTATATATTTACGTGTATAATGTATATATGAGGCATTCTACGTCAAGTCAGCCACTCCATTTTTCGAAATCGCCAAAAATCGCATACAAATTTTTAGAAAGTAGTTCCAACTATCAAGAAAATTTGTGATTTTTTTCAGATTTTTAAATTACATTTTTTAGCCGGAAAAAAATACAAAAAATTTGTTTGTCCCATTTTGTAACTCGAAAATTATTCATCGTACGAAAAAAAAAATTAAACATAAAATTTAGTATTTTCAACGTGCTTTTCACTGAAATTTTGTACATGCCATTTTCGGAGCAAATAATGTTTCGATATTTTTTTTCTCAGAATTAACATCTTCGATTCGTCTGTAGTTTTAACATTTTTTTACTTGATATATTTACAGATTATAAAAAAATTTGCGTAGTGGAGAATCCGTTATTTCAAACGCATTTTCATTGATACAATGTATCATTATAGAGTGATTTAACGAAATAGTGTAGATATTGATATCTTACCATTATTAATCGCAGACAGGGAAAAATAATAAAATAATCTCGTTTTGATACTGTGAAGACGATTCCAGAAACAAAGCAGTATCATTGCTTCATTCCCAAAAATCATGCCCAAGTCGAACTAAAAAAGTACTCATTGTCCACAGAAATGTCGGTGTATCCAAAGAGGGTAAATTAATTCTTTGTTGCAATCGAGAAAAGTGAGTAGCCTTTGACTCAAATTTGAATAGACTCATCGGTGTACATGGGTCCATTGATAAAGTTATAAATAAAAATTAAAAAAAACTTACAAATTGAAAAAGTTCAAAAAATAAACAAAAATGCAGGCTTTAAAAAATATCTATAGATAGTCTCTCCACTGAGCCAATTTTTTTGTAGTCTATAAATATATCAAGTAAAAAACTGTTTGAACTACAGACAAATTGAAGATGTCAATTCTGAGAAAAAAAAATATCTAAACATTATTTGCTCCGAAAATGGCATATAGAGCTTTCGGAGGAGTTTGTACAAAATTTCAGTGAAAAATACGTTGAAAATCGTAAATTTCATGTTGTACTGTTTTTTTTTTCGTACGATGAATAATTTTCGAGTTACGAAATGGAACAAGAACATTTTTTGTATTTGTTTCCGGCTAAAATATGGAATATAAAAATCTGAAAAAAAGTATGAATTTTCTTGACAGTTAGAACTACTTTATAAAAATTTGTATGCGATTTTTGGTCATTTCACAAAATGGGTTGGCCGACTTGACGTGGAATACCTCATATATGTAATATATGACATATATATCTATGGTGCAATGCTGGAAAAGCGCGTGAGCCGGGTTTTTGAACAATGGATACGCCCTTTTGATTCTGGGACATGGATATGATATTTCTACGTGTGAAAACGCGGGAGCGACGAGTTTGTGTCCACTTTAAGGTGTTATATATGCAAACTTGTGACGGCAGTTGCATTATCCGTTTGAATGCAGCTTCTCTCTCTTTCTCTCTGCGTTACTCCGACCATCCATTCACCATTGGCGTTTTCACTGTTCGTTTTATTATCATTATGGTCATTCTTGTTTCTTCTTTTCTCTCTTTCTCTTTCCGCGCTCTTTCTCTCGCGTCTGCCTTACTGTCTGCCTGGCTTATTGTTCGATCGGCGACACACTAAACAGAGTTTAGATTCCAGGCTCCGATCTCTCTCTTTCTCGGTCTTCATTCAATGAGAACTTTTTTTTTATTTCGCCAACTATAGAGGAGAGACTGTACAAGGCTACGAGAAGGTGGACTGAAAGAGCCCCTCATTTGGAAAGCGATATATCGAGAGATATATTTAGAGATATTGACACTCATATATCAGGAGTATATGCAAAATATATTTTTTATATATCTCTGATGTTTTTAGGCTGCTTCATTTTGTATCCCGAAGCATATTCAGGATTTAGGAATTTTCGTTATATCGTCGAGATATATCGAAAGATATATTGGATATAATTTTTGCACAACTCAGATATATCTTTGTTCACATTTATCCATTATAAAAGCCAAAATATATTCTGGATTTCGAATTTTTCGCTCCAAAGTTTGGAAACACCAGTCAATATTTCTTGCCGCACTAGAAGTTGCATAACTCCGTCAAAAAAGAAGATTATGGAATTTAAAAAAAACGTTTTGACGGGAAAAAATTCAGCTTTATTTTGCCTTTTTAGAATATTTTTTATGATTTTTTTCTATCCGGTACGCACTTTTGTACGCGACCGTTTGTTGGCCTTTTTTCCACCATCGCGAGTTGGACGCATAACTTAAGGACATTTTTTTTTATCCACGGTACATTTGAAAGGGTTAGCAGATGCTCTATTTTCGTTGTATACAAATTTTCGTACGATTTTTTCTCGCAAAATTATTTCACTTTTGGCTAAAAAAGACAAATTTTGAAAGATGCAACGTAACTCAAAAACTATGGAGTTTAAGAGAAACTGTCAAGTATGAAAAAAGTAACGTAGGTATACACGAGATCGCCTGGAATTATTTCAGAATTTTCCTATGAATTTTTTTTTTTTAGTATTTCCGCTCGAAACTATCCAAGCGAAAAATTGTATCTCATTTAAATTTGTGTACTTCGTGATACAATAAAAATCTGAAAAAAATCAGCAACATTTGGCATGCTATAAACAACAATTATCAATAATAATATTGCCCCAAAGTCATTAATAAATTGTTTAAACAATCGTTTAAACAATGATGAACAATGATCAATAATTATTGAACTTTCGCGCAGTATTCTGATGTTTTGTTTAATTTTTCTGTTTCAGGTGAGGATACGAGAAGCTCTTTGGGTTTTTTTTAAACATTTTCCTTCATCGCGAACTCGTCCTTATCAGGCTAACCGATGAATAAGGTCAGTAAGTTTCATCGTGAGAATATTTTCCATGATTTTCAAATTACTGTCGCCGCTCGAAAGACCTTAATTTTTCAGATTCAATCTCTCGAATCTTCACACCCACGGTCCATTTCTGCGTATGCATTTAAGGACATTTCTAATGCGTGGGTCGTCTTCGGGGAATTAACGAAACAAACAATAATTCGCGAATTAAAAAAAAAAGGTTCGAGCGAATCTTCCAAACCCGCTCCTTTCATTCTTATCCGCGATAATCCTTTTTTTTCGTTACTTTCTTCCGAGGCTCAGAGATTCGTGTGTGAGTGTCTTTGTCGAACAAAATCCAGGCGTCCTCCTCGTTCGCTCATGGCCAACGACATTCCTCCAGGATCTTCGCCTCTCGTGGCATTCTCTCACAAACTTTGAAAACACATTCACACACGGAGAGAAATAGGCATCCTCCATCTTTCCCGCATCGCGAATTTATTTTTTTTCCCCTCCACGATGAGAGAAATCCTTCGGAAGGATTTGGAAAACGAACGAATCGTATATAATTTTGTGTGTGTGTGTGTTTTTTTTTCCATTTGATACTGCGCACACAGAGACGCTTTTTTCGTCCTGTGATCGCAAAGTCCTGATCCTTTCAGTTTCACTCGAATCGAGTGATCCTGTTTTTCTCCTTCTGGGATTTCTTCGTCGTCCGAGGAAAAACCCTCATACGAATTTCCCTCTTTATTCACGATCTATATATTTCCCGTGACTCTTTTTCCCTCACTCCCATCTTCGAGTTTACCTTCCGAAGATCTATTTCTATTTCTCTCATCATTTTTATCACATTCGTGCGCGCTCTTTCGTGAAGCCATTTTCACAGTCTCTCTCGTCATTCGTCTTCTTCGAAGCGTGGGATGAAATATGTCTAGACGGATTAAGACCAAAGGACCAAGGATATGTTTTACATGATATATTTATGGATGTAAGGAAGACGGGGGGCAAAATGGACACCACGAGAAGATGAGAAACAATGCATCGGTGTTTTTCATCTAAAAATATCGCTTCTATCAATTAGATTGCGCGTCGAGACAAAAAAATCTCTGGGGCAAAATGGACAACATCCTAAAAACGATTTTTTTTTAAATTCAAGTAAACGAGGAAAAACATTGAAAAAATTGTTTACTTCGCTTCTCACATCACCTTAACCCTTGAATGGTAAAACGGGGGGTCGTGTTCTAAAATGCTCTAAAAAATTCCGCAGAATTCAGGAAATCTCGTCAACCATCCTAGAATAAGGATCAATCACTATATTGCTGATTCGATCATTTTTTTAAACAATGTAATCATACGAACAAAGGAAAACGTGAAGAATGCACCATTTTGTTTAAAAAAATCATAACTTTGGATGTAATTAATATTTTTTTAAATTTCAAACGGGAAATTAAAGCTTAGGAATGGTCCTTTAAGGAAAAAACAAGTACGCTTCGCGTACTCGTTGGGGGGCTCCGCCCCCCAAGCCCCCCCGCGCTCCGCGCTACTCAACATTGTCGCGCTTCGCGCGACAATGTTGCGTCGCGCGGAGCGCTCACGTTTTATTGGGGGGCTCCGCCCCCCAAACCCCCCTTAACGTTTTGTTGGGGGGCTTTGCGCTCCGTATTCTTGACCATTATCTTAATTTATTCGGTATGTAAATATTATATTGTTTTTATGTTATTGAACATTGTTTTTGATAATATTGAGTCACATTTTTCATTCTCAATGGGGGCAATGATTCATAAAGGTAATGACCGAATTTTAAGAATTATATTAGTAGGCACTCACAATTTCATAATATTATAATCATATATTTTGTTTTTGTGATATATTTTGAATGTTGGTTAACATGTCCCTTAGGGACGTTTTAATAGGCACTCACACCGTTATTTAAACTCTTTGATTCATTGTGAACATCGAGTAGTCGTATAAATTCTATTAATTATAATTAAAAAGACAGATTTGAATATAATCAATATGATATAAAAGTATCTAGACAATCATATTATTTAAATGTTTTGATAGATTATATTCACAGAATTGTTACAATATTAGGCAGTAATGAAGAATATTAGTGACATTTGAGATGGGCTTATTTATCATAACACTTTAATCATTTAATGATTATTAGTCCATTTATAATAAGTAAAAAAAGCTTTCGGTTATTAATCAATGCTCAGATTCTGTTTTTTCACGTTTAAAACGCGTGGGTGATCGCCATATTGCCAATAGAGCGTAAGCACACAAAAGAACCATGTACTTTTTATAAGAGCGAAATATGGGTTTTGAATTTGGCGCGCTCAGGTCGTGTTTAGTTCCTCTTTTCTCTGTACGTGGCGTAGCGGCGTCGTGACGTACGTGGCGACGTCGCGTGCGCCGGTCTATGCTTTACGTGAAAACGTGAGAGTGTTAATGTGCTTGTTTACAGTCATATAGAAATTCTGTCAGTGAGAAAAGTAGTATTTTTTTTGTTAAAAATATTGTTTTTGTGTAAAAGTTATTCACTTAGCAGTGTCTAATTGGATTGAAACTTCATGGGACATTTGTTCATAATCATATACAGAAATTCTGTAAGTTAGAAAAAAATTCGTCCGTGAACTTCGGAGATCCAAGTGCGAATGAACAGAAATTGCCTTTTTTCGTTAAAAATTGTGTTTTCTTTGCAAAAATTGTAAACATAATGGTCTCCGATCGGATTAATACTCCGTGGGACATTTGTTTACAATCATATACAGACATCGTGTGAGTTAGAGAAAAATTCGTCCGTGAACTTCGGAGATCCATGTGCATATGGACAGAAATAGCTGTTTTTTCGTTAAAAATTGTGTTTTCTTTGCAAAAATAGTAAACTTAATGGTCTCTGATTGGATTAATACTTCGTGGGACATTTGTTTACAATCATATACAGACATCGTGTGAGTTAGAGAAAAATTCGTCCGTGAACTTCGGAGATCCATGTGCATATGGACAGAAATAGCTGTTTTTTCGTTAAAAATTGTGTTTTCTTTGCAAAAATTATAAACTTAATGGTCTCTGATCGGATTAATACTTCGTGGGACATTTGTTTACAATTATATACAGACATCGTGTGAGTTAGAGAAAAATTCGTCCGTGAACTTCGGAGATCCAAGTGCATATAGATAGAAATAGCATTTTTTGGTTAAAATCATGTTTTTTGCCAAATTGCAACCTTAATAGTGTCTGATTGGATTCATACTTCGTCAGACATTTGTTTACAATCATATAGACACATTCTGTGGGTTAGAGAACAATTCGTTAGAGAAATTCCAAGTTTCAACTACATATGATCATAAAACGTCTTTTTTTGCTCAAAAATGGCAATTTTTTTCAAAAATCTTTGTTTTACAATATCCGTTTGGATTTAAACTCCTTGGGCATAGAGATTACAACCATACACAACTACCCTCCAAAGGAAATTGAATTCCGTACACCGGTTTCTGAGATCTGGGTCTGGACGGACATCCGACACAGATTTCGAGGCGATTGCAATAGGCACTTTCTGTCATAAATGAGTGAGTGCCTAAAAATTGAGATTCTGTATGAATAAAGGGAATGCTTGAGTTTTGTGCATGAAAATCGAGTTTGTTCGAAGTACATAAAAAGGTTCAATTCCCAATAAAGTAGACATTGTCTTATTTTTTTACTCAATTTTATTAATCAGAATGACATTAATTATCAAAGTTCACATAAAAATGAAAGGAATATAAAAATAAAAAATGATGGCAATGCTGAGGCTAAATTACATCTGATCGCTGTGACGTGATCTTATCCATACATAATAAAATTCAAATTTCCATTAAAATTTACGTTTAAAAATTGTTCATTCACTTTCAATCAATTTATAGTCGATAAACTTCAAAATTTGGAGAAAAAAATTTCAGGAATGCGAATCTTCATTAAAATGTTTGTTAAAAAAAACTCTCAGGCAAGTGTAACTCATCGATTCATAATAAGAAAACATCGATACATGATGAAAAAGCATCAGAATTTGGAAAAAACCATTTTATTTTTTGGCGAAATTCAATTTTAATCGGAAAGTGGATCTCTTACTCCTGGTACCTCATTTTGCTCTGGTCTTCGGATTATCCTGATATTTTAGTAAAAGTGGGTTGCCATAATACTATTAGAGTATTTCGGAGTGTTTTTTTTTTAATGCCATGAGCAAAACAATTTTGTTTTTTTAATTTTTCCAAATCTTTGGCGGAAAATGTCATGAAAATATCAAATCTAGCTCTGATTTTGCGTGGTTAAGTTTATTTAGGTATATTAACGCCAATTGTTATGACAATTCCCTAATTTTATAATTTTTATTTTTTTTCGTTAATTTTTTATGGCGTCCATTTTGCCCCCGCTTTCCTTGAATATATCTTATACGTATATTTATATATATATATATATATATATATATATATATATATATATATATATCGCGACGTAGAATCTTTCTTCGTATAATTTATAATATAAAAATATAGATACGAGGATCTAGCGTTATCAGGTAATATATATACGCGGCTCGCAATTCCGTAGATGTATATATGCATGGAAAACATCGAGTTTTATGGATATAAAATTCTCTCTATTTCTCCCTACGGGTGGGAGAGAACGGTATACGCTCGGCTGCATCTTTATCCTTCGAGGCAATGATCAAAAAGTTTATTTCTCATCGCCCCAGCACACTCGACAAAATACGACGTTTGCCTTTCTCTCTCTCTCTCTCTCTCTCTCTCTCTCTCCCTCTCTCTCTCTCTTTCTCCCTCTTTGCATTATTTATCATTCCCTCGTGCATGTATATTTCTCGATTCAGATTTTAATCCGATTTGCCCCGTCCCCGTATGGATCTCCGTTCGGAGGATCTTCGTGCAACATTTCAAAATATTTAATAACATCCACATCTGTATATAGCACATATGCAGAGTTTATTCGCGTATATGCTATATAAGCAGACTGATTTTTCTGCTCAACATATTCCGCGAGTGTGTTTGACCGTGCGTGAAAAGGGAGGAGAGAAATAGTAAAGAGAAATAATAAAAATACCCGTATGAAAATAAAATGTATGGGGTATTCCTGCTGAAATTTTCACGTCCGAACCCGGACCTTCTTGAATAATTATGAAAAAAAAATTTCCGAAAAGTATTCTGAAAAAGAAGAGACACGTATTTTTTTTGTTAAGGCCGACAATTGATATTTTTCATCATACGATTTTAGTAAAAAATCCAAATTATTCACTAACTCTCTACTCTAAACACGTAGTATCTTGATAATTCCAGATCCTATCGAAAAACGCTTCTGACCAACTTTGTTCATTATAAAACGAGTAAAAAGATTGATATTTTTGTAAAAAATTGTGGGCACACGAAAGTTTGTTTTTACTTCATAAAAAACAAAAAAAAAACGATTTTTCAGCAAGTACGCCACCTCGAATTATATAATAAAAAAAATGTAAAAATTCTGTAGGAAATCACGAAACTTTTAAGACCAGAATGAAAATGGCAAGATCAAAATCCGCAAAGCTACAGCCAATCGAAGTTTCGTCTTGACCTTATTTTTGAGCCAGATCGTGCAGAACTGCGTGTTCTCGAAAAATTATACACAGAAATACATTTGAATATTTATTTAATTATGCATACGTAGATCATTTCATACAAGTATGAAATAATATACGTAATATACGTAATATTTAATCATACATACTATATTCTTTTATACTTGTATGAAATAATATACGTATGTATGAATAAATACATATTCAAATGTATTTCTGTATATAATTTTTCGAGAATATATAGTTCTGCATGATCTCGCTCGAAAATAAGGTCAAGACGAAACTTCGATTGGCTGTAGCTTTGCGGATTTTGATCTTGCCATTCTCATTCTGGTCTTAAAAATTACGTGATTTTCTATAGAATTTTTACAATTTTTTTATTTTATAATCCGAAGTGGCTTACTTGCTGAAAAAACGTTTCTTTTGTGTTTTATGAAGTAAAAACAAACTTTCGTGTGTCCGCAATTTTAAATATCAGTTGTTTTACTCGTTCTATAACGAACAAGGTTGGTCTGAAGCGTTTTTCGATAGGTTCTCGAATTATCAAGATACTACGTGTTTACAGTAGAGAGTTAGTGAAAAATTTGGATTTTTTACTAAAATCGTACGACGAAAAATATCAATTCTCGGCCTTAACAAAAAAATACGTGTCTTTTCTTTTTCAGAATACTTTTCGGAATTTTTTTTTCATAATTATTCAAGAGGGTCCGGGTTCACACGTGAAAATTTCAGCGGGAATACCCCATATGTGAAAAATATATGCAAAAATATATGTTAAATATCGGATCATATATGTGGCCAATTTAACTATATCTTTCCGTATATTTTTTGTCATATAATTACAGTATATAACTTAAATTATAACTGTAAATGTATAGAATCTGATATATTACAATATACAGCACCGGTCAAAAGTTTGGATACATTCGCCCCAATTCCACGCCGCACAAAAAGTTTCACTGCTCTTTTAAAATAGAAGATATTTTGATTCGCCAAGCGGCGTTTTAAAGGGGATATATTCAGTTTCATTTCGCTTTTTCAAAAAAAATTTTGCGATTTTTTTTCAACCCGGTACGCGCTTTGAAACATGATTGTTTTTCGGTTTTTTTTGGCATTGTAATTTTGGCGCACGACCCATGCAAATTTTTTTCGACTCTTTATCGCATGAAAAACTTGTGGCGGGGAGTATTAACTTCAATTTCGTTTTTTTTTTTTTTAATTCGTACGATTTTTTTTCGCAAAAATATTCAATTTTTCGCACGACTATATTTATAAAATATATATATAAACGACTATATATAAACGACTATATTTATAAAATGTAGCTAAAACTAATGAGTTTTCGTGAAATAACTAAGAGAGTAAAAAGTTGCATACAATCATTCTAGATTCAATGAAATTTTTTCAGATTTTTCTTCAAACATTTTTTCTTTCTAATATTTTCTGTAAACGAGATATTTTTTTATCTTGAACAATCGGGTATCTTACCCCATATACACGGGTTTTTCGATGAAAAAGTTGCGTAGGTGATGTTTCTTAGTCCAAAAGTTGCATACAATCATTCTGGATTCAATGAAATTTTTTTCGAATTTTTCCTGTAAAAGAGATATTTTTTTTATCAAAAAATCGGGTCTCTTGCCTCATCTACGCGGCTTTTTCATCGAAAAACCTCATCTACATGGCTTTTTCATCGAAAAACCCGTAAACACACGCTCCGAACTCCTATAAATGATTTTTAAAAAGTCGATTTGCAAATGGACAGGCCTCGTGGAGGGAAAAAATATTTTATTTTATGACAAATTTTTCCACGAGAAAAGATATTTCTGTTCTTGTTTCTTTCATTTGTTTCACAATTCTCTTGACTTTTCTCTCTCGCATTCTTTTCCCGTCCTGAAAGAGAGAAGAAAAGCGATGCTCGATTTTGCGATATGGGAGGGTTGAAAAGCCCAAGAATATCGTTTTCCTCGAGCTCACTTTTACAACGCCTGCTATCGGTGTTATATTTTCCACGTAAAAAACTCATACGCGAGCTTTTCGTCGCTACGACGAAAAGGCAATCTTCCGAGTTGTCTCGACACTTTTCTCTATCTTCAATTTTCCTCCCTCCCTTTCTCTACCTCGCTTTTCTTCTTTTCCATTTCTCTGCCGCTCTCCCACGGTTTGACCGTCTCTCGGAAAATCGATGGAAATTGAAATTTTCCCTCGGGTAAAACCCTCACGGTTTGATTTTATATTTATCCGCGTGGTTATCTTGTCCGATGCCTTGAAAAGCCGAATGCGATTTATTTACCTCCCTGGAAAGGGCGATAAGAAAAAAAGAATTCTTTGTTTTCCAAACTCAAAATTACGGTGTAAAAAGGGAGATGCAGACTCAATCTCGAATAATACGCGTTGCAATTTTTACATCATTTTTTTCGAACCCTCTCACTCAACCTTTTTCCTTTTCTGCGGAATCGCAGGAAAATTCGCGAAGAGAAAAGTGGAAAACACGATGGAATGATTATTTTCTGAGCTCATGGAATTTCTCAATGTGAGACACTTTAACGCGTTATTCATTGGTTCTTCGAGTCGGAGCAAGTCCGCGGATTCTAATTGACTCTCGCAATCGCGGGGGCCAATTCTCCGTCGTCAGCCGATGCTCGAGTTAAATAACCATAAATAACGTTTTACCGCGAAGATTATTTTGATATTTCGATGCAGAGTGAGAGAGAGAGAAGCTCCATGTCGTAGCGTGCAAATGTTTGGCAATTTATTTTTATTTCTCAATGAAAAAAATCTCCATTGCGTCAACTTGTTCGAAATTGCGACGCAGTTTTTTTTCTCTATCGTCGATTCGACGTGATTGAGTCTTGACACTTATGAGCCTTTTTATTGTACTATAATTGAAATATTTCGAATACGTTTTTTCCCCCATTTTTATCCGCCAAATTCGATTCTTAATTGGGTTTCTAAGTAAGGTGGGGCAAAATGAATCGCTTGAGAGATTTCAGAAGCTTTAACCTTTTGCATCTGCACATTTCAAGTATTTTTAATAGAAAAAAATAAACTCATTGTGTTTATTTAATAAGATTTAATAAATTCAAATTGTCAATGAAGGATACAATTTTTTTATAACTCATCAATTTAATTATTGTCAAGCAATAATTGGGATCTTGCTCAAGCATAATTCTAATTTGCACGATTTTACTTTCATTGAGTTCCGGGATGAATTAATTTCGCCGTGCTAATTAAATCTCCGCTAAAGAGTCACTTTGACCTACATAATATAAAAAGAGCGAAAAAGGGAGAGAAGAAAATCTTTATGCCGTGAAAGACAAATGAACGAGCCAAATCCGCAAACTGTTAACATAAAAACGTGTATATCCACCCCCGTGTCTTACAACCGCGTGTTTTATACACACCAGACGGTTATTTGATGTTGAACGCGTTTGTCGTCGAGATAATAAACGCACGTTGGATCTCTCGACCGTATATAAGCGAATAGGGGGCAAAATGGACACAAAAGCTGTTTGGCGTAATTTGGGCGATTCAATTCTTGACTAAATTCAATTTTAATCGTAGTTGCGCTATCTAATATTTTTTTTACGATTATGGAGGTGGTCATTTTACCCCTAGTACCTCATGTTGCTTTGGCCCTCGGATTATCCAAGTATTTTAGTAAAAATGGGTTACCATAATACTATTAGAGTTCGGGTGTTTTTTTTTTAATTTCCAACTCTTGATAAGAAATTGTCATGAAAATATTTTGGTAAATCAACGCCAATTATAATGATAATTCACTCATTTTCTAATTTTTTGAATTTTTATTTCTTTCCGCCATTTTTTAGTCGTGTCCATTTTGCCCCCATCCCCTATATAATATATATATTTATGTGTACATGAGTTCTGAGTCCGCGTGAGAGGAAGTTCAGCTTTTTTCCTCAAGAGAGATGAAAGCACGAAAAAAGGAGAGGGAAGGAGAGCCAAAATTTCGCATCCTCTCGTTTGTCTCACGCGTGGCGTGTTTCGCGTGTTGCACGGAAAGAATTTGTCACTCGCGGACAGGCGAACGAGCACAAGCGATAATGTTTTTTCTTTCTCGAAATTTTTGTCTCTTTTTCCTCCTCCGTGTGTCTCTTTCGCGGCAAAGTTATTCCGTGAATGCGCGATTTGCGATTGGCAACATTCAAAACGATCGATTAAAGCGATAAAGACAGAAAGGATACGTTTTTTTCGATGCAATGTTTGCTCTCGCTTAAGTGACTGTAACTCAGTCAATTTTCAGAATTTCAACGCAAAATTTTTTGTTTTTCCCAGTAACATATTAAATACTTTTGGGAAGGTGAAAAAAGATGCCTGTTAAAATTAGAGCTCTTAATGAAAATATTTAGTGGTGGCCTCAAAAATATTTAGTGGTGACCTCAAGCCAATGTACCAAAAGTTCTTGTAGAGAATCGAACGCTCTACAAAAAAGACCTCTTGTGATTTTTCGATAAACTCAATCCTTCAAAAGTTATTCAAGGTTAAACTTAAATTTAGAGTAAGTTTCACTTTTTTTTTTTAGTTTCCGGCAAAATGTTGAAACTTATTACTAAATTTCGTAAACACTTTCCTGAAACAAAAGTTTGAATTGTATTAACATAAATTACCTAATTTTTAAAGAAATTATCAACAAAAGTTCACCCATATTCACAGTTTAATATTAGAACGTGAATAACTTTTGAAGGAGTGAGTTTATCGAAAAAATCACAAGAGATCTTTTTTGTAGAACGTTGAATTCTCTACAAGAATATGTATTGTTCATTTTGGTACATTGACTTGAAGCCGAGATATAAAATTTCAAAGTTCGAAATTTTGTTTTCCTGTGTTAATTAAATGGGAAATCAAAATATGCGATGTGCCACCGCTAAATATTTTTATCAAGAGCTCTAATTTTAACAGGCATCTTTTTTCACCTTCCCGAAAGTATTTAATATGTTACTGCGAAAAATAAAAAAATAGTCGCTTTTTTTCGAATCAGTCTAATATTTATGAAAAAATGTACCTCATAAAAGTGCAAAAAAAAATTGTTTTTTAATTTTTACATTGGCTTCAAGCTCGTTGAATGTTGAGAGAAAATATCTTCGTCGCGTTATTTCGCTGAGAAAATTTTATTTTTGCTTAAAACACGTCGAGCTATTTATCGCAATTTGATATCTCACTCTCGTCACGATTCAGCTTCGTCTGGAGTTTTTGTTATTGACTATTTTTTTTCTTTTTTTTAATGACGAATCTCGTCGTTAAACGAGATCATATAACGATGAAGTCGATGCATTCCTCCTTTTGCTCTATTTGTACACGTCGATTCTCTGTTTACACGCCGACACGTGTTTCTCTATTGAGATTTCTCGATTAGGGCCTTTTTTTATTCTTCTTTCCTCGCCGCTCACTACGAGCAGTGACGATGCTTTAATAACAATGTTAATGACCGACCGAGCGTTATACGAGACGCGATAATAAGTACTCGTTAACGAGGCGTAACACGTGGCGAATGTTTGCGCCGTTCGGCAAAAGTTCCTTCGAATATAATGGCAAAATATCTGATACGGAGCCGCAGATTCGCGAGGATAAGTCAAGAAGATCGGTCAAAGATCATCCGTAGAATTTTTTTTTCTTACACCAAGATCCTTTGACTCGTGCCGAACCCATTTAATTGAGGGATTATGCTTATTCGATGAACGAAAAAAAAAACGAAATTGGCTCACAACAATCATGTTATTTGCCCCTTAGAGATCATTTTTATATATCATAAAAGACTCCCTACATTAAAAAAAAAAAATCACCGTAGCGGAGAGAAAAATTTTACCTACAACTTTTTTTTGCTCTCCGATGAAGAATTTTTTCTAAAAAAAAAATAAAAGATTACAAAATCGCGTTAAAGAGTCAACTGTTGAATAAAAAAGTGAAAATACTCACTCAACGGATCTACGGACAGTGTAAATAATAGATTTGTATGATATTCTTGACCTTGTGGTAGAACGCGTTGAATAAATCCATAATCCAGAGTTAAAAATTCTTGTATAAACAGAGCGAAACTTTAATCCCACTTTTCCCTCGATTCTTCAACTCATTTTGAACTTTTTTGGTTTTCTACCAAACAAACGAGGCTCTGAATATGTGAGGAAAAAACATCAGCTGTTCCAATAAAATTACCCAATTATGAAGAATCAAATAAATCCAAAGTGCGGAAAGATCGATTCTAAAATTTCCTATTCCCACATGCCATTTCCAAAAATAATCATAATACACAGTCTCGCCTACGAGATGCGAATTTCGAGAATGTTTGAAGACCGAATCCGGCGCGCAAATTCTGATCTAGGTCAAACGATGTCTGATCAAACATTTGCCATTTTCACTAGCACTTCTCGTTCAATTTTAACGTTTTTTTTCTCCCGCTAAACAAAAAGGTGCCTCTCCTCAAATCCCACCCAACAAACGAGGTCATACGCGTGTAAAAAAAAATCTCCGGCTGTCCCCAACAAGATCTTTCACCCCTAAAATTCTTAAAAATCAAATAAGACTGCAATTTTTTTATTTTTTTTTAATTTTATTTTATTTTTATTTCGTTATTCGCAGAAACGCCATTTTGGAAAATACAACAAACATCCTCGTCTGCGAGATCAGAATTTTCACAATATTCGTGGATTGAATTCGAGTCTAACATTTTTTATCTAGGTCAAACGAAGTCCGATCAACTCTTCCAATTCTCTCTTTTTCTTTCCCGATATTTCGCGCTCGTTTTGTTTTCTTTTGCTCACTGGATTTTTTTTTCAGCGTCAATCTAATTACTTCTAAAATTTCTTTTTTTTTCATCGTCCATTTAAATGTTTCTAAAATTTTAGATCTAGGTCAAAGGAAGTCCACCAAACCCTCGCAATTCTTACTTCCTCTTTCTCGTTTTTTCGAGCTCGTTTTATTTATTTTTTGCTCGCTGGAATTTATTTCCATCGTCCATCTTATTATTTCATTAGTTTCGTGTATATGAGGCATTCTACGTCAAGTCAGCCAACCCATTTTTTGAAAAGGCCAAAAATCGCATACAAATTTTTAGAAAGTAGTTCCAACTATAAAGAAAATTTGTTATTTTTTTCAGATTTTTAAATTACATTTTTTAGCCGGCAAAAAATACAAAAAATTCGTTTGTCCCATTTTGTAACTCAAAAATTATTCATCGTACGAAAAAAAAAGTACAACATGAAGTTTAGGATTTTCAACGTGCTTTTCACTGAATTTTTTTAAAAACTCCTCCGAAAGCTCTATATACCATTTTCGGAGCAAATAATGTTTTGATATTTTTTTCTCAGAATTGACGTCTTCAATTCGTCTGTACTTTTAACAGTTTTTTACTTGATATATTTACAGACTATAATAAAATTGGCGTAGTGGAGAATCCATTATTTCAAATGCATTTTTATTGATACAATCTATCATTATTAACCGTAGACAGGAAGAAATAATAAAATAATCTCGTTTTGATACTGCGAAAACGATTCCAGGAACAAAGCAGTATCGTTGCTTCATTCCCAAAAATCATGCCCAAATCGAACTAAAAAAGTACTCATTGGCCATAGAAACGTCGGTGTATCCAAAGAGGGCAAATTAATTCTTTTTTCCAATCGAGAGACGTGGGTAGCCTTTGACTCTAATTTGAATAGACTTTATCCGTGTACATGGGTCTATTGATAAAGTTTATTAAAATGTACAAAAAGATATTTATAAAAATAAAAATGAAAAAAGTTAAAAAAAATTGAAAAAGTACAAAAAATAAACAAAAATGCGGGCTTTAGAAAATATATGGTAATATGTAATATGCACAGAGAAATTTGTGTATTCATTTGGAATTGAAAACGCATGGGAAGGAATGGATTCTCCACTGAGCCAATTTTTTTATAGTCTGTAAATATATCAAGTAAAAAACTGTTAAGACTATAGACAAATCGAAGATGTCAATTCTAAAAAAAAAAAAAAAACAAAACATTATTTGCTCCGAAAATGGCATATAGAGCTTTCGGAGG
This sequence comes from Alloplasta piceator, assembly GCA_946863875.1. Lineage (NCBI taxonomy): Eukaryota > Metazoa > Arthropoda > Insecta > Hymenoptera > Ichneumonidae > Alloplasta > Alloplasta piceator. The sequence continues at coordinate 2,893,955 of OX333077.1, read as the reverse complement.
AGTTTGTAAAATCTTTCAGTGAAAAGTACGTTGAAAATCCTAAATTTCATGTTGTACGGTTTTTTTTTTCGTACGATGAATAATTTTCGAGTTGCGAAATGCAACGAGAAATTTTTTTTGTATTGTTTTCCGGCTAAAATATGTAATATAAAAATCTGAAAAAAATCACGAATCTTCTTGACAGTTAGAACTACTTTATAAAAATTTGTATGCGATTTTTGGTGATTTGAAAAAATTGGGTGGCCGACTTGACGTGGAATGCTTCATATATATTTATTGATACATATTAATGTATATATCACACAGGGTTGTACAATCCGTGTCTGTCGGTCGCGCACGTACGCGAGTCTTGTTTGAGCAGCTGGCGTTTCTCCGCCGCCGATTCTGCGGCCTATAATGCACGTTGCAGGAGGGCTGCGTGCATTTGTGCGGGTTTGTGCTGCATGCGCGGCAGTTTATTTGTGCCAACGTCGAGCTGTTTCAGCTACGTGCCGCGGGGTATTACTGGCCCTCAAGATATCAGAGGGAAAGAGAAAGATTCACGACGTGTGTGCTCTCATCGTCTTTTCGAAGAGAAGTTCTTCTCTCGCGACGGGAGGGGGATGACGATCAGCAACCAACAGGGTTATATATGAGTGAACGCAGCCTAGCGATGCACGAGCTAAATATGTACGAGTTACGTGCTATTTCGAGGGGTTCGAGCTAACTGCAGAGAGACGAGACAAGCCGCCGGTTAGTTAGTCGGTCGGCTTTTCGAGCTTTCCTCCCCGTATAGAGATATCTCACATTGCCCGGTTTTTTCCCTCTTCATCCCCCGCTTCGTCTCCGCATCCCTTGGACCAAATTCTAGTACTTCGTGGGCAAATTATAGTGACTCCTTCTTTTCTGTAGTTAACTTATTAGTTAATTACTCTCTTCTTTTGTCTATAACTTTAAAAATATTTTAAATTGCGGTCTGTAACTTTCACAGCATATTCTTAAGACGTTTATCTTGCGAAAAATGTAAAAAAAAAATCGATTTTTTTAACCCGCCATAGTGGGCTACTACCTTAAGGATGTTGAGTCCCTATGAAACTTGTTAATGTTAATTGTGCAATGAATAGCTTCTCAATCGTCGTGAAATTTTTACACGACCTCCTGAATACTTCATGTAAAAACATACCAAAGTTTCAGAATTCTATCATCATTACTTCAACCTCCTTAAGGGTTAAAATGAAAAAAGATGAGAAAATTCTGAAAATTTGGTATCTTTTTGAATGAAGTATTTAAGAGGTCGTGTAAAAATTCCCCATGACAATTAGGAAGCTTGTTATTAAAAAATTAACATTTTGTTAAGAACAATTATTTAAACAAATAAAAAAATATTTATCACCAAACTTCGTTTCATTTCCGTTGCTTTCAATATATTGTAGATATTAAAAAATTGAGAGGTCAAAAAAAAACTTATCGCAAAGTTATATCAGTTTCCATGAGACTACATTTAATTTAATTTAATTTGTTAATGTTAATTGTTCGATAACGAGCTTCGTAATCGTCGTGAAATTCTTACACGACCTCTTAATTACTTCATCCAAAAACATATCAAATTTCCAGAATTTTCTCATCATTTGCGATCTGGGACTCAACATCCTTAAAATGTCGATAACCTAGGCTATGAATAGAAAAACATTGAATATCAGGGGTGGATTTTAGTTTAAAGTCGTTCGAGTTTGGAGAATCCTTATTTCCGTTCGCAGCCCGGTCGCCAAAAAAAATTTTTGTTGGTATTCTAATTGAATTTAGTTTATTTTAGATTCATATTTGGATTACCGTTGATTTTTTTAGAGGAAGGAGGGAATTTAGGGTTGTTACTCCGGATGAGACAACTTTCGATGAATGAAGGTTCGAAAAAAGTCATCACGGAATTGAGAATCGTGGTGAAATGACGCTAAACATATATTACTTTGCGCAAAAGTGTTAATTTTCTGGGTTCATTTTATAGTATGAGCGAAGAGGTAATGCGATTCAATTCCATGTATCGTAAAATGGTAATTCTGAGTGAGGCTTTTTCCTCGATCGTTTCTGCGTAATGATTTCAAGTGCTGCTAGATTCTTTCCGAGTTTCGAAGAGATAGTTGCAAAATTATGGAAATTCGAGGATTCGAATTTATCTCTTTACAAGATTTAAAAATAGTCATTATCAAATTTCCTGAAATCGCCTATACATACAAACTTGACCTCTGTGGTTAAAAAAAATAAAAAATAAATATATCTTTTAATCGTTACAAGTCATTTAGAGAAAAACGCGATTGAAATTTTGATTGCGTTTTTCTTTATATAAAATTATATTTTGTGGTCTACCTGCTCTCGTTAAAATTACTGTAGTCAATTTTCTGAACTTTGAGTCAAAATTTTACAAACTTGTTTTTGAAAATATGTCCTTTGAAGAAGTGCAAAAAGAAACGAAAATCACATTTTTGACGTGGCTTTTCCCCCTGAAAAAATGCTTGGTTCAACTGCAAAATAAAAACTTTTAGATTCGCAAAACTTTATTAAATTATTCAATCTAATTTTTGCACTGATGGGCTGATTTTCTTTTTATCCGTCGCTGGCGACAGATTGTGGATAGCACGACGTATTTTCCAATGAATTTTAACGAAGTGTCCGGAGCAAGAATTTCCAATCGGGAGACGTCTCTTCTCGGTGAGCGTCTGAACTTAATTTTTCGTTAGATCCTGGAATATATATATTTATATGGGGAATTCCATGTCGAATCAACCACTTTAAAACCCGACCCCTTTCGATTTGGCTGAAATTTTATTTTCCTTTTCTACCCCATTAAAAACATTTCTCAGGACATTTTCAAATTTTTGTACCCAACCCAAAAAGAATTTTTTTTTTTTCAAATAGCTATAACTTCTCCAAAAAATGACTAATTGGAACGTTTCTTTCAAAATTTTCACCTTTGAATGTACTTTCCGAAAACAATACAAAACAAAATTTAAGATATTAAAATCTATGAAATTTTTCACTTTTCCAAGAAAAACCATCTTTTGCTCGAAGCTGGCCATTTTCAATTTTTTTTCACTAAAAAAAATACTCTGATCAATTCCGGAAAAAATGCCGCCCAACATGGAGTGGCCCGACATTTTCTTTTATTTTTTGTATCAATTGAAGAAAAAAAAAAAATTCCCAGCTGGGCTTGTTTCACAACATACCACTCTGGAAATGTTTGAGGATTTATAAAGGACCGCAGCGTTTGAAAAATGGACAAAAAAATTGAAAGAAATGTGGACCCACTCCATGTCCAGCTGCATTTTTTTACGGAATTGATCAGAGTATTTTTTGAGTGAAAAAAAAATTGAAAATGGCCAACTTCGAGAAAAAGATGATTTTTCTCGAAAAAAGTGAAAAATGTCATAGATTTTAATATCTTAAAATTTTCTTGTACGTTTTTCGGAAAGTACATTTAAAGACGAAAACGTTGAAAAAAAAAATTCCAATCGGTCAATTTTTGAAGAAGTCATAGCTATTTGAAAAAAAAAAAATTTTGTTTTAGTTGGATAAAAAAATTTAAAAATTTTCTGAAAATGTTTTTAATGGGGTAAAAAAGGAAAAAAAAATCCGCCAAATCGAAAGGGGTCGGGTTCAAAAGTGGTTGATTTGACATGGATTGACCCATATACATATTGAAATATCTCGTTACGGCGTTGGTAACTTCACGAAAGCTTTGAGGGAAAATCCAACGGTGGGAAACTTTGTTACGTAACACCGGGGATATTTTCTCTTTCCACGTCATTCTTCGTTACGAATTTTCACCGACAACTTTGGTTAATTGAGTTTTCGCGAATGGAGAAAAGCTCAAAGCCAAGTGAAGCGACTTGTTTGCAACTGAAGGAATTTCAAATTAATACAAGTTTCCCGCCTCAACTCAGGCGGCCATTTTTTTTTTTGGGCGCGAACATTTGAATCGGCGGCGTCTCTGTGCTTTTCACACTCGCAAGCACAAAGTTAAATGAGAGTTCAAACGGAAATTGCTCTCTACAGCGGGTCAGTAGAGTCAAGAATATTATCCCAGATGTATAACTCTCCAACTTTTACTGTTGATCTTCACCATGAGAAGCAGGCAGTTCGTCTCACGATTCACTTTCTCGCTCCGGCTGTGCCGCGTTTACGGGCAGACGCAAGCTCCATTATTGCTCTTGTCGCGTCTTCGTCTTGTCAAGAAAGCACCGTCGAGAGAGAGAGAAAAGATGAAATGAGAGGAAAAAGAGAAGCTCCTTGTCTCGCTCGAAGGAGAAACGCTCGAAGAAAGAGTAAAGGAGAGACCCGAGAAATAGAAGAAATGCTTTATTTATGGACGACCTTGAAAGCTCGAGAGCTTTTAGCACATGCCCGAAGAAAAATTACTCCCATGACTCCGCTGTCGCTTGCATATATATATTTTTTTCTTAAGGGGTCATGATTAGCCAGATGGCTCAAAAAAGCACATTTCTCGCGAATTCAAAATTATTCAAAAGCTCCCGAATGATTTATTTTCAATTAAATCCCAATCGTCCTCGTTATAGTCGTAAAACATTGGGAAGGAGGAAGGAAAACTTAAGAGCTTTTGCTACGTTTAAAATTTTCATTTCTAATGCCAGAGTCGATGACGACAATTCGCAAGAAGAAAGATCATCGCCAAAGTGCTTTTCAATGTTCTTTTTTTTTTGTTTTTTTCTTCACTAAATTCATCATCAAAGCTTCCCTTTGACACTTTACATTGAACTTTTTATACGAATTTCTCGTTTCCATTAATTCGCCAAATTTTTCATTTTGGATGAGAAATCCTTTGGCGTCCGAATTCGTTTCTCGATGGATCGCGTTGGCTCCTTTATCTTCGCTCCATTTGTTTCGCGAAATTTTAAAATCACTCGCCTCTTAAATTTCTCGCTTATCTCGACGATGCAGATATTTCTGGCATGTTTATGCGCGACTCTCGAGTGATTTAACGCTTATAAGTCCCGCGCGTCCGCCGTCAACTGACGGCGAAAACTCTCAGCTGCGTATTCGCATATATGAGATCTCGAAAATTTTACGTTTCTGTTCGGCATTTCGTAAATACGCGGTGCGTCACGACCAGTGTTTTTCGCGAATATCCCCTTTTATACAGGGGAGGAGGCAAAATGAAGGACAGTGAAGGCCAAATGGGCACCATAAAAATTATGGAAAAAAGATAAAAATCGAAAAAATTAGACAATCAGCGAATTATCATCAGATACAACATTTATATTTTCATGACAATTTCCTGTGATGAGTTGGAAAATTTTTCAAAAAATTGTCATTCTCATCGCGTTAGAAAAAAAAGACCCCAACTCTAATAGTATTATTGCAATCCGCTAAAATACTTGGAAAATCTGAAAACGGCCATCTTCCTAATAATGAAAAAAAAAAAAATTTGCTAATTCAACTACGATTAAAATTGAATTTCGCCAAAAATTTGATTGCCAAAATATGCCAACCAGCTCGGTTCAAGTATCTTGGATATTAAAGGTGATGTGAAAAGCGAGGGAAATCGTTTTCTCAAGGTTTTTCCTCGCTTGCTTGAATTTTCGAAAAAGGAAATTTGTATGGTTTCTACTTTGCTCCTCTCCCCTTCTCTATATTTATTTTCCGTGCGAATGCTTTTCCATTTCCTTTTTGTTCGTTTCGCTGAACCTGGCAAACCGCAACGAACTAAATATCTTGGCTCGCGCTCAGAATTTTCGCGCTTAACTCTTGCATTAATCATAAAACGCGAATACATCTAAATACACGTATAGCTCGTGCCTACGTTATTATTATTATCGTCGTTGTATCGCGAAATAACTGAGAGGAGTACGAACTCTTCGCGGGCGCTGAATTAGCGACCGGGAGCCAGAAAAAACCGTTTTTCAAAGTCTCTAGACCCCGCGATATACTTTGCCGAAAAAGTGATGCACTTATTCTTCGCGTATAAATAGAAAAAGCATCGACCTTTCATCGGTCTTTCGCGCCCAAATTTTTCTCGTGAAATTTTTAAGGATTCAATGTAATTCAATTTGACTTCATTTTAATTTTATTTCATTTAATAAAAACTTTGACCGCGATATTCAATTCTATAAATTTACCATGCAGAATCCTGAAAATTGTAAATTTTTCGGAAAAATTCTGAATTTCGTCAATCAGTAAAACAACAACCCGAGAAAAAAATATCTTATTTAATTTTGGCCAAAAAATTGTCGAACGTTTTGACGTAATCAACTTTTCAAGATTCATTTGATTGAAGATTTAAAAAAATGAAGATTCCAGTTTTTGACATCCTTTGATGCATAAAAAAGTATCGAATAGTCGAAAAAAATGATTTTTATTTCTCCAAAAAGGTGATGCAGAGCTTTTAGGCTATTTCTCAAGAAATAAAATAATCACTTCAATATTTTGAAAGTTTGAAATCTTTTTGAGAATTCACTCGAGAACTTTCTTCCTTCGATGAGGAATCAAAAAGCCACATGGGCTTGTGAAAGTTATTGTGTGTGACTGTGGAACAAGACGATTTTTTCATTCCTCGTTGAAAAAGCTCTTTGTTTCTTTCTTTTTATATCCTCGGGTATGCACGAGGAACTCTTACAATTGACGTTATGTATCACCGTCGAGTACACGACACAGAGGAGGGTAGTATATATACCCTCTATGCAGCCCCGATAGAGGGGGTTTGGCTCTGGTTTATAGCCTTGCACCATGAATTAGGTCGCGAGCGTCGACGAGGACGCGCGCTGGCTTGGTACATCGACTTGGTATGAGGGTAGCCACCCCTCTGGCTGTGGCTCGTGACTGGCTAGGCAAGCGCACACATACGCTCAAGAACCCTCGAGCTCTACCTCAACTTCAAGCTCATCAAACTCCAACCCTGTGTCTATGTATGTGTGCTTTATATATACATATATGGGTCATTCCATGTCACATCGACCAAGAGTTGGAATCGAACCCTTTCAATTTAGATGCAATTTTTACATAAGTTTTCATTTTTAATAAAACGAAGTGCTACCAAAGGGAAAAAATTTGAAAAAAAAATTTCGAAAGTTATGCAAGATTCAAAATTTCACAAATTTTTAAATCTTTCAAGTTTATTTTTTAAATATCTCGAAAACTATTATAGTTACGAAAAATCGTTCTAGATTCGTCTTAAAGAGTAAACTTGGGGCTACGAAAAAAAAATTGGAAAAATAATGAATTTTGAGAATTTTGAATTTTCACAAGCCGTTAAAATCCAAGATCAGTACTAAACTTTTGGTTCCATTTTTTTTTGGATAATACATTGTACTGATCTTGAAAGATCCGGAAATTTTCAGAAAGGTGTTTTTTGTTTTTTCAAAAATATGAATTATTGAATTTTTATCGTGTAAATCCACGATCAACATTAAATTTTTGTTATATAAAACCTTTTACTGATCTTAAAAGATCCTGAACTTTTCAGCATGGTGTTTTTTTGTTTCAAAAATATAAATTTTTGAATTTTGGTAACAAACATTTTTTTCACCCAAAATACTATTACTTTTACTTTTTTTTACTGCTTAAAATTACAAAACTACATAATTGCTCAACTTTACTTAACTAAGAGGTAAAAAAAAACTTTGTTTTACCAAAATTAAAAAATGTAAATTTTTGAAACAAAAATACACCATCCTGAAAATTTCAGGATCTTTCAAGATCAATCCAAGGTATAGTATAAAAAAAATTTAACCACGAATTTAATGTTGATTGTGGATTTACACTTCAAATTCATTCTTTTGAAAAAATTAAAATTAAAATTAAAATTAAAATTAAAATTACAAATTCTCCAAATTCATCATTTTTCAAAAAAAAATTTCCGGAATATTTTTTTTCGTAGCCACAGGTATACTCTTCGAAACGAACCCAAAACGATTTTTTCGTAACTATAACATTTTTCTAAATATTTAAAAAATAAACTTGAAAAGATAGTGAAATTTTGAATCTTGCGTAGCTTTCGAAAAAAAAAGTTTAAAAATGGTTTTCCTCAGGCAGAACTTCGTTTTATTAAAAACGAAAACTTATGACCAAATTTCATCGAAATTGGAAGGGGTCGATTCCAACTCTTGGTCGATTTGACACGGAATGACCCACATATATAAAGATAGTGAAATTGTAGTGAATACTCCGCGCGCTTGTGTGTTTCCTTTGAAAAGCTCGAGTCTGCAACCCTCGCAGCTCTACGGCCGCCGACGTCGTCTCGTTTATAGCCACGTGTGTTGGCTACATATATTACTTGGCAAGGGTATTAGCGAACTCACGGATAGGGTAAAATACACCCTTACTCGCTTGTGATGGCCGGATCGTGCGGGTTTGTCGGGGGTGGCTCTGTGCCCTAGTTGCAAACGCGCATGCACCCCGCAACGATTGCATCGTTCTTTTACCGCTGTATTCGACTGTGTGTTTGTGTGTGTCTATGTATGTGTAGCTAAAGTTCTCGGCACAATGGCGACGAGAAGTAGACGGGGACGAGCCAGAGAGACGCTAAAAACGCGACGAAACAATCGATTTGAACGCCCCCCGCCGCGGAGAAAGCTGCACCCTCTGCTGCGCTTCTCCATGAAAGTTTTTTTCAAAATTCATTGCGATCGATGATCATTGATCGTATCCATTTCATCATTGATAAGATCGATGGCGTTGGACACGGGATATCAATTTTCCTCGCGCCCGAAAACGTGTTTATCGTCAATGCTCTTTCCTCATTCCTTCTTTGTCTTCATTCTCTCGATGTTCCCAGATTCTCTCTCTGGAGCACGATCTGAATTTTCTCGCAATTCATAAATTTTACATTCAGGTCAACTCCACTTTATGTAATCACGCTTCTATTCCTCTATTCTTTCCTCAGTATCGTCGGGTAAGGAAAAATCAACTGAAAATCTCGTTCACTTTTCTTGAATCACAATTTATCGGTCATATTACGGAGATTTCTACTTTGTTTACAATTGAATTTGAGATTTTTGCAAAAAATTTCTTTGTTTCACAATTTTATTAAATTCAAAACTCTTGAAAGATTTAATTCAAATTCACAGAGTGAATTTGTTGAAACAAATCGAGCTTGATTGCTGCAAAATTATAGCTGCACGCAAATTTTTTTCTAAATACGATTTATCAATATTTTGGAACATTCAGGATACTTGGAACTCAACCAGGACAAAATCTCTCACAATGTAGCTTGTGAATTTATTAAAATCTGACTAATTGACTGTCTAACTAATTAAGATGCACGACAACCGTATAAGAACTCCCGATTCTAGCTCGTGTTTTGCCAATTTCTGCATTATGGATACTGGGGTAGTTTTTCCAGTACTCGAAGAGTGGTTCGACCTCGTTGACAAAACAACGACGAAACCTAAGGTCTTGAGTTGATCGTGGTATTTTTGCAGGATCGATCTGATGCCCCAGTTTATTTAGTATATATATAAGACAAATGAAATAAGTGCTTTGGGAATAGAATGAATCGCACAAATACGGTCATCAGAATCCTCAGGCAATTTTCCAAGGCAATTGCATTAAAAATAAACTACCAGACCATTGGCATCACTGCTGCTTTCATAGCATAATTCTGAGTTAAACGTAGACATTGGATTGCTCAGTGATTCTCGACACTGGATTCCAGCTGACAAATTCAACAATGTTTAACGCCAAAGGTCCGATCAGTCAGCCACAATGTTGACCCAACTCCGGCCATTCCGTACGGTTGAATCCATCCTGGTTATTCCTTGAATTGGTCGAAGATTCCTGTAGCCTGGATGCGAACCCCCGGGGACGAGAGCAGGCATTGACCTAGATGCCCTCTCGCTTATTCCACCCAAACCCCTTCTCGCCGACCCCTCTGTGTGGATATCGGGGCGCATACTCCTGCGTCTGTCCTCTCTTCTTCTCGGTCTTCCACCCACCAAAGCTCTCTTGGCTGAAGCTCACCGGTTCTATGGTGCAGGGACAAGACCCTGGCCCTGGATGAAACTCGGTTCTGCGCTCTCTCTTCCTCCCGAACAGAAAGTGAGAGAGAAAACCAGAATAGATCTCACCCTCTGTGCCTGCTGACTGTGGGGTGGCGCTTTCAGCGATGCGCACTGGAGGCGCTTCCAGCCAGGCTCTGCCGCCCCGATGCCTTTCCCTCCGTTGCAGCGTTGCAGAAGCCAGCCATCGGTGCTACTGGCCTCGATGCTGGGCCAACCCCTACTCAAGCTTCGACCATCGGCAAGGGGTTGGAAAATGCACGTACAGACTCGCCAAACCAGGACGGGAGGGATACCCCGGGATGGTACCTCGTGGTCCTGGAGCTTTCACTCTGGCTACGACTTGGCTGTTGGGTTTCCGGCCGCTGCACATTGGTGAGGGGAGGATGAGGGAAGGATGAGAGGTTATATCCAATGCCCTTCCTCTCGTACGGAATCATACTGACTACCAAGGGGAAGGAGTGCTACTCGTACAACGTTCAAGCGCAAATGTGAAACGTTGGTGAGCGTCGGTGGAGGGGCTAAATTCTACCTCGTGAGGGTGGTTGCGCTTATCTCGCGGTATGAGGTTAGCGCCTCTTCGCGAGATTACTCGGCAACCGCCGCCACACGCTCGTATTGATCCTGTCTGGATCCCCCGCGAAATTCTCCACGCGGATAGTCAACGTATAGACGCACGTGTGTTGGTTGACGCTTCTGCTGGAAAGTTTTAGTTTCTCCAGACCAGCGTCCAAAGTTCTGACTCCACACTGTCATTGTAACCTACTTTTGCACAGTGACAACTATGCGCTCGTGTTTTTCTAAAAGGAAAGGAATTTGGCCCGGGTTGTAGTAAAATGAGACCATTGTCGAATTTTATTCAAGGTGTCCTCTGACAACTTTACCATGGCTGTTCTGACAGTGTTTCATCATGAACGCGCATTTTTATTTTAGTCTAGCTGAGACATTCATGTCCATTTGACCTCTCGAGCACAATCCATAAATCAATCAGCATCCTTGGATCTCTGGACATTAAATACAATGCTGTAATACAATGTCCGTCGCTTGTGAGTAGACGCAATATTTTCTTTTTGCTTAGTTCCGATGAGCCAGCATATTGTCCGTGATGTTCAATCGATCTTTGTGCACGAGGAAACTGATGATACTGTTCAGCAGGGTCCGAGTATTTGCCTGATGGGCTTTTTTTCAATATAGCGGGCTTTACGAATTTTTTTGGAGTCTTCGATGAAGGGAGAAATTGAGGGTAACCATACTACAATGTAATTTACTGTTCTGCTGTACATCAAACTTGAAATTACAATATATCCGGTTGTTTTCTCGAGGTTATTATAAAAACAGGAAGGTACCATTTCAAGGGAGGCCTAAGGAAATGGTAAAACATTTCAAATGGTAAACCATCTGAGCCTGAAAATTGACGAGGCGTGCGCTGATTGCGGATCGAGAAATTTCGTGGCTCATTGAATCACCTCGTTGGTTTACATGCGTATCTAATGCGAAAAGCATCGCTAAAATAAACATGTAAAAGGGTTCGTCGACGCGTGAATTAACGTGCAGACGATTTTTTTCTATGCAAACACTGAGACGCAAAGAAAAATGAGAAAATGGGATGATCGTTACAACGCGTGGGAGGGAGTGCGTCTAAAGCGCGTGGATGAAGGGAGAATAAGTTTCACGGATCATGCGAGTATTGGAAAATGCTCGCATGATCGACCTGCTCGCTTCGTTCGCACGATCCGCTTCGACTGATTGAAGTCGCTGCATGAAGATAAGAAAATTATAACATGATGCAGAAAACGAGCATACAAGAAAAATCGATAATGTCGTTTTTTTCATTTTTATTTTTTTGATATTCATTCGCATCGAAGCTATTGATATTTTCAATCGGATCCTTTTTTCCGCGTTCCCAGAGATTAGAAAGTGCTCGACCTTTCTCTGAAAGTCACAAAAAACCACTCCGGTGAGGATTCAATGATTGGGTTACACACAGATATGGGATGCTTGTGTGGTGGGTCAGGGTTAGTTTCAGTGTCGGAGGTTAGGCTTCTCACGTTCGGTCTTGATCGTGGGCAACGTGAGAGTGTGCCGCATCGATCGGACAAAATACGAGACCGCGGAACATCGACTGGGCTCGCGCTCAACGTTGGCGCAAAAACCCGCGGTTTTAAGGGTGCCAAAACCCGGATTACATTGAGGGCAGATATATATGGGCAAGTTTTCAAGGAGTAGAGTCACTGAGAGGGGTCAAAAAAGAGGTCAAAGTTTGGAAATCATTTTCAGACACAACTAATTATTAAAGGATCTAAGTTATCATTGTTTTATCAAGTGTAACTTATTCCATAGCAATTTTGATTGTCTCCATACTTTCCTATCGATATCTTGGTTAAGGGTTGTGAGAAAATTAGAAAAAGAAATTTTCAATGTATTAAATAGCGATGAGGTGATGTTTTTTTCATTATCAAGACCCATTTTTATTGAAGCAGGTTTTTAAAATAATAATAATCAACATTTTTTTAATTGCCTAAGCACAGACTTAACCACTGTGATTACGAATATTTAAAAAAAAAAATGAAAGTCGGCTAATAAGGTCGAAAAAAGTCTTTTTGAGTCGGTAACTCAGTCAATTTTCAGAATTTCAATTCAAAATTTTACATCCATGTTTTTGGATGTATAAACCTTGGAGAAATGCAGGAAATTTTTTTGTTTTCAATTTTTACACTGGCTTTCCCCCTTGAAAGAGTGGGGTGAAGTAAAAGGGAGGGAAAACGAGACCCAAAGTGGAGGAGATCGATCGATAGTCCGTCGTGTTTTTTCACGAGAGCGCACTGCGACGATCGGTTGAATAGCACGTTTCGCTTAACCATCCACCGAATCATAGCGTGTCCCTATTTTTGCGAAAGCCAAATGGAAGGATTTCACGATCTTGCAAATTGCGGATCTTCCGTTCTATCATTGCCGTTTTATCGTTTCATTCTGTTCGCTTTCGTAAATTTGTTTGTCACGGATGAATATGAAGCTTTTAGATGTTGTGGTAACACGATCGATGCTAACCTTCGCGATGAATATCACCGATTGAGCTGGTAAACTGGAACCAGCGACGTTTCTGTAATCAGACCTGTGACTAATGGCCACAACGAGCATTCTCCGCGGGCCTGATGATAAACTTCCCAAACTGTCAGATACAGACGGAATGTTGAACATTAGGCTTAACCCTGCAACCATCCAATTGGAGCGACACACTGGACGACTGCAAACGTACCAGAGACTATTCCGAATATAGAATACTCCGTTCTACATGTTCGGTGACAAGGACTAGGCAGAATCTGCGATTAATTAATTTTCTGCGTCATAGTCAATGTTCCGGTGTCAACACTGGGAGAAAAAATTACTGAATTTGAGAACATGAATTTATTTATTAAATGAAAGTATTAATTCGATTATTTATTTGTTGAACCAAGAAAATCACTCTTCATTTAAAAAAATATTTTCACAAATCTATTACTCCATTATATTAAACTCTTATTTAATAGTAACAATTAAATGCATGATAGATTTGATTAAATTTGTATTCATTGGATTAATTACATTGATCGCATCATAAACGTGAGATTATTTCAATCTAAAAAACGAATTCAATACAAAATTATTTTTTTCGAAAAAATTATTTTCTTGCAATAAAGTCATTATTATTTTACTTCTAAAAATATTTCTGTAGTATTTTCAATATTTATTAGATATAAAATGGATTGTGATTATTTTTAAAGAAGCTGTAGTAAAATAAATAACACATTATTTTATTTCAATAGAATATACATACTTTAATAGTATACATATAAGTTGTTAAAAATTTAAAAAATGGTTTTTTAAATGTTTACTTATATTCAAATCTTCATAACTCCTAACATTTTTCAAGTGCATAGTAGTAGTCGATAGCGTAATAGGTAGCGTGTTAGGTAGTTAGGTAGGATAGGTATAATGGTAGGTAGGGTCGAGGGTTCGAATCTTGGTCGGACAGAGGAATTAGTTCGGAGAATTGGCGCAGCTTTGTCTTTTTTTTCTATTTATCTCTTTTTGGGGTCACTAAACTATGCATATTAAATTATTTGGCAAGGGCTATATATTATTTATAAAATATTTAGCAACAATTGATAAACACGCATTTTATTGAATCAATCATTTTTTCTGTTGATTGGACTAATTAATTTGTTGATTCAACAAATTTTTTTTCTCAGTGCTTCCTGTATTAAAAGACATGCATGTTTTGAATGATAAAATGTGTTCTTGATTCAAATGACATATTGCATATAATTGATAACATATTGTTAGATTCAAGCAAATTTGTTTATTGAAACAGAAAATTATGAAATTGACTGAAAAAAAATTAACCAAGTAAATATGTAAGGGAACCAATCTAATATGTTTTGGCAAATAATGAAAAAAAATATGATTTTTTGCCTTCAAAACTTTATTTCATTGATTCTAGTAATTTTTTCTCTCAGTGAAGTTTTTAGTATGATTCTGAGATAAATCTTTATCGTTTAAAAAGTCACAGCTAGTCGTAGGACAATTTGAAAAAAAATTAGACAGTGAATCGTTCTTTAAATGTGCCCTGAAAATTTCAAGGCAATCAGCAGAAGTTCAGGAAAATAAACAAAAAAATGTCCAGAGATTTTTAACCATTTCTGCGTAAACCTACGTAATTAGAGCCAGAGTTGCTAAATCTGATCTGAATCAAAGTTTTTAGAAATATATTTATGTCCTTGGATACTTAAATCAAAATATAATATGAGTCAGTTTTGCCGTAATGTGATATTTTCGCGTTGTCTGAAGGAATACATTTTTTTCCGATAAAATTTTTGGTGAGATCTACCAACAGTTTTCTCCAAAAATCAAAATTTTCATGAATTTTCATCAAAAACATTTTTTTTCCTAATTTCTTTTCTCACGAACGCGTCCATTGAGTCGCTTGATAATCCCTTAATCTTGAACGGAGATACCGTAAAACTGGATAATCAACAAAATATCGATATCCATCGTCCTTGAAAATCCTACGTGTGTCCTCGGCCGAGTGAAATCGATTTTCGCAATCTAACATGTCGACGAGGGCCAAACTATTCAGCGGAACATTTCTTAATCCTGTTGACTCGGTTTTTCATCCGCGGAAGAGATCGTTCCGGTACGCCGATCCCACGGACTTGGTGAACGATTTTTGTCGTACGCGAGCAATTTGCCACGGTAGTTTTACAAATCGGGGCATTGTGAAGTGCAATTTCGACGCGTTGCGTCATTGAGAGGCAAGAAATGGTATTGGTACCGATCTAATCGGTATTTTCTTCGACTCCGGATAACTTTTGAATCCGGTGGATAATTCTGTGCGATGAACCCGTTCGGAGTGGAACATTTTGAACTTTGGTCGGAAGTGTACGTTAACGTGAGAGACAGAAGTCCGTGTTTGAAAAATATTCGAAGGGTCGTTGAAGTTTTGGTGTCACCACGTGCGCTGGTTGTAAGGTGTCAGGAACCGGACGCGACGTCGACCGGCGAAACACCGATATTCAACGACGATGAGAGGACTTCGTGATCAGAATTTCACGTCTCGAATTTATACGCTCCGCTGCTCGCTTCTCCCACCAAACTCGCGCCTTCAATCTTATACGTTCTTCCTCGAGTCTTTCCGCGCGATTATCACACACGCCGGATACACTTATGCCGGCACCATAGTAATCTCTTCATCGTTTCCCACCATACTGAAGAATCCTTGAACAGTCCTTGAAGTTCGGTCGAGCCCTGAGATTCCAAAACATTCGAGTTCCTATTTAATTCGGTACGCAAAATCTGCCCAAAATTTTACGACTATTCGTTCAATTGGTTTCAAGAAAACAAAACCCAAAAATGAACCTTTTTGAACCGTTCCATCTGATATCCTCCCCTCAATCGAAATGATAGAAATTCGCAAAGAGCCTCAGTTTACCCGGATATGAATCTTTTTGGACTCGTTCTATCAGCTTCGCCAAGGGTCTGATTTTTTCTTCCATACGGCAAAACAACGAAAATAATAAACGAGTCACGAGTTTCTTTTTTCCTTTTTTTTTTGGGTACACGAGCAGAGAGGTGGAACGAGCGAGAGAACGGATAGCTCAGTGGGGCCTCTATTACTCCGTGGATTTTCTGTTGGCCTCTCTCACTCTCTCTCTCTCTCTCTCTCTCCAGGTGGGTCCCACGTAAACAAGAGGTTCGCTGACGGGAGGACCCGAATTGGGAGGGGGACGCGTCACGCTCTTTTTTTATTTTTTATAATTTTTTTTTTCGGGGCCAGCCAAGCTAGAGTCTCGTTCTCGTCTCTCTCGACTGCGTAGAAAGTCACAGGCCATGCGCGCGCCAGAATGTTCCTCTTTCCCTCTTCTGGCTGACTGGGCCTCCTCGTGCCTCGCGAGTTTCACTCTCTTCATCTCTCTCTCTCTCTTTCTCTCTCTCTCTCTCTCTCTCTCTCTCTCTCTCTCTCTCTCTCTCTCCCACTACCGAAGGTCTCTCTGTCTTTCGCCTTCGCCGCCGCCGCCGCCGAATTCTCGGGGCCCCCGGACCCACTCTCTCGCGAAGGAGGGGGCCTTGAGTCCGGCAGTTTCGGCAACTGCGTCACGGTACCAGGTACCCCGAAAGCGGGATCTCTCTCTCCCTCGCCATACTTTTGTATACTATCATTCGTACACGATTTATCAGTCTATCGCTAACGTCTATCCAAGCGTCCCGGAACATCGATATTCGGTACATTTTTCGACGATTTTTTCACGTGGCGTCATCTTGTGCTTACTTCGATTAATTTTAATTACCGATCACTGCCGTTTTTTCTTATGGCCTTCTTCTCTTGGTAATGTTGCAGATATACCTCAGTAAACGGCACGGATATCATCGTGGACAGCATGCAACAGCAGCGTTTCGATACGCACGTTAAGATGCGATTATATTTGGAATATAAATAATCGAGGAACGCGGAGGAGTGTGTGTGATAAAATAAGGGTGAAACGTATTAGAAAGTGCTGTGTCACGGGGAGAGATCACCAGTGAAAAAGGGACAAGGATAACTCATCTCTGATATAAACGGTGAGAACTTGATTTCTGTTTTTTTTCCCTTCATTTCCATCTTTGATCGACAGTCTGGCGGACTTTTTTACGTCCCGAGTGTGTGTAAACGTGTGTGTGTGTGTGTGTGTGTCCGAGTGTCCTGCGTCGATATTTGTGCGCGCGTGGTGGAGCCACTATGAACTATAGAGGTTAGAACGTTCAAGGAGCTTTATATTTCGCAATAAACAGTACAAGGATTCAGAGTACAGAACGTGTTGTGCCTCCGCTGAATGTGAAAGTTGTTGGAAAATTGTCGCAAAATATATATACGTCTGCGTAAGAGAGCAAGTGGAGTTCAAAGTTTGAGGAATAACCTCGAAGGTCCCTCCTCGCCCGGGTCGTAAATTCTAACGGCGCGACCTCGATCTTCATCGTGATCAATTTTACCGATATCACGAGTCCGGCAATCGGTATCACCGAGCAGCGGAATCCACCGATCGTGTCTTTTGCCAAGGGAGACCATCGATTCCCGGCCTCCGAGTAAGAGGCTCGGATCATATCGGTATTCAAGAGCGAATTGCGCGGAGAACGAGGAAGATTTTTAGAACAAGCCCAGAAGTAAAGGCATTCGTAGAGTAGCGCATGATGGAAAAAACCGTGGTACGAACGTCAGCGTTGTGTCACGATTCGAGCGTTATTTTCCTCAAATCCGAGTCAATCGGTAGTACATTTTTACGAAACGTATTCGTCGTCGTCGCTCTGATCTCCCAAGAGGCCTATAACTTTGGCTAGACAACGGGGAAGCATCGATCTATCAGCGTTATCGCCCTGAATAACACCACAATTGTTTGACCTTGTTTTTGGCTGAGATAACCAAAGATCCGCCTTCCAAGGTCCAAACCTATATGTATCAATGCTGATTGGTACGAGGCTGATACCGTTAGTTTCAACCCCCGATGACCGTACGTCGGTATCGTTGGAGTGCCTTGTCGAGACGGGGTTACATTGAGAAAGAACGATAACAGGGGAAACGGCGAGAAACAGCTGGGGCAAAGGAAACAGGGAAATTAGTAACAAAGAAAAAACCCCAATCCCGAGCTCTTGAATGTGCGTAGCAGAACGGGTACATGAGACTGTGCCCGACGGTGACCGAGTCGTCATCATCGACAATATGCGCGGAGCTGCAAGTGGTGCTTCACCCTCGTCAGTATCCATCAAAGTCGGTAGAACGAGAGTCACGGTGACGAGTTTGGTCAGCAATAACGTAACGGTGCGTTATAATAATAATGAGGGGTCGCGGGTCGGCGGTGGTGTCGTCGGTTGTCCCGGGACAACAACGACAGCGGCAACGACGACAACGACGTCGACGACGACGGGGTCGACGACGACGAGCCTCTCGGGTGTCAATACCGGAGGAGGAACGGGAATCGCACTTGCACCCTCATCCAGGATGAGTTCACCGTCGAATATGGACACGTCGGAGGGACCGACGATCGTTGGGGGTCAGGCTATGGCATTGGTCAAGCCCGAGACACCCGAGGGACAGCACAGAGCCACGACCTCGGCGACAGCGGTCACGGGTCCGGTTGGGGGTGGTAGTGGCCTTTTTGCCGGTATCGCGAGTAGCAACAAACGTCCAAGACCCGACGATTGGCTAGCTCCGACCAGTCCAAGCTCACCGCAGGGTCCATTGCCGACCCAGCATCTCGTTTACACGACGCCTCAGCAACAATTAACGAGTGCCCAGCAACAAGCTCAATTGCAACAACAGCAGCAACAACAACAACAACAACAACAACAACAACAACAGCAGCAGGCCAATCAGCAAACGCCTCAACAAGCCCCCGTTCAGGCTATGCAGGTGCAGCAATCCCAACAACCCCAACAACAACAACCTCCTATGGCTCATTCAACCCCCATTACGCAACCGCAAGTGCAAGTGCAACAACCGCCGCCCAATAACAATGGTTACGCCAGCCCCATGAGCTCGGGAAGCTACGATCCTTACAGCCCCAACGGGAAAATAGGTGAGTCCATTTAATGTTTTTTTCTGCATTAAGGGAAAAAACCACTGTTAATGGTGAATCAATTGATAATATTTCAGAATTTCCATGATTATTCACAAAATGGCGGTAAATTGAATTTTTTAAATTTTCTTAAGGCTCTTTTTTTATTCAAGCAGTTTTGAACAATTGTAATTATCCAAATTTGCGAAATTGGCAACTTATAAAATTGGCAATTTATAAAATGGCAAAAAATTGAATTTCTTCAATTTTTAGAAGCTCTTGTTTTATTCGAGCGATTTTTAATCATCATTTTTTTTATTATTTACAAAATGGCGATAAATTGAGTTTTTTCAGATTTTTAAGGCTCTTTTTTTATTCAAGCAGTTTTGAATAATTGTAAATATCAAAATTTTTGAAATTTGCTTCGTACGTACGTACGTACGAAATCAGCTCACAGGTTTTTGAGTACTTGCTGGAAGAAGGTCGAAAGAGTCATTTGGAGAAAAATGCGTTTAAAGTTTCTGCTCTCACTAAAGTAATTGTAACTCCAAAATTTTCAGAATGTTTACTCGAAATTTTTCCTGCTTGTTTCCGAAGTAGTTTGAACTACATATAAAGAAATGCAACAAAAAATTTGTTCAATATTTGCAGTGATTTTCACCCTTGAGAAAGCCTCGTTCTCGTTGAGTGGGTTATTTTGTTGACATTTTCTTGCTGATCGTTGAGAATGTCGCGAAAGGTGAAGGGATTATTTTTAGGACAATTTTTTGTCCCCCAAAAATTGGTGATCAGGAAAATAAAAGACTAGTTTGTCTTTTTAATGTATTTCTTGGTTCTTTTTCATACAATCTTAGAATCGTGCGCAATTTATGGACTATTTTTCGTTTTTCGAAATAACCTATTAAATACTTTCGGGGGGGTGAAAAAAGATGCCTGTTAAAAGCAGAGCTCTTAATATAAATATTTAGATACGTCTCATCGCGGATTTCTATTTCCCATTTACATAACACAGGAAAAAAATTTCAAACTTTGAAATTTTATACCTCGACTTCAAATCAATGTACCAAAATGAATGACATATTCTTGTAGAGAATTGAACGCGCAACGAAAAAGTTCTCTTATGATTTTTCGATAAACTCACTCCTTCAAGGTTATTAAAGGTTAAAGTTAAATTTAGAGCAAATTTCACTTTTTTTTGTCTAAATCTGGCAAAATGTTAAAACTTATTACTAAATATCGTAAAACATGTCTTGAAACAAAAGTTTAAATTGCATTAACATAAATTACCTACAAGAATACATATCGTTCATTTCGGTACATTGACTTGAAGTCGAGGTATAAAATTTCAAAGTTTAAACAATTTTTTTCTGTGTTATTTAAATGGGGAATAGAAATTCGCGACGAGACGTACCTAAATATTTATATGAATAGTTCTGCTTTTAACAGGAATCTGTCTTCACCTCCCCGAAAGTACTTATTATTATAGGTTACTATATATAATAGGTTATTTCGAAAAACTAAAAATAGTCGATTTTTTTAAATCAGTCTAGTCCAGATATTGGATGATTTTCATTTATTGGAAAATAAGACCTTGGCTCTCTCAAAATTTCCAGATTTTGGGACACATTTTTCATTTCACAGGACAAAGATTTTTATTCGATAATTTTATCAGGACATTTTTTAATTCGTGGGACGTTTGAATTTCAATCGCGATATGTTTATCATCGCGTATGAAGTCGTATCGTTGAGTTTAACGATTGGAATAATGACCGTTAGGCCGCGATTTTTGCGAGCATCGAGGCGTATAGTAACGCGAACAAAAGCTCTCGCCGCTCGCCGAAATTTTTGCCGCGATCCTTCTGATAGCCGATATTAAGGGGAAGGAACCTCAAAAGCCGGAGGAAAAAGGTATTTATCGCTCGATCAGCGTGTTACAAGGTTCTCGTGCTAAAAGAGAGAGAGAGAGAGAGAGAGAGAGAGAGAGAGAGAGAGAGAGAGAGAGAGAGAGAGAGAGAGAGAGAGAGAGAGAGAGAGAGAGAGAGCGGGAGGGAGAGAGAGAGAGAGAGAGAGAGAGAGAGAGAGAGAGAGAGAGAGAGAGAGAGAGAGAGAGAGAGAGAGAGAGAGGGAACGATAGGGCCTGATCTGACCACAGACCCGCGCAAGAAAGAGGAGATCGCGCGCCTCCTTGATCGGGCGGTTTATACACAAACGACGTACACTTTCTCCCGAGGGGGGACCAGACATTCGAGAGATGCCGATGGCTTTGGGAGGGAATTCTTGGCTGTATGGGGGCCTGTTTTGGGACGGGACAGAGGCGTGTTTGGGAGAAGAAATCATACACGGCACACATAATCGAAATTGAGATGGAGAGGGCGAGAATCCAATTTTTTTTTCCTCTCTCATTTCCTCGATCCCCACCGCATTGTAATTTATTCCCCGTGACTTTTCGCTTGTGTAAAAACGTATCTCGAGCGCGATCTCTCAATTCCAAATGCCCGTTGTTGATATCTGTGCATAGATTAGACTGATTCAAAAAAAGCGACTATTCTTTGTTCTTCGAAATAACATATTAAATACTTTCGGGGAGGCGAAAAAAGATGCCTGTTGAAAGCAGAGCTCTTAATATAAATATTTAGATTTGTCTCATCGCAAATTTCTATTTCCGATTCAAATAACACAGGAAAAAAAATGTCGAACTTTTAAATTTGATATTTCGGCTTCGAGTCAATGTACCGAAATAAACGATACATATTCTTGTAGGGAATTTAACGCTCTACTAAAAAGATCTCTTATGATTTTTCGATAAACTCTCTCATTGAAAAGTTATTCGAGGTTAAAGTTAAATTTCGAGTAGATTTTACTTTTTTTTTAGTTTCTGGCAAAATGTTGAAACTTATTACTAAATATCGTAAAATCTTTCTTGAAATAAAAGTTTGAATTGCATTAACATATATTACCTAATTTTTAAAGAAATGACGTTGACTTGAAGCCGAGGTATAAAATTTCAAAGTATGAATTTTTTTTTTCCTGTGTTCTTTAAATGGGAAATAGAAATTTGCGATGAGACATAGCTAAATATTTGTATCAAGAGCTCTGCTCTTAACAGGCATATTTTTTCACCTCCCCGAAAGTATTTAATATGTTATTTCGAAAAACAAAAAATAGTCGCTTTTTTGAATCATTCTAGTATAGATATTTAGTAACGAGTCCAGGCTGAAAGGATACACGCGGATCCTTTCTTCCACTCGGCAAAGATCGTTAGACAACCAAACACAATCTATAATTAGCCGAGATTAAGCGAGATACAGAGTCACGATTGGAAATTGCGGCTTTTTTTCTCGTCTATGACGGCTCGGAGAAAGATATATAGAAAGTGCAAGGAGCCTTCGAATGTGAATATAATAGACGTTGTATTAATTGTCTGCTAAAATCCTTCTCCCGACACACGCGCATCATTAATTCCGTCTCACTCTTTCCGCTGTATAATTTGAATTGTCTCGATGATACATGATGAAACACCGGCGAAATCTTGTGTGAAAAAAGAAACAGGAGAGACGGGAGGCAAAGGAGGTCTCTTCCTTATCAACGAGACTCGAGCGCAGGATCTTATCGATCAAGAGTCTCGCGCGCGCGCGTTTGATCGTTTATCGCGAAATCGTAAGCAGATTCGATATTCACGGTCGTATATTCTCAGAAAAGAAGGAAACTAGTCGAGGAAAAGAAAAAGAATGAAAATTGGAATCGAAAGATTCGTCCAGGACGCGCGATCAATTTTTCTCTCTCCTTTTCTCGCTCCTCCGTTTCATTCGCGATTCCATTCCTCGAATCACACTCGATTAGTGTCGCCTAATCTGCGAGAGAACAGAGGATTACATTGTAACGTTAGCCAAGAGAGGAAAGAAAGAAACGCGTGTAATCGCGACCTCCGTGCTCGCGGTTTGAAGCGATTTGCGCGTTGAAGGCGCGTCTCGCTGCTGATTGCGCCGAGTCGCAAACTGCGAGCGTGTTCGATAAGCCGGAAAAGAGGCTCGAAGCGAGTGAGACACGATTGCGAATAGTTTATTACTCTGGAGAATGAGAAACTCTTGGGAAAGAACCGGGAGAACGTCGTTTAAATGGGCTTTTGGCCGCTGGCGAGAGAATTACAATTCGTGGAAGTGTCTTCCCCGAAGCGAGGCCACGCTGTCGCGGATTATTCCTCGTTTCATCGGCTGATCGCTCGCCTCTCAGTCCACCTCTTTCTCTCTCGTCATCAGGAGAGATCCTCTGATGAGGATAATCCGGACGTTTAACTGTGAAAATCGGCAAAGGTCGCGATTTCTGTTTGACAACGTTATCACGATCGTCGCGACGACGCAGCTGCAATTAAAAGCGCCTCGTTGCGGCATTTCAAACTTCAACCTCAAAGCGGCCTCTGAATATATTATCAGCAGGTGAATTGAGGAATTTTCGCCGAGAAAAATTTGGCGGAGATTCCTCTGATTCCTTATCAAAGGAAGCTTCCCTTTCGCGAGCGTTTTGGCAATGAAAGCGGAGGAAACAATTCGGCAATTTGCTGGATTCGTTTTTCTTGTTTTTAAATCTGAAAGATCGTTTCTACCTGCACGGATCCGTCCTTGAAGGAACCCGTTGAGGCAGCTTACTTGGCTCTTGTGGATTCTCGATAAGAATCTCATTTTCTTGACACGGCCAATTAAAAAGGCACATATTGCCGCGATGTGAAGAGCCGCTCGCGGCGCATTTACACTCGCGATGTTCTCATCTCGCGTTTTACATGTATATATCTATATAGTTCTGTATATGTGAGTCATGGGAACGAATGTGCCCGCGTGTCTGTACGGCAAAGTAGAGCGGACTATATATTATGTGCATCTAGCATACGCACATGTCTAATATACAGTCGCGCCTGACGATTCTATTAATATTTCATATGTTGTCGCGGAATTGCTTCATCCGACGATGCCGACGTCGCAGTGTCTGCATACGACGGATCACATTTGTTCAACTGCGTTACGGAATATCTTGTTATATACTTGGATCGATGCTTTTCAACGAGAAACGCTGTCATATACGTTTCTGTTGAGAAAAGAAGCTCCGGGAGACGTTTGAAAAATTTTCTCAAAAAAGTTATCATGCAACAAAATCGATGGGTATCGGCGATGGAATTTTTCAAAATTCATCGAATTTGCATTGTGTGCCTGTGAACATATCAAAAAGTTGAAGATTAATGACGTTGGAATCGTTTGAAGGGGCAAAAATTGTCAATGGGATTTTTTTTATGGATATAACTATAATTAACATAGAATCAAGTTATTGTTATTTTATTGAGTATATTCAACTTGTTTCACAGCAATTTTTATTGAAAAATCTTGAAAATCAACAGAGATATTATTTTAATGACTGAAAATAATTTCTTCTCCATTGTTACATTGATATCTTGATGAAGGGTTAAATGAAAATATATCAATATCTAAACGAATGCAGCTATCGTTATGCGCAGTCGTTTTAATTTTCTTTGATTCTTTACAAAATGGCGACGAATTGAATTTTTTTTCATTTTCAAAGCCCTTTTTCCTTTTGAAGCGAGTTTTAAAAATAGTTATTATCAAAATTTCCAAAATCAGCTCCGTACAGACTTAAGGTACTGTACTTTAGAAGGCCAGAAAAAGCAAATTTTTGAGATTTTTTTTCTCAGCTTCTTTATCAGATATGATTATAAAACTGTTATTACAGCATTGTTTCATCCTTCGAAAGTACAAAACAAAAATTAATTTTTTATTTCGATTCTTTGAATAATTTATAGATGGCGCCAAAGTCGAAAATGTCTTGTCCCATGGCCGACAGTTAATCTCAGGATTGGCAAGTCTGAAACAAAAAAATAAAAAAGCATTTTAAAAAGGAAGATTTTTTACATGACAATCAACCACCATTAATGAAAAATCGATTTTAAAAAAAATGGCGGATGTTTGAAGTGAAAGTAAAAATTTAATTTTTCCAAAATTTATTTCAAACATCCCCCATTTTTTTCAAATTCGATTTTTCATTAACAATGGTTGATTGTCGTGTGAGAGACCTTCCTCTTGAAAATGCTTTTTTATTTTTTTGTTTCAGACTTGCCATTCCTGAGATTAACTGTCGGCCATGAGTCAAGGCATTTTCGACTTTGGTGCCTTCTATGAATTATTTCAAAGAATCGAAATAAACAATAAATATTTGTTTTGTACTTTTGAAGAATAAAACAATGTCGTAATAACAGTCTCGTCCGGCGACTCTCTTCCATATCTGATAAAGGAGCGGAGAAAAAAAACCTTAAAAATTTGCTTTTTTGGCCTTTTAAAGTAGACTATAAGTATGTTAATTTCAGCGATCACAAATGTTTGAAATTTTTTTTTATCGAAACAGGTTATTTTGAAGAATAAAAACGCCTTCGAAGTTTTAATTGCTTTTTTCTTGATACAAAATTATATTATACTCTACCCGCTCTCACTAGAGTGATTGCAATTCAGTCAATTTTCTGAATTTCAACTTGAAATTTGACCCACATGTTCTTGAAAACAAACTTTAACGAAATGCAAATAAAATATTATTTTCACAGTGGCTTTCCCCATTAAAAAAAATGTACAAGTCCCTTTCGATTTCAACCTCAAAACAGTAGTACGACATTTTGCAAATTGACAAGATTTTCCAAACTAACTTGAGTGACTTCGTTGAAGAGTTAATATATTGCAGTAATTATTCATCCATATCAAGTGCAGGAAACTTTCGAATTTCGCTGGTATCGCTCCAATTCCTTTTTCGAAACGCCCACAAATGATTTCTGAAAATTTGATACCCGATCGACACGACATCGGCAAGGATCATTTCTCAAGCGTCTCGCGCATTCAATGATCCTGACGTTATCGCAGCGCAAACGAGGATCTATTCCTTATCTCGTCTCGGATCCGTAAGATCCAACATTCTGTATCGGAGGCTCTGGAAAATACGTACGTTTGACGTTTGTACATGATCTATAATATCATTGAGATAATGAACGGCAACTCATCTCCGTCCCTCTCGCTTCTTCTCTCTTCATCTCGATCGTGGCATGGATTTTCTCCGAGCCTCCGGTCGTCAGTCAATGTTGCCCAGATCGATTGGCATCGAATGCGAGGATCAGCGAAGCGTGGAATACACATATACCGAGTCTTGAAAATGCGGAACGTCATCGTGGACGATGCACGCGGTGAATGCATGCGGCGGCCATCATCATCATCATCATCGACGGACCACACTGGGAGAGCCCTTTTTCTCCTTTTTCTTCCACATAGATCCATCGATCTATCGATCCATGGACGTCAAAAGTTAACGGGGGTGTGTAGCGTGTCCTTTCACTCGTGTACGAGGATGAAAATCAAAGAGAGAGAACAAGAGAGCGAGAGACAGACAGTATGAAATGATGAGAAAGGAAATTGCGATCTTCCTACGCGCGTTATCTATGTATATTTACCTATTTACCATAACCGCATCGTTTTCTGCAAGGAAGTCCGCAAAACCTGCCGCTTCGAGAGAGAAAGAGCAGAGAACAAGAGAGAGTGGAGTAAACCCGTATTTTAGCAAAGTAGGTGTTCCTCTTCGTCCTCTCGTCCGGCGACTCTCTTCCTCCCTTTTTTCGTCGTTTTTTCCTCGGTTCAATCGCATTATACGGACAGAGGCTCGATGCTTCGACAGTAGGAGAACGCTCTTTAATAGTTAGCTGCGTCGAACAAACGTGCAATCACAAAGTGAGAGGGAGAGAGGATTTGGCTCGATTGGCTGCCAACAAATTCCGTGCAAATAAGAAAATTTCACGATCCCGGCGCAGCCTCCTCTTCAACCTCGTCATGAAGTGCGGCAGCTCCTTTTGCCACATCGTGCTGCACGACCTTAAGATTCTAGGATTTAATTTTCTTCCTCTCCTTATTTTCTTCTCTTTCCTTCCCATCTTCCTCTCTCTCTCTCTCTCGCCGGCAATTTTATTCCTACAGGCAAAAATCTCACACTCCAAAGAGCATCAATCATTCAATCCTCATCAATCCCACGTTTCCCGAATCAACGAGCGATACAATCGTTCGACACTCGTTAAATTGAAGGATTATTGTTTCTTTTTACAAGCGCCAAAAGCTCTGGAATTCGCTCGTGGACATTTATTCTCATAATTTTTTCTCGCTCTTCCTCGTCGTTTTTTCAATGTTTGTTATTGAATTGACATAATCTCTTTCAATGTTCGTTCACTTTACTCCAAGTAGTACGATGAACCAAAGAGAGAAAGAGAGCGAGAGATTCACTCTACTAACTTTCATCGGGCTTCTTATTTTTTCCGACTCTCAATCGACAATGATTCTCGGTCGCATCATCCTTTTTCTCTCACACTGCACATTGCCACGTGACTGTGTGCGCAGCGATCATTTTATCATGGTCTACGTACGAGGGAGATACGTGTTAGCTCGTGTGCGAGCTCATAGTCCGCGAAAAAGGGAGCAAGCTCGTGTTCAGTGCAGTGGCTCGAAACCGAGCGGATGTGACGTCATCCGGCCGAGAGGCGGCACTTCTTGCTGTCTCTCTTCCTTCTTCTCCCTCCGCTCCCGCATCGTTTCTCCTTTTATAACTATCTCCTCTCTCTCTCTCTCTCGCGCTCTCTCTTTCTCTCTCTCTCGCTCTCTCTCTATCTCTTTATACTGACTGCAAGTCCACTTCCGTCAATCGGGCTGCACGCTTGCACTACTGCCATACTGAGGCTCCCTAAGCGGCCTCGTCGAGTTATAAACTCGCCAGGTCGGCTCTCTCGGGCACTCCGTCCTCGTGAGTAATTCCGAAATACCACCGAGGTAACCTGTACAGCCATTGTTTTCAATAATTGTTTATTTCCCGGCATATTTCGTCCCGGAATGATAACAATCGAGAAAGACTACGAAAAATTGAGAAATAATCGATAAGGGAGCGATCAAGTTAGTTTACGTTTTTTCATTAATTTTTCATTAATTTTTTTAAATAACAAAATAAAATGCGATCTTTTTGAAATTTCTACATGTTGTTATTTGTATCTTGAAGAGTACAAAAAAAATTTTGTTTACTTAATTTTACATGAATTTGTTTATGATTTTGTACGTCAAAGTGGAGTCCTCAAAAAAAAGGTGACTTGTTTCGGGGAAACACACAGCATTCCGTAGCCATCTGAAATCAGAAATCCAAAGAGATTATTCTTTTGTAGGCTTAATTCTAGGTCTATAACCTATAATATGCATATTTTATGAAAAAAAAAACGAAATGGCGGACTTGTGAACTAGAAAGTCTTCGAAATCGATTTTTTTTGATAAATTGTTTAAAAAAATGCATTTATTATTAAAAGATTGAATGTTTTAAAGGTTATAGACTCAGCTATGTGTGTCTAAAACAACGAGTAAAATTTTTATAGCCAAATCGGTTGAATAGTTTTTAATCAGTGCTTCCCCGAAGTTTCGAAAAGGGTAGTTTTGAGAAAAACGCATTTTAAGTTTTGACAACAGATTTTGTATAAAAAAATTATACTTACATTAATCAGCTATGCATAGATCAATCCTTTCGTTTCCTGAAAGTCATCTCAAAGCTTTTAATCTTTTAATGTTAATTGTTCAATAAATAGCTTCTTAATCGTCGTGAAATTTTTACACGACCTTTTAAATAATTCATCCAAAGACATACAAAATTTTCAGAATTTTCTCATCATTTGCGATTCGGGACTCAACATCCTTAATATTGACTTATTAGTTAATTGCTCTCTTCTTTTGGCTATAACTTTAAAAATATTTTTAATTTTGGTCTGAAACTTTTACAGTACGTTCTTAAGATGTTTATCTTGCGAAAAATGTAAAAAAAAATCGATTTTTTGAACCCGTCACAGTGGGCCTTAACTACCTTAACGAGCGATCGAATGAGTTTACTCCTCCAAAAAAAAAAAATTCTCAATTTTTTTAGTGGTCGCTCGTGAGGTTTAAATTTGAAAAAGAATACGGGATAATCAATTGAATTTGAATTTGTGTCGAAGCAATTCAATTGTTGTGACACTTAAATTAGCGAGCGATCAAGTGAGTTAACTGCTGAAAAAAAAGTGAATTAAAAAAATTAAAAATAATCGATGTAATGTAGATTTAATTAATTTGAAATTGTGCCTCCCTCGTCTTTTTTTAATTTCCCGGTGTACATCTTACTTAGCCTTGAAGAAAGCGTAAAAGAAAATATGCTCAGACGAGAGGATTCTCTCGTGTGAAAACTCGCGAACCGTCTCAAAGGTTTCCCTCTACTCTTTGGAATCGTCAATACGGAAACAACGAGCGTATGCGAGCCATTGTGAGGAATCCCTCGCATCAGCGTCTCGTACACAAATTTACCGTGGATTTGCAAGTGGATCGGAATACGATACGAAAACATTTCTCGCACGATCCTCCTCCGTTACGATTTTCCATTACTTTTTGCCTGCCTGAAACTGGCACGAAAACTGCTCCCTCTCCGATCCACGAAGTTTTTCTCGCGCTGCGAGATTCTCTGGCACGCTTTCCACGGAAGCAGCGACATCCTGTTTCAATTGTATAAATAAAAGATCGGAACTGTCGCGGAATCGCGTATCGCAAAATGACGAGACAGAATCCACAATAACGTTGCGATATTTCGCAGGATATTGGAATCAATCCTCGACTTCCGTTTCATTTTGAAATACGCTTCAGAGTTCGCTGCATCGTTTTTTGTGAGAAAAATAAATTTCGAACAATCTTCTCGATTCTCCAGAGAATATTAAAAATCAAATTGTTACAAAATGTGCAATAAAAAAATGATGCGAAATTTATTAATCCATATTAAACAACGGTTTTTTTTTCAATCAGGAAATTCTCTTCAGTCTGCAATTATTTTACATTCATTACCGGAAACAACTGCAAAAATTCTAAAATCTGAAAAATTATATGCTTACATTTGCAATTTTCCTGAATTATTTTAATGGAACCTTGTGAAGTTTGAATAGATTCAAATAGATAGATAATAGAATTAGAAAATTAAACAGAAGGAAAAGTGCGCTGAAAATTTCAAAAAACAGCAATTTAGAAAAAGTCAATCCTCATTGGACAGCGTTTTATTTTCGTTGGGATAAAAATAAAGAAATTAAAGTTGATTTAACAGGTTTGAAGGACAATTAACTCTTTAGCCTCCCTTCAATCGTCGAAATAAAATCATGGACGAAATCCACGAGTCCACGACTCAAAATACCCCGCATAAACGTCTGTATACAATAGATATAACCCAATCGTTTTAGTAGTTGTGTGTATTCGAGGCTCGCGCTTCGACCGCGTCGTGAATTAATTTGAATAATTATAAACTCCCTTCACGTTGACGTTTTACGATCCGGCCATGGCAAAGAGGAGCCAGAAAATCGACATCGAACAGTAGCGTATATATCGAAAAACGACGATGGCGGAGGCAAAACGGAGAAAGAGAAGGAAAGAAGGAGCCACGATGAAATTGGGTTGTCGACGATGGTAGTGGTTTATCGATCGTTCTTTGGATCGAGACCGCGACGACAATGTCAGTATTACATACATTTATATACATATATATGTCGGCACATATATATGTATAGATATAATAAGATATATAAGGATACATTTGGTGGTCGAGTCACGTTTTCCAACTGTCGCGATCTGGTCTAAATTCCAAAATTCCTAATAGTTACCACCGAACGAACAGAGAGACACGTGTCCCTCCATCGCCAAGTTACTTATATATACATATCTCCAGATCCTCCTTCAAATTCCTCCCCCACTTTGGACAAACTACCTTGAACTTATAAGTTCGACCTATACGGATGAAAATAAGGGGTTTTGCTCAGGAGGTCGAAAAAAGCGATTTTTCAAGAATTTGAATTTGATATTTTCATCTACCAAAGTAAAAATTTATATACATATTTTTGTAACTTTTAACTTTATTTTGAAAATTTTCTTTTTAAAAAATAATGATTCTTGAAGCCGCTATAGCCGATCTCCTGGAGGTCCTCTAAAAAAAGGCGTCTTGCGGTGAAGCACCATATCTCTGGATCGGATCATGTAAAATAAAAAAATAAAATAGATATTTCATTAATATAAGGTATAATCTAGTATTTAATCCAAGGACAAAGCAAAATATTTATTTTTAACAAAATGGCAGCTTCTAAAAAAATGTAAATTTTGTATGCAAAATTTTGCCTGAAATTGTTTATGAAATGGAAAATATTTATCGGTGAAAAAAACTTCGATTAATTACTAGAAAATATATTTATGAAGCTTGTGTAAAAATTTGGGACTGATCCGGTTATGCCGTTTCTGAAAAATCTTGCTCACCAACTAAAAACACAGTTTTGAGAAGAACGCGTTTAGAATTTCAACAGTACTTTAAACATAGTAATTACGGATTTACAAATATGCCTATAACTTCGAAAATATTTGTCAAATTGATGGTCACTCTCTAAAAAATGATTAAAATAAAATTTATTTTTTATCTTAAAAAATTGTTTTTCATAAATCATAATCAATGTTATTGTTTATTTGCTTAACATAAAAAAATATATAGATTAATTAAAAATTCGTTAAATAACAAATAACTTCTATATTTTACAGGTATTTTTTTTTTACTCAAAAAAATTTTTTTTTCCGTTTTTTAGATAAGAAATAATTTGGAGAAGAAAAAAAAATCTGACCTCATTTTTTAGGGTGGTCCATTATGCTCCAGGTATCGCAAATCGGCCTGAAAATGAGTCAGTACATCAAATTCATGATAATTTGACAAGAAAAAAAAAATTTTACCAAATCTTTAAGGGGGGGGGGGCGTTGTGCCCCAGCCTCTCCTATATAGTTAAATAAATGTGCATGACGAAAATAAAATGAAAAAAAAATCGATTTTTTTTTAAATCGTGACTGCGAATAACCCCTTAACGTGGTCAATGATTTTCCACTTTGAAACGAATTCTCGATTTTTC
Source organism: Alloplasta piceator (assembly GCA_946863875.1). Classification (NCBI taxonomy): domain Eukaryota; kingdom Metazoa; phylum Arthropoda; class Insecta; order Hymenoptera; family Ichneumonidae; genus Alloplasta; species Alloplasta piceator. The sequence continues at coordinate 2,861,919 of OX333077.1, read as the reverse complement.
GTGCAATCGCGACATTCGCACTCAGTCGTCACACTTAATTATCGCGGAGCGTCGCTCGATTAGTCCCCATATATGCGGGTCATATCGTTTCTATGATATACGACGTTTACGACGAACGTATGTGCGCTATGCAAAGTTAATGTACGGTTGCAAAGATACCCACGCAAAATACCCACATGCCAGGAAGTGTCGGTGCACAAAAATCCAATCCCTCCCCATCTTTCTGACTCTTTTCTCTCTCTCTCTCTCTCTCTCTCTGTCTGTCTGTTTCCTATCATTATAAGGAGATGGCAGCACTGCTTTCGTAATTATAACGACGAACGGCCCACATAACGCTCGGTAATAACACACCTTAACAGGCGCCGCTCTGTAAAATCTCCCCACCGCCCTCCAATTCCTTTCCGCCAACCTTCTTGCCTCGCGAATCTCGCGAATTACGCTATTTTACGCGTTCGTGAACCTCTCGAGCCTCACTGCGCTGAATCATCGAGCGTTTTAGTCAATGCGCTAAGAATCCCTGCTCAATGCAAAAGGAAACGGCGGTTTTCGAGGTTAAACCCGATCGCACTGGATCAGAGTGACCAAATTAATTTGAAATGGCTGTGATTGACTGAAACATGAATATGACGATTGGCGCTGATCCAAAGCCCGATTAAAGACCGAAAAAAAATTGGGAGAAGTTGGAAAAAGGTTTTTGTTTGTAGATTGATTTTTTTTCGCGCAATTACAAATATGTATAATATTAGGGTCAATATCCTATTTTTGTTCAATCAAAAGAAAAATAAAAGAAATTGAGTAAGATTCCAAACAATTTTGAAAAATGTAGATATTTTCTAATTGCCATATTAAGAATCTATAAAAAAAATTGCTAAACTAGAAAAGTCCAAAATATATTTCTGAGCTACTTCAGCGTTCGTAGTCCATTTTTTTGGAACGAAAATCGAAAAAGAGGAACTAAAGACAACTAAACAATTTTAAAGAATGTTAATATTTTTTAATTACCGTATGAAGGGTCCCACACAAAAAAACTGCCGCACTACCCAACTGCAAAATTTATTTCTGAACCCCGTTAGCGTTTGTAGAGTCCATTTTTGTGGAACTAAAATCAAACGAGACGAACCGAAAAGGACTCTAAACAATTTTGAAGAATGTGTGTCAATCGTGGTTACTATTTTTTTATCTCAGAACCGAAACCGTCACGCCACTACTGTCCGTGAAAAATTTCATGATCAAAATGCATCTTTTATAGCATAAAAGTCATCTAATTTCATCGGCGGATCTTTTATTCTTTGCCAAAAGTCTCTTATCAGTCCACTGAACCGAAAAATCTCGAGTCAAAAAACTTTATGGCCATGAAAGAAAATAACAGCAGAGATTTTTCTGCGAGACGAGACGGTTATACATATATGTATGGGTCATCCCATGTCAAATTGACCACGTTTGAGCCCGACCCCTTTCGATTTGACTGAAATTTCGTTTTCCTTTTCTACCCAATTAAAAACGTTTTTCAGGAAATTTTCAAATTTGTTTACCCAACCCAAAAGAAAAAGCTTTTTTTTTAATGGCTATAACTTCTTCAAAAATTGACTAATTGGCACGTTTTCTTTTGAAAATTTTCGTTTTCAAATGTACTTTCCGAAAAACATACAAAAAAATGTTAAGATTTTAAAATTTTTAAAACTTTTTATCGAAGCTCGCCATTTTTAATTTTTTTTTCACTCAAAAAATACTTCGATCAATTCCGGAAAAAATGCCGCTGAACCTGGAATGGGTTGACTTTTCTTTCTTTTTTTTCACTTTTTTGAAAAGAAATAAAAATAATTTCGGCGATTACCACTTTGAATTTTTTTTCTTCTCAATTTTTTAAATTCCAAAGTCCTTTATAAATCCTCAAAAATTTCCAGATTGGTATTTTGTAAAATAAGCCCAATTGAGAAAAAAAACATTTTTTTCAATTGTTGAAAAAAAAATAGAAGGAAATGTTGACCCACTCTAGGTTGGGCGGCATTTTTTCCAGAATTGATCAAAGTATTTTTTTTAGTGAAAAAAAAAATAAAAAATTGCGAACTTCGATAAAAACATTATTTTTCTCAAAAAAGTGAAAAATTTCACAGATTTTAATATCTTACAATTTTTTTGTATGTTTCAGAAAGTCATTCAAAAACGAAAATTAAAAAATAAACGTCCCAATTAGTCAATTTTTGAAGAAGTTATGGTCATTTAAAAAAAAAAGCTTTTTCTTTTGGGTTGGATAAAAAAGTTTGAAAATTTCCTGAAAAATGTTTTCAATTGGGTAAAAAAGGATAACAACGATTTCAGCCAAATCGAAAGGTGTCGGATTTAAAAGTGGTCGATTTGACGTGGAAGGCCCCATATATATATAAATATTCTATGTTAGAATGCATAGCCCGTTGCTCTTTGCCCATTGCGAGTGAAGTGCAGGATGCAGATATGGCCTTGACTACACTAAACGTTCAGTCACGAGACAGACGCATGTATGAGCGAACGAATACCAACGAAAAAGTTGGATAGAGAGGGAAATGAGTGTTAACGAATGCACGGACACTGGAGAGTCGTCGGTGCATACAAACACATGCGAAAATAAAATAGAGAGAGAGAGATAGAGATAGAGAAGTGAGTGTGAATAGACACGAGAATTTTCAGCCCTCACGAAGCCACTTATAAACTGGCGTCTGGAACTGTTACGTATGCTTTTGTACTCGTCGCCGTATCGTTCGTTGAAAGTGCAGTGCGCGCAGATTCGAAACTATCAAATGCAGCACAAACGTCGCTGCATCGGGAGCGACGAGCATGAATTTTTTTCATTACTGACGAGACTCGTAAATTTTACCTGCAAATCGAACTGTCATTAAAATCATACATTATTCTGCTTAAATTATTATTACCATAATAATAATAATAATAATAATAATAATAATAATAATAATAATCAGAGGACAATGATTTCGGTGAAATTAAATGATTAAACAATTAATTATGCAATTAAAAAAATAATTAAGCCCAATTATGGATAGCGAGTGAATGTGATTGGAAATTTTTTGACCTTAATTAAGGAAAATAAGAGTTAATTACGAAAACCTTAAAATGTAAATCGTGAATGAAAAATTGCAACGGTGAAAATAGTAACGTCGACTTAAAAAAAAATGATAAACTATATATAGTTTCTGAAATTATTGTAATTTACTTCGGTGCCGCGCAACTTGGGACATTAGAACAAATAACAATTTATCGCTGGTGCAAATGTGCACGTGTTTTGTAACACATGTTACAGGACAACACGCTCGGCGTCGGACGACGTTATACACGCTCACACACAGCGAGGTTAATGACAATGAGAGGTCTCTCTCCGTCCGTTTATCGTCCCACGCGTTCATCATGAACTGGCCCACATAGTTATTGTTTGTTATGCGCTTGTGCGCTCCCCATGTGCATAATACATGCCCCGGGCGGTCCCAAGCCACCACCAAACACTTTGCTCCAAAGACGTCTCGTCCCATCTCCACGCGTTGCCTCGACAAGCACGCTGATTCCATTAAGGCGGTATTCTGGTCCAGAGACATACTTTTTTAGCGTTTTGTCGAGCTCGATTTGAAAAAATATATTTTTACCATTCTTTTTTAAAAATATTTATTAATATTTTGACGATAAACAACAAAAATATCGCGAAAAAAAAAATCGTCACAAAAATAGCTATAACTCCGTAAAATATTGGAATTAAAAAATTTTCTTTCGAGGGTATATTATTAAAGGTCTAAACTTTAAGAATTTGCAAAAAAAAAGGATTTTTTCAAAATTCTAGACCAGAATACCTCCTTAAGTGGAAAAACTATTGTCAGACGTGACAAAAAATTATTAATTGACCATTTTTTTCACGGAGCAATCAATTATCGAAGGATGGGCTTATTGTTATTTTATTGAGGATATATGCAACTTATTTTATGGCAATTTTCATTGAAACATCTTGAAAATTAACTGCCGTTATCGTAACGACTGAATATCTTGGTGAAGGCTTATTCAAAAAATGAAAAAAAATATATACATTAATATCTGTGAGAATATAGCTTTCGTCATGCGTAGACGTTCTCAATTTCTTAGATTATTTACAAAATGGCGTCGAATTGAAATTTTGTAGGCCCTTTTAATGAGGCAGGTTTTGAAAATAGTAATTATCGAAAATTTCTAAATCGGCTAGTTACAGACTCAATTACTGCAATTACAAGTTTAAAAAAAAAATTGAAAATCGAACCAAGTCATTTTGAGAAAAACCTGTTTGAAGTTTTCATTCCATATTTTCTTGATGTTTCTCAAAGTTTTCTACATCTACTCCCATTAAAGTGACTAACTCAGTCGATTTTCAGAATTTCAACTTGAAATGAAACCTGAATAAATGCAAAATTTTTTTTTTTCAATTTTTACAGTGGCTTTCCCCCTTAAGGGAAAAATCTGAATAAAAATACTAAACTAGTGTCGATTTTCCATTTTTTTTTCTCGCTCCCAGTAAAAACGTGGCTTTTCTAAACTTCAGTGACGCTTTAATATGTATTTTGACATTGCAAAATAATTTTTTTTTTTTACACAAGAATAATTTTTTGTATAAAATACTCCGAAACCTTCGAACTTGTCTCGTCCCCGAAGTTGTACAATTTCGGATGCGCAATTTTTTTCTGAAACGAAAAATCAGATTTTATTAATTTTTCGGATTTTGGGAAAAAATTCTCCCTTGAAACTCCCCGATTCCTCCCTTAATCCAATGGATTTTTATCGGCCATTGGATAAAAAGGCTGCACGAATGATATTGTTTCGATATCAATGGCCTTTATAATTGGCCATTTTCATGGGCCAAATAGTGCCGGATTGATGAAATAGCGCCACAAATATCTACGATCTATCCAGCTGGTGTTCTCGTAAACTTCCGATTCAAATACTGCGATTCCCGCGCCCACATGTGCGTTACCGACACCTCGAAGTATACATTGGCGTTCAAATGCCAACTTTGTTTAATCTAATACGCGATATACCATGTAGCACGAATTTATATCTGCGATAGCGGCTTTCTTTCTCTTACGTAATCCAACTATGGATATCTACATATATATGTATATACATATAAATGTATATACATATATATCTGTTTATATCGTCGCGAATACTTATTCGCGTAGGTCAGTGTCGAACGACGACAACGACGATTCGAGGCAACGATGATCGAAACTAATACATAACAAACCGTCAAGCTCAGATAACGAATATATTCGCGATAGTGAGAACGATGGTGAGAGTAAAAACAGGCGCCTTTTATCGACCATTGGGAATTCGTTGCAGCCCAGAGATTTATAAACCGAAACGATGAATTTGAGGAAGAACCAATTTGAAAAAAATCCTTTCAAAAGACTATTTCACGAAATGCCAATTTAACAAAATTATATTCACAATATATCATTGTAAAATATATGGGGCGTTCAATCCTAAATCGGACAGTTTGAAAAACTTTTTTTTTATTTCCTCAAATTTTTTATATTTTTCAGACCCTTGCTGGTAAATTTAGAGGTTTTTTTGATTACCCGTTCAAACGATATTAAATTAACAAAAAAAAACCGCTCTTTTTTCGGTATTTTGGTCATAAGTTCTTTAATAATGGTCCAAAATAAAAGTTTTTTTTTTTAATTTTTGTTTTTTATGGCCTTTTCAGAAAAAAAATACAAGAAAAATGTTCGACTTGTTTTTGAATGAGTTTTTTGAGTCTTAAACATTAAATAGCGTTTTTAAAAGTGAGTGTATATTTCAATTTTTTTTTTAATTTTTTGTTTCAAACATCTATATATATATTCAACAACTGTAAAACTAGTCCGATTGTAGGATTTCCATAACTATTATTTTTTTTTCGATTTTGGAAAACTAAAATTTTTTTTTTTTCTTCAAAAAGTTTTATAAAAAAGTGTCAAAATAAATTCTGAATAATGGAAAAAAATACTATACAGTAACGAAAATTGATATTCATAATAATTGATAAAAATTTTTTTTTTTTTTTCGAAAATCGAAAAAAAATAGTAGTTACGGAAATCCCACGATCGGACTGGTCTTAAAAGTTGTTGAATAGATAGGTGTTTGAAACAAAAAATTTATTCAAAAAATCAAAATATACACTCACTTTTAAAAACGCGATTTAAAGTTTAAAACTCAAAAAACTCATTTAAAAACACGGTGGATATTTTTGTTGCATTTTTATTTTTTTAAGCCATGAAAGAACAAAAATTTTCAAAAAAAAACTTTTAATTTGGACTATTATTAAAGAAGTTATGACCAAAATACCGAAAAAAGAGCGGTTTCTTGGTCTTTTGAACGAGTAGTCAAAAAAATCTCAAAACTTACCAGCAAGGGTCTTTTGATGATTACTGAAAAATATAAAAAATTTGAGGATATCAAAAAAAAAAGTTTTTCATACTATCCGATTTGAGATGGAATTCCCGATGTATAATATAATTAAATTAAACATTAATTTGAACAAATTTTAACAGAGATGTCTTTTGATTGATCAAAATTTTCACCAACTCCAAAAATCAATGAAATTTATCTCAAAAAAGGCTCAACACCATTAATTAATTTTTCTTCAATTAATATTGTTAATATTGTTAATATTGAAATGGCTAATATTATCGATGAAGAAGCTCTCCATTTTCATCCATATTTTCAGGAGCGAGGGACAGGATAAAATGTTGAGAATTTTGCGAAAAACTTTGGCGAGGACATTCCTCGGCTTACCAATCAAATTAAACGTTTTTTGCGCCTCTGGGGCAAAGTAAATTATCCGGAGTACATTGTTACATGTGCTGCAACACTCGGAGCCTTGTTTAGTCGAAAACTGCACTGTGGAAGTTGTACGAAGTTTCGAAGATCCTTAGACTGTGACCGAGTGCAGGATTTTAGCCTCCGCCCTCTTGATAGACCTCGCCAGGAGCTCAAGGACCAAAGTTCTCTCTCTCGGACGAACTTTTCAATGCACTTTAACGCTGCATTGACCGGGCTTGGCCTTGCAGTCATCTCGAAGTGGTGGAAGCGCGAGGCAGAGAGAAACGAAACAAGGACGAAGGATGTCGAGGGGCAAAAAATTGTTGCCAGGAAGGAAATGTCCAGCTGTGCACGAGATATAGTTATAATGTAGCACGTTTCACATCGCTTCACGATTTCCTTGGTCTCTTTGTCACGCGATAAAACGTCCAACGTGTTGTTACACGTCGATCGATCCCGCGACCTCCTCTGTCAAATGAGAATGAACGTTATGCGGGTTCGTAGATCCTGCTAGTTGGATTATTTTTATTCTCTACAAGAAGTAAAGACTGTTTGTCGTATACGTCTTGAAAAACTCCTCGCCATCCGTCTCTCGAAACGAGTCTCTGAAATTAAGGCCGTTTTCCATCGAAATTTTTCAATGTCACAGCACAGATGAAGGCGGTATTCTGGTCTATATATTTTAAGCGCTTTGTCGACCTCGATTTTGAAAAAATTATTTTTATCATTATTTTCTTACAACATATTTACTAATATTTTGACAATAGGCAAAAAAAAAATTACATAAGTTTTATGTTGATAAAGTTGGGGCTAAAAAAAGGTTGTGCGATTGCAACCTTTCTAGTCATTCGAAAAAAAATTAAAAAAAAGATCGTTAATTAGTAAGAATCTCGTTATAGCCCCTACCTCAATGAAAACGCAGAAAAAAATGTTCGCAAAATTGTGGCTGTCTAAACAAAAAAAAACGCGTTTTTCGACTTTTTTCATAGTTTTTTATTTTTTTACAATGGTAAAAAAAATAATGTTGATACAAAAGTTGTAGGGGCGATAGAGAGTTATGCATTGAAGATTGGTAAAAAATTTGAAGTAAATCGGTTGATTAGAACTTGAGATATCATGTCAGCCGTGTTGAGAAAGTAGTTTTGAGAAAAACATCTTAAGTTCGGTTTGCTCGAACGTGACGGGCTGCGTCACCTAAATAGCTATAATTTCGTAAATTATTGAAATTAAAAAATTTTCTTTCGAAGGTTTATTCTTAAAGGTCTAATCTTTAAGAATATGCAAAAAAAATTTTTTTTTCAAAATTCTAGACCAGAATACTCCCTCAATGAGAAAACGACTAAGTAAATCACGTTTATCTTGAGATTTTTCGCGAAAAAATAAACTCAATTTTTTTTCAATTGAATATTAGAAAATAACAAATTTTGGCCCTCTATTTTAATCAAAATTGTTGAATAATTTTGAATTCGAGATAACTTTTTTGGGCAACATTTGTGGATGCTCTAATTTAATAAGATAACGACGAATTCAGGATTATCTTGAAATTTTTCGTGAAAAATTCAACCCAAATGGTCTTTTTTTTCTATTAAATATTAAAAAATAACAAATTAGGCGAAATTTGAATTCCCCCCCCCCCCCCAACTTTTATCAAAATTGTAGAATCAATTTCAATCCGACGTGGTTTTTAATTTTTTTGAACAACCTTTGTGGGTACTCTAATTTTCATAATTTTGCTGCCATGTTATGTACATTTTTTATACAAATTAGTAGAAAAAATCGATTAGTATTAAAATAGGAAACAATCACTGAGGGGTTTGCAAGGAAATTAATGCAATACAATTTTTTAATCATCGAAATATGAAAGAATCGCACATTAGAATTCTGCTTTTTTATCGTTGATTGGGATTTTTCTAAGAAAACCAAAATTCATGAACGAATTGATGAGAAATCAAATGGGTAATTTCTCATCTTTTTTACCTTCGCGAGAACGAAGACCTCCAAATATTGTGGAGAATCTTAAACGCGCACTTTCTTACCCATAATTTTCCCGCGGTTCGCCCCGACAGGGTCAATAAGAGCGTGTACATATTAACATCCTTTTCCCCCTCTCTCTCTCTTTTTGCTATATATTTTCCTTATCATATCTCGTGGAGACGAGAGAGAGAGAGAGAGAGAGAGAATGGCGGACAAACTTCGTGCGTTTCAAGTCCCCAAAATTGGCGATACGCAGAGAGATAAGAACTCGCAGAGAATTCTCTCTGTCACTCTCTCACAATCTCCGAACGGGGAGATCTCACCTTGAACTTCGTCTGATATCGCGAACTTCCCGATTATGCACCGAGGCATTTTTTTCTATATTTTTTTTTCTCCGCGATCTTCGCGAAATTCGATGAAAACAAAATCGATAAGAAATCGATCTCTCGATAATGAAATTTAATTTTTCCATTGAGTCGAATAATTTTTAATATTTCTCCGTCTTATCTTGATTGATCAACGCGAATGATTGTCAATATTCGATTCCTCTTTCGTGCCGATCAGCTTGATTTTATTTTTATTTTTAATGCTTAAAATATTGTTGATAAAAATGCTGTAAGATTTTTTTCACACGTTAACCCTCTCTGGTTCATCCTGCTTGCGAATTAAAAAAAAAACGCCTTCGCAAATATCGCCAACTGCATTTCTGACAGCGATGTTTCTCCCTGATGACGAGCGAAAAATTGAGGAGAAGGGAGAGAGAGCAGAGAGAACAATGTTTCAGCTGTCTCTCTCGCTCGTCGCTCTATCTATATTTACCACGTCTGGTCTTATCAGCGGTTATCAACTCGGCAGACACACCGAGAGAATGTGACAGTGAGCGAGCGAGCAAAGTAGCGCAGAGACCGGCCGGCGTGTGATTGTTCGTGCTCGATTTTTATTTATCTTCAATAATTGTTATTTTTTTTCTTCAACAATAAAAGTTCCAACAAACACGTTCGCGAGTTTACGGGAAATTTTAAGGAGAAAACGCCACATGCGAATCTGATCGGTATGAAACTCTGGACAAATAAACTCAATCGCAAATTGTGAGTGCTAATTTTTTTTTGCACACAGGAAAAAAATTATAAATTTACTCGTTCAAGGCGTGCATAAAGTGCAAGGAATTGCTAACTTTGCTGAAATAAATCTACAATCAATAGCGAGTGACAATTTAACGAATAATAACGACAACGATAAATAAACTCGATATTAAAAATTATTTTTAACAAAATCGTCAATTTTTCAATCATTGTCAGTCGCGCATTACAAACAAGAAATTGCTAATTTGAGAAAAAAAATCTATGATCAATCACGAGTGAAAAATCAGTGAATAATAACGACAACGATAAATAAACTCAACATTAAAAATTGTTTTTAAAAAAATCGTACACTTTCCAGTCATTTTCAGTCTCGCATTACAAATACGAAATCGCTAACTTTGCTAAAAAAAATCTATAATCAATCGCGAGTGCAAAATCAGCAAAGAGCAGTCATAACGATAAATAAACTCAACATTACAAATTATTTTTTTTAAATCGTAAAATTCCCACTCATTTTCAATCTCGCATTACAAATAAGAAGTTGCTAACTTTGCTAAAAAGATCTATAATCAATCGCGAGTGCGAAACCAGCAAAGAGCAGTCACAACGATAAATAAACTCAACATTAAATATTATTTTTTTTTAATCGTAAATTTATTTTAAAGTTATTTTCAGTCGTCGAGAAATTGCTAACTTTGCTAAAAAAAATCTACGATCAATCGTGAGTGAAAAATCAGCGACTATAAGTCACGACGACAGATAAAATTGGCATTAATAATTTTAAGAAAATGAGATGGTGAACTATTTTGGAATACTTGCGACATCGCGTGTATAACGCTTCGAGCAGGTAAAGGTTCGTAGACTCTCTCGAGTTTACGTGAGAAATACGTGTCTCTGTTTGTAAATGTATGTGTCTGTGTGTATGTAACACTTGCCATCGCGGTGGGTTGATGTAGGTCGTCGGTTCGTAATTTATCTTAACGTATAGACGTTATATATATATATATAGCTCGTGTGCTGCTATATAACACGACGATGTATGTTCTCGTCTTATCGGGCCACGCTATCGGCTGCAACAGAATGGCTGCTTGACCCAGATCGCGAGAGCTTTAGTTTTTACACGAGAAAACGAGCGACCGAAGAATATCAAAAAGTTTAACCATTTTTTATATCAAAGAGAATCATTTGACCCGAGTTTCTTTCAACCGAGCCATTTTTTCATTAACAAAAATTATATTTATCAAACCTGAGACTTTAGCGTTCGTAAATACATCAAGAATTGATGAAAATCGATCGTTTTTAATTTTACACCAGAAAAAAAGGAGTCCTTTCAGCATTTTTACAATGCTACAATCGCAGCTGAGAGATTGATATTAAAAATATCGATTTTGGGATCTTCTAAGATCTTCTGGGATCCTTCTGAGTTCTAGATGATAGGATAGATGATCTGATCCTAGATTTTTATCTCAATTAATCTTAAATATTATCAGGGTTGCAAATAATGCATTTTTAATGTATTGGCATTTTCATTAACCATTAACATTTAATGGTTATTGGAAATTATTTTTATCAACCATTAAAATTTAATGGTTAATGATTAATGAAAATGCAATTGGATTTAAAAAAGTAATGCATTATTTGCAACCCTGCCCATTACAATGTAGTGTTTAATAGAAAAAATTTCCATTACCCATTGCAATGTAATGTGTAATGAACAAAACTTTGATTGCAATTTTGGGAATGGAAAAATACAGATGAATAAATTATTGCAGTTTTGCATTACATTTTATTGACTTAGGACTTAGAAACTGGTTAGCCATTAAAAAAGTAATGGTAAATGCATTACTTTTTCATTAAAAATTTCGCAACCCTGAATATTATTAAAAATTATTGCAAGGTTCTTTGAGAATTGACACAAAAAAAATGTGTTTAAATTCGATTTTTGAGGGAAAAAAGTATTCGTATTCATGATCGATCGGCATTCACTGATCGTTAATCATCGAATAGTCACTTTGAGAGAGGTGCGAAAAATTTAAAAAATACAAATGGGTGTGGGCACGCGGTTTGAAACAGTTGATGTTCCGGAAGTCGATGCTCGCCGAAGATAGCGATGAGCTTCCTGGCAGGGATGGGCATAAAGAACTTAAAAAAAAAAAAAGTGATAAATCATTTTTGACTCGTGATTTAAACGGGCTCGGAGTATCAAGTACTTTCGGACTTGTGATTTAAACGGGCTTGGAGTATCAAGCCTTTTTTGACTTGGGATTTAAACGGGCTCGGAGTATCAAGTCTTTTTTGATTGGTGATTTGAACGGGCTCGGAGTATCAAGTACTTTTGGACTTGTGATTTAAACGGGCTTGGAGTATCAAGCCTTTTTTGACTTGGGATTTAAACGGGCTCGGAGTATCAAGTCTTTTTTGATTCGTGATTTGAACGGGCTCGGAGTATCAAGTACTTTTGGACCTGTGATTTAAACGGGCTTGGAGTATCAAGCCTTTTTTGATGTGGGATTTAAACGGGCTCGGAGTATCAAGTCTTTTTTGATTCGTGAATTGAACGGGCTCGGAGTATCAAGTACTTTTTTACTCGTCACTCCTTTCGATTAAGAGTGACAAATTCTTTTTAATTCTGAGTATATTTAAGCTTTAAATTCATTTTAATTCCTTTTTTAATCGAATTGAACGACGAAATTCATATTAATTCCTGAATATTTTTTAATTGTACCATGGTCAAATCGATCCCGGTACAACAAATTATAACTCCGCATACGGAGAATAATAATTAGTGACAAATAAATAAATAAATAAATAAATAAATAAATAAATAAATAAATAAATAAATAAATAAATAAATAATTAAATAATTTTTTTTTTTTTTAATTTTTTTTTTTTTAATTTTTTTTTTTTTTTTTTTTTTTTTTTTTTTTTTTTTTTTTTTTTTTTTTTTTTTTTTTTTTTTTTTTTTTTTAAATACGGGCCAGTATCGACCAAATCCGGATTTGGTTTGGTTGAGTCTACGCGCGAGCATACTGGCCCGTATTTAAAAAAAAAAAAAAAAAAAAAAAAAAAAAAAAAAAAAAAAAAAAAAAAAAATTATTTAATTATTTATTTATTTATTTATTTATTTATTTATTTATTTATTTATTTATTTATTTATTTATTTATTTATTTATTTATTTATTTATTTATTTATTTATTTATTTATTTATTTATTTATTTATTTGTCACTAATTATTATTCTCCGTATGCGGAGTTATAATTTGTTGTACCGGGATCGATTTGACCATGGTACAATTAAAAAATATTCAGGAATTAATATGAATTTCGTCGTTTAATTCGATTAAAAAAGGAATTGAAATGAATTTAAAGCTTAAATATACTCAGAATTAAAAAGAATTTGTCACTCTTAATCGAAAGGAGTGACGAGTAAAAAAGTACTTGATACTCCGAGCCCGTTCAAATCACGAATCAAAAAAGACTTGATACTCCGAGCCCGTTTAAATCCCACATCAAAAAAGGCTTGATACTCCAAGCCCGTTTAAATCACAGGTCCAAAAGTACTTGATACTCCGAGCCCGTTCAAATCACGAATCAAAAAAGGCTTGATACTCCGAGCCCGTTTAAATCCCAAGTCAAAAAAGGCTTGATACTCCAAGCCCGTTTAAATCACAAGTCCAAAAGTACTTGATACTCCGAGCCCGTTCAAATCACCAATCAAAAAAGACTTGATACTCCGAGCCCGTTTACATCCCAAGTCAAAAAAGGCTTGATACTCCAAGCCCGTTTAAATCACAAGTCCGAAAGTACTTGATACTCCGAGCCCGTTTAAATCACGAGTCAAAAATGATTTATCATTTAAAGCATGTATTTAAATACTTTTTGATTCGAGTCCGCCCATCCCTGCTTCCTGGCGGATAATAATCGCTCGTATATTTTATGCCCCTGAAAGTGGAAGTGGACGCGCGAGTGACAATGACAGTAACGATAGCGATGATGATGCTGATGATGATGGGACAAAAGAGAATCAAAGAGAGAGAGAGAGAGGGAGAGAGAGAGAGAAATAATAAAAGATAGCTTATGGCGCAGAGGAGGCGCAGAATTATGCGCGGGGGCGAGCTTTTTTTCATGTGGGACGAATCGTCGGGAAATTCGTCTTTGCATCATTCTTAAAACACTTCTCAGACGGTTGAGAAAAAAAAATTGTATTCCAATTTTTCTGACACTTTTCTCGGTTTTTTCATTCTTTCATTTCAAACAATTTTTCCCACAACATTAGGCTCAAATTTCACCTGAACTTTCATTTTCAGTGACGAGCAACAAAGTTAAAAATAAATCAAAATTACCTTCGCTTTAATAACGATGTTGAACAAACGAATATTCATATATTTCACGCTCTTCAACACGCAGTTAGTGTTGAAAAAAAATTAAATACAATTACCACAAGTTTTTTCTCGCGTTGCATTTTGCAATGTATTCTTTTTTTTCAAAGTCAAGAAATGCATTATTCAAAAATGCAGCAGCGAGAAATACACAGTGAGCTTGGAAATCGTTGGCCATTGAATACTTACGAGCTCATTAGACGCAAAGTGGTTAAATACGATTTTTAGAAATTTTAATTTTCGTGCCATCGCACAGGGAAAAAACGAAAATCGTGGCCTACATAATTGACGATGCACTGCGAAAATTCAGCGCGTGGAAAATAACTGCAACTTTTTAATTATGGTAAAAATTATCGCGCTTGCTTATCCTCATAATAGTTATCGGAATCATTGTTTTTTTTTTCCAAATTTGAATTTTTGGAGCCACCTTGATTCTCGAATTTAAACCTCGAGCTTGGCGCACAATATCGCTCGAGATTTTGCATTCTTGTTTCGATATGAACGATGAATTTGGGTCAGTCTCTTCCCCTCTCGACTTTGCTTTCAATGTGCATTCCGGTGGCTTTATTTTAATCCACTTTACGATACTCTCGTGTGTTTCTCTTGGTTCGAGAATGAGAAAAAAATGCTACTCTAGACGCGAAACGACGCTCTGATTTTTTTTTTAATTGCACTCTTTTGTGAGCTATTAATTAATGAGCTATTCATCATTATTTTCATTTTTTATTTATAATTTTTACAAAATTGCACTCTTTGGCGAACTGCGATACAAAACGTTCACAATATGTAACGTTACACATTTGTAACTTTCTGATTTCCATATAATGAGATATTGACTATTATTTTTAATTTATTTATGATTTTTGTTGAATCGCACTCTCTTGGGAGTTGCGATACAAAACTTTTACAATAAGTAACGTTATCCATTTGTCCTTTTCTAATATGCACATATAGTGAGCTATTAACGATGACGTTTATTTTTTATTTATGATTTTCTAACAATTGTGAGCTATCAATTAATGAGCTAGTCATGATTATTTTCATTTTTTATTTATAATTTTTACAAAATTGTTCTCTTTGACGAATTGTGATACAAAACGTTCACAATATGTAATGTTACACATTCGTAACTATCTGATTTCCATTTAATAAGCTATTTATTATTATTTTTATTTTATTTATGATTTTTCTTATATCGCACTCTCTTGGGTGTTGCGATACAAAACTTTTACAATAAGTAACGTTATCCATTTGTGCTTTTCTAATGTGCATATAGTGAGGTATTAATGATTACGTTTATTTTTTATTTATGATTTTCTAACAATTGTGAGCTATCAATTATTGAGCTATTTATAATTATTTTCATTTTTCATTTTTCATTTTTACAAAATTGCACTCTTTGGCGAACTGTGATACAAAACGTTTACAATATGTAACGTTGCACATTTGTAACTTTCTGATTTGCATATAATGAGCTATTGATTATTATTTTTATTTGATTTACAATTTTTCTTCAATCGCACTCGCTTGAGAGATGCGATACGGAACTTTTACAGTATGTAACGTTACACATTCGTATATATCTTTATGATGTGCATATAGTGAGCTATTTATCACGGCCAAGCAACGATAAGAAACGACACTGTGACACGGTACTGGCCGCATGACACCGAGAGTTGCACTTTCCCTCTCTTCTCTCTCTCTCTCTCTCTCTCTCTCTAACGAGATTATTATACAATAGTATGCTGCACTTGACGCCGCTTGCACTTTACTCAAAGATTTTTTGCATTCCCGATACTCCGCAGAGAGATCGCAGAGAGATTTAATGGAAACTTTGTTCGCCGCTTCTGATATTCGACTCTTTTTTTTTTAATTTTTCGAACTTTGACGTTTCGTAATAAGAGTGAAAGTTTTTACAATCGCGCGGGTTATCGTGTATTATTTTTGCACTCCCCTTTCCTTCGTTCTGATATTAATCATTTTCGGTATAATTAACTTAAATTTAAAAGAAAAACAGCGATTCACTGTTTCTTTCAATCGAGGCGATTAAATGCAGATATTTTTTGGAAAGATTTTTCAATATAGAATTCACAATTTCCGATTCTCCACATTTTTCAAAATTCTCCTTTGATATGCCTTCTCGTTGAAGAATCCTTCTTTCCTGACAAGATATTTTTCCAATTTTTTTTTGAGAATCATTTTTAGGAAAAGTTTACTTGACAAGTTGAATATGCTGTTAAATTCTAATTTACTTTTCCAGATATTTTTTAATAGGTCCAAAATGTAGATGAAGTATTATTCTAAAATTAGAGGGTGATTACTCCAGCATGAAAAAATATTATTATGAAGTAGTAAAAAAAAATTTTGGAAGTTCAACATTGTAAAATCGTTTTCCGATGATTTGCAAGTATTTTGTAAATTTATTTTTTGTCGAATTTTTGAGAAATTTGAGAATGAAGAGTCTAGAATGAATCGATACGAAATTATGCAATGGAAAATGGCGTTTCATGGAAAATTATCATGTAGAATGATTATTGCATTACGACGAGGGCATTCTCTCTCGCTGTGTTTCACGAGAACCTCCTTACTTATCGATCCGCGCTGCCTGCTGCCTCGTTGAATTCATGCTGCCACCGCCACCTGTAGTGACTTTACAAAGACGCAACGAATCTCTGCAATTCCCTGCTGCAGGTGGCGCCATGCACTCAATTGTCCCTCTCTCCCGTTCTCTCTCACTCTCTCTCCTTCCCTTTCTCTCCCCTCTCCCTCCCTTCCTCTCTGACCCTTTCTAAAACTTTTAAAATCTAATTCAATCAAACAATCGAAGAAAAAACATTCTATTTGCCCTTTTGAACATCAAATTTAGCAATAAATTAAAAACTAATTATGAAAAATCGAAATTTTCTGATCAGAAAATCAATTTTATCCCAAATCTTTAATTTTGATAATTGTCAATTGATAATTTTTTGTCTCCTCATTCATAATGTCCAATTTTGTGGCTCGCGTAATACAGAGAAAGGCGGAAAATTTTCGCGTGTCTTCATACCAAATGCGGTCGAAAAGTCATGCTAGAAAAATCCAACTTTCCCGACCGATCGTCGCGTAGTTCTGATTTTCTCTGTCTCCGAGGAGAGAGAGACAGACTTGGCTCGTTTGCCAAAGTCAGAATGAGAGACGAAGATTCCGCATGTCGCTTGACCAAGACTCTCTCTCTCGCGAAGTTTGCGCGGGACCAGTTTTTGTGTCAAACCTCTCTCTCCTCTCTTTTGCACTCTTGTAGAATTCTGCAAAAGCCGGACAACACTCGCGGCAAATGTCCTTCCTTGCTGATTCCATCCACGTCATTTCCACTCACAACTGTCCATTGCAAACATTGATGCAATTTCTCATAGCCTCAAACATTTTTACAACGACCGCCAACGACGATTGCTTAATTTTCAATATTAATGAACGAAAATGCCTCACTTTTCCTTTGGTAGAATTTTTTTAACTAGCGATTAGTTACAATTACGACAAACACATTCTTTTGTTTGTCACGCGAAATTTCCGATCAGTTTCTTTTATTTTCTTCCCGATTTTGCGGTTTTTTTTAATTCTGTCGATTTTTAATGTTTAATGTATGGCAAATTTGATTTTCAATTTTTATGAAATTCAAAGGTTTCAAAAAATGAAGAAAAAAAAATCTTAATTGTTGCTGGAGTTGTTTCTTAAACGTCAGAAGTTTTGGGAACCTAAAATTGCGATGAAAAATTTGCGTGTCCTAAAAAATATTAGATTGTAGATTGGGAGAGTGAAAATTGAAAGTAAATTGATTCGAGCATCGTTGCCGACTTTCATGTCATGGTCGTTATTTTATTCCAATTTTCTTTATAGCTCCAAAAACATGGCGGAAGGCCTCGAATTAAAAAAAATCATCTTGCTTCACCATGCCTGATATTCTCGATTGTTATATGCTTGACGTTTTGAAACAAGGATCAGTTTTATCGGTGCCGCGTCGTGAAACAAGTGGAGCATCGAATCAAGTCTTTGCCTCTCCCTCTAAGACATGGCACAGAGTTCTTTTTTGCCCATTCTTAATTCTTCTAGTCGCTTTTTTCTCCTTGTCGCAGTTCCCATTCTCTTATTCGAGCACTGGATCTCCAGGCTTCTCTGTCACGAAACCGTTTTTGTTTTATTGCGATTTTGTACATTTTTATGGAGACCAATTGTTACTGAAGCGAGTTCAAAAGTTTGAGAACGAAAAAAAAACAAAAGAGGCTAAAAGGATTCCCGATCGAGGACAAAAATCTGATATGTTTTCAGGGATTTTTGCGATTGTCATCATTTTCAACCGGTAAAGATATCGCTCTGTAGAGTTGCAACCGGTAGAGTTGTCCTATTTTCTGTCTTTTCTACTCCAGGAAAAAATCCACACGTTCACGATATCCATCGATCGAGTTGGAGTCGGTAGAGATGTCGCTCTGTAGAGTTGCCACCGGTAAAGATGTCGTTTTGTAGAGTTGCAACTGGTAGAGATGACGTTTTTTTAGCATAGAAACCGGTAGAGTTGTCCCATTTTCTATCTTTTCTACTCCAGAAAAAAACCCCACCCTCGTGAAATCCGTCAATAAAGTTGCAATCGGTAGAAATGGCGTTTTGTCGAGTAGCAATCGGTAGAGTTGTCCCATTCTTTGTCTTTTCTACTTCAGAAGAAGAAAAAACCTTCGACTCTCTGGGTGACTTGTAATAATGTGATTATGTCGATTGATCCGCAGAACGAAGCTCGAAGTGTCGGTCTCAAGATGGCAAAGTCCAAGACAAAAGTCACGAGAGAGAATAAGGGGAAAGAAAAAAACTCACCGAAGTTTACAACGTGTAATTCAGTTTTGTGGAGTTTTGAACGCGTGACTAATTGGTCACGTCGTGGAGGGTTCTTACACGTGGTACATGAAATTAAAAGAGAGTGAGAGAATTAACTTTTATTTTTTTTATTTTTATTTTTTTAATAAAAGTAACGTGTAATGGTCTACGAGAGACTCCTGTTGTGTCCTTCGTTCCAAGCGTTTTCTTTCAATCCTTAAATGTCGTTAGTCGGGACTGGCCCAGCCAACCGAGTTGATATCCTTGAGGAGAGCATTGCCACGCACTTAAACCACTATATAGTACATGGGGCGTTTCATCCAAAATCGAACAGTTTGAAAAACTTTTTTTTTATTTCCTCAATTGTTTTATATTTTTTAGTAAAAAGACCCTTCCTGTTAAATGTTGATATTTTTTTTATTACCCGTTCAAAAGATATTAAATTAACAAAAAAACCTTTTTTTTTGTATTTTGGTCATAAGTTCTTTAATAATGGTCCAAATGAAAAGTTTTTTTTTCAAAATTTTTGTTTTTTATGGCCTTTTCAGAAAAAAATACAACAAAAATATTCGACGCGTTTTATAATGAGTTTTTTGAGTTTTAAACTTTAAATCGCGTTTTTAAAAGTGAGTGTCATTTATTTTTATTTTTTTTATTTTTTGTTTCAAACATCTATCTATTCAACAATTTTTAAGACTAGTCCGATCGTGGGATTTCAATAACTACTATTTTTTTCGATTTTTGAAAATTAAATTTTTTTTTTCTTCATAAATTATTATAAATACCAATTTTTGTTACTGTATAGTATTTTTTAAAATCATTTTGAATTAATTTTGACACTTTTTCATTGTTAACAGATTTTTAAAATTAATAATTAATCGATGAGCAAATAACAATAGTTCAAGAATTGTATGAGTGGGCATCGAACCGAAATAGTCTACTGAATATTGCTGTCAAATTTTCACCTGAGAAACATTATTTAGATGCAAAAGAAAGATTTTATTTGCTAAAAAACAGTGCGAAGTCAATCACAGGGGGATACAAAAATTTCATTCAATTATTTCAATGAGCATCAACGGAAACGTATTGGCAAAGGAATATTCTAATTCAGGAAGTAATCGTATATTGTAAGGTTTTCAAAAAAATACGTGAATGAATAAAAACTGTTGTTATTATTGTTCATAAATAGACTTAACGATTAATTATTAATTTTAAGAACCTGTTAACAATAAAAAAAGTGTCAAAATAAAATCTAAATATTGAATACAGTAACAAAAATTGGTATTCATAATAATTTATAAGAAAAAAAAAAAATTAATTTTCAAAAATCGAAAAAAAATAGTTATGGAAATCCCACGATCGGACTAGTCTTAAAAATTGTTGAATAGATAGATGATTGAAGCAAAAAATTAAAAAAAAAATCGAAAATGACACTCACTTTTAAAAACGCGATGTAAAGTTTAAAACTCAAAAAACTCATTCAAAAACTCGTCGAATATTTTTGTTGTATTTTTTTCTGAAAAGGCCATAAAAAACAAAAATTTTGAAAAAAAAATTTTTAATTTGGATCATTATCAAAGAAGTTATGACCAAAATACCAAAAAAAAGAGCGGGTTTTTTGTTAATTTAATATCTTTTGAACGGGTAATAAAAAAAATCTCAAAATTTAACAGGGTCTTTTGATGGGTAATAAAAAATATAAAAAATTTGAGGAAATTTAAAAAAAAGTTTTCCAAACTGTCCGATTTGGGATGGAACGTCCCATATATACGTATATATATATACTCAATGTACATATATATATATATGGATTTTTACCTCTTTAGTTATCCTCCCGCGACTCGATCTCTTTCGCTGCCGCAATTTTTTTTCCACCTTTTTTCTTCCTTTCGGCCATCACATATATTTATATTCACCATCTCAGATGGACGCGCAGTCGCTCTTGGCATTGACGTATCTCCCGTCAATCATCATTGTCGCGTTCGTTGACTCTTCCCAGAAACAAAGTCCTCTTGGCAGGTGTCGAAATTCCAAAAGTCGTGAAAACCGATTTGAAGAATATCATAAACGTTTGGCGATTGAAAAAAGAAAAAAAACTGTCGTTTACCAAACGATGTGGTTCGCGAGAAATGGATGTTTGTTTAGAGTTATCCGATTTAATACGCTCGTGAGTTCTTCTTCTGTTTTGCAAGTTTTCCCATGAAGGTTTTCTCTCACTTTGCAAGATAATGCAATTTTCTTTTAACGTTAAATATATTTAAAATGGACGTGGAAATATAATTTGAATATATATTTGATTTTCAACTTTTTAATCTTTATTGGGAAAAATATTGATTCTGGATTATCGAAAAATTTATTTCAAAAATATATATTCATTATTCATGGTAGTTCGAGATTATATGGGATAGAAAAAACGTGCTACAATCTTGTGTGCGAGAAATAGTTTCGGAAAATGCAAGGGAAGTGGCGTCTGTTCACGGTCGCACGATTACTCGAGAATGCGCACTCGATGAACCCTCGTCGTGATACCGGCGGTTGCATCTTCTCGTAGCTGGAAACTTTATATGCACATCACATTATGCAATATATATATATTTTATAGATTTATAAAATATATACAAATTTTCGATATTCCTTCACTGCTCA
This sequence comes from Alloplasta piceator, assembly GCA_946863875.1. NCBI lineage: Eukaryota > Metazoa > Arthropoda > Insecta > Hymenoptera > Ichneumonidae > Alloplasta > Alloplasta piceator. Next base: position 2,840,192 of record OX333077.1, on the reverse strand, counting down.
CTTAATCGATTTTCAAATTTATAAGAGATCTTCTTGGGAGTCGTGAAAATAGCCAAGTAATGCCAAACATTCCGATGGACGTAAATAAACTACCTTTAATATTTCATTGCGACTAATTTTCCAATTTTCAAGCGGAGACCGAATTACATTTCGTCAGAGATTCAATTCGAGGATTGTCACACCGAGAGTCATGATTAATTTAAATTAATTAATTTAAAAGTAAAGAAAAATTTATTTCAATAAATCGACTAAATTAAATTAATTCAAACAAATCGTTTCTCTGGATGCAAGATTCTATACGTTTATAAATATTTTAATTGTTTTTCCACTATTCAAATAATAAATTTACAAATTTTTTACAGATCCTTTTAGAAATCGTTAAATTAGCTAAATAATGCTGAACACTCCGATAGACATAAAAAACTACCCTTAATATTTGTTAAGTTAAATAAATATTTAATTAATATTTAGTTAAGTTAATAAATATTTGTTAAATTTTGCTATTTCCAAGCGAACATTGAATTGAATTTTTTAGAGATTTAATTCGATGTCACTTCGAGAGAAATGATTTATTTCCTTAAAATAAATTTTTTCATTAAATAAAAATTTATTCCAATAAATTGGCAAAATTAATTCAATTCAAGCAAATCGTTTCTACGGATCACTGGAGATTGTGGGCTGGTTCAAAAAAAACCTTATGAATCTCTTTGAATGAGCGCGTTGCAAGAGACGCTTGTGCGAAAAACCTCGCTCGTGCTTACAATAATATTTGTCCCTACGCAAATATTCGATGCTGCACAAATGCATTTGGCATTCATCGCCGTATCGCTTCGCGCAGGAGAGCGAAAAAATGTACGAAAAAATCCCTTCTCACTCTCGTCACTCCGGTTCTCCGTCTCATTCTCGTTGTTCCAACGCTATCGTTCGCAGTTTCTCCTACGTAATAATAAAAGTGCAGAAGTGTACACACACACAAAAGGTGGGCTTCGCCGTGCCGAATGCGCTCGCGGAGTGTCGAGAGAGGAGAATAAGGAAGGTAAACGCGAATGGAGGAGACCGCGCGAGTGTGGGAAAGTGAGGGAGCCCGGCCTCGAACTCAGACCTCAACCTTTTCTTCAACAAGCCTCCACATCTTTGCATTTATATGTATACATATATACATATAAATTTATATAAATGTGTGTGTGGATATTTTCCTTGCCCCCCCCCCCGCGCTCGTAGAGAACAGAAGAACACGCGCGGAGGCCCCCTTAAGAATCGAGGCAACCTCCTCTCCTTCTCTCTATCTTTGTTCCCTCCCCATCCTGCGATATTCCGAGCTGCACGAGGCAGTCTAACCGGCATCCCAGACGAGAAACCTGTGTGTGCAACTTAACTATGCACATATATAGCTCGTGTATCGAGCGTAATTTGCATGCCCTCCACGTATAATGCAATCTGCGGTGATTGCGTTAAGGGGGAAAGTCGAATTTTTGCGATCATGCTCTCTCGTCCCTCGACCTCATTATTTTATTTCAAAAAAAATTAATCTTTCGATGCAGGAATGCACGATCCCGATTTTCGGGTTATTGGAGGAGTGGTTAGGATACTTTAAATAATTTTGAAAAAAAATAAATCCGCGAATTGCGATACGAAAAATAGATTTTTCGAAAATTCATCCCCCATTTTACTTCAGGAATTAAATACCGGAAAGTCCATTGACGGAATTCTTTCTGGCATCGATTTTTTTGTTATGATAATTTTTTTTCAATTTTTCTTGAAATTCTTCCCGCTAGAACTTATCCTGATAACATTTTGAAAAAACCATTTTTTGATACACAAATATAAGATTATAATTTTTGCGTTATTGAAATGCTTTGGAGACTTTGTATAATTTTGAAAAAAATATATGCCCGAATTAAAAGATGAAAAATAGATTTTTTGAAAATTCATCTCCTCGCTCCAAAAATTTTAGAGTCTTTTATTTATTGATGTAAATTCTTTTGTCAATCTATTCTTTCGTTGTGTGTACAATTTTTCCCACTATTTTTATTTTTTACGTGTAATCCTTGGGCAAATTGAAACGATCCTGCAAATTTAGTGGGAATTTTTAATTTTTCCCATTTTTTGCGCTAAAGTCGCAAAACTCTTCTCGCTGCGACTAATGAACGAGTTTATCTATTATCGACATGATTTTAGCGAATCGTGTAACTAAACGTTGTAACATTGCACGTAACTTAACTATAACGTCGGTTACGAGGTCGCAGGAATGCACGATCTATTCTCCGGATCAAAGAATTTCCCGAGCTCTACATACACACGCGTCTCCATTTATATGCACACCTATATTTGCGCACATTTTATTCTCGGTTACGACACACGTTGTACGACCTACAACCACGCGAAACGCTCGTAAGACTCGACCGGAGTAATCATGAGATTTTTCACTCATAAGTATTCTCATAACTGCGTGCATATATATATGGGGCATTCCATACCAAGTCGACCTGAGTGTGACCCTCGACCTCGCTGATTTCGTTGACGATTTTTTATATGATTCTTCCACCTCAAAATAGCATTCAGAATTTTTCTTAGATTCTTTAAAACCAAATTTGAGTACGTTATAATTTTTTGAACATTTGTTTCGAAAACCTCGAGGGCCGTAATTTAAAAATCTGAATTTTTTTTCAAAAATCCTGTTTAAAAAATGAAAATTTTTGACCCAAAATTCATTTTATCCAGGCTTTCGCTTCCACCTCGATTGTAGGTTTTTATGAAGAAAACGTAAAAAAATAGAAGTTGTTGGTTAACGATAAAAATATTCAAGTCACTTTTCACGGTAGATCAATTTTTGCATCTATTTTTTTTTTACGTTTTCTTTATAAAAACCTAAAATCGAGGTGGAAGCGAAATGCTGGATTCTCCAATTCTCCAATTCTCCAATTTTAGACACAACGTTTACGTGTACGAAAAAAAAAATTAAATGGTTTAAATGACAGTAAAGTTGTGAGCGCTTGAAATGTCGCTATTTTGAGGTTTCTGAAAAATCGTCAAAAAATGAGCAAAAAAAGAAATTTTTTATTTTTATCGTTTTTAAACCATATTTTAATGGGAAATTCACGGCTGATTACAAATCATGCAGAATTTTGTCGAATAAAAATACCTAACAATGTTTCAAATTGATATTCTTAAAAATATTGAGTTATCGGAGCAATTATCGATTATAGCACTGAGGGAGGGGTCTCCTTGGGCTCCTTCCTGCATGGGAAAGTTAGGTATTCAATAGATTTTTTTAATTCTAAGACACATGCCCAAATATTCGATATATCTGAGTTATATCCAGATATGTTTCATTCCATGTCAAATCGGCCAAGAGTTGGAATCGACTCCTTTCAATTTCGATGAAATTTGGTCAGAAGTTTTCGTTTTTAATGAAACAAAGTTTTACCAAAGGAAAAAACTTAAACAATTTTTTTTCGAAAGATACGCAAGATTAAACATTTCACAATTTTTTGAATCTATCAAGTTTATTTTTTAAATATCTCGAAAACTATTATAGTTACGAAAAAGTCGTTCTAGATTCGTCTTGAAGAGTATACTTATAGCTACGAAAAAAAAAATATTCCGAAAAAGATTTTTGAAAAATGATGAATTTGGAGAATTTTAAATTTTTTAAACCGTGCAAATCCACGATCAACATTAAATTTTCGGTTCAATTTTTTTCTATAATACCTTGTACTGATCTTAAAAGATCCTGAAATGTTCAGAAAAGTGTTTTTCTTTTGGTAAAAAAAAAATGTTGCCATAATTATATAAAATATAATTTTTACCACTTGAAAGATTTAAGAAATTGTGAAATTTTGAATCTTGCATAACTTACGAAAATTTTTTTAAAAATTCTTTTCCTTTGGTAGAACTTCGTTTCATCAAAAACGAAACCCTGACCAAATTTCATCGAAATTGAAAGGGGTCGATTTGAACTCTTGGTCGATTTGACAAGGAATGACCCATATATATTTCTTCCCGTGGAGGAATATTCCAGCTTCGTCCTCCTCATTCCCATCGAGGCTGAGGCTGAGGATGTGGCCTGCGATAATGGTGTCTCATAGTATCGTGGCGTCATGAATGAGCCCATCTTTCGAGGGGTGCGCTTTTTCGAGTCTGCGTGCGTATATATTTGCGTGCGAGAGTGAGGGTAAGATGTCGATATCTGGTCTGACTCCGTGACCCAGTTATGCGCAGAGTCTCCCGGGAGACAGAATGGTTGGCTTGGCGCGGGCGTTTCAAGGGAAAGAACCCGAGAACCGTCAAAAAGCGATGTCTCAAAAGTCACCCGACCCTGGAATCCAGAGTCGGAGACATTCTCGTGATTAACCACCCTGCCCCTCTCTGTTCCATCATTTTTTCGCACCCTCTGAGACCGAGTCCGAGCTGCGTTACACTTTAAACCGGGTCAGAGTTTATTCTCGACCTCTCATCATTTTTCTTCGTCCTGAATCTCTCCACTCCGACCTGAAGATTTTCGCGACTCCTCGGATATGATACGTCGAGAAATGGGGATGCGAACGAAGACATTTTTTTTCCGTCGCAACGAGAAAAGCCTCGCGGCTAACTTTTTCAAGAGGAGAGCGACAAGACAATCGCGTTCAATTGTCGCGAATCTCACATGTCGCGCACGTCGTGAAAACTCTCTCGGTCTTTCTGTCCACGAGAATCCGCAGGCAAACGGAAAGAGAAACGGAGAGAGAGAGAGAGAGAGAGAGAGAGAGAGAGAGAGAGAGAAGAAACAAAACGTAAAACCGGAAGTGAGACTCGACCCAGTGAAGAAAATGGAACAGTCACTGGGATCACGAGCTTGACCCAGTTTACGAAACGCTTTTCTCACTATTTCTCCACCCTCTCATCCACCCTGTTTCATTATTTTCTCTCTCTCTTTATCTCGGTCGACGCTTCTGACCAGTTAACGAGGAAGAGTCGTCGAAGGAACAATTTGTGAAATATTAATTTGAAAAAGAATTTTCTCAATTTTTCTTCAATTTCTAAATTTGGGTCAAACTGAAAGAATCCTATTTTTTCAAATTATGGCTGATAGTTAATAACCTCCCCCATTTGGGATATTTTTCCTGGGCATAAAAACTCTCCCTTTTTTTTATTTCTTTCGATCGATGAGTAACTGTGGCAACCAAGGTCCGAGGAATCGAATACATGGTTTTTCTATCGCAGAATCATCGGGTCACGCGTATATAAATGTGCACGAAACTTCCAAGTTTAATATTGTTGTATTTTTGTATACAAACGCGTGCTTCCCTCCTTTATCGCTGGGAGCGTGGAGAGGGAGAATTTATCGAGCCAATTATGTCGTCGAGGATTATTGGATTCGTGCTTGATTGATGCATCCGGGCTTTCCCGGTTGGAGGAAGCGCCGTATCGATCACGAGGCTTCGATATTGGTTCGATTGCCTCGTGACGTTTCATCCGAGACATTTTCATAATACTACTTAATCCGAATGATAAATATATCATTGCAATTTTTGGGAAATTAAAAAAATGTTATTCGAATATCGACTCAATGGACCATTAATTGGGCCGATATTGCAATAAAACAAAAAAATCTACTTCAAATAGGGATTTTCGATTCTTTGGAAAGAATCGATTCTGTAATCCATTCTAAATTGAATAAAGAAAATCGATTTTCATGAAAAATCAAATCCAAAGAGTCGATTTCGTAAGAATCGTTTTTTAAAAATCGTGAAAAGAATTAATTGCTAATTAAAGCTTACATAAGTGTTTATCAAGTTTTTGCTATGGAAAATGATTAAATTGGATTAATTTATTTTTAATACAAAATGATGAATACAAAATAACAAATATAAAGCAGTTTTCATTCTGGCTAAACATAGCTTGATTCTTTTACACATTTGCACTTTTTAATATATACTTAAAAATGTAATGAATATATTTAAGAAATCAGACTTTTTTCTATTACATAAATTTCTATTGTTTTACGATATTTTGTATATTTATACTTTTGATTATTTATTTCGTTGGATCATGTCTTCAATATTTTAACTTTTAATTTTTTTTACTCTTTTTCTCACATTTTCACATGCTTTTTTTCTTTTAACCTTGACGGTGATGTTTCTTAGACTTTTTTCAATCTTTATTTAATTGCTAATCTTTAATAGATAATGAATTTAATAAAAAATCGAATTCTTGGGTTTTAAGGTCAAGACTCGATTCACCTAAAGATCGAAAAGAAAATAATCGATTCAAAAGATCGATTGTTTGAACGAAAGAATCGATCTTCAAATAAATCTCATTTCTGGGAAATCGGCTATGACTCCATTACAATTATTAATTCCTACCCCAAAAAATTACAGAATCATCTTCAGATGTTACTTTTTGGAATACCAAACTTCCGGTAAAAGAAATAATTACAATCTGCCAAAAAAAAAAAATTGCGTAAAGCTCTTCCTCGTCCCCCCATGACGAGGTACGTTTTCTCGAATCTCATTCTAAACTTCCATCAATCTTTCGAACTAGCATATCGTTTATAGAAAAGCCAGGCCAATCTCAGAGACCTCTGTCGAATGAAATGGCCCTTTAATAGCGTTTGTGAGCCGGTATTCGCCGTAATTTCATTTCTGTAACAATTTCCGTCTATTCCACTTTCGCGAGCGTTGCATTGTCCGCGAGAGAACAATCATCGAAGAGAGAAATCCAAATCAAGAGATAGAGCATATTGCGTAATGGATTCTGTGGTCCAGTCGCGATTAACGGAACTGTGTCATGGGGTTTATCGTGATACATATATATATGTACGTTGTATATCCGCTCAGACGGAAAATCCATGGAAACCGATTTTCCGCCTCTCTTCCTCGCACTCTCCCTCTTTCTCTCTCTCTCTCTTCCGAGCTTTTGTGCAAGCGGCAAACTGACGCGATCTCGCAGCGCAAATCGAAATGGCGCACGCGAGAGCCTCGCGAATGACGCGCATACTGACCCGATTTGAACTCCCCGCCCTCCCCCGCAATCTTCTTACACGTCCTCGTCGTACAACCGTTTCATATAGTCGTCACCACTGACGACGACGACCAGCCCAAAGCACACCCAGTGGAGTATTTACCGGAGTAGCATCCACGAAGACGTCCCTGACCTGACCCGATGCCGATGCTGATGTCGCCTCCTCCTCCCTCTTCAACGTTTCCCGCAGACGAGAGAGAAAAGCGCGAATTCGCTCGTGCATTATACACACACGAGCTTTTGTGGTCTCACACACTCATGGAGAAAGCTCTATTGGTACCAAAAGAGAGAAAGAGGGAGAGAGAAAGCTCGGTGTTTACCGCGCTGTTGCGCAGGTCAGCATCAGCGATTCCCCGACGTAGGCGGCGTTGTCGTCGCCACGGAGTGTCATAAAAAGGCACGTTTATTGAAACTGTACCGATCTTCACTCTAAAAACAATCCCAGTGGGTGCTTTCTTATTATATATGGTTGACTTGAATTGCGTTTACTGCTCTTTGGAATGTAATTCATGAAAATCCATGTAACGATGGGTCTGAGAAGTAGGAAAAATTGGAGAAGTGGTTTATTAATATATATGATTTAACATCTCTACCATATAAAGAATCTTCTGTATCAGATCTCTGATGAATAGGAGGGCTTTGAAGCGGCTGTCAATAGCTTCTTTCGATTTTTGGCACTAACGAATTTTTTTAAAACAAAAATTCTACGTGATTCGTTATCAGCGGTCAATTTCGCATTGAAATAGGCTTTTAAAACGATTAAAAAAAAAAAAAAAATTTATTGCTCATTTTTGGGCGACTTTTCGGAAACCTCAAAATAGCGAAATTTCAAGTGCTCATAACTTTATTTAGATTTGCCCGATCTAAAAATTTCTTTTTCGTACGCAAAGGTTATCACTAAACTTGGAGAATGCCGTTTGGTTCATTCCGATAACTCAATTTGTATAGAAATGAGAGCAGTCTCAAAATCGCCGAAAAAAATGGAAAGGGGTATGTATGGAAAAATTTGCAAAATCGATTATCGAACTTCAAAAATCAGCGAAAAATTGAAAAATGCTCCGAATCGGATGAACCAAGCGGAGTTTTGAAGCTTCAACGATTACGAAGAGAATGAGTACAAGTGAAAACGAAAATATTATGTAGAAAAAAAGTTACAGTCAGTTTAGTCATCCGATTTCCTTTTTGCCAAAATTCAAGAATTTTTTTTTATTTTTTTTATTTTTTTTAAAACCTCACATCGATGTATTTTTTCCTCCTGAACACGAATTTTACAACGATATTCCAAAAAACTCAACATTTTTTTGAAATCCTATTAAAAAGTTTTTTTTTCGTTTTTCTTCCATTTTCCTCAATACTGTTTTCCGACCAAAATAACGTCTCATAAAAGATATTAGATACAACACAAATATTCTGCAGACACAAATAATATAATCCGAAAATATATTTCGATATATCGTACATTGAAAATTCTCCGCAAGTTTACGGGTCGACATTAATGACAAAAATTCAGCGCACTGAGAAAACAATATATTTCTATGTGCCAGGATTTGTTAACTGTTAACAAATGTTAAGTGGGACATGGTAAAATAAATATTTTGTAGTTGAGAAATTATTTTGACACAAATAAAATTTATTTTCAATACAATTTCAATAAAATAATATTTCAATAAAAGTGCCAACTAAATTTCTTTACTATGAATAAACTGTTCTTTCAGCGCGAGTCACTTCATTGCCAGTTCTGCCTGGATCCGCTATAACGATCGGTCGATTCCTGTTCATTGATTGCTTTTGAGCGTGTGAAAGCGCGTCCTTTTCGCGAATAAAAAGGCTTTCAGCGCGATGAGTGCCATTCGCGCATCTCGTTTTTTTCTCGCGATTGACAAACGCGTGAGTAAACCCGAAGGCTGCGAGTGATGATGCAATTTAGCGTCTCTGTACGAAGGTATTCCACGGTGTTACGTCGTCTCTATTCGTACATAACGTACACGGTTACATGTACACTTGTATCCTGTGTATTTATTTTCGTGTGGCAAGGTCTCTCTCTCTCTCTCTCTTTCTCTCTCTTCGCGTAGCGCGAATTATGTATAAAAATTCCTCGATGAGTATGTCAGCTAAATGCTCCCTGCACGGTAATTCATCGCCGTGCTCCTCGTATATTTGCGTATGTTTTATCGGGTCTGGCTCGGAAAAACGATATCAGGCTATTGTGGCAGAGGCTGCCATATATAGGATAATAGATATCGGATAATCGGGGATTTAATGGAAGAGCACTTATCAGAGATCTATATGTATCGATTCACAATGTTGAGGGATTACGACTATACTCAGGTGCAGTGAACCGAGCTTCTTTGGAAATTATTTTTTTCAATTACCAAACGACGAATCTAAATCTGGTATTGAGGTTTTGTTCTATAAGTATTGTCGTATTGAGGCGCGCACAAAAATATTTTTTATTCATATCACAAAATGGCGTCGTTGCAGGAGTTAAATTGCGAACACATGTTTTTTTCTGGGACATCACAAATTGGCATCAATTTCGATTAATCTTCTTTTTTGGTATGAAATCGACCTTAAATTAGTTATTGTAAATGTAAATTATTCGTTGAGAAGCTGTTGTTACGATTTCAAATGAATCTGATAAAAATTAAGCTGGCTCTACGCAAATTTGATAAACATAGTTTTGAGAAAAACGCGTTCAGGGATACTGAGAAAACAATGTACCAGGATTTGTTAACTGTTAACGAATGTAAAGTTGAATATGACGAAATCAATTATTTTTTAACAATTAATAAATCAAATTAATATTTTTTAACAGTTAATCAATTATTTTGATACAAATAAAATATTTCTTTACAACTAACAAATTTTGTGACAGTTGAGAAATATTTAAGTAAAAGTGCCAACTAAATATACTTCTTTACTACAAATAAACTGTTTTCTCAGAGGACTCGGAAAACAGGCTGTAAAAATTGTTTATGAGCTTGTCCCCCTCAAAATGGCTTTTGAATATCATTTTTACATAGTTTATGCATCATTTGATCTAATAAAAAAAATCCAAATAAAAAATTCTTGGGTAGTATAGCCCCTTAAAAGACGATGGGTCAGTTTGTATTTGTATAAAAGCTCTCCTTTCATGAAAAAAAATGAGATTTCCCCAATTCTTTGCTCAAAAGCTCTTGAAAAACCAACTAATAATATTTGGAAAAATCAAAATGATAAAATCATCTATTCTTTTCTGATCAGTAGAATTTTTGTCAAAGTCTTCTAAAATTTTTAATTTTTCAACAAAAATTCATGCATATTTGATTCTAAATTTGGCACGAATCGTTTATAGCATCAAGACCCGAATTAATTTTTTTAATTTTTATTCTGAATAATTCTCATCAAATCTCCGATTTTCCATTCTTGTCTAACTTGAAGAAATGTGTATTAATTTTTGATATTATCGAGCTCAAAACTGAGACGAAGGCCTGATAATCAACCCCTCGGGTTTCCTTCAACCCGAATTTCACCCTCCTCCGTTTATTTTAATTTAATTAATTTAAATTTAATTTTAAATCAAAATTAATTAATAAATTTAATTAAGAATTAAATTTTATTTTAATTTTATCCTTAATCAAACTTAATCAATTAATTCATTTAACCCTCTACTTAAATAAAATAATTGATTAAATTTGATTAAAAATAAAATAAAAATAAAATTTAATTAGTCTTTCTCAAAACTATGTTTTAATTATCCAAATTCATTTGAATCGATTTACAATCGATCATCGTTCATTCCCATCGACGGAAATTGTTCCTTTTCCTCAAGATCGGGCAATATATTGAACTGAGGGACTGAAGAACTGACCGAGCGATTTCCTTTATAGTATTTAATATTTAGTATTAGTATCGCGGGTGTGTTTTTTCGCACTGACGCAAGCTTCTTCTCGTCGCGGTGATGAGAGATAAAAAAAGTTGGTGCGTGTGCTCTCGGTAACGCAGAGAACGAGCGAGGAGAGATCGATCTCTCGAGGTCGCGGACGATTTGTGGGCGCGGAAAAAAGAAGGTGGCTCATGCTAATGATTCTTCATGGACACCTCTTCGTGAGATGTCGATCGCGGGCGTTGTATGGCCGATTGTCTGTTCGTCACCGCGATATATAAAAGGCAACTGCCGCGCGCTCCTCTCTCTCTCTCTCTCTCTCTCTCTCTCTCTCTCTCTCTCTCTCTCTCTCTCTCTCTCTCTCTCTCTCTCCCTGTCTCTCTCTCTCTCTCTGTAATAAATATTTTCATTATTCCTCGCGTGCATATATCCGCGGCAATCGACCCTGAAAATTACGGAAGCGCGTTACAAACGCGCAAAAGCCGACGTTTCATTTTTTCGATCTCAAACGCGCACGCGGCGCGTCGTTAATCCGCAATCATACGATCAATCGCGAATCGGACAAAAAAAATTTAATCTTCATTCCCATCATCCACAAAATGATCGTGCGATTTTCCTTTCATCGCCAGAACATAAACCTCAAAAATATATTATTTTTGCGCAATTTCTGTGAATTCATCGATGAATGGGAGATTTCAAGCCTCAAATCGCGAGAATTCGTCCAAATTTCAATAGGATCGAAAATCGGATGCTTATTTTATCGATAATCAGCACTCCACGGAAAAATCAGTTTTCTGCTGTAACAAAAGTAGCGAAAAGAAATGAATGGCGCAGAAAATAGCACTAAAAAAAGCACAATATTCTGGTACTATTCAATGTTTTAACATGATGAGAGCGATAATTTTACAGATCTAAAAATGGTGAAATGATGATTGAAAAACAATTGGAAATTATTGCAATGGCTGTTTATGATGAAAACCTAAATAAATATTTGCATCGGCGAAATTATTGAACAAATTAATATCAGCAGCTGAAAATAAAGCCAGATTTCAGAACAAGGAAGGAAAACAGTCATCGATTGTAACTATAAAAAATCATTTCTTATTTACCATTCAATAATTATTAAAACTGAGAAAGAGAAACTAAAGATAACGATTGACTTTTTTTTTATCGTCGTTAAGATTTTTTCATAATTTGAGAGAAATATATTGCAGATAAACAAAAAGAGTATAACTTTTTAAAAACTCAATTACACTTGACTAGTAATCAGCGCATTGCATGTATTTGTTAATTTTTCTAACGATGTTTTTTCATAATATCTAAAAAAATATTTTAAATTTTACAATTCATTAAAAGGTTGGTAATGAAACTTTTTTTTTAAAGGTATGTTTTATCAAAATTTGCGGATGCGAAAAATATTTGCATTACTTGAGTAGTGAGCTATAAAAAGATATTATGATTAAGTTAAATATATGGTAGAACAACGTAACTTCTTCATCGAAATCGACCAGTTTAAGGTTTTTTAGAAGCTATGAAACCTTTGAATGTTAATTGTTCAATAAATAGCTTCTCAATCGTAGTGAAATTTTTACACGACCTCCTGAATACTTCATGTAAGAACATACCAAATTTCCAGAATTCTATCATCATTACTTCAACCTCCTTAAGGGTTAAAATAACAAACAATGAGAAACATCTGAAAATTTGGTATGTTTTTGTATGAGGTATTTAAGAGGTCGTGTAAAAATTTCACGATGATTAGGAAGCTCGTTATTGAGAAATTAACGTTTTGTTAAAAACAATTTTTTAAACAAATAAAAAAAATATTTATCAATAAACTTCGTTTTCTTTCCGTTGCTTTCAGTATATTATGGATATGAAAAAATTGAAAGGTCAAAAAAAAAAAACTTATCGCAAAGTTACATCAGTTTCCATAAGACTACATTTTATTTTATTTTATTTGTTAATCTCAATTATTCGATAACGAGCTTCCAAATCGTCGCGAAATTTTTACACGACCTCTTAAATACTTCATTGAAAAACATACCAAATTTTCAGAATTTTCTCATTAAACGTGATTTGCTTCTAAACAACCTTAAGAGCAAAAAATAATTATTCGAATGGTTCGAATAATTCGAATATTGCAACAAATGCAGAAGAAATCTGTGCGAATGTCGCTTGAACACGCTCGCGGAGCGCCTAAGATCGTGAAAAAAATCCTCACTCTCGGAAGCTAGATTTATGGCATTCCTCGCTGAAAGGGCGAGAGCGGACCCCCTCGACAGTAGCATCGAGCGAAAACCGCATCGCCATTTACGGCCTCCTCGAACGCTTTCCGAACGATTCTTCACGGTCAATGAAACTTCCATCCCCGAGAAACTTTTCGTACACATCCGATCTTTCTTTCCCCGCCACTCTGTTTTACCGTTGGAGTCGACGACGTCGGTAAAGAAATTCTCGCGCAAAATGACGATTTTCCGTTATTTTAATCCCATTTTTTTAATCCTTTTCACGCCTGCGATCCTCGTTGATCTTTGCTGGCGAAGACAACCGGATATGAATGGAAATGAAAGAAAATTCCAAAAGAATCTTGTCTTCCATCCGCGTCTTTTTCCTCTGAGCTCTTTTCACGAGCGACGCGAAAGGGTTGATCCTTTGTCGCTTCAAGGATTAGACAATGTTCTCGGAATAAATCCCGTTCAGGATCTTCTTCAGGATCCTTTGAATTATTTATCCGGATTCTTTCTCACCTAAAATTTTCCTGCCTCAGATTGAAATATTTCCTTTTTTCTCTATCGTTTTTCTCGCAGGCTTGAAGATAAAATAGTTAAAAAAATTTAACAAGAAATGAATCATAAAAGTAAGAACTTCGATTTGGACGGAATGAACCTAAATTTTGACACCCTCAGTTCAAAGTTACCGAAATTTAAATAATTTTGCAAATTCGCAAACTAGTTTCGCTATTTTTATTTAATATCACAATTTATCGGAAATATTATCAGATTGATCTTTTTTTAATACCGCAACTTTCATAACGATCACGTAATATTTTCCCGGAGGAAGGATGTAAGAATCTCGTTTCGTCGATTATCGATGAACAATTTAAATTCCTCGTACATTCGTTATTCTCGTGGTCGATGTAATATTTAATATCCAGTATTTCCAGTATCAGAGAGAAAGAAGGAAGGACTAAAACGAAAGAGAAAGAAGGACGTCGCAAAGTTCTAGGGCAGGAGGTCAGGGCTCCTCGAAACGGGAGAGCCCAGGGAAAACTATTTCCAGCTCAACGATCGTATATGCGGCATATGTGCTTTTTTATTCATATATATGCATACAAAATCGTGGGCATATCCACGTGAGAGCATCAGGTGGATATTTCGACGAGAAGCACAGGGGGAAAAACTTGTGTGCTTAACATTCAACGATTGGCAAATCCGTCTTCGTTTTATCACGCGGTTTGTTCAGCATTATTTACACTTTAATAATACACCTTTTGCGTTAAACATTTTTATCGCATTCACGCTGCACATAATGAGAGTCTTTTGCTAGTCGATGAAAATGTCAAGGATGCGACGAGGTGATTTTTAACACCCTCGCAATCGACGCATCCGTTCGAAATCTGAAAGTAAAAAAAAATCACAATTCCAAGACTTTAATTTTTTTTAAATGAGACGACTCGTGGCAACTGGCAAGGAAAAAAAATTGGATACTTATTTTTATGATTTTGTTTTTTTTTTTTAACGATTTTTACGACTAAACGTGCGGGCGGTGACTTGTCGCGTAATTTCGTTGATAAATATCCAAAAACGGCGCAAAGAGAATAAAAGTAAATTTACCCTCGGCTAAATTCATCCATGATGCAGCGAAAAAGTTTTTCGCTCCTCTGATTTAAAAGCCAGACGAGACATCGTGTAATATTCAGAATTCTCTGAAAGCTTTCCTCGATTTTTGATGCTCTCATCCTGGAGTTTCCGTTTGCGAATAGAAGTATTTTTTTTTCTCTCTTTCATAACGGATTTTAATTAGCGCTGATTACGAAGCAAATGGATGCTTTCAAGGATCAACTAGTCATTACGTTTTACACTCGGTCATTACAGAGCCGAGGTAATGATATTTTTTTCAAATCTATTCGACGAATTTTTTATGCTAACTTCGTTAAGCATTTTGCGTATTTTTCCTGGAGAAATTTTCATGAAAGTTCTCTCTCTGAGCGGAAAAATCGTAGTTACTCCTCGATCACGGTCAAAGGTTGATGAGGGATGCTTTTTGTTACATCCTTGCACGAGGGCTTTGACGTTTCCAGCTGTTGCTGAACGCATACATAGATATAGATATATTTCTATATATATTCGTGTACATATATATTAGAGTGACCCTAAAGTAATCGATATCTTTATTTTTCGCTTTTCTTCAGGAATCAATTTTAGATAGACCTCAAATGAATATCCTTAAATTCCTATTTCACTCAAAATAAACAGGAGGTCGCTCAATGCGATTTAGATTCTTGAATTCCGGCAAAATCGATATTCATGAATATTGGATATTGAAATTCGCATCAAAATGCGTCGTTCTTCTAATGAAACAAAAATTTATATAAAAGCCAAAAGTATATTTTTTTAGCGAGTCCCATAATTTTGTATAGCTCGTTTTTTTAATTTCCAATATTTTGATTCCATTGAATTATACTTTTTAGCCTTTTTCTCAATGATAAAGTTTCAAGGACCTCTGAATTGTTTTTTTAATTAAAAATTCAGAGTTTCTTCAGGCTTGTGCAGATGGAATTTCTATGAATTATTTTGGAACACTCTAATGTATAATGCGCGTATGTATACACAATGCTGCAACGGTTTGAAGCTTTCGTCGAAAGGACCCTGACCCCGCAGTTATACCTGGGTAAAACTATTCGTAAGTTGACCGTTGACATAGAAAGAGAAGGAGAGAGAGGAGGAGAGAGAGAGAGAGAGAGAGAGAGAGAGAGAGAAGAGATTTCCTCACCGTGGGTGAGACAGGAGAGTCACGGAATTCCATGGTAGATTAGGTTACCGCACCCTTCGAGAACAACCAACAGACTCAAAATCCCTTTGCGAGGACCCACATTCAACTCTCACAAAAACAGGAGGCTGCGTAGTTTCTCTTTTTTTCTCCCTTCCCTTTCTGCTTTGACACTCCGAAACAAAGATTCTCAAATTCAAATTAAAACAATTGCGAAAAAGTAACCACTGATTGGGGATGAAAAAACGCTTTGAGGGGTTTTTGTCATGTTAAGGGGGAACGCCACTGTAAGGGTTGAAAATATTTTCAATGTTTGAGAATTTTTTCACAAGCATAATTAATATTGAAGGATCGGCTTATTGTTATTTTATCAAGTATATATGTGTCGTTCTCTATCAATTCAACGATGTTTTGTCGGTGACCACTTCGATTTTTTTTTTCAATATGTTATTATGCATTCAAAAAATATCGAAAATTAAGAAAAAAAATTATTGAATGTTTTTTTAACTGTTTTAAGTTAAATTAAGCGAAAAAATTGGATTGTCTTTCAATGCGACCCCTTCGATTAAAAAAAAATATATATAAAATTCTACGTAAAAAAATAAAATTTTTGAGATTTTACTGAAGAGGGGATTCGAATAACTTTCTATTACAAAAAATTTTTTCGACTTTTTTTCTCGTAATATTGATCTTTTTTCTTCTATGACGACAATAGTTGATTTCAATGACATTAAAATAAATAATTTAACTTCTTGCACATATTACCTTGATAAATTATAATAATTAACGTAAAGAATTACAATTTTTATGTACAAAATTGAATAAAGTGCAAAACGTACTTGAATTGTAATTCTTAATGTTAATTATTATAATTTATGAAAGAAATATGTGAGAGAAGTTAAATTATTTATTTTAAGATCATTGCAATCAACTATTGTGGTCATAGAAGAAAAAAAGATCAAAATTACGAGAAAAAAAATCGAAATTTTATTTTTTTACGTAGAATTTTATATCTTTTTTTTTTAATCGAATGGGTCGCATTGAAATAAAAATATAAAATCCATTTTTTAGCCTAATTTAGCTTAGAAGTTATAATTATTTTAAGAATATTTTTTCAAAAATATGGTATGGGTTAAGAATGGGTTACATGAATACTTCTCTTTGCATGTATAATAACGTATTGAAAAATACAAAAAATCGAAGGGTTCACCGATAAAACGTCGTTGAATTGATGGGAAATTACACATATTCAACCTATTTCATAGCAATTTTTATTGAAATTTTTTTTTTATTAACAGAGACATTATTTTAACGACGAAAAAGGAATTTCTTCCATTATCCCATTAATATCCTGAAGGGTTGTTTGAAAAATTATTATTTAAATTTTTTTTTTAAATATCAACATTGCGATGCCTGCGCACTCATTAAAGTGACTGTAAGTCGGTCAATTTTCATAATTTTGACTCCAAATTTTACCTAAATATTTTTGAAAATGAAAAAGAATGAAGAAAATACTTTAAAGACATGTAAACAAAAATAATAATAATAATTTTCACAGTGGCTTCCCTTTTGCATTTGGAAAGATTTACCGCTCATGTTTTTCTTCAATCGTCTTTGCTGTTTTTTGCGTTTTTATAATGGAAGCTTTCGCGAATAATAATTTTTTACGAGATTTCGTGTCAAGTTTCCTTCATAAAGGACGCCAAAATCGATCTGCTCATCATGGAAGAGCTAAAAAAATTATTTTATGAAAAAGTTTTGGTAAATTTCTGATTTTCACGATTTTGTACGCTCTTTTGGATTCCTCGATATTTCTTTTTTCAAAAGAAAGATCGCCATTTTTCGTTTGTTCTCGCCGTCCAAGCACGTGTGCACATTCGTCCGTTTCCCTTGAGAGAGAGTACCGAGGGGTTGAAACCGTGAGAGAATGCATAACCCTCGTGTGCACTCGCTGTATATATTTTTTTTCTTTACTTCAAATATCCTTACAAACGCGTACGCGACATTAGCATGACCGCTTCTTGCATTGAAATCCCCGGAGACTCGCGTACGTTACGAGCGTGTGTATGCAGAAGAAGAGAAAAGCGTGAAAGAGAACGAGAGTTAAGGGATGTAAAATAAAAATCCGCAGAACTGGAAGATCACGAGAGTGGAAAAAAAGCCCCGACATGCGGAGCAAAACCAGAATCGCGAGAATAGAATCTGACCAACATAATTTTGACCCTGGGAATAATACGCCTCGGGATTCCCAACATGGAGGCTCCTCTTTTCTTCTCCATTATCCCTTTTTTTATTCTCCGACGAATTGCATCGGGATTTCGCACGGAACTCTCGTCTCGGAGGATAAAAATACGACGTTTCACTTGAATTCAAAAACTGTCGGATTTGTTTTTTTCTTTCGGAGAGGGATGAAAAGATCGATCGCGTTTGAGAGACCGGAAGTGCAACCGCGAGCACGATTTTAGCTCGGGAGAGAAGGAATTTGCGGAAGCGAAAGATGGGTTTTTTTTTATTGAATTTATTAGAGTAATTATGCTCTTGCTTGGTACAATTATATGCTTTTTTCCTGAGCGAGAGTCCATGAAAATTTTCGTTAGATCCGGGGATATCCTTGTCGAGAATACCGCAGAAGAAGGGCATCTGCTGCACACGAAAAATCTGGCGTTCGTTGGATATGGCACAGAGCGGTTTTTACAATGGTGTACAAATGTTTTATTGCAGGCATTCCTCGATCTGTCCGCCCGGGTTTCAAACGTGAAAGTTACTTCCGGTCATGAGTAGAGGATGTGGTAAATCTTTTTTTTTCTCTCAATTTGGAAAAAAATTCTAAAGATAAATACGCACTCGGTGCGCGCATTGTGATGAATGCGTTTTGTTAACAATATATTTTTCTATATCATGCTATAAATCACATTGTGAAATTTTCAGCACGAGCCTGGCCAAATATTATCTGTGTCAAGAGGTAAAACTCATTTTTTTCTCACGAAAAACAAAAAACTGCAATTTTTCTGACGCTGTTGCGAATCCCGATTCGCAATTCCCGACTCAATCGACTCGCACTTGGTCAATTTTAAACCGATCGCGAATCAACTATTCTCATTCGAAAGACAAGGAAATTTTCTTCAACTTCTTTTTTTGAATTTTCAAAATTGCTCGAAATGTGGCCAAAATCGATGGAAAAACGTCCGCTCCGATGTTCCAACTTTCTTATTTCAAAATTCTTTTCCGAAGAACTTGACAATAAACCCGAAAAATCTATCAAAAAAGATCAATTAAACTTCGATCAAAATTCTACCCGACTCATAATCCTTGAAAAATTATCCCATTTGCAGGAGAAGCCAAAAAGTCGCTGTGAAAAGACGTTGAAAAGCTTCGGATTCCATCTGAGGCTTCACACTCGAGCAATGAAAATCGAGATGGAAGAATGAAACTATTCTATTTTTCGTTTCCTGAGGGACCTGCTCAGACCTATTTATACTTCGTCTCCCTCGTTCCCACTATTTCACGTCGGAAAAAACCTCATCCTCGATTCTCACCTTCCACTTCCCATTCTTCTTTCGAGCCGCGTATCCTCCCACTTTTGGCCCTTCATTCCCGTTTTTTATCATTTTTTTCCCTCATACATGCGCCACTATCCCCACGTGTTATTCGTGTGTGTGCAAGCTGTGTGTTCGTGGGACGAGTTAAAAAAAAATTCTACCTGTTCGAAACTCCATGAAACCGAAAGGTCTACGCTGATATTTATGTCTATAATATCTATATATATATATGAGGCATTCCACGTCATGTCAGCCACCCCATTTTTTGAAATCGCAAAAAATCGCATACAAATTTTTAGAAATCAGTTCCAACTATTAAGAAAATTTTCTGATTTTTTTCAGATTTTTAAATTACATTTTTTAGCCGGAAAAAAATACAAAATATTTGTTTGTCCCATTTTGTAACTCGGAAATTATTCATCGTACGGAAAAAAAAATTAAACATAAAATTTAGTATTTTCAACGGGCTTTTCACTGAAATTTTTTACAAACTCTTCCGAAAGCTCTATATGCCATTTTCGAAGCAAATAATGTTTTGATATTATTTTTCTCAGAATTGACATCTTCGATTCATCTGTAGTTTTAACAGTTTTTTACTTAATACATTTACAGACTATCGAAAAATTGGCGTAGCGGAGAATCCATTATTTCAAATGCACTTTTATTGATACAATCTGTCAATATAGAGTGATTTAACGAAATAGTGTAGATTTTGATATTTCATCATTATTGATCGTAGACAGGAAAAAATAATAAAATAATCTCGTTTTGATACTGCGAAGACGATTTCAGGAACAAAGCAGTATCATTGCTTGATTCCCAAAAATCATGCCCAAAAGTACTCATTGGCCATAGAAACGTCGGTGTATCCAAAGAGGGTAAAATAATTCTTTTTTGCAATCGAGAGACGTGCGTAGCCTTTGACTTTAATTCGAATAGACTTTATCGTTGTACATGGGTCCATTGATAAAGTTTATTAAAATGTGCAAAAAGATATTTAAAAAAATAAAAATGAAAAAGTTGAAAAAATTGAAAAAGTACAAAAAATAAACAAAAAAATGTAGGCTTTAGGAAATATCTATAGATAGTCTCAACCCTGTTAATGCACAGAGAAATTTGTGTATTCATTTGGGATGAAAAACGCATGGGAAGGAATGGATTCTCCACTGAGCCAATTTTTTCATAGTCTGTAAAAATATCAAGTAAAGAAACTGTTAAAACTACAGACAAATCGAACATGTCAATTCGGGGAAAAAAATATAAACACATTATTTACTCCGAAAATGCCATATAGAACTTTTTAAAATAAAATTTAATGTTATACTTTTTTTTCGTACGATGAATAATTTTCGAATGACGAAATGGAACAAGAAAATTTTTTGTATTTTTTTCCGGCTAAAATATGTAATATAAAAATCTGAAAAAAATCACGAATTTTCTTGACAGTTAGAACTACTTTATAAAAATTTGTATGCGATTTTTGGTGATTTCAAAAAATAGAGTTGCAGACTTGACGTGGAATGCCTCATATATTGTATGTCTGAAATTTAAAAGTTTGAACTCTCCCATCGGCAAGGATACGAAATACGTCCTTGTGGCATCAAGCCATTAAATCACGGAAACGTTTTGAAATAATGTTTCATCCTCGACTTCTTCACGACCCTCTTTTTGCTCTCACTATTTTTTTCTTCACCTCTTCCTTTCTCCATTGAACGCGTGTGCGTTGACTCTGAAAAAAATAAACCGCGACCACCAAATTCTCAAACCGTGATAAAACTCGCCGCTTCTCGAAATGTAGGTCAACTATTAGCAAAACAAAATCTAAAAAATGCGAGCAAGATATGATTCACGCAATTTTCACGCTTTTGCACCGACGACAACGCAATTTAACGTGATATTTTTCTGTTTCAGGTGGGTACATTATTTCTACTCTGGTTTTCTTAAGAATCCGTCGATCTGGAGCAATGGTGAGTTTAATGATTAAAGAAATTTTTTTTTTCTTGATTGTAGGAATAATTCATTTTAATTGATTTAGTTTGGAAGTTGAAATTTTTTTCAAAATCATCCGATTAATCTCTGACCGTGAATCATTGATTATTCGTGATGTGAGTTATATTCATTGTCGTCGGGATGTAATTTTCTCGTGATAATCTTCAAGTTTCATGGTCAAAGAGTCTGAGAAAGAGACTGCTAATTTTAATTCGTCGTCTTCGGCGAATATTTTTTTTTTTTTTTGACACAATTTATTTATATGAATATATATTTTATTTATATATGTATAAGTTTATTTATATGTATGACGGGGAGGGGAATGAGCCTTGATGCGTAGTCGAGTCCTCGGCGTTGTGCTCAGCGAAGCTTCACGTCACTCTGTAATCATGTCCGGTCAGTTCTAGCGCCATTAGTCGGACGGTCGACCGATTGCTCGCAATCCAAAAGTCAATACTCGTGTACGGGCTTACACGCGGCCCATTTCCCGTGGAAAAAGCATCCAGCTGAAAACAAGTAAAATTAAAATAAATAAAATGAATCAGAGCAAATAAAAATTTCATTTTTTTAACATTTTCACGGTACTCAAAATTTTACAGAGAAAAAAAGGTAGTTCACGGAAAATAAGCTTTCTTTATGCATGAGGGAAATTATTGAATTTTCCGGGAAAATTTTTCAGTATTACCAGTGAAAGTTTTTTATTTTTTCCTTTCTATTATATTATTATCTTATTTCGCGTATAAAGAGCCTCCATTTAAAAGCAATTAAAATACAAATAAGTAAAATGAATCAGAGAAAACAAAAGATTCATTTTTTCAGTATTTTCACAGTATTTAAAAATTCTCAAAAAAAAAAAAATACGATTTCCTGAAAGAACGTTCACTATAATTTTAATAATTATTTTCTATTATTTTTATTTATTAAATCATAATATTATTAAATGATTATAAAAATTCCTCGCAAAATTCTTCTCTCAAAAATTGAACAATTAAAAATCCAAACCTGCGTGGAATATTAATTCTCCATAAAGAATATTAGCAACGAAAAAAATATTGCACCGTCCTCAACCTCGTTATGAATTTGGCTTTAGTCGTATAAACCTTTAAAAACCCTCAACAAATTTTGCATTGCATGGCCAACAAAAAATTTAGGTCCAAATTGAGCACGGTGCAATTTTTTTCACTGTGTTATATATTTTTAAAAAATGGCTGAACAAAAACGATTTTGAAATTCCATCAAAGGGGAACCGGAGATTTCTATGAAGAGACTTCATCGCCCAGTCATAACGAAAACGCAATTATTTTCAATTCATACTATTTCATAGACGTTGATACACAAAATTATATACACGCGTATAAAACGCCATTGACCAACACCTCTGCATTGTAGCGAGGGAAAAAACGCTTTATTGCATATTACGTTGCGTATATAAGCACGGGGATCAACGCCAGAGGCAACGTATTAACCGCGTATATTATAAATCAACTTTCGACAAACAAAAAGGCTCAAGTTACTCAATTTCACACCTTTATTTCGTCCCTTTTGTTCACGAGAATTATATACATTATGTACCTGTAAAACAGTACATGCATGAAGATACTGCATATATATATGGGGCATTCCACGTTAAATCGACCCCTTTAGAACTCGACCTCTTTGGATTTGGCTGAAACTTTTTCATCTTTTTCTACCCTATCACAAATATTTTTCAGAATTTTGTCAATACTTTTCAATTGGAAAAAAAATAAATAAAAAAAATCACCACTTTGAAAAAATTTGAGGATTTGCAGAAAATGTCAAAGTTTAATATAATAAAAAGAAAAAAAATCAACAATGGTAATCATCGAGAAATTTTCGATTTTTTTCAAAAATCTAACGAAAAACAATGAAGATGAATTTCTATAATTTTCTTGTCTTTTTTTTCAAAAAGTACATTAAAAAACGAAAATTCTAAAAAAAAAACTGTTCAGATAAGTCAAATTTTGAAAAAGTTATAGTCATTTGAAAACTAAAAAGCCAATTTTTTTGAAAAATTTATAACTTTTTATCGATTGGGTAAAGAAAACTGAAAACATTCTGAAAAATATTTTTGAAAGGGTAGAAAATGATAAAAAAGTTTCAACCAAATCGAAAGGAGTCGAGTTTTAAAGTGGTCGATTTGTCGTGGAATGCCCCATGTGTAAGCCTCGTTTTACCTAGCATTGTTAGTGAGTGGCGTGCCGCTAATTCACACAAGTTGCTCACGAGTTTTGCTCGCCCTTGAGAAAAACCATGTTACAACGCCATCGTAAAACGCTCTTTGCGCGGCCATGAACCGCGCTTCCACCTCAAGTCATGTTTTACATTGTCACTACCAAATTTTTTTTCATCGCCATCATTAATTTTTTTTTTTCATTGCCTACTGGCCCTTTTTTCTTCAATTCAATGGCGTACAGAGATAATTTTTGTTGGACCAGCCAGGACAAATGCAGAAGTGCAAAAAAATGCACGATTTGCTCTGGGCCTTAAGGGGGGAGCTACTGTGAGGGATGAAAAAATTGTCAATGTTTGGGAATTTTTTTCACAGACATAACTAATTGTTAGAGGATTTAGTTATTGTTATTTTATTGAGTATATATTGAACTTGATTCATCGCAGTTTTTATTGAAAAATCTTGAAAATTGTCAGAGATATAAATAATAAACAAACGATACAAAAAGTTTCTTCTCCATCGTCACATTGAAATCTTGGTGAAGGGTTGTATGAAAATTTAAAAAAAATGTCTGTATCAATGTCTGTACGAATGTAACTATCGTTATGCGGAGCCATTTTTTTCGTCTTTGATTATTTCCAAAATGGCGACGAATTGAAATTTTGGCTTTCCTCTTTGAACAGCGTTTTTAGTTACGATTTTTGTAAATTAATTTTTATCTTCCCACCGTCTGGTTTTTTCTAAATCATTGAATCGCTTACGTAAAGGAAAAAAAACAAATTTTCGATCAATCGCGGTTCATGATATTCATATTTTTTGTCCATTGACCGAATGAAATTTGATCGGAATTTTTGTAATTCGAGCTGCCTCTGGCGAAAAGCAATTTTTTCGCACGTTTATTTGCAGCAGATTTATAGGATGGAATGAAGGATCAAAGCTATTTAACCTGCGGCAATGAAAGTTTGAAAAAATATTGGACCAATCGACGTTTATTGCGCGGTTGAATTTTCTATGTGGGCCATAGAATTCAAACCCGCGTTCCATATCCTTGACACCCTCGATCGGTGTACAGTATAAACTCGTATACGATGCCGGGGACAAGGTCGGGAATGGCGCACATCAGGGAATTATCTAGGGAAGAATCGTAGAATAGAGAATGCGAGAGAAAAAGCAATTGGTCTATATCGATGATAATCGAGTAGGGGGATCAGAAAGAACAATGAAAAATGGGAAAAATAAGGATTATCCATGTCTATTAAGCAAACCCACATTTTCCCTCGTCCTCAATTTTTTTTTAATTAAAAAAAAAATTAACGGCGGGAATTTGCTCTAGAATTGAAAATTGACCAGAGAGCACGAAAAATCATCCAAAAACCAAAAAAAGTCACTTTGCTTTCGTTATTCTATTATTATCAGACATTCCGAATCATTATTTATTTAATTACTTAATTAAATATTATTGATAATAATAATATTTGCATGTACAAAATTTCCTTTTGCGAGAAAGCTAAAGAATAGTCCAAAATTAAAAAAAAAATTAAAAAATTAAATTTTAAAAATTGCACGATTTTCTTGTTATTTACCAATAATTCCATCTAAATGATTTTTCCAATATATCTTCATTTCCCGATTCAGATATAATTGGAGATTTCTTGCTTCTTGGTAATCTCGAATTTAGGATACGATCGCCAAGTTCAAGTTCGCGAGTGGGGAGGAGAAAAAAAGGGATTTTATGAACTATGCGATCATTATTATCTTACGTTGAGGAGTGCACGTAGGCTCGGACATCGCTGGATCAATTATGGAGATCGAGGCATTAATTCTATACACCGGAAGTTCCGCTCGCACACGCTGTTACATATTACACGCGTAAAATTTCCAATTGGGAAAAGGGCGTAAGTGGTGTTTACGCCAACGTAAGATGCTCCCTTTCAAAGGTAAATTTATATACATTCACGGAAGCGTGGCGAACACGAGGGACCTTGACGATTCGCTCATTAGCCACCGATAATATTGCTAACGCGCTAGAGACACTCCATAGATGTTTCCAAGAGAGAGAGAGAGAGAGAGAGGGAGAGAGAGAAAGAGAGATGGATAAAAAAATTTGCCTTGGGTCTCGTTATATTTCGCACTCGTGATTCCTCGGCCTCACCCTTCTGTCTATATTTTTCATCGAACGTTGTTCAATCGACAATTATAGCACCTCTGTGATAAATAAAATCCCCTCGTGGAGCAAAAATATTTTATTTTATTTTTAACCTCCCAGATTAAAAATAATTGTCGTGAATATGGCAGAGGGTTGATTGGACGTGCTCTTCTTATTTTCCAAAAATACTCGATAATATTCGTTCGTGCAATTTTATTTATTTATTTATTTACTTATTTATTTATTTATTATTATCGACAATTAAATCGCCGCAATAATATAGAAAATCTTCCATTAGAGATTCATCTCATAGTTCGGGAGGCAAAAACGTTTAATTTTATTTTTAATCCGCGAGATTAAAAATAATCGCCTTGAAAATTTCAGAGGGTTAATTGTAAGTGCTTTTCCATTTTTCAAAAACATTCGATAATATTGTGATTTTTTTAATTTTTTATTTGCCAAAGTAGTAATATGAATTGTCTTGAAATTTCAAAAGGTTTATTATTGTTATTATATTTATTATATTGTTATTATATTTAAAGAAAGTCGTATAAGTAAGATTCTATGTTTCGGACATTTAATTTTATTACAAATACGACCGCAAATGGAGAAGTTTTTTTTTCCATTTTCTGGGATTCCCATGCTTTTATCTTCTTTAAAAGGATCAAGGAACTCAAAACAATTTTTAAGGAAAAAAAATTACGACAGCTGGAAGGTTTCTCATGTCAATTGTTTGAGAAAAACTGGGGAGGCTCTTTATTGAATTTATTTTTAAAAAAATCTTATTCCCAAGGGAGTGCATAGATGCTCTGTAACGCGTTTAAAGTTTCCGTGAAAAAAATACTTTAATCCCAGAAATGAAAAAAAGATTTGAAAAAAAAATAATACATAAATATTCATGTGAAGGAGAATTCGTTCTCGAATCCATTCACGTATATTTTCCGTACATTTTATCGTGTCAGCAGAAGAAAAAATAATGTGCAATTATAATCGCGCTGACTATATATGGAAACACACTGCAGATATGTATTTGTGTGTGTAAAAATACGAGAAAGATTTCGAGGATGACCCATTTTTCGAGACCCGGAAACGTGACGATCGCGAATTCGCCGTCCCCTCGTAAAGCACATTCTCCACTATTTCAGCCATTATCTTTTGTTTCCCTAACCTAGCAAAATTAAATTAATCCATAAATTAGCCCGATTTATTGCAGATTTCCAAATCCATGCTCATTCATCATATTATTATTGATCCTTATTGAAAAAATCCATCTCAGAATACATTTTTATTTCGTTTTATTATAAAAAATAGTCTCAGACTCAAATGCTACAAAAGTCACTTATAAATCTACAACTTCCATAAGACGATAAAATTCATCGGGGTAAAATGATCCGGGGGTGATTTTGTATCCATAGTGGGGGATCGTTTTGCCCCAATCGACATTCTTTAAACGCGAAGTACAAAACTAACTAACTAACCAAACCGATTTGAATCGACTCAACATGAAATCATAGTCTAGGGATGTTCGATTCCAATTCGATTCTTTTGTTGAAAAAATCGATTCTTTCCTTCTCGATCTATAGATGAATCGATACTCGACATTAAAAATCGCACATTCAATTTTTTATTAAATTCATTATCTATTAAAGATTGGCAATTAAATAAAGATCGACAAACGTCTATGAAACATCAACGTCAAGGTTAAAAGAAAATATGTGAAAATGTGAAAACGTGAGAAAAAGAGTTTAAAAAAATCAAAGTTGGTTGAAATACTGAAAACATGATCCAACGAAAAAAATAATGGAAAGTAAAAATACACAAAATATCGTAAAGCGATAGAAACTTGTGTAATAGGAAAAGTCTGATTTGTTAAATATATTAATAACATTTTTAAGAATATATTAAAAAGTACAAATGTGTAGAAGAATCAAACTATGTTTCGCCAGAATGAAAACTGCTTTATGTTTGTTATTTTGTATTCATAATTTTGTATTAAAAATAAATTACATAATCCAATTCAATCATTTTCCATAGCAAAAACTTAATAAACACTTATGTAAGCTCTAACTAGCAATTAATTTTTTTTACGATTTTTAAAAATCGATTCTTACGAAATAGATTCTTTGGTTTCGATTTTTTATGAAAATCGGTTTTCTCGATTTGATTCAGAATCGATTAGAGAATCGATTCTTTCCAAATCGAACATCCCTAAATCATACTCTTCTGAGGAATATTAGATGCATCAATGCCAAATACTACAATTCGAAAAAGTTCTTGAAAATTGACTTTTTTCGACCTCCTGACTGCGTATAAGCCCTTAAGGTTGTTTAGAAGCAAATCACGTTTGAAGAGAAAATTCTGAAAATTTGGTATGTTTTTCAATGAAGTATTTAAGAGGTCTTGTAAAAATTTCACGACGATTTGGAAGCTCGTTATCGAATAATTAAGATTAACAAATTAAATAAAATTAAATGTAGTCTTATGGAAACTGACATAACTTTGCGATAAGTTTTTTTTCTGAAAGCAACGGAAAGAAAACGAAGTTTATTGATAAATATTTTTTTTTTATTTGTTTAAAAAATTGATTTTAACAAAACGTCAATTTCTTAATAACGAGCTTCCTAATCGTCGTGAAATTTTTAGACGACCTCTTAAATACCTCATACAAAAACATACCAAATTTTCAGAATTTTCTCATCATTTTTTTATTTGAACCCTTAAGGAGGTTGAAGTAATGATGATAGAATTCTGAAAATTTGGTATGTTCTTACCTGGAGTATTCAGGAGGTCGTGTAAAAATTTCACTACGATTAAGAAGCTATTTGTTGAACAATTAACATTCAAAGGTTTCATAGCTTCTAAACAACCTTAAGTTAGTAGGTTGGATAAAATCGGGGGGATCATTTTACCCATAAGGATCATTTTCGATACCTTTTCTCTATTTTGATACAGAAAATGATCCTTTGGCTGCCCAATGATCGTCCGAATGTTCTAGCTGGTGGCTGCTGGCTCTTGTAGCTTCAATGCTTATTCTCCAATGCTCTCTCTCTCTCTCTCTTATTCTCTCGCTTACCTACCAGGGAGTTGGCCTGGTTTCCCTGGCCATGACCCAGCCCGGCCGTCCGCGCGACCCAACGTTCCCGGCTGTACGCCCCCAAAGTGTCTCCTCTCTCTCTCTCTCTCTCTCTCTCTCTCTCTCTCTCTCTCGTTCTATCATTCTATTTACTCCCCTGCTATGCACAGCCCCTCCCCCGCACAGCCTCGTCGCATCGAGATCCATACAGAGGGATTCAGGGCGCACATACAGTGCTCACACGGACGAAAATCTCTCCTTCTCTCTCTCTCCTTGTTTCCCTCCTTCTCCTCTCTTTGTCGCTCCAGTTTATACACACAGGGTGTGTAACAGGTGGATGACGTCATGCCAGGGGTAGAAATATACCTCCACCATGATAACCAAACAGTCGCGACATCCTCTTTTCTCTCTCTCTCTCTCTCTCATCCAACAGGACGAGGACACCCTCAATTTTCTCCCTCCCCGTCCGATCGCAATTTCCCAGGAATCACCGTTAGCGTCTTCCCCGACTTTTGACCTGCATCCTCGAGGAAATCTCGAATCCTCGTCCTTGCCACTTCTCGTTGAGCGCACTCGAGCGAAAATACCGAGCAATGAGGGGAATGAAAAACAATATTGCGTGATTGTTGGTAACACTGAAAATAGTATATTCATAGTAGGTTTATAGTATTTTGAGCAAAACTATAAATGACAGTAATTAGCGGTAAATAATCAGGCAATGATTCATTTTTCTTGGTTAAATTTACAATTTTGAGAATTGTGATTAAAATTTAGGAGTGCCTCGAGTTCTGAAAGCTTGATAAATTATTTTTTTCATCATAAAACTCCTCAATTGGAAAGTCCAATATTGATGAATTTGCATCATTTCGTTGTTTTTCTTTCTTCATCTTTTATTTTTGAACGTCATCCGTGGCTGATGGAATGATCAATAGAAATTTCAAGAATTTTTCCAATTCTTCCCACCTGCATGAGTCGCCGTCTTATGCTCGAGCGAGAAGAGATATTTCATCGGAGGAGGAAAATGAGAACTAGATACACCCTGAAAAATATGCAGGGCAAGCGTCGACAGTGAAAGTCCCCGGGAGCTCGTGTTTTTATCTACATATATGGGGTATATATGGGGTATTCCCGCTGAAATTTTCATGTTCGAACCCGGACCCTCTTGAATTATTATGAAAATTTTTTTTCCGAAAAGTATTTTGAAAAATAAAAGACACGTATTTTTCTGTCAAGGCCGAGAATCGATATTTTTCGTCGTACGATTTTACTAAAAAATCCAAATTTTTACAATACAATACTTTAATAATACAAGTACGAAATAATATACGTAATATACGTAATATTTAATTACACTTGTATGAAACAATATACGCAGGTATTAAATAATCTACGTATGTATAATTAAATAAACATTCAAACGTATTTCTGTATATAATTTTTCGAGAACATACAGTTCTGCATGATATGGCTCGAAAATAAGGTCAAGACGAAACTTCGATTGGCTTTGCGGATTTTGATCTTGCCATCCTCATTCTGGTCTTAAAAGTTTCGTGATTTCCTACAGAATTTTTACAATTTTTTTCTTTTATAATTCGAGGTGGAAAATCGTTTTTTTTTGTGTTTTATGAAGTAAAAACAAAATGTTGTGTCCAAAATTAAAAAAAAAAGACATCAATTGTTTTACTCGTTTTATAACGAACAAGTTTTGTCTGAAGCGTTTTTCGATAGAATCTCGAATTATCAAGATACTACGTGTTTAGAATAGAGAGTTAGTGAAAAATATGGATTTTTTACTAAAATCGTACGACGAAAAATATCGATTCTCGGGCTTAACAAAAAAATACGTCTTTTATTTTTCAGAATACTTTTCGATTTTTTTTTTTCATAATTATTCAAGAGGGTCCGGGTTCGAACGTGAAAATTTCAGCGGGAATACCCCATATAAATATATCTACACGAGGACGATATGATAATGTCGGTCGGAAAAAAGGAGCGAGGGACCCTTTCAGCCTACTGCTGTGATTTGTTCTTTCTCCCCTTAATGCTAAAGTGTGTGGGCATGTTTCTAGCACGTAACATATATTACACATTAACCTTTTCCAGCGTCCTCGTTCTTCCTTTTAAGAAAAAAACCTCAAGCGTGACGTAGCTGAAGTATTTATCAACTACTACGTGTGGAATGTTTCCAAAATACGACGGAATTTCAGTAAAAATTCTTCAAAAGTAAATTTGAAAAGTAAACAACGATTCGAGAACAAATAAATTATTTTTATAATCTATCATGATTATTTGCAGTATTTTTAATGCAAATTTTATCAATAAAGCTAACATAAAATAATATTAACTGGAAATCACTGCAAAAAATTAATATTTCCTCGAATTTCCATAATTATCGGATAAAGGTTATCATTTTACGATCATCTTCTCGTTCTTTTTATTATTTGAAAAAACAGTTCAATAACATATTTATCATGCTGTAGAAAATTTGTGTAAGTTTAAAAGGAGGTAAACATAAAAACAACAAGCCAAGGATAATTTCATGTATTTTCATTTATTGAAAATTTTTCACAGAGTGTTTTGTATACAAATTTAATTAATTACAATACTTAGTATAAAAAACTTTACATTCTCCAGAATTGTCCAAATTGCAATTGGTTGTGGGTAAAAGTTTCGTTTTTTAAATTTTAACAAATTATTCGGAGTTATTTTTATTTAGGATTTTTTAAATTACTCGAAATGACCTGTGAGAAATCAAAATTTTTCGAAATCTCGAAAATTATTTAATATCTTCATCCCACGATAATGTATGTATATAAAAATTAAATACAATGTTACGATTGTGTATGAAAAAAGATATATAACAAATACTCTGGATTTTCTTACTGCGGGCAATTCGAGCTTTCGTAGTCCCTCGTGTGGTCTCGCGCGCACAAACAGAGCCCGTGTCCGTGAGAGCGAACGAGGAGAGTGGGGGGAGGGGATCGGAGCTCTACTGGCGCGCCGAGAACGTTCGGCGGTTCAGTGAGTCGCGATCCGTCGTCGCGGAAGGGTCGTTCGTTGCGGTAGAGTCGTTTCTTTACTGCACACCTATCAATGTGCATACACATCTATATACACATATATATATATATATATATATATATGTGAAGTGTGAGAGAGAAAGCTGTGTACGTCGCTCCCCCGGAAACTCACGAGTAACTCGAGTGCTGGCAGTTCGGGTGAGCTCGGTAAAAACGTAAAAAAAGTGGGGCTAGCAGAGTGGCAAGACCTTGTCGAGGAATACTTTTGACGTAATAATTATCGTGCAAAGTGTCACGACGTTTTAAACGGCAACGAAAAGAAAAAACAGTGTGGTATTCAATTTTACTGCACCTCTTTTTTTCGCGCGTTCTGCGATTTTCTCAGTGTTTTTATTTTTCCCCGTTTGGCGCGCAAGAGCAACGAAAGAGGGCGACGGTCTTTTTTTTTCTTTCCGTCTCTCTCTCTCTCTCTCTCTCTCTCTCAAATTGTCTCGTGCGGAGTTTCTATATCGTGCGTCAACGCACGTATAATAAACATCGAGTCTTGAACGAGGTACTTGGAGTGTCGACGACATTTGCGCCAGTGCATATACGAGAAAGACAAGGCCACACGTGTTTCGTTTGACATTACCCCCTCTCCCTCTCCCTTTCGTGCGCCAGCCTCGCTTCTACAACGATAAACTGGATATTATATCTATATATGTGTAGATATATATATATATATAGTGAGAAAGAGAGCTCGAGGGGAAAAAAAGTCCCAGTGAATTTTATCTCATCGCGCGAACTCGGCCAAATAGATGGATTTAAACGACGTTGTTTTTTTTTCTTCTCCTTCCCCCTCCGCTCTTAATATCAACGCCTATCTTACGTGGGTGAAATTCGTACCCGAGTGACCTAAATATCGGCGCTGAAGCGACCGAAAAAAAACTGCCTGCTTGTATTTTGAATCCGGCGCGTTCCGAGAGCTAAAAATACGCAATCTTTTTTTTCTCTTCAACTTTTGTTCTATTTTTCACGAACACTCTTGGCGAAGATTTACGAGAATCGAGGTGGAAAAAAACAGTGAAATAACGTGGCGCAATGCGATCGGAGTGAGAATACGAATATACATTGACCTTGAGAGGATTCAGTCGATAAATCATGCATCGAAATCGTCGCGGTTACGATTGTTTCGCGAAAAGACTCTCCGGGCTCGTTGAAACCGTCGTAACGAGCGGATCGTGAAAATAACTGGAATAAATCATTCAAATTCGATCAAATGTTTTTGTTTCGCATTCTTTCGGTAATTTGAAAATTATTTTTCTCATTCGAGGCTCGAAACACGGGGAATTTTTTTGTTTCGAGAATAAAAATCGATTTTGCCGCGCGTACGAGAATCGTGTGTACGTTCCCTTTTAACGGGGCGGTCGTGACCCCGTTTTCTCGATGACCGAGACTCGAGCTCAGCGCCGCCATTGACGGACCGTCAGGCGGCGAACTTCAGACCCCTCCTCCCCTCCCACTCTCTCGTCTCACTGATACCCGTAAATCGTTGAGAAAAATAGCGTTGTACATCGAAATAACGATCGAATATGTATCGGGATTTTGTGGACAGAGCGAGAGAGAAGTATCGACGAGCCGAAGTGCATTTGTGACCGTTTAATCGGCGTTCGGAGCGCGGAAGAAAAAAAGGCGGGAAAAATTCAAATTTTTGAATCAGCTGTTATGCTATCTCGCGCAGAAATCAAGGAACTAGCATTTGCGCTACGAAAACGTGAACGTCTCAAGTCTGAATCTTCATTTGTGCATAAATAATAGTGAAGAGTGTTTTGTTTTGTTTTGTTTTTTTTTTTAATTTTCTCGTTGAATCGTGCGTCGTAGCGTCGTTTGGAATATTAATGATTGACAAACGGACGTTAAAGTGGATTCCAAAAGTGATATTTTCGACGATTGTCGGAGGATCGTTGGTGCGACGTACAAGGTGGAAAGAAAAAACGAGGGTCTCGATAGCGCGGTTATGATGCTGCAAACGGTGCCGCGGGTACCAATGGCCGGTGTCAAGAGACGTTGGAACGGCCGAATCGCCGGATTACAAGAATCGAGCCCGGAGGTCACGAGCAGCGGTGTATTATCACCGCCGCCGCCTCACTTTCACAATGATAATACCGCGAATGTGAGAAACGACGAGTTACAATTGTGGGATCTCGATCTGCATCGTGGATTGCAGAATAACAATCCAAGCGTCGATAATAACACTTCCGGCACGACGATTTTAACGACCGGCGAATCCGCCTCCCCCACCCCCACCACCATTGAAGGTATCGGTGAATTTATTTTTTTCATACATAAACGAGTAATTGTTTTTTTTTTTAATGATAAAAAAATATTAATGAAATTTTGTGCTAGGGGTAAATTTTAAATTCTGAATATTTCTGAATTTTTAGGCATTTCGTGTTTTTTCATTTGTTTATCAAAAATTGGGAATTTAACGTTTGAAAACATTAATTATGATAAAGAATTTCTGGAACATGGCAATCTTTTTTTTATTGTGTTGGAAACATTAAGAATTATTTTTCATGAGTTTGGAGTACATTTTGAAAAAATTTTTTTTTTTTGTTGTTGAAAATGTTTGCACTGAGAAAAAAAAATTGTTCAATGAACTAAATCTTTAGTCGCATACGCACGACTAAATATTTAGTTGTACAAACGCAAATTTTTTTTGCCTGAATCATATTTTGGTCAACTGAAACGCAGAATTATTCAAGAAACTAATTATTTAGTTAGGCCCAATAAATATTTAGTCGTGCGTATGCAACTAAAGATTTAGTTAGTTCAACAATTTTTTTTCTCAGTGTGTAAATTCTGACCATATTTTGAATTTTCAGAATTTTCGTTTTTTTTAATCTATAATTTATCGAAAATTGGGATTGAGCGTTTGAAAGCATAAATTTTGATGAGGAATTTCGGGAATATGGCAATCTTTTTTCATTGTGTTGAAAACAATAGCAATGATTTTCCATGAGTTTGGAGTACATTTTGAAAAATTTGTTTTCTTTCCTTTGAGAAAAAAATGAGGTTCTTGAAATTATTCACTGTAAAATGGATTCTTTTGGCGCCAGGATAATTTTTTAATTTATTCTTTAATTATATTTATTTGTGTTTTTAAATTAAATGCTTCTCGGCTCAAGGTAAATTTAAAAAATATTCCGTTCCATTTTTGAAGAAAAATAATAAAAAATTGAGTATTTTAAAGTATTAACTCTCATGTATAATTCTGGGAAACTATAATAATCTATTATTTCGGATTTTTTAATTTCGGTTTAAAAATGCAGGGATTTGATTGGAGTAAATTGAAAAAAAAAAAAATTCTTTTATGAATGAAGTAAAAAATATATAAAAATATAGAAATGATAATTGAAATAAATATTTCAACGATATTGATTACTTGTAACATTGATTCGACCTCATTTCGTCGTTAGGATAATGAAAATTATCATTTGAAAAACCGGTACAAACCATTAATACAGATAAACGAGGCTCATTGTTAATAAACAACGATAATTATTACACTGAACTCTGGTGACTGTTGATTTCGTGATCGAGAGTACGTGTGACGATTTTTAAACGCTCACGATTGAGATTCACGAGATCCTCGATTGAGTCATCATTCCTTCTGCAACTTTTATTATATCTATATATATATATATATATATACATACGTGAATATACATATATACATATATTACTGTTGGCACGAGTGTACATGCACCCAAAAAGTCAAAGCAATAGACATTGAGCAATTCAAGTAATATTTAGTAATGTGATCGACCAAGCAGAGAGAAAAAAAAATGTTGTCTCTCAAAATAAAAAGTATAAATACCAGAGTGAGGTCAGCGTATGGCATCAGATGACCGCGCCGGAAATTTCAAAACTAGATAATGAATTAATTTTTTTCATTCCACAAATTTATATCCGAGATAAAAACGTGGTGAAAATATTAATTCACACCTCCATATTATTGTTGGACAATATATTCGGGCTGTGAAATAAATTGCATCGTCCACTGTGCGATTAATAATTTTTGAGAAAAGAAAAAAATTTCAAATTATTCACGAGACGACGATGAAACGACGATATATTTTATATAATCGCTCGTCAAGGCCAGGGCATTATTATTTTTTTTTCTTTCATCGTCGAAGCCCTGACGATGAAATTTATTTTGATGATATTTCTCGCTCCCCCTCGATTATTAAAAATTGAAAATAACATTCCGGCGATGTTCGTCGGTTCGTTGAGGGGAAAAAATTCTCCGGTTATCGTCTTCGTCGTTTCCGTTCCACCTCTTTATTTTTTACAGGCGTGACCTTGATTTTCCTAACTTGACCTTGTCCGTGGCATCGGTCCACGCGCGGTCCCAGCAACGATTTTTTTTTCTATTTACTTATTTTTTTCACAACTGAACGAAAAATTGTTTTAGAATTTCTTTTTTTTTTAATATTGCGGGTGCACCAATTTTTTCCTTTTTCTCATCATCCTCCTTCGACCCAAATTGTCTCTGTTTTTCTCTTTTGTATTTCCTCGCGGTTCAAAAAAAATTATCAGTGACGTTCGGATGATAAAAATGGGCAAAGAAGCGAGGAAATAAAAATTAAAAAAAAGACAGATAAAGAGAAACGAAGAAATTTGAGAAGAATGCGAGAAATTTCGAGGCCATGAAAACACCTTTGAGATCCTCGACAGTGGCTTATCGGCCTCTTTCCTCCTCTATCTCTCTCTCTTTCTCTTTCCCTTTTTCGTTCTCATTCCGCCTCACAATTTCTTTGCTCGCGATACGAAATGTAGAATATCGAGGACACTTGTAATATCGACCTTGCATCCATCATTTTATACATATATCTTTATATCGTACTATTTGCACACGTGTTTTGGATATGATAAAATATTCATAGAAGAAAAAATTGAAATAGTAATGCTATTCTTGAAATAAAAAAAAATACAAAAAAAAAGTCTGAAACTACTCGATAATCGTCATGAAAGAGCATCTCCACTCTTTTGTGCAACTATTTTCTCGTTTAATTTCTCTTTTTCTCGATGAAAATTTTCAGAATTTAATGATCATGATAATTTTCTCTGAAATTTGTCTGAAAAATCATTCAGAAGCCAAATATATTAATTTCGAGAAGAAAAGAAAATGGCTTTGAAAAATTTTGCATTTCGAGATTTAATTTCTTGGTTTTTTGTTCTTTAACTGAACGCTTCTCATAGCTTCTGTAGTGAAAAGAAGCCTCAAAGCTACAATAAACTTCTTTTTTTTTAATGTGAAAAATAATATTCCATAAATTTAAATTGAAGGTTCAATTAGCGAAAAAATACTTTCAAAAATCGGAAAAGGCCAAAAACTTGCAAATGTCTCAATTCTCAAAGAAAAATTTGTAACTTTTGTCGCATTTGACCAATTTCCAAAATTTAAACGAAATTTCAAAGAGGACACTCGAGACTGTCGAAAAAAAATTGCGATTGCTCTTTCCCATAATAAAATACCGTCCACGTGGGATCAACAAAAATGACCAAAATTCCTCAAACTGTCTTCATAGATAAGACCCCTTTACGATGAACAAATTTTTCTGTTTTCCACAAATAAAAGGACTCTAAACAAAAAAGAATCAATGCCGTGTGGGTATAATCATGAAAATCGAGCCTTGGGGTCGTTTTTGACCCCAGGACTTGAATTCTGTGGTTAATTTTTTTCTCGTCTTCTCTTTGGAACTTTATCTGTCTTTTATTTCTCCATCTTACATACACCACGTGTAAATGTATGGCTATATTTTTACTCGCTCACGGTGTACGTCACGGAGTGTTGAGCTCATGCACCGCGCTGGAGCGAGAGAAATAAAGAGCGAGAGAGAGAGAGAGAGAGAGAGAGAGAAGAGAAGTGACTGAAGCTTCGAGCCATAATAGCCCACACAGCTAATGGGACTAGTGGCACGATCTCAGTTACACACTACCACAATACCCGCAGCAAAAAAAACTCCAGAGCTTGTTTTTTTTCTTCTCCATTTTTATTTTTATTTTTATTTATTTCTCGCGCTGTCGTTCTCCCGCGGCTATATAGCGATTTTTTTCTATCTTCTCTCTTTCTCTCCTCTTCCACTTCGTCTTTGCATCCATCTATCTCCGTCTCTCCCTCTCTCTCTCCGTCTCTCTCTCTCGCACTCACTATATCCGACCTCGTAATCAGCATTCTCGGTACTTGGCCCTGACCTTGACTGCGAGAACTCTGCAGCGCCGCGCGCTCTCTGCCGTCGGACTCTTGCAACTGTAATCGCGAAACTCTCCCTCCCTCTGTCTCTCTCTCTCTCTCTTTCTTGACGCTCGTTTTATTCTTTTAGCATTGAACAGCGTGAAAAAAAATCTCTACTCTTTTCTAACCATCAGCTGTTTGGTCGCAATTAAGAGGAATATCGAGTTTTTGTAAATTTAAAGCTGGGGAAAGACTTTGAAATTTTTGAGGAGAGACTCGAAGCTCGGAAGAATGGGGGAAAGAAAAATCGCACTACGTTTTGTGTTACGCGATCGAGGCTGCTGACCCACGCATTTTTGCTCGCCATTCCAAGTTTCCTCCCCTCCGTTGTCGTATTTATCGCATCGCTCTCACTTCTCTCTCGCTTCTTCTTTTTCTTCTTTCCTTCTCTCTCTCTCGCTCTCTCTCTTCTTCGTTATATATAATCGTCGTTTATACACGCATTTTATAACAGTTTCGTACGCTGCATTTGCCGTCCCCGTTGCGAAAAATTAAAAATATACGAGACTCCGCGCGTCCGTCGTCTTTTCGTCACAAAATGGCCGTCTCTGGAGAACGCGCGCGCGCGCCCGCCTCAGATTTTGTATTCGCACTCAGCGCACCGAGGTCACTTCGATAAATTCCATTTCGAACAAGTTAAATAGCCTCTGCCGCGTATTTTCATGACGTTCTCGAAATCAAACATTCAGCCAATAACCCCAGAGACGCCCAATTATCGACGCGTTATTTGTGTATTTATTGAGAGTCCATTTTGTTTTTGTTTATTTTTTTTTCTCGCAACTGAATCGGCGATGATCGATGCAAAATTGATGTCGAATGTATCTTTCACTCTTGAACTCTTCTGACTTTTCACGCGCGTGAACTGTTCTGTATTTCGACTCTTATCTCCGTTATCAAAAGGACCGAATAATTCTCGAAAATTTTCTTTCTTCATGGAATTTTTCTTTTTCACGATCGTGTGCTTTTCGGTTATCTTTAGTTCGTTCGTTACACGATTAGTTTTTTTCCAACGCGTTCTGGTTACGGGTTTTCACTTTTTTAATCGAATAAAATTGAATTGAGATTCAGGCCCGAATAGTTTGAGCATGTAGAGTTTGATGTGGTTCATTGATTGATTGATTGAAAATTTTTTATGATAGAGTTAAATCTTTTGTATCAATACTTCTGGTAGAGTCGCAGGTGCATCGCTGTGATTCATTGTGGATGATGATCAGAGTTTTTTCGTTGTAGAGTTAAATTTTCTGCAGTGTTGTAACCGGTAGAGTTGCAAGAGTTTCTGAAATTCACTACAGATGATGCGGTAGAGATTTATTTCTGTCGAGTTGAAGCTTGTAGAGTTAAAAGTACCCCGATGATTCATTGTAAATATTGCGGTCGAGTTGTTTCATTGTAGAGTTGCTTTTACCCCAAAAAGATTTAGCGTGCTTGCAAATGTCTCTAATTCGGAGCAGATGTTTATGAAATATTTTTTTTATTATAAAGTTGTATGTAGGTAAAGCTATGGTTGGTAGATTTGCATCCCCACAATTCTTTATAAATGTTATTTATTATAAATGTTGAGTTATTTCATTGTAGAGTTGAATTTACGATATAGTAGAAATTCACGGTAGAGTTTTTGCATTGTACCGACGTTTTCTCGAAGAAATCACAACAAGAAGAGTCGTAATTGTAATGACAGATGAAAAATATCGCAGTCGAGTTTTTTCATTGTAGAGTTGTATTTTCGACGAAAACATGACTCGTGGGCGTTGAAAATGGCTCTTTAATTCGTTACAAATCTCGCTGTCGGTGTTTTTTCATTTTAGAGTCAGATTTCCGGTTGAGATATGATCGGTACAGTTGCTAATGTGCTGCTATTTCAAAATTCAAAGTAACATTTGTGAAGCCAGGGGCATCTCTCTCTCTCTCTCTCTCTCTCTCTCTCTCTCTCCTACGCTCCGGTGAATCGACCTTTATATCGTGAGGGGCTTCTCACAACTTCTCGTCGAGATATTCCCTATTGCATACCTCTCTCATGTGCCTTCCTCTCTCTCTCCCTCTTTCTTTCTCGCTTCGAACGAGAATCACGCCCGAGAACCGAGCAGCTTCACGCTCGCGAGAAAAGGATGAAAAGCTGTTTCATACACACACATACACACACAAATGCACGAATACACTCTTAAAAACATGCACACACGTACAAAGCTGCCCACGCGACGTGACTTTCGTTTTTTTAGAATAGAAACCGGACAGAAACTCGCGGCTCTCGAATACAGAAACTAACACATAAAGATTCAGCGTTGAATATCAGGGACGTGCATCTCACGTCCTCGTCTCTTTACTTCGCCCGATCTCCATATAAGTTTGCTGGTCTCTCTCAAGTGCCTCGAGCATTGTTATTACGTACACGATGTGTGCGAGTTACGGGAGAATTGCAGATAGCGATACTCCATGCATTATGATTATTATGTATATATATATATATATATATATATATATATATATATATATATATACGTTTATGTATGTTTATATGAATTATATATGCTACTCGAGGAGACTTTGTTGTTTCAGCTCGCCGATATGCTGATAAGTGTGTCAGTATTCCCTGCACCTGTTGCAGAACTCACCCGAACGATAATAGTCCCCGGAAATTTCCTCGTCTTCGTCCTTCTCGGCTCGGAAAAAAATTATATATATTCGTGACGAAATTGCACTGAAATATGTATCACAAAATAGGCACAATATTTTTTTTAATTTTTTTATTTATGCATTTTGGGCAAAAAGAGAGGGCCTAATTCGCTATCCATGAAAGTATTTTGCGGTAGAGGATTTTTTTCTACGAGTATAAAATGTTTTAAGGAATTATACGCAGTCGGGATTTTCGATTTTTTCCATTTTTGCAATGTACAAACATTTAAGTATACGGGGCATTGCATCGACGACCGGAGTGTGACCCTCGAGCTCGCTGGATTCGTTTACGATTTTTTATATGATTCTTCCAACTCAAAATAGCATTCAGAATTTTTTTCAGATTTTTAAAACCAAATT
Source organism: Alloplasta piceator (assembly GCA_946863875.1). Taxonomy (NCBI): domain Eukaryota; kingdom Metazoa; phylum Arthropoda; class Insecta; order Hymenoptera; family Ichneumonidae; genus Alloplasta; species Alloplasta piceator. Next base: position 2,799,065 of record OX333077.1, on the reverse strand, counting down.
TGAGTACGTTATGATTTTTTGAACATTTTTTTCGAAAACCTCGAGGGCCGTAATTTAAAAATCTGAAAAAATTCTCAAAAATCCGGTGTCAAAAATAATTTTTTTTTATCAAAAATTATCATTATGTCCAGGCTTTCGCTTCCACCTCGATTTTAGGTTTTTATGAAGAAAACGTAAAAAAAATAGGTGCAGAAATTAACCAACTATTTTTGGAAATTTTTGGTTAACGATAAAAATATTCAAGCTTGTTTTCACGGTAGATCAATTTTCGCATCTATTTTTTTTCTACGTTTTCTTCATAAAAACCTAAAATCGAGGTGGAAAGGAAATCCTGGACATCATGAATTTTGGGTCAAAGATTTTCATTTTTGACACCGGGTTTTTGAGAATTTTTTCAGATTTTTTAATTACGGCCCTCGAGGTTTTCGAAGAAAATTTTCAAAAAATCATAACGTACTCAAATTTGGTTTTAAAAATCTGAAAAAAAATTCTGAATGCTATTTTGAGTTGGAAGAAACATATAAAAAATCGTAAACCAAATCAACGAGGTCGAGGGTCACACTCAGGTCGACTTGGTATGGAATGCCCCATATACAGAGGAAATTTCATGTCGATCCGACAAATATTTTCGAAGTTACAGGCATATTTGTAAACCCATAATTACTATCGGTAAAGTACTTTTCAAACTTTGAACGCGTTTTTCTCAAAACTGTGTTTTTGAAGTCGGTGGGCAAGATTTCTCAGAAACGGTATAACCGATGAGTCTCAAATTTTTACACATGCTTTTTAAATATATTTTTTAGTAATTAATAAAAGGTTTTTTTTTACCGATAAATATTTTCCATTTTATAAACAATTTAAGGCAAAAACTTTCATCAAGAATCGAATTTTTTTTCGGGAAGCCGCCATTCTGTTAAAAATTGATATTTTGCTTATTCCTTTGATTAAATACTAGATTATATCTTACATTAACGAATTCTTTTTTATTTTTGGATTTTGGATGATCCAATCCAGAGATATCGGGCTCACCGCAAGACGCCTTTATGTAGAAGATCTCTCGGAGATCAGCTGCAGCGGCTTCAAGAATCATTATTTTTTTAAAAGAAATATTTCAAAATAAAGTAAAAAGTTACAAAAATATGGATATAAATTTTTACGTTGATAAATCAAAATGTCTTTTCAGAAAAAATTCTTGGAGAATCGCCTTTTTCGACCTTAAATTTGAGCAAGATTTATCACCTTTGAATGCTTTAGAGCTAATATTTCTTATAATTTACTTGCCCAAAAAGTTATTTTGCTAAATAATTTTCAATTTTTTTTTAATATCGAATTCTGATTAAATAATCGTTGAGGATAAATTATTCGTAATTGGTTATTCAACGAGAATATATTCTTACTCTCAATTTGCATCGAAAAAGAAAGAAATAATGAAATTAACTCTCGACGCTCGAAAACGGTGAAATTTTTTGCTTCAATTGTGAATTCGCGTTGAAAAAGTATTCGGAGTGGAGAGGGTGATCAAAATCGAGGATTCAATTGTAATTGAATATTCGAAATTATAACATCGTTGGGAATTGGGGAAAAAAATGTGACGATTTTTTACGTTTTTTTTCTTCGTAAGAGGCTTCGAATACGTTCTCAACTATTTCCCCCGACATATACGAGCTATTCCATGTCAACTCGACCGATACTTGACCCACATCCTCCTGGATTTCATTTATAATTTTTCCTACAATTGTGCAGGTATCAAGGCTAAAAACCACTCAAAATTTTGTCAATTTATTTCCATCTCCTTGCTCAAAAATATTTTTTTTCCAAAAATAAAAATGTCAAGATTAAAAAATGCTCCAATATCCGCTATATCGTACAAAAATTTCTAAGCAATGAGCAATTTGATAAATTTGAGTATCTCAAACAAGAAATTTTTATATAAAATTGCGAATTTTAGATTATTTCTATCGATTTTTAATTTAGGAAATTTTTTATTCTGACGTTAAAAAATATTTGTAAAAAATAGATGATAAAGGAAATTCGATTAAATGAAATCATTAGCCCCTTTATAATTGTAAAAAAAATAATTAACTAAATTTGAGAGAATGAGAGTCAAAAGACGATTGTGTTGACTCGGAATACCGCATATATTTTTATATACATGGTATATATGAAAAAAGGATATACCTGCCGCGAGTCCTTGCCCTCTCCGCGTGAACCGAGGGAAAATGCCATCGAGGTAGTTTTTTTCTTTTTTTTTCTCAAGAGTGTGCTCTCTCCGCTTCTCTAATCGTGCCACGGCTCCTTTATTTTTGTCTCGTAGTATTTGCAATGAGATAATAAAATAAATCAAGACCATACCGGTGCGTTCACTCGGTTAAAGTTGAACGGAAACCTTCAACTTTAATCCCGCCTTATTCGCACTGAAAAATTACGATGCAATACGAGCGTTAATTTCACAATGAAAAGCAAGAAAAAAAATTATCATAATTCATCAAAAGGCTCGAGATAATAATTTGAAGATAATGTTTTTTGTTCTATTTTTACCGCGATAATGAAGAACTATTTGACCTCAATTGCCACGGGGAATATTCATCAATAAGGAAGAATATAATCACAGAAATTCGTTTTTCGACCGGAGACGTTTTTTTTATATTTTTTTATTTTTCCATTGCCGCGCACAAACGTCACTCTTATCGGGCGCTAATCTGCATTCGTTAATTGTTTGCACAGATATTGGAACGATCCGTGAGTGCATTGAGCTCGAAAGAGAGAGAGATAGAGAATGGTTTTTATCGCATCAATACCGGAGTGATGCAAAAAATCGCTCTTATTTTTCGAGCAGGAAATTTTTATAAAAAATAATAAATCTTGAAAATTCGCTTTTCAAAAAAATTTTGAACTCAGATCGTTTTGGATATTTTTTAGGTTTTGGTTCCGGATCACGGTTCTTGGAATTGCGAATGAAAATAATGATAAAAATTAAAAAATTAATAATTAAAATTAAAAAAACATCCATTAAAAAATATTTGTAGCAAAATTCCAGAATGAAATTTGAATTATTTGAAATGTATTATTTATAATTCATTTTTTTTTCTTTTTTTCCTAATTATTCGGTAAGATCCTGACCAGGAAAAAAATTTACTCCGCGTGGAACGTCCCATAGACGTGTACAGGGTGCTCGAGAAATTGCATATTGGAGAAAAAAATTATATTGAGGCGTGTCTCGTGCAACGATATTCAGTCACCGATATAAATGATGCTTGAGTGGGGGAGGAAAAAAAAGGAGAGGAAAAAGAAAATGCGTCATCATCTCGAGGAGACGGCAGCAACGCAGTGCAGAAAAATGTGCGCAGATCTCTTTCGGTCGGGAGCGTTTATTCTCTCGCCCGCCCCGTTAACAGGAGTTGATTGAACCGTCTCTTCGGGTCTCTCCCCGTTCAAGGCCTCTCTCGCCTCTCTGGCATCATCAACCCCTCTCTCTCTCTCTCTCTCTCTCTCTCTCTCTCTCTCTCTCTCTCTCTCTCTCTCTCTCTCTCTCTCTCTCGTGTCTCTCTTTGCATTTGTTTTCTTTTTTCTGTTTCCTTATTTTTTTTTCTTTAAATTCGCACTGGTCGCACATTGCCGGCGCAAGAGACGCGCGATTTCTGCAATTGACGCGAATCAACGAGGTCTCGTCGACACACTTTTTTCATGGAAATCAGTAAAGTCGTCTTTAATTTACCTCACACGTGGCAGAAATCGTATTAAAGGGTTATACGCAGTCGGGATTTTCAAAAAAAAATCAATTTCCTTATTTCATTTTCGTAATGTACGTATATTCAAGTATATGGGGCATTCCACTTCAAATCACGCGGCCATCGGCCTGACCCTTGCGCATTTTGATGTCCAATGATTTGTGGGTTTCGTTTGGCCCAAAATATGACCTCAAATTTTTAGTAATATTTATTTCATTTTTTAGAGCTTGCTCGAGCTAAAAAAACATCAAATTGTGGGAAAACATGAAGAGGGGCCTTTTTCAAATTAATGAAATTTTTCACAGAAACTAGGACCCAAAACAGATATTTTCATATAGTTCGATAATGGGCCAAAAATAACTATTTTTTATTTTTATAAACTAATGAAATTTCTAAAAATGTTGTCGTTTCACTCTTAAACCAAGAAAAAAAATCAAGTTTAACTAGAAAAATATTTTTGTTGTTGTTATTCTCACTACAAGAAACAATCAAAATAAGAAATTATTTAAAAAAAATTAAAATATAAAAATTTTGATATTTTGCTTATTCCTTTGATTGAATACTAGATTATATCTTACATCAAAGAAATCTTTATTTTTTTATTTTGGATGATCCAATTCAGAGATATCGTGCTCACCGCAAAACGCCTTTCTAGAGGACCTTCTAAAATCGGCTACCGCGGCTTCGAGAATCATTATTAAAAAAAAAAATTCAAAATATAGTTGAAATTTACAGAAGATATATATCAATTTTTACCTTGATAAATTAAAATGTCTCTCCAGAAAAAATTCTAGAAAAATCACGCTTTTTCGACTTCCTGACTGTGTATAACGCCTTAAAATATCGCAGCTTTTTTATAGTAAAAAAAAAATTATTTTATTCTGTTGAATTTTTTTTTAAACACATTTACTGGGGTTTTTTTATTTTTTAATTTTATTTTTGCAAATCGTTTTTACTCAATGACTGTCACATTGTTTTCTTCGTTACTCGTCATTCGTCGTTGATCATTTTTTTATTATATTTGTTTCTCATTCTTCCTCGTTGTTACGATTAAAAATGCACACATTGCACTTTAGAGGCGCGAGATTATCCCATTGTCGAGATAATAATAGTCGCGAATGCGGGCGCCAATGAAACTCTCGCAACTCGATTTAACGAATCAGCATTTATGCTCAATTTTACACGAAACATTTCATGCCAAATGGACCTTTCGTTTCGAATTATTCGATTTAATCATGTTGGAGGTTGCAAAAAACAGAAAAAATGATGATTTATGTTTGAAAATACATCGATTCTTTTTTCTTTAGAAACTTAAAGTAGTAGAAGACTTGAATTTTAAATAATGTTGAAGTTTGTATCATTTGAATGCCTCGCAAATGTTTTATTTTTTAATTAATTTCATACCTGAGAATTTTCAAAGTGGAAAATCGTCGAAGTGTATTTTTGGGTCATCATTGAGAAATCAAAGGCGTATTAAAAATGAATTTAACAAAAATTTTATTTTTTGCGTTGCAAAGATGCAAACTTCAACATCTTTTTTTAAACTGGTGGAAAAAAATTGATGATATCTTCAAATACAAGTCTTCTTTTGAGTTGACACGAAAGTCCCCATATATTTATATTCGTCGATACTCTTATGACCCACGGACAACATTTTTTCGCATATCTCGGGAACTCTCTCTCTCTCTCTCTCTCTCTCTCCCTCTCTCTCCTGCAGTTAATAAAGGAATAATGTGCAATCAGTTCGCGAGTTATAAATCATCTCAATCCGTTGCACATACACAGTTGTCTCCTGCATAGCTGCGTTATGTTATTATTTCTCCATATATATCAATCGTCGGGAGAGTGCATTTTCATTTAACTGTCAAGCTGAATTCGCACGTATCTCGTTTCAACTTGATAAACCGTTGTAAACGAATCCAAAGCTCTCTCGGCGCATGAAAATGTCCTTCGGCAATAATTCGCAATATCGTGAATGCTGGAAAAAAAAAATCTCTCGTGAGAAAATGCTGGTCGTTCTCTCAGTGCTGGAATTAAATGGAAATGGAAAAATTCAATAATCGAAGAATAAAATATCTAAATGCGACTCGGTAAATGAATTTTAATTTTTTAGCAAAAAATTCAATAATTATTGAAACACAACATCCTCAATGTTAGAAAAAACCTCGTGAGAAAATTCAAGAAGTCCCGTTCACTTTGGTAATAAATGAGAATGGGAAATTTTCAACGATCAATTAATAAATTTCAATTAACGCTGGAAAAATCAGTGCTGAAATCAAATGGAAATTCAATAATTGGAGAATGAAAGATCCTGTAAATTCCACCTCCGGAATGAATTTTTATTCTTCGCCACAATTTTTGATGGTCTATTTTTTTCGTGTTTGTGGATCGAGAGAAATCGAGGGTTGTGGACAAATTTTTCCATCGTTCTGCTCGTGTTGTCGTGGCCCCTTTATTTATTTCGTAGCCTTGAGAATCTCCCTTCTTTTAATAAATATAAAATACGTTTCTATTTTCGTGACGATAAGAGAAATAAATGGTAGGGCGAATAATGAAAACACATTTTCGATGACCCATGAAATTTTATGTTCCTTCCACACGTGGCTCATATAATCCCACGTAAAAAAAAGAGAACCACGAATCGTTGGATTTTTCTTCTTTTTCGACACGCACTTACACGCACACTTACGCACGTCGTTTGCTTCGCGTGTCTCGCAGTCGAGCGAACAAACAACATTTATATATATGAGGTATTCCCCCTCACAGGGACCCCCTTTTCGGCCGACCTCTTTCGAATTGCTTGAAACTCGAGTATGTTTTAGTATTGTCCGAAAGTATATTGTACACCAATTTTCAGATCTCTAACTATAATACTCTTTGGAATACACCAAAAGTAATTGTATTTCGAATTTTTTGCGTATTCAGCTCTGCGGAGCTTAGGCACGGCGTGAAATGAAATCGAAAAAATTCTTTTCCAATAGCTTTCGATCGGAAATTTCCTGTGCTTTTCGAAAAAAATATCAGCAATTTCGAAAAAAAAAAAAGAATTCATTTGAATTTCGGCCAAAAACCGAAAAAATTGATTTACAAAAAAAGAGCATAATTCAGTTCAGTGGGACAATTTTTTTCATGTTTCGTATATATCTGGGAAGAAACGATATAAATTTCAAGTTGGAACTCGCATCCGTTTACTGATGCCAAGTCTTTTAGTAGCATACAAATTCTTAAATATTGTGTTTTTCGTATTCAACAGTTCTCTGATATATTATATAGTTTTTTTTCGAATTTCGGATTTTATAAATTTATTGAAGTCAAAATTGAATAAATTTGATTATTTAATAAATTTAATTTAAATAATTTAATAAATTTACTAAATTCAAAATTCGTATAAAAAACGCTATATAATATATCAGAGAACTGTTGAATACGAAAAACACGATATTTAAGCATTTTTATCCTACTAAAAGACTTGGCATTAGTAAGAGGATGCGAGTTTCAACATGAAATTTATATCGTGACTTCTCAGATTTATACAAAACATGAAAAAAATTGTTCCGCTGAATTAAATCATGGTCTTTTTTTGTAAATCAATTTTTTCGTTTTTTTGCCGAAATTTAAATAAATTTGTTTTTTTTCGAAATCGCTGATCTTTTTTTCGAAAACCGCAGGAAATTTCCGATCGAAAGCTATTAAAAAATAATTTTTTCGATTCCATTTCGCGCCGTGCCTAAGCTCCGAAGACTGAATACGAAAAAGGTCGAAGTATTACATTTGGTGTATTCCAAAGAGTATTATAGTTAAAAATCTGAAAATTGGTGTGCAGTATACTTTCAGGCAACACTAAAACATACTCGAGTTTCAAGCAATTCCAAAGAGGTCGGCCTAAAAGGGCGTCCCAATGAGAGGGAATACCTCATATCCATCTCTCTCTCTCTCTCTCTCTCTCTCTCTCTCTCTCTCTCTCTCTCTCTCTCTCTCTCTCTCTCTCTCTCTCTCTCTCTCTCTCTCTCTCTCTCTCTCTCTCTCTCTCTCATTTTTTCCATCCCATCTCCCTCCCTCATGCCGAACCCCTCTCATGACACTTCTACGAGCATGGTGATGACGTGGATTCCATGGTGTGCCCAACACGAGAAAGCTTGCCAACGACAGAATCGGAACATCCCGCGTTTTCAGGCATATATTTACATATAAATATCGATTAGTTAAAATTAGAGGGCAGATTTTTGTCTACAAAGTATTGGACATCATAAAATATATTATAATATTATATTATGTATATTTGGAATCTAGTCAAACAAATTGAAGTGTTTATTTTTTTCGTTTCCTTGAGTGACGTTTTTACAGGCCTTGAACGGAGGAATTGGAATTTTTTATTTTAAAATATCATAAAATATTTTGTGGTGGCTCAGAGTGAAATTTTTGGGTTTTTTAAAATAATTTCTTTTCATTTCAAAATGATTTTTTAAATTTTTTTAAAAAATAAGGAGTCAAAAAATGAAGTTATCGGAATTTTATTTTTTCATTTGGAGTCTAGTGAAACAAATTGAAGTGTTTATTTTTTTTGCTTCCTCGAGAGTGACGATTTTAACGGTCTTGAACAGAGGAAGGGGATTTTTTTTTATTTGAAAAAAATCATAAAATATTTTGAGGTTGTTCAGAGTGGAATTTTTGGGTTTTTTAACAAATTATTAGTCTAAGATGATATTTATTTTATTTTGATTTTTCTGTTGAGATGAACATTTCGAGATCTTTATTTTCGATCTGTACAAAGTCTATTCGAGAAAAAAATAAGATTTCTATATTTCGTAAATTTATACAATATAATATAAAACTGAGTAAGGAAATTCTCTATCCAGGTCCCAAATTTGTTTTTCTTCTCGCAATCGCAGCGCTCATTAAATTCCCAAAATGTCGAAAGGGGTTGGTCCCACATTCGTACACACTCGCGCATTTCCGCCCCTCGTAATTCCTTAATTAATACTGCAGCAGAATTGGGATTTGGCCTAAAATAACTCCGTTGGACAGATTTATTGGAAGGTTCGATCGAACATTATTTTTTCACAAACATGCGTTATCAATTATTAACTTTTGCATTACTTTTCCAACCCTCTGAAGAAATTATTTTTTTTTATCGCTATTTTTGTATTGCCCCATAAATTCCCCCTCTCCCATGAATTAGTAAAGATCGACCGGTCACGTTTCGTTCGACCACCTGTGCAATCAACGGTATTTTTTTTTCTTTTTTCTATCTGTCGAGTCTCCCTCATGAACCCCCAGAATTACGCGGGCGTCCCCTCTCGTCGTTTTCGACAAGCCCCCCCCCCCCCCCCCCCCCATGCAGGCGAACGCCGCGACCGAATGAACGGCAGGAGAAAGAGGAGCGGGAGGAGGGGGGGTTAAAGAGGTTGAGGTGGAATTCTACCTTCAGAGAGAGAGAGAGAGAGAGAGAGAGAGAGAGAGAGAGAGGAGAGAGCAAGAGAGGTCAGTAGGTCACTCTCGCTCACGAGAGAGCCGAGAGCTGCGTTTATACACACACACATATATATATATATATGAGGCATTCCATGCGGTTTCGAACGGTCAAAAAGTTGTCCAGCCTCAAAAAAATTGAAATTTTGTCAAATTATTCAATTATATGAAAAAGAGTAGTATACATTTTTTCAAAATTTTTGGATCGCATTTTTTGTAGTTTTTCAAAATTTGCTTAGTACCGTTATATTTTGGAAACATACGATTAAACAGAAAAATGTTTCAAACAAAAAAGTTGCAGTCTTACATAAACTTTGTCAACAATTTTTTTTCGAATCTTTCGAGTTTAAAAAATGACCATTTTCATCAAAAATATACGAAAATAATTTTTTTCGGTCGGTATGCCACTTTCGATTTATCTCAACAAATTCCAGAAAATACTGTAAAGTGTGTACAATAGACACGTATTTTTTTTTTAGATGGCTCGATTAGTTGTTCGAAAGCTATGCTTTGTTTTATTATTAGGATGTTTTTTTTAGAAAAACTAATTATTATTAAATATTATTACTGTTATCGATGTTTATTACCTGAAAAATGTAAGAAAAATTTAGGAGAAATCAATTTTTAATAATAATTGATTTTTCTAAAAAAAAAAAAAATATAATAATAAAACATAGCTTTGGAACAACTAATCGAGCCATCTAAACAAAAATACGTGTCTATTATGCACACTTCAGAGTATTTTCTGGAATTTTTTGAGATAAATTGAAAATGACATACTGACCGAAAAAAATTATTTTCGTATATTTTTGATGAAAGTGGTCATTTTTTAAACTCGAAAGATTCGAAACAAAAAATTTCACAAAGTTGATGTGAAACTGCACGTTTTTTGTTTGAAACATTTTTCTGTTTAATCGTATGTTTTCAAGATATAACGATACTTACAAAATTTCGAAATTTTGTAAAACTCAAAAAAATGCGACCCAAAAATTTTGAAAAAATTTATACTACTCTTTTTCGTATAACTAAATAATTTGACAAAATTTCAATTTTTTTGAGAGTAGACAACTTTTTGACCGTACCAACCCGCATGGAATGCCTCATATATATGACGACTGTGTAGTACGTGACGCCACCGCCGTACGCAGGGGGGAGCCAGTCGAGCCCGCGCGGTCGTTTCACAAGGGCTTTCCACTTGTCGAACAGGTGGCGCCTTTCTTCGACAAACGACGTCATAGATATTTTCATTTTTCTTCATTTACCATCATCTTTGGTGTTTAATTAACAATCCTGCATTAACTTGGTCCACGAAAATTGATTTTCAATTATGTTCAAGTTCGCATCGTTGCAGCTATTTTTAACTTTATCAATTTCTTGGGTGAAATTTATTGAAACACAAACTATTTCCGTTGCATTGAAAAGATGCAAACTTCAACATTATGATTTTCAATATTTTATTTCGGTGAGATCATTTAGATGACGATAATCAGCATTTTCGGAATGATGAATGTTACTGGCAAGTTTGAGGTTCTTTTTTACTTTGGAACATTTCTATGAGCAGCGAAGATGTTATTATTTAAACAAAGTAATCTTGCTGATTTCAAATACAACGTAGCTTTTACTGAAAAAAAAATTATTCACAAAAAAATAAAACACTCCGAAAAATATATATTTTTCAACATATTTGTGAAAATATAGAATTTTTGGGAAAATTATTGGTAGATTCGTGTTCAGGGGGAAAAAATACATCGATATAAGATTTGAAATAAATAAATGAAAAAAAAATTTTTTTTGTATTTTGTCCAAAATGAAATCGGTTTACTTAAATGACTGTCATTTATTTTCTAGATAGAATTTCGACTTTGCTAATAGCTCAGGCCCTCAGTAATCGTTGAAGCTTTAAAACGCCGCTTAGATCATCCGATTCGGACCATTTTTCAATTTTTGGCAGATTTTTAAAGTTGGACCATCGATTTTTTCAAATTTTTCCATGCATACCCCTTTCCATTTATTTCGGCGATTTTCAAACTGCTCTCATTTTCACATCAATGGACTTATCGGAATGAACCAAACGGCATTCTCTAAGTCTAGTCACAACGATTGCGTACGAAAAAGAAATTTTGAAATCGGTCAAACCAACTTTAAATTATGAGTACTTGAAATTTCGCCATTTTGAAGTTTCTAAAAAGTCGCCCAAAAATGAGCGAAATTTTTTATTTATTTATTTTATGGTTTTAAAACGTTATTTTGATGGGAAATTTACCGCTGATTGCAAATAACGCGAAGTTTTTGTCGAAAAAAATGATTGATGAGAAATAACAAGGAAAATCTTCAAAAAATGTTTTTTAATGGAAATTCATGAAAGTTTTGAGTTTTTGCGAAAATTATTGGTAGATTCGTGTTCAGAGGAGAAAGTACATTGATATAAAGTTTTAAAAAAATTAATTAAATTTTTTTTTTGCATTCTGGCAAAAATTGAATCTGTTTATTAAAATGACTGTAATTTTTTTCTAGATACTTTAAGCGTCTAGATTTCGACTTTAACTTGTGCTCATTCGCTTCGTAATCGTTAAAGCTTCCAAATGCCGCTTGGTTCGTGCGATTCCAACCATTATTCAATTTTTAGCAGATTTTTAAATTTAGACCATCGATTTTTACAAATTTTTAAAGGCATTTTTTCGGCGATTTTCAAACTGCTCTCATTTCTACAAAAATTGAAATATTGGGATGAACCAAACGGCATTTTCTAAGTTTCATGACAACCTTTACGTACGAAAAAAAAAATTGGAATCGGTCAAAGCGAAGTGAAGATATGAGCATTTAAAATTTCGCTATTTTGAGGCTTCCGTAATGCCCAAAAATGAGCTTAAAAATTTTATTATATTTTTATCGTTTTAAAACGTTATTTCGATGGGAAATTCACCGCTGATTGCAAATCACGCAGAGTTTTTGTTGAAAAGAATTTTATTCATGATAAAAAAAAAACAACAATTTTCCAAAATGTTTGATGAAAATTCATAAAAATTATGATTTTCCGGGATAAATTGTCCGTCTATCAGTGTTCAGCGGCAGAAGGTTTCTTGATTAAAAATTTTTTTAATTTCGTTGACGCATTTTACAACGGTTGGAGGATAGTGCTTTTCTTTATGATCAACGCACTTTATGAGACTTTGCTGGATACAGGTGGAAAACTTTGTGGATAATAATGGGAACGGAGCTTCCACCTCGGGGTTAACAGTCACGCCTCGTGTATAATAATGCAATATTACTGTCAAGAGCCGTGATTGGATAATCCACCGGGGATTGCGAGCGACGTAAATAGCACATTACCCACACACACACAACCGTATATTTATATATATATACATTAATATATCTATATACTATTTTATCTGAATCACTGCTTATGCAGCAAGCATTATTAGAAGGAGAGGCGTATTTTTTCCTCCTAGAAGAATTTTTTTTTCGCTATGTCTCATGATACAATTTGTCATCAATATTTCCAACTACACACTCATATAATAAAAATTAAAATATCTCCTTAAAATCGTCGAGATTCCTTTTCAAGCCAGAATTTTTTGCCCCAGAGTAAAATTAGAGGTCAAAAGGGGTTGGAAAAAATCTGAGAAGATCGAGCAACCTTTTTTGGGGGGTAAAAAGGGTCGAGAAACTCCCCGTGTTCGCCTTGAATTTCTCATATTAATGTATACATTTGTATGAGTTTTTATACATATATATCATATATATATATTTGTGGAGCGTACCTCGGTCCCACTCTCGTAATCATTTTACGAGAAACCCAGCAGACAGAAGTGGGTCATCGTCGACTAAGCCTCCCGCGCCGTCGCTTGCGTTCAATGAACGAATGCGAGACTACGTGAGCTTACATAGTGCGGGCGTTTATATACATTTATATATGAGGCATTCCACGCTGATTCGACCTTGGTCTGACCCTTCACCTCTCGATTTGGTCCGCAATTTTTTTTTGTTTTGAAGTACCTCTGAAGAGCACTCAGGATTTTTTTCAGATCTTTTTGGAGCTATTTGACTCGACTACCATTTTACAAACAAATTATTTTTGGCCCAAATTTAAAAATCTGAAAAAAATCACAAAAATCTCTTTTTTCATATGAAAAATTTCAAGCTTTCAGCCAAAGTTTGCAGGGGTTTCCTTCTCTTTGTAACAAGCTTTTTTGAACAAAAAAAATTTCTTAATGAGAGGAACCTGAAGTGAGTCGGCCGTTATCTAAACATTTTTGTATGAATTGATGGTATTTAAAAGGCCCACTGAATTCAGGCTTCTCTTTCTATTTAAAAAAAAAAAAAATTCTGAAAAAATTCACACAAAGGATTCAAAAATAATTTGTTTATAAAATTAAAGTTGAGTCAAATCGCTGCAAAAAAATCTGAAAAAAATCCTGAGTGCTCTTCGGAGGTACTACAAAACCATAAAAAATGGCGGAGAAAATCGGAGAGGTGAAGAGTGAGACCCAGGTGCAATCGGTGCGGAATGCCCCATATTCATATATATATATAGCTTATACATTATATAAACCTCCTTTCGTTCTCTTTCGTCCCGCGCATCCCCAACTTTACCAGCTGATACGATTCTAATGTCTTTTTCCTCTTTCTTTTTTTTTATTACGAAATGTTCATTTACAGCCAGTGTCGAGGTATCTCCATTGAGGGAAAAAGGCCACTATAAGGGGTAAAAAAATTGTCAACGTTTGACAATTTTTCTTCACGAGATAACCAATTGCCAAAGGATCCGGTTATTGTTATCTAATTACGTATATATTCAGCTTACTTCATAGCAATTTTGACTGAAAACCGTAAATTAACCAAGATATAAATATTATCGCAATGACAAAAAACAATTTCCCGTCCATTTTCCCATTGATGTCTTGGTGAACGGTTATCTGAAAAATAAAATACAAAATTTTTTTTAATATACACTCAGTCAAAAATTAAAGGAACAGCAAAATTTTCGAGATTTTTCAGCGATTTTCCAAAGACTGTAACTTTGTTAATTTTGATCGTAACACATTTTTAAAAAAAATAATTTTGAAGCTTGAATCTTCTAGTTTTGAAATCTTGAGTGAACAAAATTTTATGGGCATCACTCTCGACGCATTCAAAAGAAATATCACGGTAAAAATTTTCTCGAAATTGTTGCTTTTTCGAGCTTAACCAATCTATGGATCGTTTAGCTGGATTCATTGGTTTTGTCATAAACGAATAAAAAAATGTCGATGCTCAATTTTGACTTGAAAAAATCCAAAAAAATAGCTTTTTTTCTTGTTTTAGAAAATCTACCACAACTTTGCAGATATTGCCCAGAAAATTTATTTGACTCAAGATTCCAAAACTGAAAATTAAAGCTTCTAAATGCTTTTTTTTTTAATGTTACGACCAAAATTAACAAAGTTACAGTCTTTGGAAAAATCCCTGAAAAATCTCGAAAATTTTGTTGTTCCTTTGATTTTTTGACTGAGTGTAATTCTTAATACATTTCTTAATAATAAAAAAGGTTCCAGGTTCCGTTTTTTAGAAACACTAAAAAAAGGAACCTGGGAAATTAGGGAAATCGTTGATTCTAAAGAATTCTCCGACATTGAAATTACTGAGGAAATGAGGAAAAATTTCTCTGGGTAAAAAAATCATAGTTTCCTGATGAGAAATTACTTTTTCAAAAACAAACAAAAAAAGAGAAATTCTGAAAACTTGGGTCAATAATGAAGTGATAATTATTTTATTGGAGAATCGATGATTCTCGATCATTTAAACATTTTTATGCTGTTTGGCTTAATGACTCGTTGATTTTCAATATCACGGCGGGTCGATGTCTCTATAGTCTCCGTGAAATTGCGGTGTTCGATACAGACATGTTGTCCTCCCGGTAGTGGCCACAATGTCACGCTCACTGGGTCAGAATGAACTCAGCCGAGAGGACACTGTGCGATATATATGTATATTGCTAAGCTCTCTGGTAACAGCTGACCACTAAAAGCCGTTCCCAATTTTACTTCGTGAGACGCGGACACGCCCCTCTCCCACGAACCGGAAGCTGCGCAATCACGGCGATGCGAGAAATAAGCACAAAATAATAATAACAAAATCATGACACGTTTTGGTTCATGACAGTCAAGCGGACAGCTGCTTGGCCCTCGTCAGTGTCAATTCTCATTTCCGAATTTGAAATCTCTCTCCAACGATTTCAAAAACTCATATATATATATACATATACACAAGTAAATGCGTGTCTGTATTTAAAGAAAAACTCGGCAGACGAAAAAGTGTGATGTAAATGAGTCACGCTCTGCCAACAACGGGGTCATCGGGCTCTCGACGACTCGAGAGTTTCGAAAAATCGAACTGGAGAAAAATAAATGGAATTAGGATCGAAGAGACTCAGGATCTCAAAGATTCATCGGTGGGCCAACGATTATGTTTGAGGATTTAAAAAACAACAATTTTGAAAGTTGAAAAATTGTCGGTGGATACTTTTGATTTTGAAAAAAATATGTAATTTGAAAAAATAGGTATTTTGAACAAACTCACGCATAAAATTCGGTAATCGGTAATTGTTTCGTTCGTTTGAAAATTTATGATTATTCATAAAATTTGGTAAACGGTAATTGTTTCGTTTGTTTGAAAATTTATAATTATTCATTTCAATCCATTCTGCAATTTCAAGTATCCTCGATCTCGATAAAAAACAAATAAAAATTTTATCATTCTTTTTTTACGACATATTTATGAATATTTTGACAATGAACAAAAAATGTTCGAGAAAAAAAATTAAAAAAGTAATAAGTTCGTCACTGAAATAGCTGTAACTCCGTAAATTGTTGGAATTAAAAAAATTTCTTTCGTGGATATATTCTTAAAGGTTTAAACTTTAAGAACATGCAACAAAAATTGATTTTTTCAAAATTCTAGACCAGAATACCCCCTTAACTCGCACAATTCATATCAATTATTGAGAAGCAAAAGGAAGCGAGTCATTAATTTTCGTCCCAAACGACGCGACTCCCATGAGTTTTTTTTTCTGTACGATCTATCTAATTTATTTATATATGCTACCAGGCTCTTTACGATTCTGCGGCGCGAACTTGTTCGTCTCGTAGCGTTAAACATTCTGATCTATCCGAGATTTCTGAGTCAACGCGAAGATCTATTACGCATTCACGAAGAAACGAAAAAGTTGGCATCAGTTTTAATACAAGAATAATAATTATTTTTATTGGAAGAAAAAAATTTCTAAAATATCTGATTCTTCTGAAATATTTTTTAATAATTTTAGCTGGCTTAATTTTCTATTTCAACGCTCCGCAAAAAAAATTTGTCCTTATATAAACATTCGGCAGGCTTTCTTGCCCAGTTTCATTTTAAATTGATTACCCCTACTTTTTCCGAATAATTGATGGAGATTCGGCATTAATTAATAAAAAGACAAATCAGTAAATCTCAAAACCATTTCGATATTGATTAGACTGATTCAAAAAAGCGGCTATTTTTTGTTTTTCGCAGTAACATATTAAATACTTTCGGGGAGGTGAAAAAAGATTCCTGTCAAAATGAGAGCTCTTAATAAAAATATTTAGCGGTGGCACATCGCATATTTTGATTTCCCATTTAAATAACACAGGAAAACAAATTTCAAACTTTGAAATTTTATATCTCGGCTTCCACTTAATGTACCAAAATGAACGATACATATTCTTGTAGAGAATTGAACGCTCTACAAAAAAGATCTCTTGTGATTTTTCGATAAACTCACTCCTTCAAAAGTTATTCACGTTCCAATATATCAAGAGACGCGGTAGCGTCTCGAGACAAGTACATTTACCGACATATGGATATTAGACTGTGAATATGGGTGAACTTATGTTGGTAATTTCTCTAAAAATTAGGTAATTTATGTTAATGCAATTTAAACTTTTGTTTCAGGAAAGTATTTCCGATATTTAGAAATAAGTTTCAACATTTTTCCGGAAAATAAAAAAAAAAGTGAAACTTGCTCTAAATTTAACTAGAACCTTGAATAACTTTTGAATGAGTGAGTTTATCGAAAAATCACAAGAGATCTTTTTTGCAGAGCGTTCCATTCTCTGCAAGAATATGTGTCGTTCATTCTGGTACATTAACTTGAAGCCGAGATATAAAATTTTAAAGTTTGAAATTTTGTTTTCCTGTGTTATTTAAATGGGAAATTAAAATATGCGATGTGCCACCGCTAAATATTTTTATTACGAGCTCTAATTTTAACAGGCATCTTTTTTCACCTTCCCGAAAGTATTTAATATGTTACTGCGAAAAACAAAAAATAGTCGCTTTTTCGAATCAGTCTAATATTGATATATATATGCGCAACAGCAACAAGTTCTTTCATCCATTCTCTATGAGTTATTATATATATATATATATATATATATATATATATATATATATATATAATATTATAGGTACATGGAAACACAAGAGACCGAGACGCCTGAGCGTTGCGCGCTGACGGGCAAGGCCAGGGCTGACTTGTAATTTTCTTGCGCAACGATATAGCAACGAGAGTCTCGAACGAGAAGCACATAGGCCAAGTTTGTAACGTTCCTATGCTCGTTGCCTTCGCGACTACTATGACCACGTTTTCCCCCTTCGCAGTATGCAACGTTGTAATATTACATTATGCGCCATAGAAAATTCTTAGTGAACTTATATATACATATATTTATGTATATAGATTTATATACATAATTTACTATGTATATATATATGTATTAACACGTAGAAATATTCCGCGTGGCGCATATGTTAATGTCAAATGTGGCGCAGCGAAAAAGAGGGATCGTAAAACTAGAAACGACTCATTGTCGTTGTCGTGTAAAAAGTGCTTAATCTTCCACGGACAATCTTGTACAGATTTCATTACAGGGAAAAAAAAATTCCGACACTTTTTTTCTCTTTCAATACTCTTCAATGTTCGATTGTAACGAGAATCGTACGTATTGATAATTCTATGGACGATATTGTTTCTCTGCTCGCGGTTTTTGGACCGGAATGGGGTAATGGCGGTCAATGCGAACCCATTCATATTTTTAGGACAGAACGATTTATCATTTGACTGAATGTGCTTGGGGGAGAAGAGTCGGTCGAAATTTCACAATTTCCATGCTGATGCGAGCTGGATTTTTTTTTTATAAATAAAAATAGCATTCATTCTTCTTGAAGGTTCTTCGCAACGAGCGTTGGTTGCACGCGGGATTTCCGCGATAATTAACGTGACACCACGATGCCAAAGCTGACGTAATACAACTCGTTAGATTAGACACTGAGTTTGTCAGGAGAAACTGGGAAATCATATAGTCGCGTCTCCGAATAACTATCATATATATGGGGTGTTCAAAATCGGACGCCAAATCCGACACCATTTAGTTTTTGCTTCTCCGATTTTTTTGAATTTTTTTTATGTTTTAGTATTGATTGAAAGAGGCCTCCAAGATTTTTTTCAATTTTTTTTGTTGAACCGTTTTCAGGATAGCGATTTTAAAAAAATTACGTTACTTTTTTTGTAAAAAGTCCATAACTTTGCAAATAGTGGGCCAAATGGGACGTTTTTTTTTAACTTTTCGTTCTCGAACGTACTTTTGATCAAGAATATTGAAAAAAAAAATTGAAACCGTATTTCTGTAAGATTTCCAAGTGTTAAATATAAATTGCTTATTGACAAAAAACACCTACTGATCGATGTTCTTAAATTTTTTTTGCAAAAAACTGTCATTCATTCCACAACGTTTAAGCCTGGGTAGATAATGGGATAACGATGGGATCTATTTTTTTTCGCAAAGTTATGGAAAAAAGTAACGTCATTTTTGAAAAATCGATATCTTGAGAACGGTTCGACAAAAAAAATTGAAAAAATGCATGGACGCCTCTTTCGACCAATACTAAAATATGAAAAAATTTCACAACAAAGCGGAGATGCAAAAGCTAAATAATGTCCAATTTGGCGTGGAACGCTCCATATATATATATATATTTTTTTTTTTATGTACAAGGCTCCTCTGAGACAGAGAAGCGAAAATATATATTTTTATCGCTAGTCATTCGTCCACTGGCTGACTCGCTACGCGAACTTCTCTCGCTGTGCGCGAAAAACTCGTTCCTCTTACGCATTTACCGTAATTCCATAGAGACTGTGAGAACTCCGATTATCATACGTGAATAAGGGGAGGGAAAAAAACAAATTTTTGCATAACAGTCTCGATTCTTCTGTCTCTCTCTCTCTCTCTCTCCCTCCTTCTTTCTCATACGGGAGAAAGCCGCTGCCTCTTGTCTCATGTGAAACGGCGAAATTACTCGTTTGGAATGTCGCAGCTCCACCGGTAACGAAATAACCGTTGTCTCTTGTTCACGTCTGTCGGGATTTTTTAAAGACTTTTTCTTGCCCAAATACATGCTATTGATTTGCGACTTTTGCCGAAAAATCCGTACAGTCGATGTACTTGATGTAATCAGGCAAAAATCTTCCGTCAATATGTGAATGATGCGAAGATAGCGCGAATGTTGCGGAAGAAGAGCCTCGTCCGGGAGATCGTTGCGTTTCGCGAGCGATCCGCCAGGTGGCGACGCCGCGCCGAGCGTTTCTCACAAGCGAAACGCCGCGGCCAATCCTACACAAGGATTCTTTCTTCGACGCTCGGTCTCCGCTCTAGATTTGAAATGTTTCTTCGTATGATTATCGACTATGTTCTCTTCAGAGGAAAACCGTACGAATGCGATATTACGCTGTTAAGAAGACGGAGACTTCGATGCCGCGAAATCCGCGCAGGCGATATCCGGCATCCCTGTTGTGTATCTCCGCTTTGTGTTTCGTTTCGTCGATGATGATCGGGACAAAACATAGCGATTGTTTGTCTCGTTTCATCGGGTTCTCGTCTCTCTCACTCGCGAACTCTCGTTATTTATCCCAGCGAAGTTTCATGCTCGTGGCCTGTTTTTCTTCTTTTTTGTATTTTCTTCTTCTCGAAAGAGCTCTCACTCGCGAGAAGCAGCCACGCGGTCGCGCCACTAAAACCGCCCTCCCTCTTTCGACTTCCTTCGCGGTTCGCCAACGAGTTGCGCTGCCGCTGCTTCGCGAGAGGCCAGCGTGGAATTGAAAAACGAAGAAGATGAAACAAAAAGGAGAGACAAAATGAAGATAAAGGAATGAAGAGCGAGTTGCTCGAAGGTGGAGCAGGAGAGAGAACGCCGAGGACGACTATGAAAGAGACGAGGAAAAGAGGGACGTGCGGAGGGTTTACGAACGAAAGAGTCGCGAAGAAGAGGAAAAAAGGGGAGGGGAGGAAATCTCTTGAGGCTACGTAGAGTCGCGCTCGGTGGGGCATTCGCGATAAGATGGAGTGAGGGGAAAAAGAACGAGGGGGAGGGTATAAATGCAAGCCAGAGTCAAGGCCGCTCACTGCTCCGGCGAGTGTACGTGGAGAGCTACTAACCAACACGGAAACCCTCGCCGCCGTCCTCGACTCTCGTTCCCGACGTCGTCGTTTCTTTTTCGATATGCCTTTTCCTTTTCTTCTTCTTCTTCGTCTTCTCTGCCATCTACTGCAACAGCGCGCTATCGCAATGCACCTCCGCGGGCCCGAATCGCTTTTAGTTCTCATGATTTATACCCATAAATAACGATTTTTAATTATAAATTAAGAATTATGATACACCTTCCCCGATCGAAGAAAAAATTGGTCACCGCCATTCCGATGAGGAACTGCTTTCTCATTAAGCTTATACCGCTGATGATGGTTGAACTTAAATTTGAAAAATATCTCTCAAGGGGTTCGGATTTTATAATTATCGTGAAATCTTCTAAACATTCTCATTTAAATAAATAATAAAACCAAGTTGCGAGGCTTTTTCATTGCACTTTTTTACTGGAAACTGCTTTACCGATGGAGCGATTAGTGTTCTTTGCCCCGCGAGTTTCTCGCTTGGTGTCGATTCCGGAAGTTTTATATACTCACCGGATTGAAAACATTCGCCCCGATGGAACACTGAGACACTGACCAAGCGCCGAGAATGGTGTTTGTGAGCGTGTTTGCTTGGTCACTCGGTTGATTCGAGAAGATCGCCTTTGCTCGATCGCACGAGCCTCTCGCCTCGCTTCTCTCGCTCTCTCGCTCTCTGTGCATAAAAGACCTGGTTGGTCAGTGGCTGTGTCAGCTTTTTTTCTCTCTTACCGTCGAGGCAAACAGCAACATCAGCAACGTTGAGCATCTTTTCTCGTCAGGACCCCTGCATTCGCTTCGGCAAGTATATAAACATAAATATACACGTGCAAAAGGATGATGCTTTTACCTCTTCGTCCTCTTCTCATCATGGCCCCTCATCGTCATTTCTCTCTCTCTCTCTCCCTCTCTCTCTCTCTCTCTCTCTCTCTCTCTCTCTCTCTCTCTTTCCCTCTGTACTGTTCGCCTTCTTCGATACTCCACCTCTCTCTCTCTCTCTCTCTCTCTCTCTCTCTCTCTCTCTCTCTCTCGTTCTGGCAACTCTCAACCACTTTTGCAGCATCTCGTAATTCTACGACACGTTCGCCCGCAAGACGCGTTTCTCTCATATGCCTTTCATCTCGACTCTTGTTTTGTCTCGCTTCCAATCGCAAAATTGCACGAGGTAAAAAAACTTGGAGAAATTCAGGTGTCTCACTCTTGAAAGAGTCAAGTACATGAATTTTTAGGCAGTTAATCCAACTATATGCATAATTGAACCAACTATACGCGAGTTGAGATAACTATACGCGTAGTTGAGCCAACTATATGCATAGATTACCCGATCCAATTATTTACACAGTCAATCCATGTATTTTTATGACTAACCCACCTGCTTTTATAGTTAATCCGATTATATAGATAATTTATCCAAGTATTCGCATAATAAATTCAGCCATTTTATCATTGACGCAACTATAGGTGAGTTGAGTCAACTATGCGCGTATTTAAGCCAACTATTTGCATAGATAGCCCAATCCAACTATTTTCACAACAAATCCATCTATTCTTTATAACTAATCCACCTGCTTTCGTAGTTAATCCAACTAAATCGATAATTGATCCATCTATTTGCATAATGAATTCAGCCATTTTATTATTGACGCAACTATGCGCATAGTTGCGTCAATATGTCAATATTTTTGCAGGTTTCACTGAAAATACAAAACCACACAAAATGGAACAAAAATTGGTAGCAATTACCGAATCAATAGTAATGAATTTTTATTTCAATGCAACTATGAATGTTCATACTACATTTGTTTTCATGCACGTCCCGCCATTTTGGCTCGTGTGAGTTGCATCAACAACGATAAACTCGAAACGAGTTCACGAAACGGAATTGACGAAAAAACCCGGGTGCATGGGGAAGTCACTTTCACCGCAGTTATTTCGAATGTCCCGAAAGTTATTCGATAGCCGGGGACCACTGCGTTCTCGTTGGTTACATGTTATTGCGTATACCTGAAAAGAGTCACGTCGCACCGAAGAAATTCGAAGACACGTGTCATGGCCGACACCCGGACTATTTCTAGGCTATATGGACTGTAAGAGGGAAAACAATTCTCGAATCCGTGTCGATCAATGTCAATGTTCAACACACTGCGAAGAATGAACGTGGGAAAACAAAATGGCGGATGTAGATTCGAAGATCCAAAGCCGCCATATTGATGAGAAGCGTTGGTCGAGTAATCCGCTGTTCTCTATAATTCTTTCGAACGTTCCATCGAGGTTTTCATGACCAACGATTCCTCTCGATGGATTTCCACGTTGATACACTTTTGAAACCGGTTCCCTTAGATCCGTAAAGTGCACTTCCTCTCTCTCTCTCTCTCTCTCTCTTTCTCTCTCTCTCTCTCTCTCTTTCTCTCTCTCTCTCTCTCTCGCGTCTCGTCGCTTTTTCCGTTTCTAACTCGTCTTAGAAATTAGGTTGTTCAATATCAAGGTCGTACTTTATCAGGAACGAGAATCAAGCACGCCATTCTCTCAAGCTCGAGTCGCGTCCGTGAAACAAAATGGCGTGTCTCAAGCGCGTTGCAACCATCGCCCATTTCTCTTGTGATATCGAGGAATCTCTTTCCTCCGCCGATTTTTCCTTTCTCGATTCTCAACTTCGCCTCATTAATACTTCCTTGATTTATCTCTCAAATCCCGTTGCAGAACTCCTCGCTATTCTCTTTTTTCCTACACGCGCCCCGATGTACTTGCAATTTCAATATTCACGTACGTTTTATCAGCGTAGAACGCGCGTGAATAAGCTTTACCTTCGCAGCGTTTATAATGCATCGATCCATAAATCTCGTAACCTGTTACAGCGCTTCGGGCAATATAACTTGCAAACTTGTCACGTGGACGCCTACGATCGCGCGTTTCCTCGCCAATCCTCTCCCTCTCTCTCCTCTTCTTCCTCCTCTTTGGTTACAACTCGAGGAACTCCCTCGTTCTCAATTTATCTACGCGCTCTTAAGGCGGTATTCTGGGTCTGGATACAGACATTTTGAGCGTTTTGTCAAGCGCGATTAAAAAAAAAATTATTTTCACCACACGGAAAAAAATGATCAGTGACAGTGTAATATTTAAAAAATTACTAAATTCAATGCAGAATATACGGTTCATAACTGTAATTCAGGCGTTTTACAGGGTATCCATTATAAATTAATGGATTTAATGTAGTTTCTACTTTTCAAACCATTATAAATGCTGATTTGGACTGTAAAAAATACAATGTTCACCGCAAAAAAATGACAAAGTAGAAATAACAAGCAGAAACAACGAAATCCACTGTGTTTGAACTGTAAAATTTACAATGGTCTCTGTAGAATGTTCAAAGCACATAATTAGAAATTGCAGTGTTCCCAGTGAAAAATCAAATGCGCGCCGCAAAATATGCAACGTCAATTTCAATTTTTACAGTGTGGCACTTTAACGGGACGACCTGCGGCGTGCCACGATCTCTGCATTTCGCCCGAGATCCGCTAGATAGCGTCGAACGACGCGCCCTCTCGCGCCAGCGAGAGAGCCACCGAGCACCTATAAGGTCCGATGTATTACCAACATCGGCGTCCTCAATTGACATACGATTGTTGGAACATCACCCGCGTTCTGTGGTCGAGCAGTCCTATGGACTGAAGACTACATTTTCTTAACAGATCACCGTTGCATTTCGGTGACGCTTGTGCTCTTTATGGGTGCGAGGTTAAACTAGATTCGCTTCATTAATTGATCTCACAATTAATTAGTCGAGTACAAGCTCTCGTAGCTATCAGCCTGAGCGAGGATAAATAACGGTTTATTGCAATATTTGAATTAATTGGAATTTATTCAAATATCGAAACGTTTCACTGCACTATAATTTATTTTAGAAATTACAGTATTTTCAGTGAAACATAAAAAACTTACCGCAAAATATACTACGTTTTTTTCAATTTTTACAATGTACACCGTAATTTTTTCACGGGCCCTGGATAATTTTTACAATGTGAAATGTGTAAAAAGTTCACCGGATACAACAGAAATATAACGTTTCACGTAGTGTACATTTTACTGTTCCGCACTGTAAAAATTCGTCTGATAGGCATGTACCATCTCATATGTGACATTTGTATATTGTATTAAAGAAATATGCAAATTTCACTGTTTGTCCTTCCAGGAGACGCTGTTAATGGGGAAAACTATAAAAATTAATGGGAATCTCAGCAGTTCTCACTGATCATTTTTTTCCGTGCATTATTTTTTTTACATAATATTTATTAATTTTTTGGAAATGAACAAAAAAAATCCGAGAAAGAAAAATGAAAATTCACTAGCCACTAAAATAGCTAAAACTCCGTAAATGATTGGAGTTTAAAAATTTCCAGAAAACTCCCTTAAAACCGCCGCTCAACCCTCGCGCCATTATTGTGTCTCTCGTCTAACAGCAAACGCTTTTCCTCCCTTCCCTGTTCCCCCCCTCACTCCTCTTCCCTCTTCATCCCGGTGCGTTACACGATCGTGAATATTAATCTCAGCCGGAGCGTTAATAATAGCAATTGAAGAGTGAACGGGGAGAGAGAAACTGCTCCGCGGGAGTTTCTATGAAATTGGAGAATTGCATATGTGCACTCTCAAGCACTTGTGGCACTGTCGTGGGATTTCTCGTGGCCCTGAATCACATATGCGCGAATGTACACGGGTCATTCAATGTCAAATCAATGACGCTCTTGGTCCCTCGCTCTTGACTCATGACTTTCCCTTTTTTAGCATTTTTCCCCGACCTGGAAATGACCTTGCAACTTTTTTCTACCTTTTCATCAGCTTTTTCGATGTGGAAAATTGATCTTTCGTCTTGGAATTATTGTTAGATAAGAATCTTGATCTTAAGTTGGAGGAGATTGAACGTTTGCTGAGTTAACTCTGAACGACCCATGCATAATGTGCATAATGCATATATGCGGTGCATAATAATGTACAATGGCGTCCTTGAACATTGCTAGTGCCTCTTGAACGACAATATCTAACGTAATATTACGTATCCAGGCTCGCACTTATTCCATGATAAAATTTAATTGGCTCTCCGTGTCATTGACCCCATCTTGAAATGCTCCCTCAACAATTATCATTTTACCAAGTCGCATATTAATTAGTGAAAATTGCAAAATTATTATCGCGGTTCATCAATAACGAGCTACTGCGACTGAGCACTTGAAAATAAATACAAAGGCTCCACAGCAGGTTTTTTAACCCAGAGCAAGTTTCTGCATCAGGTTGAATCTCGCGAACCCTGTTTGACTGACCCTTCGTCTGACCCTTGAAATATTATAAAGGTCAAGCGCAAAATCCAACATCTCAATTGGCCATGAAACACGTTCGAGTCCTGCTAAAAAAAACCGGAGTGTTCCGCTCGACTGCACATCTTTAGAGGTTAAATTAATGGGATTTGAAAAAAAAATCTTTCTCATATCTTTCTTCAAAGTTTTGATTTTTGACCAGAACTGCAGAACCGATAATTATCAAACAATGATCGTCCAACTTGAAAAACCTGTAGAAAGTTGAAAAATTGTCGCAGTTTGATGAATCAGGTCGATACTTCAAAAGGAAACAAAGTTCCAGTGGTTTAAGTAAACCAATATAATATTGGTGAGCGTAAGAACAATTTCGTTTCAAAAGATTGCTCATAATTTTCCAAAATTCAAATATTTCCATGAAATTTTTTCGTAAATGTGTATTTGATTATTTTCTCATTTTTGGGACGATTTTTGAGTCTCACATTGTGAATGTAACTCTTGAAAAACAGGTTAAACGTTGTCCTCGACCATTTTGAACTTTTTATCGCCAAACTGTGAAATCGCCTTCGACGTCAATCGCGAGAAATTCTCTAATCAGGACTACCCGCATTTTGTTCGTAATGAGGAAAAAAAGAGTGAACGAGAGACAAGAGAGAAGGGAAAGAATGGTAAAAATTGAAACAAGTTTTCGCTATTTACGAGAACTAATTGAGAATCACTGTCGTGGATGAGAAAATTTTTAGCTGCAAGAAATTCATCGTCCTCTGGACTCGCGAGGAGCTCGCGAGATCCACACGAGCGTGTAGAATGTACTTGTAACCGCGGATTATACCATATATAGCGTATATATTTATATACACATTGTATATATTTATATATATATTTGGGTGGTTCAAAAAACACGTTTTTCTCAGAGTGCTCTACAACGAGATGTTTTCTACTTTATCCCCTAAAAAAATAAATCAATAATGTAACATCAACGCACTAACGTTGAAATCTGTCCAAAAAAGCCATTTTTCGATATTTAATAATTTAAATATCCCAGAATCCTCCACATTTTTCTTGAAACGAACATTTCCGTCTATGCAATATTTTTAGATTGAATCATCAATGTTGAATTAATTAATTAATTGAAAAAATGCCTCGATCAGTAAAAGATACTCAAATAAAATGGCCTGTTTGAAATAAAAAAATTGGTACTGCGAAAATATTGCCACTCGTTGGAAAAACCGAAATTAAACAGGGTTTAGGAATTGTCGAAAATTTGTTATTTTTGATAAGTAATGTAATTTTTGTTGAACAATAAATTTTGACATTGTCAAAAACGTTCTTTTTGCGAGATTTCGGATCTAAGCGCGTGGGAGATTCATTTTTTTGAGAAAAAGTAGGTGAGGAGAGGAATTAGGAAAAATGAGGTCTCTCGAATCACCCTAATGTTTATACATGGTTCTACCATTTACTTACCTACCTACCTACCTACCGAGAGCAATCCAGCGACCACTCGAGAGTTTCTCGCCGGACCTCGTCGAGGCTCTCGTACTTTCACCGACCGTGACTTCTACATGTTCCACTCGACGGATTTTCCACACAGAGAATGAGAAAGAGAGGGACGTATGGTATAAAAGATAAAGGAGGGAGGGGGGGTAATGAAGACACACGTGACGATGTTGCCACGTAGGTTACTGGAACCCCGCAAGAGAAAGAGAGAAAGAAAGAGAGGGAGAGAGAGAAATGTGTATTTTTACGGGCGCGAAATAAGCACCGAGAAATAATATATCGTAATAGCCGGAAATCTCACCGAGAGTCTTCATTTTCCTCTGACATGGCAAAATCTCAAACGACACATTACCTCAAGATTCCCACCATTGTAACGAAAAACCACTTAAAGTTTTCACTTAATATCTCATTGTTTTTTTACCAACTTAGTAAATTTTGATTAGTAATTATGCATTGCTATTAGATCTTGATTTTACCGGAAATATTTTCCTATTTTTCTCTTTTTAATATTGAATGCAGAAAAATATAAAAGATATTATGAAATACCGTAAAATTTACCATAATTTATCAAATGGATGTCACGTTTATGAATTTACATGCGAAATGGAAACTCTCTGGCTGATCGTAATTACGTTGAAAATAAATTCGGGGTTTAAAAAAAATGCATCAGAGTTGAAAAAAATAGCTGATGATTTTCAGGGTTGAATTCGAAAAAAATACTCCAAATGTTTTACAATAATTTTCGAGTACCTCGTGTTAGCTTAAAAATTTTCCATAAACATTATTTACAATCATAAAATGGAACTGTTTCGAAAGATATTTAATTCCAACGCTGCCAATCCGCATTTATATATTTTTTTTATTTTTGGAATTCATCTCATTATTGAATGCGATGAAAATCAATTTTTTCAAGATTCGATAATTAACTTTGGATTTTTTTTTATTCAAGGAAGTGAAGAGTTGAAAAAATACTCTAAATGTTTTATAATAATTTTTGAGTACCTCATTGACTTAAAAATTACGCATGAAAATTATTCACAACCATCATATCGAACCATTGCGAATAATTTTTTATTACAACATTGCCAATCCCCTTTTTTTTTCAATCCCAATTCTTTTTTCAGAAATTCAATTCAATTCAATTTTTATTCAAGGAGGGGGAGGGTTGAAAAAATACTCTAAATATTTTATAATAATTCTTAAGTACTTTGTTAACTTTAAAATTGCTAATGAAAATTATTCACAACCAGCAAATCGAACGATTTTGAATCATTTTTGATTCCAACATTGCGAATCCACTTTTTATATATTGTTTTTCACATTCGAAATCTCTCCATTATTGAATTTCATGAAAATGTTTTTTTTTAAGATCCGATGATTTACTTTGGAATTTTTTTTTTATTCAAGGAAGGAAAGGCCTGAAAAAATACTCTAATTGTTTTATAATAATTCTTAAGTATTTCGTTAACTTTAAAATTGCCCATGAAAATTATTCACAACCATCAAATCGAACCATTTTGAATAATTTTTAATTCCAACATTGCGAATCCGCATTTCATATATTTTTTTTTCATATTCAAAAATCTCCCCATGATTAAATTTCATGAAAATGTATTTTTTTTTAAGATTCGATAATTAACTTTGGAATTTTTTTTTATTCAAGGAAAGGAAGGGTTGGAAAAATACTCTAAATGTTTTATAATAATTTTTATGTACCTCATTAACTTTAAAATTGCCCAGAAAAATTATTCACAACCATCAAATTGAACCATTTCGAATAATTTTGTATTTCAACATTACGAATCCGCATTTTATATATTTTTTCTTCATTTCCGGAAATTATCCCATTATTAAATTCCATGAATTTTTTTTTTTTTAAGATTTGATAATCAACTTTGGGATTTTTTTTTGATTCAAGGAAGGGACGATCTGTCGCCGCCAAGCTCGCTGAACGGCTACAGCGCAGACAGTTGCGATGCGAAAAAGAAGAAGGGCCCGACGCCGAGGCAACAGGAGGAATTGTGCCTCGTTTGCGGAGATCGTGCTTCGGGTTATCATTACAATGCCCTCACTTGCGAGGGTTGCAAGGGCTTCTTTCGTCGTAGCATTACGAAAAATGCCGTTTATCAGTGCAAATACGGTAACAATTGCGAGATCGATATGTACATGAGACGAAAGTGTCAGGAGTGCCGATTAAAAAAGTGCCTGACCGTCGGTATGAGACCCGAATGCGTGGTGCCCGAGTATCAATGCGCCGTCAAGCGGAAGGAGAAAAAGGCCCAGAAGGTAGGGGTAAGGATGCATCGATTGAATTTTCTCAATTTAAAAAAAAAAAAAGAAAGAAAGAAATACTCATATATATATAAATGCAAGAGGTCCAATTTAACCGGAGACAGCACGATAAATCGAAAAACCCCATTGAGTGGACTTTTTCAAGGTCATTTCAAGGTCATCATATTTATAGCAGCATTAATTTAAACGTAAATTCGGTCCGAAATGTTTTTTGTTTTGACCAATATTTCATTTTTAAACAAATTGACCTCTACGTGACCTTGGAAACGTTAACGCGATGAGAAAGTCGGAAAGCCATTTAATTCTTCGTTCAAATCGACTTGATAGATGAAAAGATGATCAGTGTCGAGTTATTTCAGTGTCTCAAGTTAAATAAGACACTCTGTATATAATTTTTTTTGTTTCTATTCTTCCATTCTTGATATTAATTTTTTTTTTGTTTATTTTTGTTTTTCAAGGAAAAGGACAAACCGAATAGTACAACTATGAACGGATCGCCCGGTAGCATAAGCGGGATGGCACCCGATCAAATGGGAGTGAAGGTGGAACCGGCGGAAGCCGAATGTCTATCGATGTCCGGAAGTAGCAACGCCGGTACGACACCCGGCTCGCACAATGGCGTCAAGCCAGTTAGTCCCGAACAGGAGGAGCTCATACACAGGCTCGTTTATTATCAGAACGAGTACGAGCAGCCCAGTGAAGAGGACATCAAGAGGATTACCGTGAGTTTCATTTTTATTTTAATCTCCGTTCAAAAATTTTTCTAGTGATCCGCCATCTTGAAAAAATTTTGATATAAATCGTTATCGATTGATTCAAGATCGATGAAAAAAATTCTAAGAATAAGTTTAGCCAGCCTAATATTTGCCAGAATTATTTCAACATATTTTAGAATTCCCAAGAGTTATTTACCGCAAGGAAAATGTGAGCGTCGGAAAACGTGGCGAAAAATTTGGCATTCAGCAGAAATTCGACTCCAATAAGTATTCACTAATTGAAAATTGATCAAGAGTGGCCAAAAGTGTTTTGAAGTCGGAAATATTGAAATTTGTATTTTCAAATAATTACTCATGAGCAGAGTTGTGAAAATAGTAATGTAAAAGTAATGCATTACCCATTACTTTAAACAATGTGTATTGGACAAGTATTCCATTACAAATTACAAAAGTAATGTGTAGTGTATGCATGTCCCATTACAAATAAAAAAAAGTTATGTGAAATGGATGCGTGTTCCATTACAAATAAAAAAAGTTATGTGTAATGTATACATGTTCCATTACAAATAAAAAAGTAATGTGTAATGTATGCATGTTCCATTACAAATAAAAAAGTAATATGTAATGGATGCATGTCCCATTAAAAATAAAAAAAGTAATGTGTAATGGATGCATGTGGCATTACAAATAAAAAAGTAATGTGTAATGGATGAGTGTTCCATTACAAATAAAAAAGTAATTTGCAGTGGAGAATATTCCATTACAAATAAAAAAACTGCCGTGCTCGTATTAGAAACTTGCACCTTGCTGTCTCATTATTTCGTTCACCAAAAGTTCATCCACAATTATCACAAATTATCCATAAAGTTAAAAAAAAGAACATGCGCATTATTTAGGGATTCAATAAAGCGACAAATTTTGTATCAGTAACTTGTAATTTTTATTAGATTGCCTATAATTATGGGTAACAGCGTGTAAAAGCAAGTTCAATATAAAGGTGGATAATTTTTGGGGTTGAGTATATTTCCGTACTTCATATTTAACGATGAACTGTCTGTTTTTTTGTTTCTATTTTTTTTAACTTTATGGATCATTTGTGATAATTCGGATGAACTTTTAGTGAGCGAAATAAAATAATTAGACAGCAATGTGCAAGTTTCTAATACGAGCATGGCAATTTTTCTATTTGTAATGGAATATTCTCTCTGCAAATTACTTTTTTATTTGTAATGGCACATGCATCCATTACATTTAATTTATTTAATTTGTAATGGGACATGCATCCATTACACATTACTTTTTGTATTTGTAACGGAACATGCATACATCACACATTACTTTTTTTATTTGTAATGGGACATGCTTCCATTACACAGTACTTTTTTATTTGTAATGGAACATCCATATTACACATTACTTTTTGTATTTGTAATGGAACACACATCCATTACACATTACTTTTTTATTTGTAATGGCACATGCATCCATTACACATTACTTTTTTATTTGTAATAGGACACGCATCCATTACACATTACTTTTTTTATTTGTAATGGTACACTTATCCATTTCACATTAAGCAGTGTAATGGATAATAAATACAGCAATGCATTATCAAAGTAATGCATTATATATTTACAACTCTGCTTATGAGACCTTTTGGCATCTGTTAATAATTAAAAAACAAATAAGAAATGTTTCACTATTAAAAAAAAAAAATAAGTAATCAGAACGAATTTATTAACAAAAATGACTTTTTTTTCTCGTTTGCAGAATCAATCCACTGAGTATAAAATTGATCAAGAGTGACCAAAAGTCTTTTACTATCGTAATTTTCCTGAAATATTGAAATTGAAAAATCAAGGACTATTTTACTGTTTAAGAAACTAATTTCTAATCAGGACCAATTTGACAACGGAAATACTGATGATTTTTTGAAAATTAATTACAGAATCAACCCACGGAAGGTGAAGAGCCAAGTGACATAAGATTTAGGCATATAACCGAAATAACGATATTGACGGTGCAGCTCATCGTCGAATTTGCCAAGAGGTTACCGGGCTTTGACAAGCTCTTGCGCGAGGATCAGATAGCCCTGTTGAAGGCGTGCTCGAGCGAGGTTATGATGCTCAGAATGGCGAGAAAGTACGACGTGCAAACGGACAGTATCGTATTCGCGAATAATCAGCCGTACACGCGCGACAGTTACAGTCTCGCTGGTATGGGCGAGACGATCGAGGATCTATTGCACTTTTGTCGGCACATGTACAACATGAAGGTCAACAATGCCGAATACGCACTTCTCACGGCCATCGTAATATTCTCAGGTGATCATTTTTTTAAATTATTTCATTGATTAAAAAAATATTTATCAACTTCCCAAATTGTTTTATAATTTTTTACAATTTAAACAATGGCAACTTCGAACCTAAAGTTGCAGAAAAAGCAATTATTCGTAAATATTATCATCATTTGATGGAGATCCAAAGAATTGTAAATAAATTGTTTTATATGTCGTAACCTATCGATTTTATTGACGAAATTCTCAAAAAACCTAAAGTCAAAACCTGAAAGTCCCAAAATAGCTGAAACTGATTTCTGAAAGATGAAATTGATCGATAATTCAAACTCTATTGGTCAAAACTAGTTCAAACTCCACAGAAATATAGATTTTTTTGTCGTAAAAATTTAATATGATTTTTTCCGATTTTTAAAAAATTAGGTTTTTCAGTTATTCTTGATTTTCGAAAAAACGTATTTTTACGATTGTGGCGTCATAAATGCACCAAATGAAGTTAGTTTGTGCTCATTTTGAAGGATCTTGAATACAGTTTCGATTTCTCGAAGTGAAATTCTCGAATTTCAAAATCCGGCGGAGTTATGCACAAAAGCAAAAAAGTTGTTTTTCGAGTCGTTAAAAGTATGTTTTCTCATGATAGAGAGCACAGAAAAATATCGAGAGTATGATCGGAGACATCGTTTTTTTTATTTGCTGGTTTGACTCGTATCTAATTAAAAAAAAAAACAAAAAAAAACAAATGTTATGAATTCAAAATTTCAACAAAACCTCAAAGATGCTCCCTTATATTCTGTCGTCAATATTCAAAATAACCAATCGTCGATTGATACTCATCAATTTTATTTATCTTATTTTGTTTCTCCACAACAGAGAGGCCAAATTTATTGGAAGCGTGGAAAGTCGAGAAGATACAGGAGATATATCTCGAGGCGTTGAAGGCGTACGTCGATAATCGACGAAAGCCACGCTCGGGAATGGTATTCGCTAAATTATTGTCCGTACTTACGGAGCTTAGAACATTGGGCAATCAGAACAGCGAG